>OX596187.1:7200000-8400000 GCA_951394245.1 Cyclophora punctaria | reverse complement strand
CCACCCGCGATCCCAATAGATGACGCTAGTGTAGATCCATACATTTTGTTGAGCATGAACAAATCTTCCTCTTCATAAAATTAAGTAAGATCAGTCACACAATTCACCAAAACAAATACCTACAAACTAGAAAAGCAACAAAAAATTCGACTTTAACATCTAAACCATGTATAGTGATGTGAAACGAGCTTCGAATCGGTATCGACTTATCGACTTAATAGGCAACTCGCCGACGGAAGCCATGAGAAGACATCTAATCTTTTTGCCCTCACTTCTCGCTACCAAGCTACGACTAGCCGGTTCCAGGAACACATATTAAACTTATCGATAAAAACAAATCTGTCACATATCGCGATATTACTGTTATTTGCCGGTAATAGATATATTATATGACTTGGATTACTTGTAAGATTGTGCTGCACTTATTTATTATGTTGTTGCTCGTGCGTTGTGCAGCAAGTGAGGTAATTTTGTAATTTACGTTAATGTGATGTGATTGGATTGTAATCATTCAGTTGTAGAGGTTAATCTAATAGAACGTTTACTTTAAAAAACTCATTAATATTAGGTATCTAACTGCCGACCTCAGAGACGTTCATTAAATCATTCACTCAACCTCACTCAACTAATTGACGTAATTTTTCAGTCATTAAATCTCTACTAAGGAATCATTTGACGTCTTGTACGGGCGTAAGACTTAGACACCAAAATGGGGAACATAGCATTATAAAAAAAGCCTTTTGAGCAATCGTTAAAAAAGGTATCCAAAATACTGCACCCCAATGTGAGAGAATATTTCTAAATCCGTTCGTTACCGACAAATCGGATTACGGGGTAGGCTCAGACCCCCCTCCCCTTTCATCAAGCAAGTCTCCCATATCGATACAGCACACCGCACATCGAAAGCGTCCCATCCTGCTGTCTGTCCATAGGTTAAATGACACTAGTTGGACTTTTTATTCCCTGATTAATTATTCATTGACTCTGATTACGGTATACGAGTACATGTACTCTTATACTACACACATACAGTTTTATACTACGCATACAGGTACATAAGTAACTGATTTTATTGTGTGGCTTGTAGATGTTTGTTAAGATTTTTATAGTCAGATTTGTCGGATAAGTTTGCTATTTTATATTACTTTCATTCATTAATTTAGTTTGTAAGTTTCAAAGGTTGAGCTTCTAATACCGAAATGCTAAATTAGGATAAATGCGAAATGCAAATATTTGTCTAATTTTGAATTATAATACGTAAATCAGAGAAATAGCAGTTAAGTCTCATGTAAAACAATTTACATAAATCAAGGAAACGAAAATGCAATCTGAAATATATATCCAAAGTATCTTGTATCAAACTTTATAATGTTTCGTAACTAAACCTTAAATGAGTTTCAAATGAGCATTAATACGATACAAATTACACCAATATAATATATTCAGCGATCATTGTTGGAAATACCGCATTAACCACGGCTCTACTAGTTGGATACGGAACTAATTCTCAAGGAAATTATATTTGCATTTAATATTCGTTCGGTTCGTTATAAGTAAAGTAAAGGTATATCTTTTGGTTAAGGTGTCCTGTCCTGTCACAAGTTAGGATGGATGAAAATGAGAACAGATTGTACGGGTAGTTTAGTGGCCAACCACTGAATCTGTAAAAAAACATCCACTTTTTTTTAAAATCAGTTGAAATTGGACCTTCTGATAGCACTTTTACTTTTAAAAAGCCTTAAGATTTTTTTAAAATTTCTCAGTTTCTTCTCCTCCCCTCTCCCCTCTTTAGTTTTTTAATAATTAAATGTTTCATTAGAAGCAAAACAACTCCTTGAAACAACATTTACATAAACAAAACATCAACAATAAAATTCCAACACAAATTCTCCATCTGCCAAATACCATCACAATCAAACACTATCAAGTAATCTGAAGTTAGGACAAGTGACGTCACAAAGCATGGCCTCTAAGATCCGAAGAGGCCATAAATCTTATCATGAGGCATAAGACAATGTAATGCGCCGGACTCCTACGCGGTACACGCACGCGCGGTATATCAAGCCTACACAACGGTGGTGTAAAGGGTTAAGTACACATTAGCTAAAATCGCCACGTAATAGATCTCAGAGGGAGTGAGGTGTAGAGGCAAACTGGAAGCGATGGCGTGATGATCTAGAGTCTAGATCGTTTTAGAGTCTAGAATTTGGCCAACCCTTGTCGAGGTTGTCTAGATTGGGTTAACTCAATAGGGTTCGGTCAAAATTAGGACCGTTGCTCAGAAGTGGTATAGGTAGGTTAAAAAAAAGAGAAAGAAAAACTACATATTCATCCTTCTCTGGTTGGTCTAAGTCTTAAAATTGCAGGGTGGATAAAAAAATCTTTTTGTCGTCATCTTGGACTTTATTACCTTTCGTTTTACATTTTTCGCACAATAATTGTACTACTATGTTCAAATCCCAATCTGTTAAGTTATTCCAAAGCCAATGCAAGTCCAGAACAAAAGTCCACGTTTCGCTCGCTGCAGTGTGATTGGGCCCTAACCAAGACGACAATATAACTGAGAGATAATTAATCATCTCGATAACGACTTTGTTCAGGAATATTTGGTAATTTTTGAAAGGTTTATTTGAGTGATTGTTTTATATGTTCTGTTATCGAAGCCACACATTAATTTGAATCTTGGTGTAACATTACACCATCGCAAGTATAGTATTTCAGTTATATTATATCACTACATGGTATAAAACAAAGCCGCTTTCCGCTGTCTGTCCCTATATATGCTTAGATCTTTGAAAATACGCATCGGATTTTGATGCGGTTTTATTTTATAGATAGCGTGTTTCAAGAGGAAGGTTTATGTGTATAAAATTCCCGAAATTCCCACGGGAACGGGCACAACGCGGGTAAAACCGCAGGGTGCTCCTGGTTTTTGATAAACGCAAGTACATATCTTCTTCCCAAATAAAAAACTCTGTAGCCCAGTAACTTAAGCGAGTCACCTATCTTCTTATTTAACTTATTATCTGTGATTGAGCGATGGACCCTATATCTATGTTAAAGAAATTAGGCTAAAGGCATAGAAAAAGTCACATTACGTAAAACTATGAAACATCCATCTTTTGTTTCCCAGCTTAATTTTAAAAATAGAACGCAACCATAACTCATTCAGGCATCGAATCTAAACCCCTCAGCGACAAGATCCACTCCACCACGAGGTTATCAAAAGCAATAAAGCTGAATAAATAAATAGTACACGTACTTATAACAAGTTATCAATTTAAGTATCGAGATAACTGACAGACAAACAGAATAGATTTATTTTATGGACTATAATAAAGTTAAGTGGAGAATTAAATGTGGTATTGATGTAGGTAGGTTTGGCAATACGAACAAAGACGAATAAGAATGTACCTATAACAAAGTTTAGCAAGATTGGTGATAAATCTAGTTCAGACATCAATCTTTTTAATAATAAAATACTATCTTTCTATACTATAATAAAGCTGAAGAGATGGATTTTTAAGCTATTGCATAGCTTCTATCGCGGGCCTTGAGCGCGGGGATCGAATCTAGAAATTCCGTAACGAAAAAACCTCACGCACCCCACTAACGCCATCTAGTGATACAAAAAATAACTATGCAATAGCTTTACCGCGGCAGTCCACGAGTGCCACACGTTTTTTTTGTTTCTTTGTTTGTTTGAACTACCAATTTGATTTGAATATTTTTTCTTGCAGCGCCATTAAGTTTTACTCTCATTGTGCCCGTTCTTGTGGGAATTTCGGGATAAAAATAGCCTTGAATATCTAATCATTATAAAAACATATTGAAATGCTAGTTTCTAAGATTAGGAATTTAAACATACAAAAAAGCACACTTAATTACGATAGATTTAGTATAGAAGATAGTAGAAATACGCAAAGAAAAGAAAGTATTATTATTATAATGTTCCACTGCTGGGCAAAGGCCTCTCATCTCACTGAAGTTATCAGTACAGTAAGGAGGATTAGACGTAATCACCACGCAAAATGCGCAATAGAATAAATTTCGTTGAAACTTCCAATTCCCACATACTAAAAAGAATTGTCTAAAAGAATTCACTAGAGTTACGAAACAATCTTAAAAATCCAATATAATTACAATTTGTTGCAATTCAATGATTCTTTCTGTGGGCCCTTATACAGGAGAATGTCTTATATGGTATGGTATGTGGAGTCGTAGGGACTTATACATTTAGTTATGTGTGTAGTGTCCAGCTAATGGTTTGTGTTTATGGATGGATGGATGGTTGTATGTATACTTCATTTCTTCTGAAATATTTAAAATCTTAACTGGTAAAACTACTTTCCTATAAATAGTAATAAAAGTTGAAGATTTTTTATTTTTTGGTCGGTTGAACGCACCAGTTTCAGAAAAATAATTATTAAAATCAAACAGGTCCGATTTGAAAAATTCTTTTTGTAATGGATAGCCACATTCAACGGGAAGGTTTATATACTGTTTTTCATCCCGGAATTCCCACAACGTAGATAAAACTACGGGGCACTGCTAGTGAAATATAATTTTACCTTCTACAGAAGAAAAAGGTTTAGTAGTGAGAATAGCATGAAATGTCGAAATATTATTCTTGTTTCCTATACAAGGAATTGTCATTGGTTAAAAAACATCCTTAAAAAGAAAATATACTTTGTTCGTTCGGGACGTCAACCTTGGCAAGCGAGTACACATGCCTCTACCAAGCCACCACCACCGAAGCGTTCAAACTAACTGACATAATAAACAAAAACCAGAGCTCAAGTTACACATAATATGATCAACATTACGTAACAATATGTGGGAAAACACCTAGTTCATAATGAACTGTTTATTGTATGGTAATTGTTGGCTTTTTGTTTCAATTACTTGGAATATGGGTTTTGGTGACGATGCGGTATTGTAATGTAGTGTTTACAAAAACAATTCCTTCTGAGGAAGGCAAATTGTTTTGATTCTATTGAGAAAAAGGTTTTGTGATTTTATGAACAGCAAATACAACGAATAAACATGCACAAATAATAATAAACCGATTCCATTTTGGAATCAACCTGATTCGAAGAAAAATAATTTTGAAAATCGGTCCAAACGTAAGTGACAGAGCTATGCCCGAACATACATAAAAACATATAAACATCCAAATAGCAAATCTGGTCAAATCTCCTTTTTATTAAAGTCAAGATAAAATATTGATTAGTCCTATCGGTGACAACTATAAAAAATAAACATTCCAATTGAAAACCGCCACCTTTTTGAAGTAAGTTAAATAGATATTCCACATAACACTTCATACCAAATATTTCCTTCCAAATCTTACATAAACATAGCAAAAGTACAGGAAACAGGGGTAGAGAAAGTGTGGTGTTATCAAACATCACAATTACCTCCCGGCAGGCGGCGCCGCGAGCGTAATCATAGTGCACTCGAGAAAGTATTACTGGATCACACTGTGGAACCATGTCGCATTAACACTAAGGTACGACTACCAACACACACTAGTCGAATAAGTAAGGGAACCCAATGTCTGCCGGTTACCGTAGATATCTAGACTAATATTATAAAGAGGAAAACCTTGTTTGTTTGGTTGTAATGAAAAGGCTCAAAAACTACTGGACCGTTTTTAAAAATTCTTTCGCCATTCGAAAGCTACATTATCCACGAGTAACATAGGCTATGTTTCATCCCGAAATTCCTACAGGAATGGACACAACGCGGGTAAAACCGCGGGGCGCTGCTAGTGTTAATATAAAGTCTAAGGGCCTTAATCATAATCGCTTATTAACAACATTTTCGCTATCAAATGGTTTGTCAGCGTAAGAATTTTGAGGTAAAATACAACCAGGGTAGTTTTTCGTTAATCACTCATCTATTTAATTGGCGTTTTAACAGGTAGTTTAAAATCTAACAACTAAACTAACTCGAAGTTAGATTAGACCGACGCCTATACATCTATACTAATATTATAAAGCTGAAGAGTTTGTTTTGTTTGTTTGTTTGTTTGTTTGTTTGTTTGTTTAAACGCGCTAATCTCAGAAACTACTGAACCGATTTGAATAATTCTTTCACTGTTAGATAGTCTATTTATCGAGGAAGGCTATAGGCTACATTTTATCCCGAAATTCCCACGGGAACGGGCACAACGCGGGTAAAACCGCGGGGCGCTGCTAGTTTTTCATAAATGTGAGGGAAATGAAAAACATTTACTGTGACATGGTTGTAATGTTAGTTGTAAGGTGACGTTGCATGTTACAGATGTGATGATAGTGTTCGAGATAATATGAAATAACAGATGTAACATGGAATGTGCGAGTTAGTATGCGGAAAATACGAGATCATTAGCTGTGCGAATTAGCGTTAGTTGGCGAGTAATCTGATTGGACGCACAGATCGATTTGTATGTTGCGAGATATGCAAGAAATTTGTTTCCTGTCACAACTATTTAATATAGTTCAATATTATTATTATTAATAAGCCATAAATATCCCACTGCAGGGCAAAGGCCTCCCTACCCTCCTTCCACTGATCTCTATCCTGAGCTATTACTTGTATCAATATACTCAAATCTAATGTTTAACAATTATTATAATGACGAAGTTTTGAAAGAAAACTATTTTTATGTATTAGGGCGGGTTGCTTCAGCTTACGCTTACGCACTAGTAAACGTTAACACAAAATCAGTCTCAACAGACGTAAGAAAATGAAAAATGGTTTCTTTCTACTGACTCAATCTGTCAATGTGAAACAGCAACCAGCAACAAGCTTTGTATTTAACAGACATTTTTCAACGTTAAAACTTTTTAACGAACGTATGTTACGCTAACCAACCGTTTAAAACAACTCACCCTTACTATATTTATAGCATAGACCGCCACAACACATTAACCTATTACAACAGAATAACATATCAATATTCTATATACAAGTACCAATTTAACCCTCAACCCGTCCATCTCGACCGTGCGAAACGTATCAAAGATGGCCGCCGATCGATACTGAAGGCAAACAGGATAATTGAGAGCACTTTACATCAAAGAGTAGAAAAACAGACAGACAGACGGGGATGGACAGACATCGACTGACGTAGTAATGGGGAGGGCTTTCTAGACGAATGGGTGTGACCTCACTAGGTTAAGATGTAATATGGGTTAGAGGGGAGTTCATTTTATTGTAAGTAGTTACAAATGGAAACGCCTGTAAGTATCAGTTTCCGTGACAAGAGGTGAGTTGTAGTTTAATGATGATAAGATGATTTGATGATAGAAATATTTTTTGAGAAATTGGATTCTTGTTAAGGAAGGATTTATTTAGATAAAGGGTTTAATAGTTGGGAACCGACAAGTTTATTTGACCCATAGACATATACAACTTTTCGTTCATTTTAGTTGATCTAGAAGAACACTGGGTGGAGTCAGCATATAGTATTCTAGCAGCGCCCCGCGGTTTTACCCGCATCGTACCCGTTCCCGTGGGAATTTCAGGATGAAAAGTAGCCTATAACCTTCCCGTTGAATGTGGATATCCATTACAAAAATATTTTTTCAAATCGGACCCGTAGTTCCTTAGATTAGCGCGTTCAAACAAACAAACTCTGCAGCTTTATACTATTATAGTATAGATTAACTCGCTCATTCTACACAAGGCCTTTCTACAATATGTTTACTTATATCGACGGTTAGTTTTCATAAACTATACGATATCTGTGATTTACTTCTTTTCAAAGATCTAAGTTTCTCTCTTACACGTAATCACAAATCATTATCACACCACATAATCATATTACTAAACAAGTTAGCTCAACTATTTGAACTGGGTTCGAGTTAACTAGAGCCAAGAGACTAACCACAGGAAGCAGTTAAATCATTTCCTTAAAACTGATATGCTGCCTTTCCAGAGATATGCTATGCTTTCCGAACCAATCAAATTAGTCGCACTATATACGTGTTATAGCGATGGCGTTATCCACTCAATTCAATTCAAATCAATGCAAATCTCTTTATTATATCAGATTGTTACAATAATTTATAATGATCAGTTTAAAACTAAGATTACATTAGTTCGCAATGGGCCTACTGAGAAGAACTAACAAGAAACTCAGTGGGGTTGTCACTATACGTTGTTTGTAAAGTTCGGCATCCACCAATGATATAAAACGTAGCATTAAACGTCGCAATCGTAGTAATCATCAATCATATCAAAGTAACGAGGCATAGTATAGCTAAAGTGGGAAGGGACCCTTAGGATAGTCCACTAGTAGACAATTAATATGAATATCTATGTTTAAAATAACGCTCGAGGATTGACTACACACGACAAATATTTGCAGGAAAACTATTAACAGTAAACAAATATATAATTAGGTATTAGTTTACATAACGGTTTCCAAACATGAATGAAAATATTGGAATGAAAATCATTATAGGTATAATTGCGCTTTAAAGTAAGTAATTTCGAGTGGGTTAGTGTCGGGAGTTTTAAATTCCTCTGACGTTGGAAACAATCGGGACCAACAATTTAACGTGTCTACCGAAGCACGATAGCGCTTAGAAATGTCACTATCAGCCACCCAAGCTTTAATAGGTACTAAGAAAATTTAAAATATAAGGGCGAGACTACAAAGATGTAAAAATGGGAAACCAAAACTTTTTTTAGTAGGATTTCTTAATCAACTAATTGTAATACTTTAACTCAAAGTTGGCATAACATCAAATTGGTTACAGCAGAGATAAACAGATCGGTTTGATAATCTCGTTTTAAATCATGCCATCTCAATCACGACAGATACAGTTTCATAACGTTATGGTACTCGGAATATAGGAATTAAGGTACGTAAACTCTTGCTTATTTTAATAATGGTTGTCAGTAATATAATAATGATATGTTATTTTGTCGGTAACGGAATTTTGCTGTGGAAATCTGTTTGGTTGCATAATTAATTAATGTGTATACTAAGCGGTATTACTCTTGCAATAGTGAACATAAATCATGGCGGTCTAAACATCGAAAGACTAGGATTGACCAATAAGAGTGTATTTCCCTTCTTCATAAAGTATATATAACTAAAACACCGTTGTAAAGTATTTTATCTCTTTTGCTCTTTGGAAAATAGCGTAATGTCGGAAAGGGACTACCTAACCATTTGGTAACTACAATGCTTTTAATAAGCAGGGCAAGGCCTCGTATCTTTGAGGATATCAGTACAGTGAGGAGGATGCGTAATCATCACTAACCCAATCGAACTTAATTACTAAAGTTTAAGATAAGATCTCAAGACTATAATAGACCTTTTAGTAGGCATATATTTTATCTACCAAATCAATCTATACATGTGAAATTGAACTAATAAAATATCAAGGTAAATGTACACAACTGAACGATATTGTGTAAATCAATTTTAGATTCGATTCAAAAGGAACTGGAGTTTTATAATTTAATATTTTATACTTTATTTTTTTCAATTTATATATATAAAAGGCAAACATGACTCATATATACTTCTTCAGTGACTTACATAGCAACACACAGACAAAACTACTATATACTTTTTAAACTCACACGATTTGCACTCATTATACTAAATGAAACGGGTCAGTATCGCGTTGGATAATTTAACGTATTATAATAAAATAACTGCAGTTATCCCGTGACCACGAGCGGTGTAATCCGCTCGAAACGTCGGGTACGTATTTTATTATAATACGTTAAATTATCCAACGCGATACTGACCCGTTTCATTTAGTATAAAAACTACTATACCTAGAAACTTGAAATTGTTCTACAAAAGGAACCCTTTTCATGATGTAAGTAAGCACTAAGAAAGAAATTAGCGAAATTCAACCATACAGGGAGTACCCCCTTCACCCGAAGCGAAGCGAGGGCAAGCGCTTGTCTTTCATAGAACTAGTTAGAACCGAATAAAATAGTTATTTAAAGCTCCAACCCAAAACTTAATACGAAGTTTCTTCTTCAATTCCATTTCCTTTTAACCTTTAAACGTTCGACCTTAAATTGACCCATTGCTACATGCTCCCATGTCCCGCTCGTAAGACATCACATCCAATCAGTAGCTGTTGCAACTTCGAGTAGGTTAGTGGCAATAAACTACATGTAAGTGGATCCGTAGGATATAAAATAAAGTGATATCTATTGGACGGTGGCGGTGACCTGATTGTGGTCTGCGGAAGACTAGGCAATGTCAGGGGTTAAGTTTAAAGTGAAGGATAGGAAACTAATATAAGAGACCCGCGGTTTTACTCGCGTTTTCCCCGTTCCCGTGGGAATTTCAGGGTGAAAAATAGCCCATAATATTCCCGTTGGATGAAGCTATCTATTACAAAAATAATTGTTCAAATCAGATTGGTTCAGAAACTACCAAAGTTAAATAAACTTTACCTATTAAAGATATCGAAAGCAATTTTGTGTTGCATTTGTAGAAATTAATATTACTTTGTCTTATATTTGTACTCAGAAACTTCAGTTGCTTCCTAATACACATTTTTAAAAAGAGAGATTTTGACGTATACGTATACTCGTAATGTATGAAAAATTACGTCAATCAAATTGAAACTTAACTAAAGTTTCAATTTAATGGACATCTGTCATCATCCAATGCGGACAAACAAAAAATTAATAGATGCAATTATTATCATTTGAATGTGCATTTTCATAGCCATTACATGTACTCGTAGTCTATTAATATACAGCTATTAAAAATAAACAAACCCCTGTAACTGCTCTGACACTTGATAGTGAACAAAAGGTTCTCATACGACATGTAGTGTAACTCAACACCGCTTTATTTTCGTTCACGCCCGTCTCCACATCCTCTTTGTGATGACAACTTGCTAGCAGGACTCGAATTAAGGGAGGTTTAGTTACATTTTTTTTATCTGTAGCTGAGGTAGTACTTAATCTATACTAATATCTATACAACACTAAAAAAATGTTTTTCCGATTATTTGAACGCATTCATCTCAGAAACAGCCAGTTCGATTTGAGTAATTGTTATTGTAATGGATAGCCACATTCAACGGTAAGGTTTTAAGGCTATTTTTCACCCCGAAAGTCAGACGGGAACCGGCAAAATACGGGCAAAACCGCGGGGCGGTGTTAGTTGTTGTGATGAAACTAGAGAGGTGATATTACGAAAGTACATTACATTGTGACTGGAATCGTGGTCCAAATATAACTACAATTATTTTTTATGTTACGTTACGCAAATAACTACAGAATCTAAATATCAAATCACACAAACAAACACACCTATACCTATAATCATAGTCAATATTTTAATCATAAGTTAATTCAAATCTATAAGAAAATTAAACATACCGAATGGCGGACAAGGCACGGATATCCGTCCAATAATTGCATATCTATTGTGTGAAAGTCGGTTAAATTGTTATATATATAGTTATGTAATGGTGTTTGATCAAGACCATGTCAATGATTTGGTTATATATTTGTTTGGTTGAACGAAATGTTAACTACTGAATTGATGGGTGTCAAAACTGTCAAATGAGTTCCTGTAAGAGTTTTGGAATCATAGATACCCCAAAACTTTTCTCATGAAACATATATGATCTACTATCAACGCCGGGTTTTACCAGTGTTATGCCCATTCCGTTCCCGTTGAACGTGGCTATCCATTACAAAAAGAATTATTCAAATCGGATTGGTAGTTTCTGAGATTAGCGCGTTGAAACAAACAAACCAAAAAATCAATTTGCCGATTCCAAGTTTATACCAAGTTCCCAAGTTATAGTTAGTGTGAAGACATTAGTTGAGGGCAAAACAAACGTAACAGCCGAACACAATCCAATTACGACACCGACCCATAAAAAAGCGGTAGGTACTTGTTATATTTACAGGGTGATTTCTATCAACTAATCTCATGTGGTAATTAAATATAGCAGATGAAGTTTTGGTATATGTTTAATGCAAGAAATACAACTCAAACCCTCAGTAGATAAGTATATATATAGACAGTCCTCTATACCGTCACTGATATCTTCAGTGACCTCTACCAGTCACTGAATATATCAGTAACTCGTCCCTACAGTTGGACATGACATGACAGGAATACAATGAACGACTAGGTTCAATAACAAACTGCTAAAGGGTGTATTGCACATTTCAAAATATCATTCATATTTTTTTCTTACGGTTAAAACAAACGACGTTCGTTTTAAATAGTCTAACATCTATCTGGACGAGCAACTTCTGTTTCTTAAACACATTTAGGCACTAAGCACACATAAGAGTTTTTAAGCAAACCGCCCTAATACTCGTAGTACCAGATACCACTCTGTATAGATCTATAGACTGAGTGAGATCACCCTGTAGAGATGCAACCGAATCCGTGTGTACAGCCGAGTCAATGACATCGATATTACGTTACCGCGTCTCGAATCAATGGCCGCAACCACATGTGAACTGTACTATGTGTTTTAATTACCTAGTTGTATGTAGGCTGGTGGACAATGAAGGGAAAGTAGTGCAAAGAGAGAGAGAGAGAGAGATTATCAATACACAGGGTGAAAAGTAGTTGGGAATTAAACGAAAGTGGTGTGTTGATGAAAATTTTAATAATAATGGCAAAGCATACACGTAATAGAGACTTACGCAGTAAGTGCTTCGCTCTTCCGTGAAAGCACTGAAGATATCAGTATAGTGAAGAGGTTAAATAACAAAAGACGATACTCTTGATAAAACTACTAAAATTATCCTTTACATATCATAGTCATAAATGTATACTCATATGAAAATAATACGCTAACAACTGGTCCAATTAAACGTCATGAGTTATCGGTTTCATTTGCAAGGCTACACTAAAGTTTCAAATTAATTTCACTTATTTCATAACAGCAGTTATTGTAAATGTAAAAACTAAAATAAACACAACTGCAGTAAATAACCGCAATACGTGTCGAATCTCAGATTGCTTCATTGTTCATTCAAATCGACGTTAAATAATACAAGTACATGTCTAATCATTATTGTTGTTGCGTAATATCGTCCTGACAGACAATTCTCAGACTCGAGTTGTTTAGTTACAATAATTCAATATAGTAGCTGCGCCCCGCAGTTTTACCCGCGATAACCCCGTTTCCGTAGGAATTTGAGATAAAAAATTGCCTATAAGCTACCTCCAGGATGTAAAAAGTAAGATAAACGTTACATAGGTATGATTCTATTCTATTCATCGACATGCAGATACTTGTCCGCTTTGACTTGGGATTAACCTAATCTAGCCCAGAACAGGGATGTGGGAGACCTTTGCCCAGGGACATAAAAAACAAATATATTATATGTAGAACTATTTTCTGGAACATTCAAGAATCAAATGAGAATTGATCCCAACGCTAATTGCACATGCCAATTTTAGGCTCACCACACAATAGGTGTTAATTAAAACAGCTTGCCTAAGAAGGGCCAGATTGGCCAATAAAATTGTCAATTGCGAAACAATTTGATTACATTTTGTTATATTTAAATTGATTGATTAACAGAAGTTGCGCAATTATAATTATATTTGATTTTAAAATAATGACCGATAATGATTCCATTTTGTAATTTCATTGTGGTGTTTTATAATGGAACTTGTAATTACGTTAATCTAGTATTTTATTTGTGGGTTTAGAGATTGGACCACTTATACGGAATGAATGAATATCATTGACAAAGTGAGGCCTTCAATGGACTGCGTTGCATTCAATTGTACTATGAGTTGGACAAGGTCATCTGAGTACCACATAGTACGTGAATCATCGCAAGATTAGAATCTAACTAGTGCATAATAATCGTAATATCAATCAAACACTTATAATCACTACATAGTATAAAACAAAGTCGCGTCTGTTTGTCTGTATGCTTAAATCTTTAAAATTACGCAACGGATTTTGATGCGGTTTTTTGTAATAGGTAGAGTGATTCAAGAGGAAGGTTTTTATGTAAAAAAAAATCCGAAATTCCCACGGGAACGGGCACAACGCGGGTAAAACCGCGGGGCGCTGCTAGTTCTCAATATTCGAAAAATATCTAATTAAACACAATACGGGTTACCCATATTTTACCATATGTGTGAAATTTTTGATTCCGTGTCGTTTTGTTTGCATTACTAAAAACAGGTTTGACTTTGTCTCAGTAGAATATTACGTAAGATGTTCAATTATAACGTGTTTCTGATCTAAATGTGTTAGTACTGACCTTTCTTCAAGCATTTCGTTGAAGGTCTTGGACTTGGACCTCGGCTGGCAGGGCTCGTGCTCCATCCTGCGCACCTCCACGCACCGCTCGATGATGTGCTCCACCCGCTTCCGCCGCGACGACTTCCAGTTGTCCAGGTTCTGGAAACGAAGGTCTTTATCAGTTCCTGAAGGTTTCGATGAAATGGACGAATAAATGGTAGTAGGTATGGTACAGGTTTATGGGACAATCTCAGAAAAAAAACTAGGTAAATTATTTTTTCAAAAAACTGGCCTTGACGTATAGATGGCTAGAAAGACATGGCAAATCTAGGCTATTTATCATTCGGCTGCAGAACCCGAAAACCCGTTCATAAATGACGTGATTATCCTCGATAAATAGCAAAACACCTGGAAACACATTTTTCGAAGTTCTTTAAATAAGGCTACAACACATTCAGACGGACATTCGTAAATGCCTCTGAGCACAGTAGTAGCAAATTGGGGCTAATGGTGTTGCTACCACTCCCTGCTGACAGCGAGGTGCAGCCGCTGTTACAGCAATTAGGGCACTGCGTGTGATGGTGGATATTGGCTCATTATATTGGTAAGGTCGCCGCATTACATTGTTAAGGTTACGAGTAAATCATTATAAAGTTCAGAATTGAGAGGTCAGTACATAGTTTATGAGCAAAGATGGGTTGCCTCATTCTTATTCTGAATGAGTGCACTCTTTTGTTTCAACCTTTAGTAAAACTTATCTGTCTGGAGGACATTTCAAACTGCATTGGATTAAGTGTTACCACAGTATGTTGCTTTGTTATCGAACTAAATGATCCGCTAAAATTTATATTTAGTTATGTAATTCTACATTTTGTGCCATTTAACTAAACAGAAGAAGAAAAAAGTAGTGTAGACATCAACTACATATCTCCTATAAACTCAGATCCCCAACAAAGCTCAAACGAAAATCTTCACACAGTAATTCAAACCAATTTAAATTCCGCTCATTGATTTAAACGACACACGTAAATACGTTAAAAGTTACATAAATATTCGATGTCAAAGCGAAAGTTTAGCCTGCATAAACTATAAACTAGTCGGAATCAAACGAATGCGTACACCATGACCTATTCAGCGTTTGTAATAAAGGCAATAAACAGTACAATGCGACCGACAGCCTGATTGGCATCGCTTCGTGTGAACACTGTCATGATTCATGACGCTTTGCATGTTCAAAATGTTTATATTTTATATTAGTTTGTTGCTATTTTTTGTGATGTATATAGATTACAAGTGCAGCGGATATTACCCGCGTCTTGCCCGGTTTCGTAGGAATTTCGAGTGTAAAATAAATAGTCTTTAACCTTTCCCTTAAATGAGGTTATCCAATTATAAAAAAAATATATTCTAATCGGATTGGTAGTTCCTGAGATTAGCGTGTTCGTTACTTAAACGAACTCCATAATGAAAGATTAAAAGTAATCTCATGCATCTAAGCAGATAGGTAGATGTTTCCCATACAATCTCTATTAACAACAGGTTCAAAGTTACATTACTGGCACATAAATATACATTTTTTTAGGTTCTTTATATTGGCAAAACTAACAATTGGACTTTAACTGTAGATATTCCAACAAAAACACAACCTAACGTCACCTTCAATCGAGCAGAACCTTTATAAAAAACCTACTTAATCTATCAGATCTGAGTGAAACGAGATCTCAACTGACGATAAAGCCAATACAATGCGACTCACTCGGCTTGGCTCGCACTATCGCGTGCTCGCGTGCGTTTTTTCGCAATTTCGCTCGCTGTTGTAGCAATGAGATAAATGCCGCTATTTCGTTTGGTACAAGTATTGAGATTTAACACGCTTATTATTTTAGTTAAGGTACCGGTTGATTGTCAATTGTGACACAATAGTACTGAGGTTTCATTTGCAGGGTTGTGTCAATTTGTTGGATGCAATTATTTGATTTCGGTCAGATTTCTGTGAATGGGAAAATTTTGAGGCTCTTAAAGTTGTCCAGCCGTTATCGTCCCACTGCAGGGCAGAGGCCACCCTTCCTTCCTTCCACGTTAGATTGTCTAAGGCCATTTCGTGCCAATCTTGCATACAAGAGCCAAGATAATAAGTAAATGTATATAAGTGAATACATTCATATACACGTTCCTAAGAAAAAATCGATGTATTTTTCGTAGTTTCAGACTTGGCCATGCTGAACTTTTTAACAAGCACCTGTATGTAAAAGCACGTTGAACTCTCGGCGTCTACTGTACGATCGAATTCCGATCATACATTTATTTATTTATAATGTTGCATTCTGAAATGAGGAACAAAATCAATTCGCGCAGACATATAGTTCGATAGTAACAGTATGTTCTGTCTCCACTTGTCCTCTAAACCACAAAAACGTATAATTTAGACCAAACGCAATACCACTTCACTTAATAGTCCTATTGGTTCGAATTACAATTTACAGATGGACATAAGACCTCCGATTGCGCAACTTACTTAGCAGCTAGCATTAATAGCAGTTACCAGCAGTTAATAGCAGTTAATCCTTGTAATGGTAGTACAACTACAGCAATGGTATCATAAGGACAGTTTTTGTAGACTCTGCTATTTTTGTGCCGAGGTTTTTCTTGTTTTCTAAGTACTTTGTTCTTTATAGGGTGGTAGTAGTTGATTTCAATTGAGCAGGTTAATTAGTAATGATTTTTGTTTTATGGCGTAGGTAATGGGTGTTGAAAGCGTGCGTGGTCGATGACAATGTTGTCTTTTTGTGTCTGTTGATCAATTATGTGGTAAGCATTTGATTGTATATGTATGTATATGGTTTGAGATTCTTTTTATGCTTTGCGTAGACCTTGTAAGTGAAACTGGTGTGTTTAATTTACACTCCAAAGTTGTGACTAATGTTGGCTTTGCAGTGGTCTCGTGAATGTAATTTTATTGTACATTAAAACTGTAAAAAGTGCGGGTTGCTTGTAACGCTCACACAAGTAAACGTTAACAAAAATAGTCAGACTCTATAGACGTAAGACAATGAAAAATCATGGCTTTTTGTCCTACCAAATACTGTAACAGACTTAAGTCATGAAACAACGCTTTATATTTAACAGACATTTAACAGTTTAAAAATCGTGATATTTTTAACGAACGTATGTTACGATAACCAACGGTTTGAAACAACCCCCTTATTCTGTAAAGTCCCACCGCAGGGCAAAGGTATAGGCATAAAGATGCAAAATATAGCAAAATGTCAAGTGTCCTTTCACGCTTACTCAAACAAAACACATGTCCAAGGAATGTTGATTCGAATGAACTGTCAAGAACGCGCCAGCTTCAGGCAATCAAGCTATACAGAAGGTACAACCATTAGCTGTTTTTATTACACTTAATTGTTTTTCCAGCCGTTCTCTTGATTCGTAATCTAACGAACATTGACAATGAGTAATTAAAATCATGACGCAAAACAGTTGTGTATGATAGATCGTTTCTTAATTAATCTAATTAAGTGGATATTATTCTTTAATTAGTTGTAAGTGCTTGATTGGTGGGTTTGTAAATGAAGTAATGTCGAGTAGGTGGTCGTCTTAAGGCCTCCGATATATAAACAATCGAAGCCAACAGTTAAACACAGTAGTTGGCGACGACGTCTGGGTGACAATAATATATTGTTATAAAGTATTTGTGTATGTATCAGTTAATTAGATTCTACAATACAAGCTTAGCGCTTACTTTGTCCCTAATTAGCCGTGTGTGAATTTGTCCGGGTTGATTATATTTAAAAAAAAACGTGCCATCCTAACTGATACTATTTCATTTACATACACAAATACTTTATAAGAATATATAATTTACACCCAGACGTCGTCGCCAACAACTATGTCTTCACATATTGTCGACTCCGGGCGGGAATCGTCCCCGCAACCCCCGACACAGTAAGCGCTCTCACTTGCCACTGTGCCAACGGGCTTGTCAGTTATATTATTTAACTTAATTAATGAATATTTTTTCAAATATCCTCAAACCAAAGCCGCCATGTTTTGGAAACAGGAGCCAATGTTCGTCAGTTTTAGAATTCGTCGAATCAACATTGATTAGTGAACACGTGCGGAGTCTGTTTGGGCGGAAATTGCGTCTATATTTCAAACAAGTTCAACGTAATACGGAGATGTTTTTACAATATTTAGAAATGGATTTTTATACTTTGTTAGATTTACTAGGATCATAGTGAGAATTATAAACTTTACGGCAATCTATGAGTACATATATTTTATTTTTGAAAAATCTTATAAAAAAATCTTCCCCAAGACCGGATTGTCAAGATTTCATCCCTTTATAAGTGATCATCACTTCCACTTAGTTTATCTGCTATCCAAAATATATGAGAATCTGTCATGATAAGGTCATATATGTGTGATGTTACTAAGTGACGAACATTATGCGGTTCATGTGTACAAATGTGTACGTGTATGTACACTAGACATACACGTACACACTTCTACGGTATTATTGTGTGATTTTCGTATTAATTATGACAATAGCTAAACGAAACTAATGTCACTTTTTGAACCGACTTTAAAAACCGAAGGCGGAGGTTCTCAATTCAGTCGGTATTATATTTATCTACACTAATATTATAAAGAGGAAAACTTTGTTTGGTTGTAATGAATAGGCTCAAAAACTAATGGACTGTTTTTAAAAATTCTTTCACTATTCGAAAGCTACATTATTCACGAGTAACATAGCCTATTTTTCATCCCGAAATTCCCACAGGAATGGACACAACGCGGGTAAAACCGCGGGGCGCTGCTAGTTGTTTTATATAGAGATTGTTTTAAAAATAGATCCAAGAAAAACTAGAGTCAACACACCTTGTTCCATCAACATTCCCTTCCTTACATCAAGACGGTCAGAAATCCTAATTGTTTCCTATTGCCCATAAAATTCTTTCTAAAATCCTTTCCTAAGTTTACATAAAAAGAGGAGCAAGAGTTATCTAACACCTAATTACAGAAAAACAAGCTTCGAACCGATTGAGTTTGAAAACGAGGATTTTTTTGTAATTGTTTCGTTCGGCCGACAAAGGGTGGCTATTTATAGGGTATACCTGAACGGAAACACGTAAGATTCTTGGGGCTTCGCGCATGCGCAGTACTTCCGCTGGCTCCAACAACAAGGAGGCGAGTTTTTGTTCAAAACTATTTTGATAACTCTGTACTCGACTCGTTATTAAGACAATTCTGGAGCCACTTAATAACATAACATTACGAAATATTTTTACGTTTTATTGTGTTTGAGCATTTTCGTCGAATTTTCAGATTCCCCGATTAATTGACGAGATACAAAGGAACATTCACATTATTATTTTAATTAGCGACACTATAAAACGGATACCTAAAATGCTGCTTTCGACGAATTCCCGCGATGCCACTAAAATGTCGCTGTGAAAATTGTATCAAGTCTTTTAATAAAAATTCCATTGAGTTTTTATGATCAACATCTCCATGAGGAAGCAATAAGGAAGTTGCTACACATCTTCTATCAGCGTTTGTAATTAAAACTAGTTCATGGGATTTGTAAATTCAATATTCCAACACTATACCAGTGGTGTACGCAAAAACTTTTTCTATAAATGGTAACCCGTCGGAATAACTTTACATTTCAAGCCTCCTTAGAGTGACGAATGGCATAAATTAGTGCAGCAGATAAGTTGTTAAGGGAGAAAATATGTAAATAAATAAATACCTTACTAATATCGCCACCTTATACGTGAAAGGTGTTAAAACGCAACGTAACGTTGGCTACTAGAAAACGTACATTTCCAATATTATAAATTACTAGCTGCGCCCCACGGTTTTACCCGCGTTATGCCCGTTTCTGTGGGAAATTCGAGATGAAAAATAGCCTATAACTTTCCCATTGAATCTGGCTATCCATTACAAAAATAATTATTCAAATCGGATCGGTAGTTTCTGAGATTATCGGTGATTTCTGAGATATTACCCCTTACAAACAAAGTTAGTAACTTTACCTCTTTATAACATTCGTATAGATTTAAACTCTATATATTATCGCTTGTAAATTTAACAGCACAAATTCGATTGACTTTCTTATCTGAGCACTGCATGTTTAGGGCACGTAAAACGTATCGTCAGGCAACGTCGAGAACTTTATGACGGTGTAACTGAAGCCCGAAAAATTAGTAGATGGAGAAGTCTGCATCAGACTCACCGACACGAGTCTAGCTCTTAATTTTATGATGATGATTTAGTAACTCACCGACTGCCAATCCTCTTGGCGCTCGATCCTCGCCGGTTCAGTGCGCTTGGCTAGCTCGGCCCGCCGCAGCTGCTCTCTAGCCCGGCTGCCTAAGTCCGCCGGGCCGACCCGCACGAACTGCAGCGGGTTAGCCGCCGGCTTCCCGGGGAGGACGGCTGCAGTGTGCGGCCGTGTCGCGAGGAAGTCCGCGCTGTCTGTCGTCTGGAAAGAGGGAGAAGGCTGGTTAGAATGAGATGGAACATTGTTATGACTTTTAATTGTTATTTCGATGATAAAGGGTTACGAATGGAGTCTTTTTAATTATTAATTATTATATCAATAGAGATTTACTAATTGCACAGCTTCTGTCTGTAGCATCTAAAGGCGAATTATAGCATAATTATCCCTTTTAACTTTCAAACGACCACTCTAATCAATTACATGACATTTTCCGCTCCAAAAAATAATTACTTAACCCAAACTTTGTGCAAAAATGAAGAAAAAACCACAACTAATTATTCTAGGAACCGTTCAATCATTAACGAACATCACCACAGTTGCGAGAAAGTAAAAAAACAAAAAAAAACCGGCGAAGTGCGGAGTGTTCCGTACTTTAAAAAACGGCAAAAAATCACGTTTGGTGTATGGGAGCCCCCTTGAATATTTGTTTTATTTGTTTTTATAGCGGCAATAGAAATCTGTGAAAATTTAAAACTGTCTAGCTATCACCGTTCTTGAGATACAGCCTGGTGATAGAGGGACGGACGGACGGAACGAACAGCGAAGTCTCAGTAATAAAGTTCCGTTTTTACCCTTTGGGTACGGAACCCTAAAAAAACGATTATTATAAAACAAACAATCATTTAACAGTTACCTAACTGTATAGTTATAGGAAAGTTAAATTAATTATTGATGGACACAGGTGCAATCGAATAAATTACTACAGCGCCCAGTTCTATCGATTGACAATCGAATTATCTTGGTAACGAAAGAACATCTTTATTAGCTTATAAATTGCTTCCTATGAGGTGTTACGTAAGATTATTATAAGATGAGAGCTCGGATCAGGCACTTTGAACATTAATTATTACGATGATATATAGGGATGTTATTAAATGCTTGTTACGGTGCGATATTCTGAGTTATGTTTGACATTTGGACATGGAACTTTGCTTGCATAAACTACATTATTATGTTAGTTTATTTTTCATCTTTAGTTTTTACATGCGATAGTCTATAGAACCCTTAAAACTGGATTAAATCTATCTATAAGAAAAGAAAGTGGTGTTAGTCTCACTATTAATATCTCGTTAACGGCTGGACCGATTTCACTGATTCTTTTTTTATTTTATTTATCGTAGTCGGGAATAGGATAATAAGTAATATAAAACCAACGGGTGAACTGCGGGTCAAGCCGCAGGGCACAGCTAGTATCTATTAGTTAAAGAATAGCCCAGCCAATGCTTATATCCACCACATGAACTCGCCGTCTCTCTTGGCTATTCTGATGAGTTCCATCATTTCGATCAATCCTTCGTTTTCCTTCAATCCTCCCTTCCTCATGTACGAGATGACATCGTTGGTCTTTTTCAACTCTTACATTAATATAGTGAAAAGTTAAAAGCATATTTTAATGGCTACCTACAATTGCTCATCAAAATATTTTCGTCGAATTTTGACATTCCCCGATTACCTATTGACGAGAAACCAAGGGACACTGCAGGCTAATACATTTTTTTCTTTATCTCAATCTCAACGAAAATGTATATAACCAGGTCAGCCATAAAATGTAAAGTAGACTGTAATGTCCCACTGCTGATATCAGTTCAGTGAGGAGGATGAGGCGTAATCACCACGCTTGCCTAATGCGGGTTGGTGATCTCAAACTCGAGCCATATTTGAAAAGTAGGAAAACATGCCATAAAAAGTTACTTTTCAAACGCATAAGTTGCCAACAAACATATACCCAGTTATATAACTCTATGTAAAACACGTAGTATTATTTACTATACACAAAACGATCCCAATTTCATGAATGAATTATTCCTTGCCAAGATTTTAGCATAAAAACCGAAAGTGTTCGTGTGGGTATAAATCACTCGGCTACTCGCGTGCGCAAACGTCAAACGTCTGCTATTTTCATTTAAAACAGACAATTTTACACTACGATGGACGGTGATTGAAATACGTTTTTTGTATTACAAATAACTTGTGTTTGTTAGAAAATATTGGAGTAAGATATACCTATTTTTGGCAACGTTTGTAATTGGTCGGGTTTTAGTTTTTTAAATATTAGCTAGATTTATTAAATACTAGCAGCGCCCCGCGGTTTTACCCGCGTTGTGCCCGTTCCCGTGGGAATTTCGGAATGAAAAGTAGCCTATAACCTTCCCGTTGAATGTAGCTATCCATTACAAAAAGAATTTTTCAAATCGGTTCAGTAGTTTCTGAGATTAGCGCGTTTAAACAAACAAACAAACAAACAAACAAACAAACAAACAAACAAACAAACAAAACAAACTCTTCAGCTTTATAATATTAGTATAGATGGCCATAGAAAAAGTTTTATGTCGTACTCAGAAAAGTTATTTAAATTGACAATTAACTAATTGACGTAACTTTACATCTATACTAATTACTAGCAGCGCTCCGCGGTTTTACCCGCGTTGTGCCTGTTCCCGTCAGAATTTCGGGATGAAAAATAGCCTATGACCTTCCCGTTGAATGTACCTATATATTACAAAAAGAATCATTGAAATCGGACTGATAATTCCCGAGATTATCTCGAACATACAAACAAACAAACTTACAAATTTTACCTCTTTATAATATTAGTATAGATAAAGAGGTAATTTTGTTTGTATGTTCGGGCTCTCCGGATCTCCAGAACTGTCAGTCCGATTTGAAATTTTCTTTTTGCAGATAAACAAATTCAATAGGAAGGTCATAAGTATGCTATTATTATATCCTGAAATGCCCACGATAACGGCGCGGGCCACAACGCGGGTAAAACCGCGGGGCTATACATTACATGACTCATTAACCTCTTTTACGCAATCATCACTAATCATTTTGTACCCGACGACTAAACCGATTTCAACAAAAGACAGTGCAATTCCTAAGTCCAATAAATTCACATACAGACCAACAAACTTTACAAGTCCAATAACATTTACAATGAACCTTACATAACTACACAATGTAACACCGGACGTGTCAAACATATTGCCAAGTGAATCGGTTTCGCAATCAGATCCGATCACCTATAGACAAGTGGCAATCGATTCGCATTCTATTCAGTTGTCTACTTTAAAAGGTATCTGTAAAATGTATCATGTGGCCATTATCAAAATGTAGAATATACGAAATGTCAAGTGATTATGTGACCATGTCACATTCCAATATATTTTGAGAGTGCTAACATTTTGACAGTTCCATACATTTTGACAGTGGTAGCCATTGTCACTTGTCATCAGGGGCTGATATTAAATGATGTTAATCCATTGTTAATCAAATTAATGACATGATTTGGTATCACTAATTAGTATCATCAATAACAATAGTTAAATTGACCAAACAACTTTGAACTTAATTTTAATAAAGAAAAATTCTCTTAATATTGAACAAGAAGATTAATACCTATAGGGTACCTATAGTATCTGCTTGCACATATCGAAATACTTTGTCCAAATCATGTCATAATGGCGAAAGTATTATGAGGTTACAGACATTAAAGAAATTACATTCAAGAAATTGGCGATAAATATCTCATATCCAAGTCATCATAAAATACGATACACTTTCTCATATTATTATAATAAAATAATAAAATTAATATCACAACATAATATATGTATCAGAACAGCGAATAATATCGCACTTTATTTATCACTAGCAGCGCCCCGCGGTTTTACCCGCGTTGTGTCCATTCCCGTGGGCATTAGGGGATAAAAAATAGCTTACAACCTGCCCCTTGAATGTAGTTATCCAATACAAAAAGAATCGGACAAATAAAATTATTCAAATCGGACAGTTAGTTCTAGAGGGTTATCCCGAATATACAAACTTACTTTTAACTCTCATCCCGGATTAATAGTTTTAAAGAAGAGCGCGTTCGAAACAACGTAAAAACAAACTATTCAGCTTTATATCAGTATAGAAGTATAGATTAATTTCTGGAAGTATAGCGGTATGCAAATATTATACGGTAAAGTGCAATAATAACTGTATTCGGTAGTAAGCCTTACCTTTCTCTCTGTTTTTTATTCGGTTGGTTAATTTCATACGCACCATGAATAATTGTATGGTTATTGTACTAGAAACTTAACTATTTTTAGGTCATTTGTATTCGAGGTTAAGGGACTTCGTTCGTTGGAGGTTTGACATTGTATGTTGTTGCATCGTGTTTGTATTGGATAGTGTAACGCGATTTAGGTTCCGAAATCTTCTGCTTTCGTGTTAATGACCTCAAAATTACGTGAAAACTAAATGTAAAAATCAGTAAATGTCGTGATTCTATGTACGTTCAAATTGTAAAATAAAGTTCCTTAATGAACAGTGTAGTATAGATAATAGCAGTGCTATTGTAGGTGTTACACGGAAGATATATAAAAAGACGGAAAAGACGTTATCATTCTGGTAGGAATTTATTAGGTTTGACTTAATTGTCTTTTGTACTACATAAGCTAAGTTCATTAAAATTTTATTGAAATAAAACCTCTTGTAACGGCCATCTTAGAATTATCTCGTTATAACAGAACCCTATTCTATGTATACTCGGAAATGCAGCGAAAGTTAAAGTTGTTATAAAGATAGTTTCCAAGTTTCTTCTCCTAAAACCCATCAGACTAAAGGTCAAACCGACCTTTCATTGAAAAGTAAACGGTTACGTCTCAAACTGCATCTTTAAATTAACAATTACGTAAACATAACAAATTGCTACCAACAGGAAAATTGATAAAAACATTCAATTCGCATAACAAGAACCGGTTCCATACATCACTACTATAAATTATGCGTAATAGAGAAAGTAGTGACAAAATAAAGAGTACAGCGACATAAAGACTAGCAACAAAAAAATATTTACCGAATATTACGATGACAGCTGTCAAACACTTTCACTGTCAATGCCAATTACAAAAACAATCGCAGCAGCCACACCCGCGAGATCACGACAGTCGACAGTAATACGTACGCATGCTTTTACGAGACGAAAGTAGATACGTAAACAAACCGTGTGTAAAACGGAACGTTACAAAAAACGAAAGCGGAATCCCTACGGACAAAGTTCACTATGGGGCAGCTGCATTCGAATTTAAAAATAGAACGCGCAATCCGTTGGGCGTTCTAAATTTCCGTACGGTATGCGAGTTTAAATATAGTCGACTTAGTTCACTGTACGACACTGTCGTTTGTCACTCGCTCGTTCTATTTTCAAACTTTTAGGACGTTTCGTTAAACGCAGACAAGATGGTAGTGCAGCGATCGCAAGTTAACTGCTCTGGAGTGTAACTTTCGCGGTTTTCCACTACTAGAGTGGGGAAAGTAACGTGTTCGGATAATTAATGCATTATTTTAAAAGTGGTAATACTTGAAGCGTGCGAGTTAATTGATACGTTAGATAAAGCGAGACGTTTGTTGAATTATTTGCGCGCTTGAGACACTGGTTACGTGTTCCATTAGGTTGTTCACTCGTCAAATTGATTGAGCATTTGGTTATTACAGACATTTAGTGAGTAATATTTCTTAAAAGTCATTTGTCAAGTAATTATAGCTACAAATAAATAGTTGCATTTCTGAAACTGATCATACAAATACTTTGCAAAGTAAAACACGCAACACGCTAGTGAGATTTCACTGTAGGGCAAATATGTTGAACACATTACCCTCCTTTTCGCAGTCGGGTGAAACCTACCTTCTTCATTAACATACAATAATAACAGACAAACGCCATCCACACCATATTTCAACTTAATCAAAAAAACTTTCAACGCTAATGTTTGCAAGAACCGAAAATCATCAAGCCATAAGCAGACGACGTCAAACACAGAGTGTTATATAACGTGACATTATTATAACATACCTATCACTGAGTTTATGTTATAATCCGCGAACGGTGTGAGAATCCGCCGTGTAATTAGAAAGGTAACAAATAACAGAACTACATATATTGTTGGTTTTTGTTATTAATTGTTTTGTTACGTGTCAATGAAACCTGTAATTTAATATTGCGCTTTAGACAAGCGATGCTGTGCGGTTTTACTCATATTTAATCTTTTCTTTCTTTGAATTTTGAAATACCTACCAAACGGTTACTTATCGTAACATAGTCTGACAAGCCCGTTGGCACAGTGGCAGTGAGAGCGCTTACTGTTTCGGGGGTTGCGGGTTCGATTCCCGCCCGGAATCAACAATATGTGAAGAGATAGTTGTTGGTGACGATGTCTGGGTGTGAATTATATATTCTTATAAAGTATTTGTGTATGTATGTAGTAGTATCAGTTAGTTAGATTCCATATTACAAGCTTAGAGCTTAGTTTGGGTCTAATTAACCGTGAACGAATTTGACCGAAAATAAAGTCAGTTAAAAAGTTTACACTTTAAACGTCTGTTAAATACAAAGCGTTGTTTCATTACTCAAATAACAGTCTGTTAACGTTATTCGGGCTGCCAGTAGAAAGCCTTTTTTCTTACGTTTTTTAGACTGACATTTTGTTTTACGGTTACTAGTGCGTGACCGTAAGCTGAAGCACCCGAAGTATATTTTTGTCTTCTTTTTTCCGCTTATCGCCGTCGCTTGTACTTTGACACAGCCTTTCTTAATAGAATGTCATACACGGTCACACTCGTAAAATTAAAACTAGTTCATACCTCATAGGTTCAATCGCCTTATAAACAGTTAATAGCCAAGGCGTGAGGTTCAGTTCCTATGTACGACCGTTTTACAATACGATCATAAAATATTAATAAAAGTGTGTAGTCATCGGTGTTTACTATTTTATTACCGGTTAGGATTTGTAATTTATAATTTGTGCTAAATACCTTTAGGGACAGCACTGCGTTAAGCGTACGCACGCCTCACGGTGACTGGTAAGGTTACTATTACCAGTCGATTAAATTACTACAAAAAAAAAATAACTCGCACCAAGTCACGGCCAAGTACATATATACATCAAGCAATACCATAACTTTATATTCATTAAGTAGCGTCAAAGTAGCTGATGGAAGGAAATAAATTAGCTTGATTCCCGTCGAGGAGTATGATATCGAGCAATTACACTTTCATTCATTTTATTTATACCCAACTAGCAGCGCCCCGCGGTTTTACTCACATTGTGCCCGTTCCCACGGGAATTTCGGGATGAAAAATAGCCTTAATAAAATTAAATAACCTTCCCGTTGAATGTGGCTTTCTATTACAAAAAGAATTATTCAAATCGGACTGATAATTCCCTAAATTAGCTAGAACATACAAACAAACAAACTTACAAATTTTACCTCTATAATATTAGTATAGATTGAGAAATATTTATTTTAACTTTCGTTGTTAACTGGTCGGTAGCGGTTATCTATCGTTCATTAACGTATTAGTTAATTATTAACTGTCTGTCATAAAATAAGTCTTTTAATAGAGAGAAACTCTATAAACTATAAAGTGCTTTCACACTAGACCTAAGCCATGTTTTATATGATTGGTGTTGGATATTAATCTTAGCAATATATAAATAAACCCGAACAAATTCACAAACTGTATTAAATGACCCAAAATACAAACAAAGTTAAAACAAAATAACTAACTTAATAACGACCTAATCGTCAATCGCCACTCAATTTGTTCAGCTCTTAATTCAAACGTAAAGTTTAAAGAGTAAAGTTTCAACTTTACTTTATTTAACAACTGGTTAATGTTATTACTTTTGAAACAGCTCGTACTCAGACGTCCAATGCTTCCTTAGTAGAGATTTAATGAGTAATTTTGACATGCAATGTATGAACACATACGCCAATTAGTTAAATATCTATTCGGACGTCTCTGAGTGCGTTTGAGTGACAGTCAGCATATTCGGAGGTAAGACTTACCAGAAACAATGGAACATCACCCACCACTGAAGTTAAAACTCTATGGTGTCAATGACAAAGGATTTAAAAAAAAACTCGGCCCACTTGTTAAATTAGCAAAAGAGTATTATATAGACAAAGCTAATATATTAAGATAAATCAATATTCCAAGAGGTTAAAAAAAACTCGGCCCTCTTTTTGGTTAGCAAAAGAGCAGTCCGTACAACACTAATAGAAGGATTCAACGATCAAACGATGGCACGATCAAGTCGATCAAGTGATCAAGTATCACTGGCTGACGGTCTCGAGCACTAGTACTCACTTTCACCGAATTCGTGATCATTTTACTTAATAACTTCATCGTAATCGCCATACACGTTTGTGATTAGAATAGTAATGTAAGAGCTTGAGCACACTGTAGACTGTGGGTAGACAGTTTTTTGGTCTGTGAAAAGATAGGTATAAAGCTACGCCTACTTGAGATAATAAGACCGTGAGCATACTATAGATAGAGACAGTAGGTAGACAGTATTTTGGACTGTGGAAACAAGACAAGACTTTTAACCCAGTGATAATATTTTAAATACTTTTTGTTAGTAAGACTAAATTACTATAAAATACCATCTGTTTTTAATCCAAGGACCTGCTTTAAGGGACAAAGGCATTACCTTAGGTCCTGTCCAGCCTACGTTTAATTTTGTTAGGACATTTAGTAAAGTAACCCAGGAACAGGCAAATGTCAGATCCCTAATGGTTTCAATCCGGCGCAGGTTAGATTGGCTATAGACGTGAAACATTCAAACTTAGTGTGTCGAAGTAGTCAGTTTTAAGACTCTTGTGTATAGTGTGTTCTGCCCCTTAATGTTGCAATGCGATGTTTCGGCGATGCGTGAGCGAAATCTCCAAGTTCGATGGTCGGTTATGTGATGTTATGTAAGTTCAAGTTTTATGTTTGTTTTAATGTGATTTTGTGCATTTTAACATTTTAGAGATGTGTCGTGTTTATTCAAGTTGTTTCGTTTGTTGTTGAACTATTTTATAAGTTCACTTTAGTTTATAAGTTTTGAATCTGTTTTTACACCGATTTGATCCAATTTCGATTTGGTTTTTTGTTTCAGTTCTGTACATGTTAGATGATACCCGGACAGACATTTGTCTTAAAAGAATCAAACTGAACCTTGCAATGTATACTTTAAAATCTAGAAACAGCGTTGATCTTTTCGTATTTTATTCTTATCTTCAAAATCAACCATAACAGATCCTCCACACCTACATTGGTGCCCACAGAGTAAATTATCTCACATTTCCAACTTCGAAACTCACAAGGCAAACAGTTGCATTTATCAAATAACACTAGAGTTAAGAGACCGATAAGCGAGGTGGTCGACCTCGGGAATGTGCAGCGAAACATCGATTGTTTCTAAACAGGTGATTTTGATCTAAGACCTCTCTTACATAAGTGTACATCTGTTATTAGAAGTCGATGAAGAAGCTTGTTGCTGATAAAGACGATAGTTTCTTGTAGTTTTCTATATATAACTAGCTGCGCCCCGCGGTTTCACCCGCGTTGTACCCGTTCCCGCGGGAATTTCGGGATGAAAAATAGATGTTGGCCGATTCTCAGACCTACTCAATATGCTCACAAAATTTCATGAGAATCGGTCGAGCCGTTTCGGAGGAGTACGCGAACGAACACTGTGACACGAGAATTTTATATATAAGATTAATGTTTTCTGCGTTTGATTTCAGATCGTAGCTTCATGTTGTGTCAAACTTCGATAGATACTTCCTTAAGTATCTATCGAAGTTTTCATTTAAACCACCTAATCTTTCAACATACTATAATCCGGTTATTTTAAACAATTGAAATAAAGAAAATTCCGACAGAGCCAAATTTTCGTAGAGACCTTAGGTTTACCACAAGGAATAAAGTGTCAAAAGTCCCCATCAGTCCCATGTGAGCTTCGGGACTTATTCGGGGCCGAATGTCAAAATTTTAGGTTTTTTGGATTTTTCTCGAAAACGGTAAGTTTTATCGAAAAAGTACCTGAGAAAATAAAAAAGCTTATAAAATTCTCTATAACTTTAATTCTATCCACTTTTTCCATATTCCCAACCGTTATTGAACTACACGCTCCAGAAATGTAAAAATTAAGGACCTCGGGCAGGTAACTATGGAGCCTGCCCCAATGCTCAACAGTGACATGACCTATGTTATTTGAAAGGTCTTGAAGAGTTGTACAAGTTACTCCTAGACAGTTATATCGAATTCGACGGCCAACTCGGTGTTTTCGACCACCGAAGAATTACCACTGGAGGTGCTGTGGAGCCTGGGCGGAATGCTCAACAGTGACATGACTTATGTCATTTGAAAGCTCTTACAAGTCACTTTTTGATAGTAATATCGAAATCGACGCCAAACTTGGTGTTTTCGACCACCGAAGAATAAACACTAGGTGTATGTGCCGTTGACCTTGATCGTATTGCTCAACAGTGACATGACTAATGTCATTTGAAAGCTCTTACAAGTCACTCCTTGACAGTTATATCGAAATCGACGGCCAACTCGGTGTTTTCGACCACCGAAGTATCGACACTGATCGTATTGCTCAACAGTGACATGACACATATCATTTGAAAGCTCATAAAGAGTTTTATAAGTCACTCTTTGATAGTTATATCGAAATCGCCGTCCAACTTAGTGTTTTCGACCACCGAAGAATGGAGTTCGGCTATGCTATACCGAAGTATCGGCGCTGATCCTAACGCTCAAAAGTGACATGACCTATGTCATTTGAAAGCTCTTGAAGAGTTGTACAAGTCACTCTTTGACACTTATATCGAAATCGACCGCCAACGCGGTGTTTTCGACAATCGAAGAATCGACACTGGGTGTATGTGCAGTTGACCCTGATGGTATTGCTCAACAGTGACATAACTCATGTCATTTGAAAGCCCTTGAAGAGTTATCTAAGTCAATCCTTGACATTTATATCGAAATCGACGGGTAACTCGGTGTTTTTGACCAAAAATAAAAAAATATATGTACACATTAGTTAATAAAGGACCTTGACAAAATTCCATTCTTCGGTGGTCGAAAACACCGCGTTGGCGGTCGATTTCGATATAAGTGTCAAAGAGTGACTTGTACAACTCTTCAAGGGCTTTCAAATGACATAAGTTATGTCACTGTTGAGCAATACCATCAGGGTCAACTGCACATACACCCAGTGTCGATTCTTCGATGGTCGAAAACACCGCGTTGGCGGTCGATTTCGATATAAGTGTCAAAGAGTGACTTGTACAACTCTTCAAGAGCTTTCAAATGACATAGGTCATGTCACTTTTGAGCGTTAGGATCAGCGCCGATACTTCGGTATAGCATAGCCGAACTCCATTCTTCGGTGGTCGAAAACACTAAGTTGGACGGCGATTTCGATATAACTATCAAAGAGTGACTTATAAAACTCTTTATGAGCTTTCAAATGATATGTGTCATGTCACTGTTGAGCAATACGATCAGTGTCGATACTTCGGTGGTCGAAAACACCGAGTTGGCCGTCGATTTCGATATAACTGTCAAGGAGTGACTTGTAAGAGCTTTCAAATGACATTAGTCATGTCACTGTTGGAGCAATACGATCAGGGTCAACTGCACATACACCTATTGTTTTTTCTTCGGTGGTCGAAAACACCAAGTTTGGCGTCGATTTCGATATTACTATCAAAAAGTGACTTGTAAGAGCTTTCAAATGACATAAGTCATGTCACTGTTGAGCATTCCGCCCAGGCTCCACAGCACCTCCAGTGGTAATTCTTCGGTGGTCGAAAACACCGAGTTGGCCGTCGAATTCGATATAACTGTCTAGGAGTAACTTGTACAACTCTTCAAGACCTTTCAAATGACATAGGTCATGTCACTGTTGAGCATTGGGGCAGGCTCCATAGTTACCTGCCCGAGGTCCTTAATTTTTACATTTCTGGAGCGTGTAGTTCAATAACGGTTGGGAATATGGAAAAAGTGGATAGAATTAAAGTTATAGAGAATTTTATAAGCTTTTTTATTTTCTCAGGTACTTTTTCGATAAAACTTACCGTTTTCGAGAAAAATCCAAAAAACCTAAAATTTTGACATTCGGCCCCGAATAAGTCCCGAAGCTCACATGGGACTGATGGGGACTTTTGACACTTTATTCCTTGTGGTAAACCTAAGGTCTCTACGAAAATTTGGCTCTGTCGGAATTTTCTTTATTTGATCACTATTTTTATGTCTAAAATGACCCGGCTACTATGGTTATTCAGCAAACGTTACAATGAAAATCAACAACACAAAATATTCTATTCTAAATTCAATTCGAAAATAGAACTAGAAATTAGTTAATCTATTGTTCCCTAAACTAGATTCTTAATTCAAAACCCTACAATAACAATTAGGTACCATAAACAACAATCAAATCACAACAAATTCATTTTCCAAATTCAAAACGTCTAACTATCTAAATTAGCCAATCAGAACCAAGTATCATATCAAGTGATTGTCACATTGTCACCGTTGGTCATCGTGGTGTCAATGACATTGTGGCACTGTTATGCAATGGTCACAGTTCATAAACCACTTTATGTGGTCAACTGGCGTGGGCGGGCAATATGCATAGTTTGAGAATTAGTATAGCGTGATACTGTGTGGCGAATATTTTAGTTATTTTTGATATAGGAAGTTATGTTAGACTCGACTTACATGGGTAGTTGAAATTGGGAAGATCTTTGGGTTAATATGGATATATGTAGATTAACAATTAGTAAATCATAAAATCTTTTAATAATCCTTTGATCAGTAATAACATGAAACGTTGTATGTTGTTTAATTTTTAAAAGTCGAGTAGGTATCAAAAGTGTCTTCCTATCCTAATAGACCTTCTCACCCTAATAGACACCGTTAGATAGCCTTTAAGCGGTCTAAAAATACTTTAAAACTGCCTAAAATGGCCATCGGCATAGTCTCAATAATACAAAATAACCATCAACGTTAGTGACTAACTTTCCATGGACAAATAGTCTAGAAATAGCCTTAAAAAGCTGTCCTCCACGTCTATGATTCACTGTCAAATTACCTGATGCAGTACTAGTATTAAAATTAAATACTGTCCCAATTTCATGAACGAGCTGTTTGAAAAGTTGTTTGCTTGCGAAAGCATGTTTACGGGAAAGGTGTAAATATAGGCTTTGATATAACATCTCTATTTACTGGTCGAACAGATTATGAGCTTCATCGTAAGTCATAACCGAACCGATCATAACCGATCAGTGGTTATAAAACCTGACTTGTCAGCGAGGAGCGAAGAAAGCACGAATAACATTTCTGAGGCCTTCTTTTCACAAAGTTTGAGTTGATAGAGATATATGCACTTAAATTGTTTTCGAGAAATTGGAATAGTTGTGGGACTGATAACTCCCGTATTACTGATAACTCCACCAAAACGCCCTCGCCTTACAGTGGGATACATACTAGGTCCTTAATTCAACCCATTCATTAAAATTTCTTATTCTTCTGTGGATTTTAAAAGTCTCTTTTAAATAGACTGGAAAGTGCTTTAGATTAAGCGAGTTTACAAGCTCGGAGCCGGTCAGCTCAATAGCTCTACTGTAAATCAATTTTGCTTAGAATTCGCCGATTGTGAAATCCTTAATCTAAACACAACTTCCGCTGCAGCACACTCGGTAAAATTATCAGTAAATTATTTATGAGTATATCACGTAACATATCTTTAATCACCGATTTCTTGCGACAAAGACTTTCTTTCACCGATAGGTTACAAGTAGTTGACACAGACGCTCATTATGTAGATGAATGAAAGTTATTACGTAGCTTCAGATCAGTCGCAGGCTTGTTGGTAAGTTTTGATAACTTTCAATTGGGGTGTGGAGTTGTTTAGATGAATGTTAACGGTTTTATTCTCTTTGTGTCCGTTCTCGTGGGAATTTCGGGATATAATATAACCTACAAATTTTCTATTGAATGTGGCTCTTCAGTACTAAAAGAATTATTATAATGCGACTGTTAATTTCAGAGATTAGCCAGTTCAAACAAACAAAAAAGTTCTTTAAGCTGCACACACAAAATCGGTTCAAACTAATATAATAACACGCCCTTTTTGCGCTGGGGTTTAAAAATCACTACGTTTCTTGCCAATAAAAATTGCCAGAAAAAACTTAAAAATAAGAATTTATTAGTAAACGATTACTTACTTACATGCCAGATACACATTCGTAGTACCTACCTATATTGATCACTTGAGACAACACATCCAAAAATAACTAGTTAATAATTCGTTGGGGTTTTTTAAATTAAATTATTTTTGCATAAATCATAATCCATAGACCACCGACCAGTAACCGACCACGCAATAGACTAATAGACCAATCAACGTATTTGCATAAAGAGCACTCTGTAACCGTTAATTTGAACTTGCAATTATTGCATGCATATGAATTAGCGGAACGGTTATTCGCACTTCATCATTTTAAATATCGAACTAAACTCCATAGACAACACCAAGTTATAGTAACATTCACAAAAATTGTCTTCGATTTTTAAAATAAGATCAATGTTTGACTTTCGAACAAGAAAAGTCAACACTTTTTATAACAACCAAAGAGGTTTCATATCACGAGTTATCAAAAGAGGTTTCAATTGTGTGACCACGGAGGTCTTAATAAGCAAAAGTAGTCTTAACGTGGTATATGCTGTCACGTTAACAGATCACTGAGTTTATTGTGACAAGTTACTGTTATCTAACGTACAGTACACGTGACTCCGTGAAATATCCAATTACCTTCATTACTGCATTTGTAGGGATTTGTGCGTGACGAAAATATACAGTTGTTTATAAGTATTGGGTGTTCACACGGCCGGGCAGTCACCTCGGCCCTTGGATCGGTTGTGGGAGAAAATGTTTGAGGTTCAAAGGCTTCGATGACAGTTGAGATATTAGATTATTGTTATTAAAACGATAGAACTATTAGACGGTGGTTCTTTACAAGATTATGTTAAGAAATTGAAATGTAAGGTGATTTTGGGGCTTCTTGTCACTTAGAAACATCGCATAGTCTAGCCTAGACAATCCAACTACATTTATATACTTAGTAACAATTTTAAATGGACATTTTTGAAAGTCTGACTCACGCCTGTATCAGACGAAGACGAAGATGACGTCTCTTGAACGTTTTGTTTCAGGTTATCTTAGACAAAAAGACAATCTAACGAGTCTTTGGATTAAAATCAGCCTAGGTTAAAAACTGATTTAGACGTTAATGTATAGTAATAGTAATGAATATGAACTAACCATGTTTTTGTGATGTTTAGTCTAGGTATATAAACCTTAAGTAGGTATTAATTAGTACATTATTCAAAACCTAGCTAAATATTTAGAACATGATCCAAAATCTAGCTAAGAAGCAATACGAAACAATAGAAACCGTAATCAAACAATTTAACACCGAAAACCAGACCATTAAAGTTAAGTAACACACGCCATACAAAAACAATTTGAATCCGGTTTAACATCACCATAATACCCTTTCGAATCATAAGTAAACGCCATAATCCTCTAGAAAGTGCAACTCGGAATACACATATTGTACTAGTAACTTTGAAACGCGGTATCCTTAGACCTTATATTAATATCGAGCACTGCGAACTCATAGTGAAATGAAAATTACACCGAAACAGTGTCACATTTTTTAAATTAAATTACACTTCGTTGACTAGTTGGGTTTAGAATAGATAGACGTAAATAAAGCATGGTGTATGTGATTTTAAGTGATTCTGGTGAGAGATCATTGACTGTACACACTTTAAACGATTTCACTTGGCGAAGTGAAGTCGTTAGTGGGTAATAATATAAGTCAAGTAAGTTGATAGGTTGTATTGTCCAACAGCTGAGAGGCATCTTATCTCACCGAAGATAACAGTACACTGAGGAGGAATATAGAATAAAAACCACACTACATCTTTACCATAGTTCCAAATCAAATCAAGTCACTTTTCGTTTCATTCGAAAAAACGGCTTCACTCCACCAATGACTGCGCTCTGCCACAACTTTTTGTTACGTCTTAGCGTACTTAGCATCGAAGTAGAGCGTCATTGTGCGTGCGCGCGCGCAGTACTGTTATCTAAACGAAACACTATTACACGTAGTTATTACAGCTACGTTTGGCCCGAATTTCGGCCTTTTGATGTTACGACTTTGATTTTGAAATGATGCTTTTGGGGATAGTTTGATTTACCTGGATGATACAGAGCTTAGGAAATTTTGAGCACGTATGTACGTACTTTGTGAGGTTGGACAATTTGAACATTGATATAAAATTAGATTGTACAATGACAATAAAAAAAAATATTTCTTTATTTATGTATTAGTTCATTTATTCATTCATTTTGAGTAGGTTAGTGGCCAACTCTGGTGTCGAAGCTTTTAGACCGCCTAAAGGCCTTCAATATTAGTTAAAAGTAGTATTCTGTCATTGACATATTAAATGATTTTATAGAGCATACTTTTGTATAAAGTATTATACAAGTTTGTTTAGGTTAGTCGCTAACTCTAATGCCAGAAGTTTTAGACCGCCTAAAGGCCTCCGACATTGTCTATTGATTGAAACAACTTACCAACCAACTTTACATGCCATCCAAAGCACAGTAGTGCTTCCAAGTAGGCGGCCGAGTTAGTTGGAGCATAGGAATCTATCATACTCGTGAATGACCGTATGACATATCCATAAAGTTTAATAGTAGCGGTAATCCTAACAATCATGCGCCATTTTGTTACCTCTATAATTAGTCACCATTCATTAACTAAGTTAATAATAATTAAAATCTCCCACGAAGTTATCATCACAGTGACCCACTTGTTGGAAGATAGTTTCGTAAATAAATATTGCAATTAAAATAATGTCTGCATTACACCGATCGTAAACTTGAAGACAAGGTTGATAAGAGAGTTCGTTTTATTTATTATTTTTATGAAGTATGTAGTAATTATTAATTATAGTTTTTAATATATAAATGGGGTGAAAACATTACCCTCCATAACTTGCGCAGTCGGGCAAAAACATTAGTAAACGACTATTATTCATTTTATTATTTAAGTATCTATCACGAGCCAATCCCTGCAAAGCGACTATAAACAATCCAGCAAAACCATCAATATTTATTCATTGTGAATACAAATTGGCGAAAATTCGACACTCGGTCGTGACCTCTCACTTTACACCTTCCAAGTATTTCATTTAGCATATTCGGTCAATACGTTATTTTGTCTATTTTAAACCGACTTCAAAAACGGGTGGTATACTTCTTGGCTCATACCTCCGTCGTTTATACAGGGATTTCGAAAAATTAATTCGATAAATGAAGGGAGCTGACAGAATGATCGCAATTAACATTGCAAAAAAGATGCTAAGTTACAAATTCATTCACACAGTCTTCTGTGACCACGGTTCCTGTAAAAAGGCTGAAACGTCAGATAAAAATGTAAAATAAAAGCGAAGTGTATCCGTAAACGTAGTATCAATTAAATATGGTAAGTTATCTTGCAAAAATAGGAAGGTGGTAGTTTTAGTTTGAATTTGTTTTTACGCTTAATTCAGTGAAAATTATCGTTTATTTATTTATTCGAAAGCCTCCTAGTTTACGACTGTGAATTGCAAATTCCTATTGATATCGCGTTGAGTTACGATCGAGCGCGCGGCTTAAGATTGTATTTTACGACGCTTTTTAATAATGTAACTTATTACCTTTTTAAATCTCGTTTATTATGAGCTTCGGAACAGTGACTGTCAATATATCAATAATGTTTTCGTGATATTAAAGTATTTAAACTTTACCTTGGCGATAGGGAAAATACGACACAAGAAAATATTTTTAAACTCTTTAATAACAGCACAAGAAGCTAACAATATTAAAAAGAAACGTAATATTTTCTGAGCTTAGTCTTTTTCAGAGATGCAACCGTTCTTGTCAACTAAATTATACTTCTTATAGACAAAGAAAGCAAGGAAGGTATTGAATATATAGATATAGACTACTATTAGATCGAAAAGTGACATTTCTATGTGAGCTATCTAAAATTATCGGTCCCCATTGTTTCAATCGATAGACCATGTCGGAGGCCTTTAGGCGGTCTAAAGCTCCTGACACCAAGAATTAGCCACTTACCTACACAAACTTATTTACTTTTCTATCTAAATAAGGTCTCTATCATTAGAAAGATTCTAACATATTTACAAAAACATAGTACAGTCATAGTCGCAACGTCATATCGAGAACGATGCGCTTGCGCGTGCGCCCCTCTGTTCCCAGGCGCACAATAGCACAATACCGACCTTGAGTGGAGAAAGTATAACAGATACGCTGTGATAACGACCGTTTGTGTCACTTTGAGGAACCATTTTGAGGAATACGTTTGAAATAAAGTTATAGTTTGAATACAAAATTAAATTTGAAGCAAAGATTTGAAGTGATATCGGCTATAGATTTTGTTTAGTAGAAGATGAAGGGAAAAAGATTGTAATTAACTAGTAGTGTAATAAAGTAATTGGTTTGTAGTGACAACGGCAATATATAAGGTGGATTTTTTAGACTTGCCCATACTGACTAATATGTACGAAGACCATGTCATCGATTTTCGTGACATGTATACGAACATTTCTTACGCGTAGGCCGTTGGAACTAACTACGCTACAAAAGAGTTTGTTTTTTATTCTCTAGGGTAGCATTACATTATTAAGCGTCAAATTATAAAGGCAGTGTTAGAGACCAGCACAGATTGCAATAGGTAAAGCTAGAACGAATAACTGCTTTAAAAATAACAGACGACGAAATTACAACGAACACCAACCTAGATAAGCCTACAAAGAAACACCTGAACTCCAATACAAACAGTAATCACTACAATAAAGGTGAACGTACCATCATTATGAATGAAACGGGACGCCCTGTACAAACATGAGGTCGCCTTGACACGGTGGACCAATTCCTTTTGGTTGTACAGCTGGGATGGAATATTCGAAATTGAAATAAAATATTTAAAATTTTCGATTTTCAGAATTAGACTATATGGTGGTTTGAGGTGGTGATGGTAAGTTTTATATATGCGGTGTGTGCGAGTGATGTGTCAATTCAGAAGCTAGAAATAGGTGGACATAATGTGCTCACTAAAATAAATAATATAACTTATTAGTTAGACGACATATACTTAGATGTATGTATCTTGTATTGCCACATGCTAAACTACACACTGTTACTACACAAACTTGTGATTGTCTTACTTATTTTTTGTTTCATTAAATTAAATATTTAGTATCATTCCGCCACACCTCACCCCACTCGCTCACTCATCTCAACTCTTCACAGTAAACCTCAATGCTACCTTTTCATCAATGACACATGATTAAGAAAATTGCTATAAATACCAGTCGCAGTTCATCAATCGCAATGACTCGTAAACCAACGGTTAAGTTGTGCTTACAACGGTTCTACTTAACAGCAATAATTCCAAAGCACTTTATAGTAAAATCCTTATAACGGGAGACGGCGTAATTGTAAGTATAGTTACACTCAAAGTTTTGTGCACTGATTTGGCCTTTGATATATCAAGTGTAGTAATGTCACTTGCAACTTGTTCCGTGCTTCGGAGGGCACGTTAATGGTCGTAGCACACATATCAACTCGGAAAGGGATCGTCACCGTATCGCCTCGCCGTCAACCAGGCGTCAACCAGGCGTCAACCTATCGTAAGCGCGTCACCGTGCGATCAGCAGCTCCGAATCGACTCGGCTACGGCTAGGCGACGCCGCGCTTACGGCTCGCCGGTCGCTGGTTGACGACGGCCGGGGGCGGGAACGAAGAAACGCAAGCTAGGGTACGGAGAGTCGTAAGACAGCGTACGGAGAGACGTAAGCGCGGGTACGGCAAGTCGACCACGCACCGTACTGCGGTTTGTGAGCTTGTCCCGAGGCGAGGCGATTACGTTACGATTCCGATAAGTGTGCGTTGCAGTAGGGAGTTTCATACAAAGAATACTGAACGGCTCGAGTTGATACGTTTACGTTCCGTTTACGAGTTGATATGTGTGCTACGACCTTAAGCCGTCGGTCCCGGTTACTTTCTACGGACAGTAGTCGTTACATGAGCCATGTCAAAGGCCTTTGACGGCTCAATAACTCTGACATCAGAATTGGTCAGGTTGACCATCCACTCGATGAAGAAGAAGACTTGCAACTTGTGAAAAGAGTGGTAATGCCACTTGCCACTTTTGAAAAATGACATTGTATTTATAATACTCATTTCTTAGGTATAAGCGAACAATAAACATTATGAAAAGAACCTACGTTCACGGAATATAAAAGCGAAGTTATATCCGTAGACTTAGTTACATTCAATTAAAAAATAATCTGGGACGCAGAAACTGACTGAATAGTCGAAACGTGTCTTCGAACGATTCAAGTGATTCATTTCTAACGCTATTGAGTAGTATCAGCAATATTGATAAGTTAGGAATTTACTGTACTTTAACTGCCTTATTCATAAACGTTCTCTAACTAAAACACTGTTAGTGAGTGTTTTGTCTCTTTTGCTCTTCGGAAAATAGCGTATGTCAGATAGGGACAAACCATTTGATAGCTAAAATGCTGCTAGTAAGCATATAAGGCCTTTAGACATAACGAGATGTCAGATCACTGCCTGGAATTACGAGTCGAAATGTAGATTTTAAATGGGACTGCTCATTCTTTAAGCAATACAAAAGCATGTTAATGACAGCAATAAAAATGTATATTTTAACGGTATGAAGGGTTGTACGGAGGCGCAATAACATCATGTCCTACTTTGAAATTGCAGTTAGTTGTATACTGTTCAAGCGTAAATTATGTATAATTAATAAGTCTTATGTCTGCGAACAATGTGAATCTTTATTTGATTAAATTAAATTTTTAAATCGCTTAATAAAATAAATATGTACTACCACTATTCAAATTAAATAAAACATGGTTTTATCAGACCCAAACTAAGTTGTAAGCTTGTAACATGTAATCTAACTACCTAATACTATTACATATACGTCCACAAATACGTTTTGTTAAAAGTCAAATGTGTACTAAAACAGGTACATTTGAACATAGCTAAAGCATTAAGTAACAGGTCATTAAATAAAATACCTAACACATTAATTGCAACGTCCTCCAAACGACATTGCGCTCACTTTTAGTCCGTCATAGTTTAAGAATTTAAAGGTACATTTACATGCTGCAATGGCTACGAAAAATTGTAGAATTGTAGATATTACTATATACTTTACAAAGAGGTAAAGTTTCTAACTTTGTAAGAGCTAATCTCCGAAACTACCAGTCGGATTTGAATAATTATTTTTGTGATGGATAGCCACATTCAACGGGAAGGTTAAGTGTTGATTTAACGGACGTCTCTGAGTGTGGTAGATAATGCATTGTAGCGATTTCGAGTAGTGCCATGCCACGTCAATCAATTCAGCTCCGCTCATTCAGCTCAATGGAAACGTACCTTAATAGTATTGTCAATGTTCGGCAAGAGACAAAAAAACAGTCACGAAACAAAGCAGTGTCGATTTGATTGTTATTAACAAGCTAGACTAACAAATGAGATAATTTATTGACGTTCGTGAACTCCTGACCGCTTAGGAATGCAAAAACATCTAGACATGCGCAAACTTTGTACGATAGTGATGAAATCATTGGAAAATACCTTGTATCGATGGAAAGGATTTTCTTGACATAGATTTAAGACTTGATTTTCTTGAATTTTAACTTATTCAACTTCTTTGAACAACTAGAATCGTGATATGAATATAATATTACTTACTATATAAAATCCAATTAATTGTATTATTACAAATTGTTGCACTGTTAGTGGCGTTTAATTAGGTTACTTATTAAATATCAAAACCATGTTAATTATCTTTGATACGATAAAACATCGTGATATACCACTTAAACATAAAAGTTATTAAATCGGCATTAAAATTCAAAGACCATAAATTTTCTGAGTCAGCGGAATAAAAATGGAATTCCAGAAGCATGATTAAAACAATATCAAGCAACACGGGCAGGACAGGAATTAAACGACAATTACTTTTAACATAAGAATTCGTTTATTAATTAAGAGCAAGGCTGTTAATTGATGGCTTTGCGCAGTAAAAGTGGTATTCTCTGGTCCCTGATCTCCACCTGACCTAGGACTCAAAATGGTCATGAAATGCGACAAAACTCGATCTGAAAAATGCATTTCACTCTCAAAATTGTTTTTATTGGCATCGGATTTGAATGAGGCAGGTATTTTTACTCGTTAAAAATGATGAAGAGAAATTTTATAATGAGTATCGATATAGGAAAGAAACTCATTTGCAATTTGAAGGTATTGTACGGTAGCAGGTTTTTGGGGCAGATTTTTTAGTATCTTTTTTGGAACAAGGTCAGTAATATGTAGACTTATTATTAGTGAACTGTACTTATATATCTTCAGCGACTTATCCTGCAGTGGAATCTTAAGTGTAGACTTTAACTTTTATACAAATAAAAAAGTAGCCCGTAGTTTCCCACTGCTGGGCAAAGGCCTCTCATCTCACTGAATTTATCAATACAGTGAGGAGAATTAGGCATAATCACCACGCTTGCCCTTGCGAGTGATTGCGCCTAATCCTTCAAATTCATTTTATACACTGCTTCAAACTATATTTCCATCTACAATTTCCTTGATTTGGACATATATCCAAATGGTCCATATCATGCTATACTCCTTGTAATTCCTTGCAGCTGTACCGATAGCAAAAACTCATCATCATCCGTTTAATCAACCATTTAAAATGCAACCAAGTCATTTAATTAATGCCTTTAATATTTAAATCAGGCCCCAAACTCAAACGGAACGGAAGGGCAAACCTTTTTGTCAAAACATGAATGAAACGAATAAATTAACCGAAATTATTCTTCAGAATGACACCGCCTTTTTAATCAATGAATTAATCATTGAATAACGAACTTGGTCTTTTTGGTTTTCCAAAAAATGTGCTTCAAATAAGGAAAACTGAATAAACATTGGCAGACATCCAAAATTCTCTCCCTCAACTTGTCAACTTTTTGCTCCTTACCTAAACAGCAAATTCGTTACAAACTTCTCTTTTATCCTGAATCTTTCCTGAACCCTTGAACTCTCTTGAAGATTAATGGCATAAAAAGAAAGCAAGTACCCTTTGAAGATGGCCGCCTCAATTGGTCAAATTAAACGCTTCCTTCGAACAGCTGTTCGTAAGGAGTTAGTACATGTCGTGTTGGGCTCAGTAGGTTAATAAATTTGTATTTTAGTCCTCTGAGTCACGGTTTGTCTTCCTGCACCGAAGTTCATGCTTTAAGATTAAATAGAGAATAGTTCTTTACTTAGACATGCCTAAAATGTCAGTTCCAGAGTAGGTCGAAGATTTGTAATTATAATTAATAAAAAGAGGGAATTTTTAGTGTTTGTGTAATCGAAATCATCATAAAAACTAACTTAAACTTGAATAGAATAATAAATATTTTTTTCTGTATATTGTCACCTCCTGTATTTTGTAAGCAATAAGTGGTTTACTTTTAAATATAAGTTAGCTTTCATTTTATCTGTTATACTTAGATCTTCTCTAACAAGCGGGGTTAGAGAAGATAAGCCTGTAAAGGCTAAAATGCCAAAGAAAAAAGGACTTATAGCGTATCCGTAAACATAACTTTAATTCATACTATTACTTAAAGCCAAGAAACCAATATACCAGCCATTGTATCCATCTCCACAAAAGCACACGCAACACCAGCAGAAACTACCATGTCATTATCATCCAAGTGTATCGCAGTACAATTGATTACCAACCCATACGATTCCCACAAGCAACAGGTGTTTTCAAAACGAGAGAAGGTCAACAAGAATCACTTTGATTTAAGACCTATTCACCTTTCAACACCCACTGGGGCTTGGCACTGAGTCGCTTAACTTTGGATGTGGAGACATAAGGCTAACGAAAGTATCACAAGGATTTATGCAGTTGATGTTAAGAAAAACTGTGGTAAGGATTAAAGTTTTTAAGAATGTATTGAGATTTGATGTGGGATGTTTGATCTTCGGTGGGATATAATACGGTTATTGTTATATAGATGCTACCATACAGCGACCGCAAAATAAGTCGAATTCGATGAAAAAATATTATTCAACATTTAGACTTACATCGTTTTCTTAAACCTCTTTTCACTAACCATATTACAGAAAACAAAGTTAAAATTATCTATACTAATATAATAAAACTGCAGAGTTTGATTGTTTTTTGTTTGATTGCTAATCTCCGAAACTACCAAACCAATTTGAATCATTATTTATGTATTGGATAGCCACATTCAACGGGAAGGCAATAGACTACTTTTCATACCGAAATTCCCACCAGAACGGGAACAACCTCGAGGCGCTGCTAGTTATTAATAATGCCTATCTATTTGTGAGTAAGCCTTGACAACTCAACAAACATCGTTTCTTTTAAGTGTTGTATAAACGAACCCTAATCACGTAATCTCAGCGGCCTTTACCTCATTATGTCCACCGTCAAAGAACATTGTTTCAAGTTAGTTTCCATTCTTTTAACTTCAAGTTAATACTTAACGTTCTACAGAATCGCCCTTGGGTCATAGTTTGCTTGACAGGTCGTTATATTCTTGATCAGAGAGTCTTAGACTGAATAAAATTTGAAGGCAGAGCCGTTAATAGTGAAGTGAAGCCGGTTTTGCGAATATTTGAACGAACATGCATCATTGAGATTGTAATTTAGACAGAATGAGGTGTAACTAAGAGCCTGTCCAGATGAAGCGTTTTACGCGCGAGTGGACTCGCGCGTATCAATTTTACACTGCGTCCAGATACCGCGTTTTACGCGCGTTCTACTCTGGGAGGTATTGAAGTTGTCACGCTCCATCATCGCAATAAATACGTCCATACGCCACGCACTCGCGCGTAATACTGGACGCAGCAATGGCGCCCGAGTATCTCGACTCGCGCGCCGCTCGCGCGTACGACGCGCGAGTCGAGAGTCGCGGTTATTGCACGCGTTTTACGCGCGTGTGAGGTAACGCGCGAGAGCATCTGGACGGAATGTATGTAGCTCTAGTATCTCGAGTACGCGCGAGTGTATACGCGCGAGTGGACTCGCGCGTAAAACGCTTCGTCTGGACAGGCTCTTAGTGGTAAAGTGTAGATGATAGTATGATTGTGGATTACTATATACTAACATGATAGAATTGAAACCAAATCGAAATCATATTAAAATAGTCAATCCAGACACTAGCTAATTCGTAACTCAATATTGTAAGACAACAAGGGTCTCATTTAAAAGCCGTACAGTACGATCGAATTTGATATATTATGTAGTTACTAGCAGCGCCCCGCGGTTTTACCCGCGTTGTGCCCGTTCCCGTGGGAATTTCGGGATAAAATGTAGCCTATAGCCTTCCTCGATAAATAGACTATCTAACAGTGAAATAATTATTCAAATCGCTTCAGTAGTTTCTGAGATTAGCGTGTTTAAACAAACAAACAAACAAACAAACAAACAAAACAAACTCTTCAGCTTTATAATATTAGTATAGATGAATTCCCCAACCAGGAACAAGACTGGTTTGTGCAACATAAAACCCCTTTGGCTTGGTTACCCTCACGTTAATTTAAAGGTGTAATTTTGCACTGTATTGTGGGGTCTCTATTTTTTATTTGGTCTGAGTTGACAGCTCGTTATAATTTTGATCAGCTGAGACAGCCTGAAGCGCTTCAGCCTAATGTTAGCGATCGTCCGATAAGAAAATAAACATTTGTTTAAAAACAAACAAACAAGAGGCAATCTATTCTTTACATATTAGGAACGTTACGACATACATTACACACTGTTCTTGGCATATGTACCGTACATTAATAACCTATTTTCAATTGAAAATAAACCTTAACAGTAACATATTAAGGTAATTTATATTGTTAACCTTAAGTTTGGTAATAATATACTATTAAATATCTATCTACAGTTAGATCCACAGTTGTCATTGAAAATTGAACCTTAAAACATACACCTAAAGTACAGTATCGATAATCAAACAATATGTTATAGCACGGTCTTGGGAATATAACCATTGTAATAACAGGTGCAGATAAAACTGATATCTATTGTAATTGATTAAGGTTCCAATTGATTGTTGACCCTCGAGTCGAGATACGATCGCTGATCAAGTTTCCGTGTTAAAAACCATTGTTATAATCATGTTCTTTTATAATTACATGTAACATAACTTGTAGCCGAAGGTACTTAATATTACAAATGAGTAATAAACTTTGGCTGTTTGTCTGTTTGTTATTAGCAGTACAAGCAGCGCCCTGCGCTTTTACCTGCGTTGTACCGTTATCCCGAGGGCGTTATGGGATAAAGAATTACAAACTGTTTACCTTTATTTTATTACACTTAAGAGTTTGTTTTTGTCTTTAAACATGATAATCATCATAGACGAATTTTAAAAATCTATACATATCATAAAACAAAGTTCTCAGAACCCGCCTGTATGGGATTGATTTTTCACAATAACTACTGAACGGATCTTCATGCCGTTTCACCAATATCCAGAATGATTCAAGAGGATGGTTTGTGACTAATTTTCATACTAATATTTCCATATAAACGAGTTCAACACAGGTAAAACCGCAAGGTACTGCTAGTTCTGTTCATAAATAACAGGTACATTCCAAAGGAAAATCTAATAGGCTACTTTCCAAAAAGTCCCACACGAACGGGTACAATACAATCCGAGTAAACCGCGGGGCGCAGCGAGTCTAGTTCAGTTCCCACACTACTTCATTTACATATGCTAAATGCATTCCAGTTACAATTACGTGTAGTTACGCGTTAAATGACAATTATAGTACGCGGTCGATACAGTTACACTTCTACCTTTACGAAATGTACCCTAAATACGATTTGGTCGATGGTTACATCTTTTATCTCTTCTCTTTATATGAAAATAGACAGAGAGGAGTGTCTTCAAAGAAGAGAAATACGAAGTAAAATCAAATGTCTTGACGATAATCTTCGTTTTGAGTTAGCTAGTTTCAGTTTTGTAGTCTTGGTCACACTACAGACACGAATAGAGACACCCGCCTTTTATTTTGCGCTACAGATGTGAAGTTAGCTGACTCAACCACTGATAAACTTCACACCGGTATGACAGACGCAACGCTGTACAAAATTGAAACTAGATAAGCTCACATGTTATATACATGTCGGAGCGTGGCATCAGTGGCGCCACACCAGATAGCGGTTTATAACGTCACTACATTATTTTTAGTCTGTAGAAGTTTAAGAGTAGTTTGTAAATTCAGTTGACTGATGGAATCGGTAGTGTTGTTATTCCGTGACGTGAGTTCTATCTTCGTGGTGTAGTCTGTGGTATGAGAATAGACTATGTTAAGTCTGTGGTGTTACGCACTATGACAGATGACAGTTGTTCGATAGAGGGATGTGAGCTGGTTTGGTGGTCTGTGGCAGTGAGTGAGGGAGTGAGTCGATGATATGAAAAGATGGGACATTAGAGTTTTGGAGGGAAATGGAGACGGTTGGATTGTGATCAGATGGGAAACGTAGATTGGAAGGATGAGGTGTTGACGACATCACGATCGTATTGCGAATCGAGTATAGAATAGGGAAAAGATATTCTATGGCGTGGACAGGACGACTGATGGGGTGAAGGGAGGTCGTTTAGGTTCCATCAATTAATTGAATCTAGACGTATCCTAACTGTAATCTGTAATCCATGATGATCGTGTGTAAAATACAAGCAATGTCATTGTAATGAAGTCCTGTGAGTTATTATTTCAAGATCAAGACCTAGGAATCCTAAGATATCTGATGTTGTATTGACAATATAATGCTCGTGCTTATCCTGATGTGACATGTCCCCAATAGTGGGATAATTATCGCTGTTTCCCCGACATCAGAAGTGGGATCAAGATCGCTATTGCCCACCGAGCGTCCAGCAGAGAATGATAAAGATCGCTATTGCCCACCGAGCGTCCAGCAGAGAATGATAAAGATCGCTATTGCCCACCGAGCGTCCAGCAGAGAATGATAAAGATCGCTATTGCCCACCGAGCGTCCAGCAGAGAATGATAAAGATCGCTATTTTGCCCACTGAGCCACCAGTAGAGAATGTTTGAATTGGTCAATGATTTGGTAATAAAACTTGGAATGTTCTGTGAGTATAGTTAGTTAGTACTCTATTCTATTGTGGAGTTAAGAAGGTAATTATGAGTCAAGTGTAATCTTGTGATGTAATGTGATATGTTCTAATATGTTTTCTTACTTTCATGTTGGTTCAATGCTGGTAATTATTGTGAGCATTGATGAACCTCGTCCAGGGAAGAACGTGGTTCTCTTCTCAATCCTGTTACCTGAGGAATATGAGGGATTGCGGTATTCCAAATTATTCAAGAATCTATCACGACAAATTCACATTGGATGTTAAATCGGTGATGTATTGCGGTAATGATTGGTTTGTTGGGAAATATCCGGTGAGCTGTTTTGTGATATTTGAGTCGGTTAACATTGAGAGTTTTGTAGTGAATCTTCGTACCACTTGATAAAGTAGAAAGCTTATTGAAAGTATTTTGGATGTTTATCCCGTTGTAAAATATGAGAGTATGAGTAAGGGTTTCATGTGACTATGTGACTTATTGAGTTCAATGTTCAAACTCGGCGATGGTCGTGGTCTGGATTGACCGTACTGTGGAGTGGTCTGCTGAGACCGTGTGTTGTTGAGCAATGTGATTGCTGGTTGGCTGGTTGCCGTGACTAGACGTGACTAGACAAGCTTACTGTTACTTACTCATGGCTCATATTGTAATGTGCATTTGAGATTAATAGTCTATTGAAGTTAAAGTTGAAAATGACGTGGTACCTAGTATTCATGTGTTACATAGCATTGAAGATTCCCGATTGATAATAATTGAAATTAACTTTTGATTGAAATCAAGAATTTAAGGAAGAACAAGCTTCTTAATAGTCAGGTTGACCGAGCGAGTGCAAATTACTGTGGCCGCAAGGTTTAGAGGAGAACGAGTACACAATATAGTGTCATTGACTGGTATAGGAAAATGCCTGAAGGGCAAGTACCCATTGTTAGTGATTCTGAGCCTTGTGAGGATTAACTGTAGTCACTTTTGACTGTGTGGTAACTAGTTGTGCGTGTCCTCTTGAGTCTGGGTGGTCACGGGGATGATCACGGGTGGTCACTGGGATGATCACAGGAGCGGCTGATCACAGGGATGATCAGGGCTATGGGTGATCACTGGGATGATCACGGGAGTGGCTGATCACAGGGATGATCAGGGCTATGGGTGATCACTGGGATGATCACAGGAGCGGCTGATCACAGGGATGATCAGGGCTATGGGTGATCACTGGGATGATCACGGGAGTGACTGATCACAGGGATGATCAGGGTCATGGGTGATCACTGGGATGATCACGGGAGTGTCTGATCACAGGGATGATCAGGGTCATAGGTGATCACTGGGATGATCACGGGAGTGACTGATCACAGGGATGATCAGGGTCATAGGTGATCACTGGGATGATCACGGGAGTGACTGATCACAGGGATGATCAGGGTGATGGGTGATCACTGGGATGATCACGAGAGTGGCTGATCACAGGGATGATCAGGTTTATGGGTGATCACTGGGATGATCACAGCCAGTCACAGGGATGACTGCGTATTAGGGCTACGGGGATAGCCGGACAATAGAGACACACACACTTGACCTTTACTTTGATTTGAGATTAATTTGATTTTTAATGGGTACTTGTGCCTGACGATGTTCTAGTATTATGTTGAGATAAGCAATGTGATTATGAATATTGAGGTAGTTAATTTGTTCATTGGAAAAGAATAATAGTTTGAGCTTTACTAAGTCTTTCGTTGAAGTAGTTATTTAGGTCAGGAGTGACCGAACGATGGTGATCGTTACACGTTGAAAAGCTTTGAACTCTAAACGTACTTACAAGTATGCACATGATCGCGTTAGGAAGATGCCTGTGGGGCGGGTAACAGCTGACTCAGACGAAGGTGGAGACAGTGAGGTTGATTAAGCTGTTGATTGTTACTGGGTTTTTATGTCGGTGGGTCAGTCTGAGACCGCACCAGGGTGCCGTGGCTGTGGCCCGTTAGAAATCGGTGTCTACTACTTGTAGTAGTCCGTGGGTAGGCAGTAGGCGGTAGCCCTGGGTAGTGTGGTCGGGTCTTGCCTGGTAGCGAAGACCGTAGAGTCATGGGACGACTCGGCATTCCGAAATGGAAGTGCATAAAGGGCAAATGCGTTTGCTAAATCTTGTGTTGTGACCGCGAATAAGGGCTCAGTAGTAAATCAATTGTGATTAAATTGTTAATTGTGTGTGAATAATGAACCAGAGTCTGTCACTGTTACTGGCCTCAGGGTTTTGGTAGATGAAACGTTATCATAATTTACTTTGTGATTTCTTACGCAAGATGCCAGTAGGTCATGTACCAGTCGAAGTTGATGTTAATAGTGATTCTGATGAGGATGAGTAAACTTGTTTTGGTGGAAACTCGAGTAAGGACTCTATCGGCCGTATTGTGTTGGACCGTACCAGAGGTTGTCGTGTAGCCGTAGCTCAGTAGAAATCGGTGTCTACATTGTAGTCCGTGAGTACGCGGTAGCAGGCAACTCTGGCGGAGGTCGGGTTCTGGAGGAACCATAGAGTCCAGGAGTAGACTCGGCAGTCACAGGGTGATGCACATGGGCGATCCACTTGATGGATATGCATAGTGAGAGAGCAATTGCGATTGCTGGTCGGCTAGAGAGCCGTGGCGATAGAGGGCTTACTAGTGTGAAGTTTCGATTTGTGTGGTTAATTAAAGTGTGTTAATTTGTTGTTACAAGCGACAGTGGTACATGGCTCTGGTTGATATTTTCTTATGGCTCTTTTATGGTTTTATTCGAGTAATTTAAAAGAAAAAAACTATACAGTTACGAAGTTTCTTTATTTGAGTTGTGTGTAGAAATATGATTGGTCAGAAGTGGCCGAGGCGAACAAATACTCTCGTTGGTTATTTCTGTGCAGGTTAGCCAACACACGAGGACGTGTGCTAGCAGGATGGCCGTGTCGGAGCGTGGCATCAGTGGCGCCACACCAGATAGCGGTTTATAACGTCACTACATTATTTTTAGTCTGTAGAAGTTTAAGAGTAGTTTGTAAATTCAGTTGACTGATGGAATCGGTAGTGTTGTTATTCCGTGACGTGAGTTCTATCTTCGTGGTGTAGTCTGTGGTATGAGAATAGACTATGTTAAGTCTGTGGTGTTACGCACTATGACAGATGACAGTTGTTCGATAGAGGGATGTGAGCTGGTTTGGTGGTCTGTGGCAGTGAGTGAGGGAGTGAGTCGATGATATGAAAAGATGGGACATTAGAGTTTTGGAGGGAAATGGAGACGGTTGGATTGTGATCAGATGGGAAACGTAGATTGGAAGGATGAGGTGTTGACGACATCACGATCGTATTGCGAATCGAGTATAGAATAGGGAAAAGATATTCTATGGCGTGGACAGGACGACTGATGGGGTGAAGGGAGGTCGTTTAGGTTCCATCAATTAATTGAATCTAGACGTATCCTAACTGTAATCTGTAATCCATGATGATCGTGTGTAAAATACAAGCAATGTCATTGTAATGAAGTCCTGTGAGTTATTATTTCAAGATCAAGACCTAGGAATCCTAAGATATCTGATGTTGTATTGACAATATAATGCTCGTGCTTATCCTGATGTGACATGTCCCCAATAGTGGGATAATTATCGCTGTTTCCCCGACATACAATTTAAACTAGACTTGCTGAACATTTTTCAACAGCTAGCATGCACGAACGCACGCAAAGCATGCACGAACGCACGCAAAGCATGCACGTACGCACGCAAAGCACGCACGTACGCAAGCAAAGCATGCACGTTTGCACGCAAAGCGACACATATGCAAACTTTGTCTTGGCCTCTTATCCTTACAGAATACAATAAGTAACTGTATTGGTCAATTACTATACTTTGTTTTGTTATTAACGACAATTGATTAATTATAAGGTTTAGCTCAAGAATTTTAATATTACTCAATAATGCGGATATAACTAACGTGGCTTTGTTATCTTAGTAAATTGTAATAACCTTGATTGAATAACGTTAGCAATTAATGTATCTAGGTGTGTAGTTTTAATTGATAACGGAGTAAGAATTAACTTTTATATTGGTAATATAAAATAATAGATACTTTCAGAAATACCTAAAGATCTAAAATTATAATTGTGTCTCCTATAATCATCTCCTATTAATTTGCTTTATAGCTAACACTCTCTATGAAAGTACCTTTTAAACAAAATCACTACCTTCTCTAAACGTGGTCCATTCGTTAAGCTTCAATGTCAGACAAACACACAAACAATATGTCAAACATATAATACTCCACTTTCCGCATTGGTGATCATAAGTTTCGTATCGCATAATCTAAATCGAATTCAAATACATATTCCTATCCGGATAGGAATGTCAATTATACATTCAAGTAAACATTTGTGTATTACATGTAGTAGTATCATTTAGTTTGATTCCATAACACAAGCTCAGAGTTAGTTTGGGTCTCATTAATCCTTACTTATATTATAAATGCGAAAGTAACTGTCTGTCTGTTACGCTTTCACGCCAAAACTACTGAACCGATTTGAATGAAATTTGGTAGGAACACAGTCAGTCCAGAGCCCGAAAAAAGACATAGGCTATTTTTATCGCGAAATTCCTGCGGGAACAGGCACACGCCGGGTAAAACCGCGGGGCGCTGGTGGTAGTAAATAAAAATATGCTCCATCACATTCATGCAAATACTCCACAATCATATGAGAAACTAGAAAACAAAAGACGATCAGACAAACTCATTGAAGAAAGGAAAACTGCAGAATGAAGATCGAGGTAATTATGGGACAAAGGAATGAGTGACGCTTCACTAATTGGTGCCCTTTGTAGGTAGCTTGTTAGTTGGTAGCATGAAAGGATATGAGGTGGTTAAATTTAGCTCAAATGAATGATGGAGACGATATTGCTCTTTTTGAATGTATGTACAACACTTGTAATTGAAGACTTGAGTAATTTTCAACGCTATAATTCTAACGTTTCGAATGGCACGTTATATTGTCGGTCCTGACTGTTTCAATGGTTGAAACATGCTGACGGCTTTTAGACGATCTAAAGACTGCCATCAGAGTACTAACCCACTCGAACTTAACGAATAAAGGTTAAAAAGAAATCAAAGTATAAATCTATACTAATCTATACTAATATTATAAAGCTGAAGAGTTTGTTTTGTTTGTTTGTTTGTTTGTTTGTTTGTTTGTTTGTTTGTTTGTTTGTTTGTTTGTTTGTTTGTTTGTTTGTTTGTTTGTTTGTTTGTTTGTTTGTTTAAACGCGCTAATCTCAGGAACTACTGGTCCGATTTGAAAAATTCTTTTTGTAACGGATAGCCACATTCAACGGGAAGGTTATAGGCTATTTTTTATCCCGGAGTTCCTACGGGAACGGGTACAACGCGGGTAAAACCGCGGGGCGCGGCTAGTATTATAAAGCTGAAGAGTTTGTTTTGTTTGTTTGTTTGTTTGTTTGTTTAAACGCGCTAATCTCAGAAACTACTTAACCGATTTGAAAAATTCTTTTTGTAATGGATAGCCACATTCAACGGGAAGGTTATAGGCTACTTTTCATTCCGAAATTCCCACGGGAACGGGAACAACGCGGGTAATACCGGCGGGGCGCTGCTAGTATATCCTAAAGTGGCTTATTGTAAACAGTAAAGATAAGGAACAAAGCGAATATCAAAGAGAAAGAAACACATTCAAATTAAGCCAAAAGTTACGTAACCAAAATAAAATTAACGCTAAACGACTCGTTACAGAAAAGGCAGAATTTCACTTTCACGCACACAGACACACACGCCATAACCACAGCCAAAACAATAGACGATTATATTATCTTTACAAGCGTCGAAACTTACTATGCTTACAACTTAGGCTGAGCGCAGACTATTTAAGTCATAACAGACATTTGATGAACAGAAATTTACGAAAAGCTTTTTGGTCTATAGGAAGCAGTGTAACTGTAAGACGTACTGTCTTTAGAGTATGCAGTGCAACCCTTATAGGTTGCAAATGTCAGTCTTAAGACTGCTTTGAATATAGTTTGAGCTTAACTTTAAAAGCAATCGTTTAAGCTGAGTGCAGACTTTTGAAGTTTGTTTGTTTCTTGACGGCTGTTGTTGTTTAATTTGCAGGTTTTTATAGAACAAAATTGTCAGTATTAAGACTGTCTTTTGTCTTGACTATAGTGTGTGCTTAGCTTAACTATACAAACAGTCAGTACACAAGTTATTGTGTTTTAATTGGCCTCATTATCTGCTATGTTAGGCTAATTGCAGCTATTCAGGAACAAGTATGCACACGGATTTACATGGAAGTTCTTTCGTGTTAGATCACTGTTAGGACGATATTGTGAATTTCACTTGATTTAGTAGAATTATTGTTGTGCAAGCGATGTTGCAATGATTGTTGGAAAGTTGGTAGTTTTCTTTAGATGTTACATCTTAATGGAAAACTTGTATATTATGGACGCGTGGAGTCGCGGCCGTGACGACCGAACTAGATCGTATTTAATTCATTAAACAAACTTAAACAAACACATGACTTGATCGTGTATAGAGGGTAACCCAGCTGAATAGTTCGATTCATCTTAACGCGCGTCCCTTCAAACGTACACACATAACTTTCAATTGTTTAGCAGGAACAACACATTAACACTATTTCAGAAGAGAGGTTTACATAGTAAGTGAGTAATCAAGAAGGTTAGTGGCCAATCCAGGTTGTAAGACCGGATCGGAAGTTTAAAGACCGCCTAGATATGGTCTAACGATTGAAACAACAGGGGCCGATAATTTAACGTTTACATGCAAAGATGAGTTGTACTATATTATATGTACCTATATATATAGTTTGATTTTTGCTTTTTTAATTTTGTGTTTTTGGACGTACTTATCTGAGAAATTACCAATCCGATATGAAAAATTCTTTGTCTAATAGATAGCTGCATTCAATGGGCAGTTTATAGGCTATTTTTCATCCCGGAATTCCTACGGGAACGGGAGCAACGCGGGGCGCTGCTAGTCTAACATAATATAGATGCAATAAACTACAATCTCCTTGCAAACATCATCTTGGTCCATCACACAATTAGAGCCATATCGACACATTTATTACAAGATTTTTCTCAAGCTTCACCGCAGTAATTACTGCAATGATCTCAGAGATTACACAACGACACTGCAATCACCGCCAACGGTTGTCATTGTTCGTTTCTTGGAAATGTAAGGTGAAATTAAAAGTATGAGATACGAGATATTTGCTGCATCTACTTTTGTTGGAATTTCTACGGTACATTGTCTGACTTAGTATAGTAGTTATTTGGAGTAACTGTTGCAGTCAGACATCAACTATAATGGATAACTAATTAATGGACGTAATTTTTCTTAGTATGTGAAAAATCACTCACTAACCTTTCTTATAGGATCATTAGTTTATCTGAGAGTACGGCAATATAAATCTTAAGTATAATTTTGACATTTCTATCAGCTATTGTGCTTCGGTTGGCACGTTAAATTGTCGGTCCCGCTTGTTTGAATTGACCATATATTAAAGTCCACCAAAACCCCGAAATAAGAGTCAGGAACTAACTTACTCAAACGTATGTTGTTACAGAAGTTGATCTTCATTCGACTCAAATACAAGTCGGTACAATTCCATCTAATCATAAAATTAATTACAGTTTCAATTATCCGTACCGATAACGTTATCAGCGGCCCATAAAGTTTAATTAATGTATTTGTTGATCAGTTGTTTTGAATATCGTCTTGTATTCACTTGATACACTGTCTTACTTCATACCTATCTTTATTAATCATCGAACTGCGTCTCAATGTTTATCTGTGACTAACGCTGATGCTTCATACAAATTGTGTCATGAATGATGGTTTTGATGGTGAAGAATTGAAGTTATTTTCCCAGGAGTATGTTTGTTTTGTTATGATCTTACGATTACCTACTTTAGTACCTACTTATTGTAATGAATGACGCATGTTCTGTTTGTATGTACAGCTATTCTCACCATATAAACAAAAATATTCTTAGCGCATAATAACTGCCTGAAACTTTGCCTGTAAAATGGAATCTCTTCTTGATAAAATGCCGTTGACAATTCGTTAACATTCACTGTCCACGGTGCCACGGTGCTGGCAAACGGCAGCGACTACTTCATTTTATGAATTCACAAAATAGTATTTAATAAAACAAAGTCACTTTCCGCTGTCTGTCTGTCTGTCTGTCCCTATGTATGCTTAGATCTTTAGAATTACTCAACGGATTTTGACGCGTTTTTTTAAGTAGATAGAGTGATTCAAGAGGAAGGTTTACATGTATGAAAAAATCCCGAAATTCCCACGGGAACGGGCACAACGCGGGTAAAACCGCGGGACGCTGCTAGTCCTATATAAAATAGTTTAAGAGCTATAAAATAGTACTCACTTATTAAATCTAGGCTAATTATAGTAGGACTTAAAATGCAATACACAAAACCTAACTATGTATCGGAACTAAACGCAAATATCGAGTGACCACAACAACCAGGTCACAAGTTACGCACGTACGACCAAACGTCTATTTGTTGAATTTCAAGGGCTTTCCGTGATAATGACATTAAACGATAAACTGTTATTATGTTGAAGGAAATCTATTATGGGTGAACAAATCGAGCGGGATTGGAAGAAAGTATCGCTAATTTGTTATGGTGATGGAAATATCATCAAAAATAGTTTTTTGAGACATTTCGTAAGTTCCTTTCCATAAAGCACCATCATGGCTATAAAATACAAGCATCCAATATGCTTGACACCAGAGTATTTTTCTTTTTTAAGCAAGTGAGAAATTCTAAGGCAAATATTTTTATTTGGTTTTGATCCCAAAATATTGTAACGTATAATGTCTAGTACTAACAATCGGAGCTTCTGAGGGTACGTTGAATTATCGGCCCCGGTTATTTCAATCGTTAGACCATGTCGGAGGCCTGGAAGTGGTCTAAAAACTCTGAAAAAATGGTTGGCCACAAACCTACACGTACTTCTTTTTACACGTTTTTCTTATTTTCCTGAACCATTGTGACTAACAAAAGTTACAAAACGTTCTCTTAAAACATCTTTGTTCTGCGGTACTAAAACGCTTCACAAGAACTTAAAATAGAGCACCTCATCTGGAAGTGCTTCATGTCATTCACGAGTCGTAACTACTGACACACAGGGAATCCATTCAACAGGCTCTTAGACTATCTGAAGGTAGTTTGGAGCTAAAACTGAGACAAAGCAACTGGGACGTGTCCTAGTTTGAGATACAGGATTGGGGAGATGAGATATAGGACTTCGTTTTGAAAGGGTCATGTTAAACGGGCACCTTACTGAAAGGTAGCCTGAAAGGAGTTGGCACAGTTTTGAATGGAATGTTCACTTGTAGTTAAAGAAAGGAAGTGTTGGGCTCTTGAACTATAATTCGGTTCCTTGTTTACCGAACTTCCTGGATATTTTCCTAAAAATCCTAAACTATTATGCACGTTTCCAACATACGACAATTAATTCTTTAGAAAGGCGTTGCTTAATTTCGCAATGCGCTTACCAAAATAGAAAAAATGACAACGAAATGACGCGCCTTCTTAAGTATTTTGAGGTAGGTAAACAAAACCGATAATAATAATTAGTTGCAATTTCGAGCGGAAAATTTTAATAGATTGTCACCTTCTGATACAACACACCTACTCATAACTGCAAAGTGCAAGAATTCAAGGTAATCCATTTGAATCAATATCGATATCATTTCAATATTAAATTAGTTGACATTGGTGTCAAATGAATTACAAATCTTATTCTAATACAAATAGTGATTAATTCGGTGTGACAGCTGAAAGTTACCTCTGAGGTCAAGAACAAACAGTTATACATACAATTATAGACTTTATTATTATCAAGATAGAGTTGTTCTACAACTGTATTGTTGTTAGATGGTCTTGATTCTGTTCAGGTCACCCGATTTGATAAGAAGTGGTACGGAAATTGGATCGATTGTTATTTACTACGGCGATAGGCTTGGTCACAATTGATAAAGGTATTGAAGTAAACAATGCTATTGGGGACACATTCTCTTTACAGACATTATTGGAATCTATTATGAAGTTTAATAAAAACTAAATTAACAAAGACAGACAATTATTGAGTAAGAAACTATTTGAAATGAACTTCTATCGATCAAACTATTTTCTTTCGATTATTTTGAAAATCCGTCCATTAATAACCGTTATATACTCGAACATAATATAAAACAATTCAAACAGAAAACTTCTTTAAAAGCTTGTTCAAATGAATATCTATTGAATTTTCTCATTAACAAAATACATTATATTAATACTATTAAAATTTAAATCCATAGACCTTCATCAATTTACTAAGTTCCCACTAGAAATCTATAAGAATTTAATAGGTTCGTCAGTACTGGTACAACAATATTGTTAATTACACAATATAAGAGGTCTATACCTCTACAAAAACAATAACTCTAAAAGCATCACTATTAAATAAATTGATCGTAAAACAATAAACCAGCCACTCAGATTTAATTCCACTAACATTTTGAATGCAAATCAGTAATTATACAAACGGCATATTATCAGAAATTCCTGATAAATATCATTTACCTATTAGACCTCTAACATTTCGTGTCCATGTTATACTGTCTACGACGTGGAAGGTCACACAAATGTCAAATGACATCAGGTGCATTCTATAGTAGGTGGGGCTGATCTACTGTTGAATAGATTTTTTGTTATTTACCGAACCATGATTTGAAGTACTAATCTATTTTGAAGTACTATTGATGTCTATTGAATTGGTAAATGATAAATGTTGGGAACAAATTGATACTAGCAATAAACACTATGATAGCTTGAAAAAGGCAACGCATTGTATAATAGACTAGCAGCGCTTCGCGGTTATACCCGCGTTCCTTTAGGAATTTCGGGCTAAAAAATAGCTTATAGCTTTAAGAATATTAGCTAGTTTGACCCCAAAATTCCAACGAAACAAGTACAGCGCGGGTAAAACAGCGGATCACTTTTAAGTTTTACTTTTTGCTTAGTATCAATACAATCTTAATCGCCTAATCCTCCTCACTGTACTGATATCTACGGTGAGATGAGAGGCCTTTGTCCCGCTTCAGGACTTTACAGGTAAATACTTTTCTTCTTAACTTTACTCAGTTATATTCTTTAACACGTGAATGGTCTCAACGCCCTTGCGAAGTTTGAAGCGAAAGGGAGACAATATCCGTACTTGGGCCTGAGTGGTAATGTTATTGCCTTGATGACCTCACACGCTCAGTTAGGAATACTTTACAGATAACTTGGAGCGAGCTTAAATTTTATTAAATGAAAATAATTATACGGGAAATGGTCACTAACAAACATAGTTTTAGGGGAGTTGGTTACTTAATTAGTCTTCCCGCGCTTTCGACAGATATACAATTTTGGAAACATTCGGAAAATTAATTGAAAAGTAAGTAGTGATCATTAATTCATCATATTGTCGATCAGGTTAGCCTAAAGGCCTTTCACATTGTTTAACGATTGAAACAGCCGGGACCTACTGCTTAACGTGTCCTCTGAAGCCCGGTACCACTTAGATAGAATTTACACTATCAGCCACTCGAAGGCCAAGGAGACCAGCGTAGAGGTTTCTATGTTTATGTTTGTACCTAGTGAGTGAACTACAGTGAAAAGGCTCCTGTAACCAGTCAATGAAAAAAGGCACATTACCTGTAAACCTTACTATATAAGTATAAATAAATATTTACGATTCTCATCTCTATATAAAATAACATAATAACCCATAAAATCAATCTTCATTACCGATAAATTTTACCAGAATAGATGATTCCATTAAACAGACACTTAATAATGACGACTTTCTAAGTCTTAAACATGTGACCAACTAGTCTGCGAGGCTTCGCACCAGAAACCCGAACATACTTAGCGGTTATAAAATCAATGTTAATTACTATAACATAATCTGTGATCGAGTTAATCCGGTTAGTACTTCCCGATAGATGCGACAAATTATGCTAAATTACACCTTAAGTGTATTGAATAAGGGTCTATGAAGGTAATGAAATGATTCATTGATATGAGACCGTGAGAAATGGAGGGATATGCTAATTGTGATTGATTGGACATATCCGCGATGCGCGTTCTCAAACGACATGCGTTCACTTGCAGAATTGATGCGAAATGTTACTTAGAATCAGTTATTGGAACAAGGACTGGGTAAGTAGACAATGGAGCTACTCTGATGAGAAACAAGTCACTTGATTCATGTTATCCGAAAAAAGTTAACTTTGACTTATTCGACTTAAGTAGTATTAGAATGAGGTATAAAAGTAAAGGTTTTTCCTGTACTGTCCCACTGCTGGGCAAAGGCCTCTGATCTCAGTGATGATATCAGTACAGTGAGGAGGCGTAATCATCACGAAGTTTGTGAGGGTGTACGTTTGTTTCTCTTTTACGCAAAAACTACTGAACTGATTATATCGGGTATAATGCGGGCAAGCCCGCGACGCGCTACTAGCATAATATATTTATATATTTAAATCCAATTTAATAAGAAACATTTATAAGACAAAAACTTCCATTAAAATAAAATAAACAAATAATACAAAAATGGAACGATGTCACCGTAAAATACGGGCAAAATGAACAGCTAACAAGGCATTACAATAAATTGCAGAGATGTGACAAAAAACTGCAACAAAACCGTTAGTAACGCCAAACTTGACCACGGACAAACGGACTTTGTTTATTTGCATAATATTATACGAAATGTCCACTCACCTTTCAAAAAACGGAGATTTGTTGACGTCATAACATATATATAATTCCACTTTTCATCTTTTAATTAATTAATGTAATTTTTTATACATTACATGTCAAAATCTCTCATTAAATCTCCTAAGGAAGCATTTGACTTCCTGAGTGCGGTTGCAGGCTGTGCGCGGGTCGCGTGACGTTGTAGGTACTCCTTGTATTAGTATGAAAGGCGTCACACTAGCCCACAGAGCCCGCAACCAGACTGTGTGTGTCTTGCTCTTTACGGTCAATATCTTAAACTAAGTAAATGATTAGATGTCATCGGAAGCTAATATTACATTATATACAGCCGGACTTATTACCTGTTCAGAACAACACGAAAAGTAATAAGCAATATACTAGTAAACAGTCATCTAGTAAGTAAGTTAGTAATCGGCCGATGATTTTCCCCGTAATGCTTACAATGTCTCTGAAGCACTTTCCTATTGTAATTTAGAGTCGACTGATATTTATAGACCTTGAATTTAATTAAAACTAAGTCTAGTTATACAAGTAATGTCTGTAGCAACTATTTAGTTTAATTTATCACTACATAGTATAAAACAAAGTCGCTATTTTTGTCTGTATGCTTAAATCTTTAAAATTACGCAACGGATTTTGATGCGGTTTTTTGTAATAGGTAGAGTGATTCAAGAGGAAGGTTTTTATTTATAAAAATTCCCGATATTCCCACGGGAACGGGCACAACGCGGGTAAAACCGCGGGGCGCTGCTAGTTAGTTTTAAATTCGAGCCCACTATAGATACAACTGTCTTTAGACTTAAATAAACGTGTCATTTTTGTCTGAGCGCTACCGTACTTCGAGGGGCACGTAAAATTGTCGGTCCCGATTGTTGCAACGGTTAGGTCATGTCGGTGATTTAGTCGAGTTTAAAACTGTGATACCAGTGTTGGCCTAACAGTTTAGTTTAGTATCTATGATATACTGCCAAATTATCTCAGACACTAAATAATACTAAAATAGACAAAAAAGTGTGAAAATATTCTTGTCTCTGGTATATGTTCCTTCATATGTTTTCATTGTCAGAGGCCTTTGGCGGCTCAATAACTCTCGACACCAGGATTGGTCAGGTTGACCATCCACTCGATGAAGAAGAAGAAGAAAATTGTCATAAACTATCTAACTACAGTCCCGACAATAATGCGTTCCAGCTCTTAGTCCAAGTAATATTGTTCCAGTCTAGAACAATCTGCTATCTACGTTGTTGACGAGAACACAGCGTTATCTGTTCGTCGTCTATCTAAATGTTGACATATCTAGGTATTTACGATAAAACCTGTAATAATATCAATATCATATACTTAGGTACTCCCACATAGTTAGGTACTTCCTTATTTTAACACGCAATTGCTTAACAAGTGAAAGGTAAAATTAAGCAATACAATTATTAGGTACATATATATAACATTAGCTTTCAAACAAAAACTACATCAAAATCGGTCCATTCTTCTAAAGAACTAGACATCGTATTTGATGCAACATACGTATTTGCATTAAATTTGGTCCATTCGCTAAAGATATTAAAATATAGTGTTCGATACCACAGACTCATCAAACTTAAAACATCCCACATCCCTTTTTTGTCGCCTTACCTCCCAAAACGATAATTAGACGTTTCACGGTTAATAAGAATCAAACTAAGCTCAAAGCTTGTATTATGGAACCTAAAGAACTGATAATACTACATACACATTCACAAATACAATGATTTTTTTACCCAGACGTCATCGCCCTAAATGCATCCTACTCATCAATAACAGTTAACCAGGATCAAAAGATCACTTGTTAAATTATTCACTATCTTATAATTTTGCAATAATATTACTATTCGCCGGTCAAAAGTTCAGACCGTTTCAATTTGTGTCCGATTTCTTATCAGCCGATATCGATCGACCAGCTTGTTTATGATAATTGATAATGTAGTCTAAATTGTTTGTTATCAGCTTGATTGGATTGTGTTCTGTTGAGTCAATTAGTTCGGAAGTTAGGCAAGGAGTCATGTGATGCAATGTTTTGGAAAATTGTTTGTACTTATGAATTTTGACGGTACTTTTGCGCTGTAATGGGTGATTATTTAGTAGTATTGTAAAACTGGTTTCAAAATTAATAGTGTAAGCTTAAACCTAAAGCGAACACATTACACTTTATTTCTGTTATTTTTAGTCGTTTCCAACTCTCTGTTTTTTTAATTTTCTGAAGGCATTTCTCAGATTTTTCCGATTAAGTTACCAAGCGAGCGAGCGAGATATTTGCTATGTGTGACGCACACAACTATAGTAATGTCGAAAACATTATAAAATCCTTAAAATTAAATATGTTTTAAAAGAGTAGGTACTTAAAATGCTAAAAAATCTATTGTATTATAACTGACAATGATTGCGAAATAACAGTTATATTCAGAAAACAGTGAAACGACTCATAAGGATTTCATAACGTTATTCAAGGCGACACGGACACGACAAAGAGACTGGGCTATTCGTAGATAAACTATAATTTAAACATTTCACTTGACCGGTAATGCTTACTCGCTTTATTACGAGTAGGAAGCCATTTTAACTAAGTACAAATTAAATGAATCAGGTAACAATTATAGAATAATTTGTATGAAGTGGAATTTCATATAAATATTTTAGGTAGGGGGTATTACGCACGGTGTGACTAGTGATTAATTTTGGAAAAAAATATATACTAAATTGTAGTGTAGGAGCTAGAGTTCACTTTTGTCAGTTTAATGTCAGTTACCGGTATTTATAATATTTTTTAGTCTAACAGAATTTTTTTTTACGTAACCTCGCTGTCCCACTACTGGGCAAAGGTCTCAACAACAGACATTAAAGGACAAAAAGACCACCAAAGCACTAGTAATCGTTCGTTCTGTTACATCTATTTAATGGTGAAACACCGATAAAAGCCAAATACCTAATTAAAGAAATTACCAAACCTTCAGTAGATACTAAAACCAACAAAAACGTCGATATTTAAAAGTGAAAGGTTCTACGCCTGAGCAGGTCGTTATTACTTCCGATACTGTTTTCAAATTCAATATTGGTAAAGTTGTTTAGAACCAGCGCTAATCGGTTGGTCTCGGAAAAAAATGTTTACACAAATCTTTTCGCCAACCGGAGAATGTATCCGATACTATTAAACTTTGAATGGAAACTGTAAAAAACGCGAATCTCGTTTTACAGTTACCTTTTTTACTATTCAATCGTAACGTGTTGTGATCGAATAAGATTTGTAATCGAATTGTTAGTAAAACATATCGATGGAAAAATGATGCTGTTGCTTCGAGCTATCCTGTTTTCAAACGCATTTGTCAATAACGTCATTCGACACATAAGCAAGAATGCATTTGGAATCATAACAGATCGAGATTCTGGAATAGTAAACAATGATGAGTGGGACATATGATACATAGTGAAAAATAACATGAAGAATCCTACGAATTATCTATATTACCTATACTCAACTCGTACTGAGAGCCTAGATGAGAAATGCTTCTTTAGAATATTTAATAAGATAATTTTACAAGTAATGTGTGAAAAATTATGTCAATGAGCGCGGCCGTGAATAATCTTTTAACAGATAGGTACTTAGAAAAAACACGAGTTAGAGCTGGATCTTTGTTATCTTAAACTTAAGAGCTGGACTCTTGTCGATGGAGTTCTTTCCAGTTTTTCATTTGTATATGATACATTCAAGAGGAAGGTTAAATACTACTTTTATCCTGAAATTACCACAGAAAGAAAACAAATAAAGGCAAAACCGTGAGGAACTGCTAATCTAACTTATAAATCGTATCTTTCAATAAGATACCTGTTGTATGTTATTGTATTGCCAATCTGACTTCCATTTCCTACATCGCACTCACTTTATCTACTGATAAGTTACTGGTAAGTTTCGTATGCTACTAATATAATAAATGCGAAAGTTTTTGAGGATGGATGTATGTACGAGTATGTTTGTCACTCTTTCACGAAACAACTAATGGACGGATTTGAATGAAACATTACAGTAATATATAGGTTATACCTCAGAATAACCCATGGTATACACTCAGAATACAGAAAGTACTACATTTTATGCTGAAATTCCCGCGGGAATGGGTATAACGCGGGCAATACCGCGGGGCGCGGCTAGTATTTCAATAAGACTTATTATAAGGTACTTACAGCTTTAGAGTAACCGCTCCCGGCGCTTCCATCTGAAGAGTTGGAGAGCCTCCTCTCGGAGTTGGAGGCCGGCGGCGACCAGGCCGCTCCGCTGTCTGAAGGCATTGTGTCACTCACATCCACAGTCTCACATTATAACTCAACACAACACAACACTACAACTTCACAACGCATAGTCCACTGTCCCATTTACCTGCAACAAGGAGTCAAAAGTCAGAAAAAAAATAGTTTCTAGAAGAATCAGAAAAATTGTTTATTTTCTAGAAGGAATGAAGTTACAGAAAACATGCTACTTTATAGCCCTTTAATTAAGACGATCCACGATCATTAACAGTGTGAGTAACAAGATACGTTTTTGGGTCAGCCAACTCAAATCTTTTTGTAATCCAAGGTTTTTTGGCAAGATATAAATCGCGACAAATAAGAAAAAAGACGAAATGCCTTGACTCAGATCAGCTGCAGGTACAGAGAGATCTTTTCTAAATTATACGTTCGTTTTTTTGGCGTTAGATAATAGCGGGAGATCAGGTAGATGGTACGTTGCGTTACCAGATGTAGATAAAACGGACATGTCTCGCCGATTGCGAATGTACCAGATAAATGTAACACTCCTTATCATTAGATAGTTCGATAATACTCGAAACAATATGATACAACAGCTTGTGCAATAAAATTCTACGTACAAATGCAATATAAACTGTAGGTAGAACACAAAAAGTTATTTCGTAACCGCTTCTAAGGTAGCTAATTTTCGCATGGGCATAACAATGGTGCTAATTACCTGAGCACTGAATGTGGCACAGAGTTGTACGTTAAACACTGGTGGATTAAAGTTTACAATCGGTCGGTTATGTGGCAATAGTCGGTGATTGTAAACACGTCCGTCTGGCACGGGGGCGCGCTCGACACTGGCTGGCTCGCCCGAGCTACCATTCGGTCGACGCTCGTACGCGCCAGATAAAATATAATTTCTTAATCGATAACCAGTTATAACATAAAACATTTTGCACAACACTATCTTATTTGTATTGAACGTTTTTGTCTTTGCATTTTTATTGCTGTATTTAATTGGTTGCTACTTAAATAGAATAAATAGAATAAATAGAAATACTTTTAATACTTTGAATCACGTTCTGGTCGATTGCTTTAATGCTACCGCGGCAGCAGCAGTTTTGAAAAAGAACAAATAATAATGTTAAAGCTAATCGATTCTTTTTAAATCTCCTGCCCGATGACAGAAGATCTTGCACGTCGGCACCTCCAAACAAGATACACTTCAAAATCATCGTCATCATATTTCATCCTCAATCATCTCCATACTTAAGCAAAACGTTCAGCAATAGGATATTCTTATCACCATCAGTCTGAACTTCCGTCATCAGTCATGGCTAAGTGTAGTGGCCCACATTCCGGCGATATCTTCGGATCGGACAGGCCCAGTTAATGCCGCGATCAATTATCCATTCATGTGACTCGGTGAACCCGCCGCTACAATGTGACAGGCTATAGCACGCGCCCTAGAGAAATAGCCACATTGTTTGGTTGAGGACGGTGACTAGAGTTTAGGGATTTTAGGGAATTTACTAGTTTTTAACTGGACGTGATAGTTTCTGTTTATTTGCGGAACGGGAGGTAGTTGCTCAGTAGTGAATTGCAGATTGATATTTACTTTTTTATTGGGTTCCTTAAATATTACAAAGACATGTCACATGATAATTTTTTGATGATTTTGATAATGAGTGATGTACTGAATTTGTTTAATCTTGATTTATTAACTTGGACAAACTATGTTAAACGTAAACCAAATCAATTATTTTGAATGATTGAAGCTCTTATTTCTACATCTTACCGTTCTAAGCTAGGAATTAACTTTTCAACCGCGAATATAAAGAGTAGCTACAATGTAATTAAAACCTAGTCAATAAAACAACTATTAAACACAAAGTCACGTAAACCACGGCGACATCAAACAAGCATAATTACTAACGGGTCTATTTCAAGAGAAACACTAAAATTATTCAACTTTAGTCATGACGGTTCGGTCATGAATGTGACATTTGTCACCCCAGAATGGTCATGGAACCGGTCGTCACTTAAAAAGGTATTTTATTACGCAATCCAGTGCTAATTTAGAGATGAATCATGGGTTAAAACTTTATATTTACCGCAGCAAGTTCAAGGTTAAAGCAATATGGACTTAGTGTGTGATCATTATGGTTGGAAATGGTTTTGAAATAGCTTATGGATAAGATTATAAATGAGATAATAGATATGATGAAAATTTTCTGGGATTAAGATTAGGTATGTTGCATCAAAACACTTCAAATATAATATATGGCCTTATATTGTGTAATGGGACTGTCAAGTAATTTTTGAAAATATAAAGGTTTTAATATTTTATTTTAATTGAGCTACATAAAATACATGCAAAGAGCAGCTTTATTGAAAAAAAGATAGAATAGGATTTTCTGATATTTATTTTTATTGAAATGATAATAATTTATGTGTAAAGTAAAATCCCTAATAACTCTAACACTATGGCCACCCTACAATGGGACACTTTCTACGCCGCGTGCGCAGATAACGGCAAAATTAGCGTTCACTATACAATAACTAATAACATCCTTATTACAACAGTATTACGGTCCAAGATTGCTAAAACAGGGTCAGTGTTAGGGCGACCACGTATCGGGCTTGTTGACAACTATAACCCAACATGGGTCATGGAATGGACAAGTAATTTTAATAACAAAACGAAAAGTACAACACGTTTCCAAGAATATTTTGAATAACATATTTTGACATGAGTTTGAATAAGCTATTTTAAATAAGATACATAGTATAAATAAGCTATTCCAAATTCACAAGGAAAAATGTAATAAGTCGAAGAAGGTTAGTGGGCAGCCCAGTTATTTGAGTAATTTTAAATTCACAAGGATAAAATTATTGAAGTAAATTCGAGTAGGCAACCCAATAATAACATAACTAACAATACTTTTTCCTTTCACAGTCACGCTGGTAATAACTCCGAAACAGCAGAAAATACTTTACTTTTAATACCAACAGGCATTCACTGTCAGAACGAGGAAACAAAACTCCTCTCAAACCAATAAAATTCAGTTTAAATGTGCACTTTGCATACATGTGAATGTAAATTTTAAAAATGTAAGTTAATATATTTAAAATGAATGTAAATTAAATCTGCTTCGCAATTAATTTGGTGTTGACATTTAAGATATGCAGGAAGAACGGAGGTCGTCAACTGACATTCAAGTGATGGGAGAGTGTCCTAGTCAAGGATGCAGATATGTGAAGTTTTGAGTCGGAGCACACTATTGTCGAGATTGTAGCTAGACTTCTTCTGGTCTATGAAAACATATGGAAGAATGTACGTTAGACAAGCCGTCTATCAGAATGTTTTAACCCCCGACGCAAAAGAGGGGTGATTATAAGTTTAACGTATGTGAGTGTGTTTGAGTTTAGTTTGACGACGATTTCGGTATTTAGCAACGTTGCTCTCAAACGGACGGCCAGATTTCGATGCTATTTTCTTCATTTAGTACGGTCCAGCCGTTTTTGCGTAGGGGTTTTTATATATATCTTACTTGTTGTCTTTTAGGCTAAAGTGAAGAATTTGTACCGACTTCTGCGTCAGACTGACTTAAAGACAGTTTCGTTCACGCCCCAACAAGTCGTGTTTAGACTGTTATCGGCTCTTAGACTAGCATAGATGAAGTGGAATAGGTCAACCATGATGTGGTTTTAATAAGTTTAACTCGTTTTATAAAAAAATAATAAGTTCTAAAATAGATCGGCTTGTTTAGCAACTCTAATGACATTTGTAGACTACATTAGATTAATGACATGATGATATAGTTGAATCATATAAGTCGTTGAAAATAGAACTGAAATGGATATTATAATAAAAAAAAACTCAATCATTTCGAAATCCGATAGGAAATGAACATGTAACCTTGCCCAAAGTCACATGCCAAAAAACTTTCCAGATATAACCTTCTAACAAAACAAAAATACCCATGACATTAGCTCCAGATCAATCGAGATGACAGCACAAGTCAAAATAGCTGTACCGAGTAACGGTGAGACACGAGAGCATTAGGCACAGGCGACGTAATTATATGCATTCAGTTTTTCATCTTATGCCATTGTAATAAGGTTATTTTTTAAGTAAACTCGAGTAGGCTACTGGCCAACTCCCTAAAGGCCTCCAACATGGTCTTGTAATTGAAACAATCGGGACCGACTACATTACGAGCTTGATGCACAGTAGTTCTTCTTAGGTTCCACTATTGGCCACCCATCCAAGAAGTTATAGCTTCACGTTGCTTAATAATCATGATGAGTTAATGTCACAAAAAGTATATTCAAGTGGCAGAAGTAAAAATGACTTGACATGAAAATAAATTAATAAACTATTGTAAAAATGAAAACAGACGAAGGTAAAGTTTTTCTTATGTGACAAGATAAGATAAGCTTAATCTTACATTTCGTTTTCTTGTGCTACCAGCGATGTGAAATCATTTTATTGCCGGCAAAAATTGGATCTCCCTTTATAGAACGTCGACAGTTCCGAGTGTACTACTAATGCTAGCTAACTAACTTTTTATAGCTGTCCGGTATAATAGCGACCATTTTTTATTGTCAGTAAGACTACAAAGTCTTGGCCTGGATCTGACGTGCTGAGCCTTTCAGGTGGGTTCAATCATTTGTGGCTTGTGACACTTTGACCAAGTATACAGAAAGTTCGATTAGGACAAGTGATGGTGACACTTCAATGAGCTATTTAAGATCATAACAGTAGGTATTATTCACAAATATATCGTAAACAATTGACAAACATAATATTTAATATATGTATCCAAATTAATAAACAAACAATGAACGAAGTAACATGTAAGACATATTTTACTCAGTCTAAGAAATAAACAATATTTCCATTCGATTGTTTCTCTGTAATAAAAACAATATTGAAAACGATATTACCGCCAAGAGTAATAGACACACAAGAGCATCCAATAAACCACTTGCTGGAGGAAATACCATTGAAAGTGAGGAGGGTATCGACCCCAGCTCCACGTTTGCTCAGCTAATTATCCACAATGTTATGTAGAAAACGTGATCACCAGAGAAAATACCGAGAGAAAATGTTTGTTCTAAACGTTAACTTAAAACTTCGGATGAGTCATCTCAACAACACGAAAGGTCATAACATCAGATGATCGGCAACTGATAATCTTTTCAATTATAAATATTGGTACTTATATTTTCTGATTGAATTTTTATGAAAATTTTATACGAGCCCGTTCACAGTTTTTGACCCATAGTATAGTAGAAGGTAATACCTAATTCGTAATATCACATCAACAGATACATTACTGTCACCGTGATCATGAAAATGTTCATTTTATTCCTCCTATGCCCGAATGACGTGACAATATGACATTATACTAATCAAAATTACCATTCTTAAATACCTTTGGGCCCATCAATGGAACTCTAAAGCTTTGGTCTGGCGATCATGACGCACAACGCTGCGGTATGCGTCGCAACGCAGCGTCACGACGCAGCATTTAGCGTCCTGCCGAGAGGTGGTCTGGTGATCATGACGCACAACGCTGCGGTGTGCGTATGCGATGCCCGGACACTCAATCATATGAAAAACGTCGAGAGTGGTCTCGTGTTCCGTCGCAGTATGCGTCAGCGGCGAGGGGCAAGCGCGGTGAAGTGGGGAAGTGTACTGCGTCCCTGCGGAGAGGTGGTCAGTTGATTTTGCCGCAGCTACCAAGGAAGACGTGAACATCACAACATGAACAATTTTTCTCTAATTTGTGCTTTGCTTGAAGAGGAGGAAGAAGAAGAATTGTTACTGCTTCTGAATAGACAAAGAAAATCTCCGAGGAACATGTTTTTACAACGGAGAAGTAAAGGTTGTTACGAAACCTTAATGGCCATAAAATATGATATTAGTGACACACAGCCTAGAACCAGAAAACGGAAATTTGCTATTACGGCACAAGAATTCATTCATTGTTCATTAAATTTAAATTAAATTGTTCATCAAGTTTCCAACCTCAGAATCATCAAAATGTTTCATGTGTCACTAGTAATGTTTGCCATTTTTTATTTAAACTTAGGTAGGTACCTACCGCTGTCGAATAAACAATTAGAAATATACATAATACTCACGTGTTTTATTTAACTTCTTCGCTATCTCCTCCAGCAATTTTCTTTAACTATTAAACTTTAAAGTTTTTTATCTTTATCACTACTATAAAACAAAGTCGCTATTTTTGCCTGTTTGTTTGTCTGTATGCTTAAATCTTTAAAATTACGCAACGGATTTTGATGCAGTTTTTTGTAATAGGTAGAGTGATTCAAGAGAAAGGTTTTTATGTACTTATAAAATTTCCCGAAATTTTATAAAAATTCCCGATATTCCCACGGGAACGGGCACAACGCGGGTAAAACCGCGGGGCGCTGCTAGTTTTTATACAATGCAGAATATCTGCGAACTAATTCTATTAAATTGTCTTCATACAATTCCATAATGACCCGTGACGCACACCGCACACCGCAGCGTTGAACCGAGAATGACGCCGCGTTGTGCGGCAGTACACCTCCCCACTTCACCGCTGTTGCCCCTCACCGCTGACGCATACTGCGACGGAACAAGAGACCACTCTCGACGTTTTTCATATGATTGAGTGTCCGGGCATCGCATACCGCACACCGCAGCGTTGTGGTTCATGATCACCAGACTCCGCACTTCACCGCGCTTGCCCCTCGCCGCTGACGCATACTGCGACGGAACACGAGACCACTCTCGACGTTTTTCATATGATTGAGTGTCCGGGCATCGCATACTCACACCGCAGCGTTGTGCGTCATGATCACCAGACCAAAGCTTAAGGGTCCATAACTCGTAATGTTGAAGTTTAATTTACAATAACTAAAGATTTTATTTAAATGATATAAGATGATGCCCACGCAACGTGCGTGTTTAATATTCAAATCAGAAAACAAAGAATGTCTATCAATTAGAAGGTCAGAAGAATTACGAATTTGGATCTTAATTTAATGAATTTAAGATGATTTTTACTTAATAATTAAGATATAATCAGATTCTATAATAAGACGATAACGCAATTTGAATAAAATTAGACAAGTTTGAAACGCGCAAATTAAATTAAAAGCCTTGTTCAGAAAAGGTCGATAACAGAGAACTTCTTCCTTTAAGGAGTCGATTAAAAACTAAGGTACGCCTAAGTCAGTTCAACGGAGTACTCCTAGCAACTGCAGGTAGTCCTAAAAACCTTACCAAATAAAGAGCTAGGCGACATTCCTTCAGAGCAAGAGTTGCAAAAGCAAACATGTCGCATTTCATGCACCATAAACGTCTCTAGCACATGTCCTCTTATCCGGTAACTGGCAGTATCTTGTGACGAAACTATATCCAACACCAGATGGCCACTGGAAAACACCAAGTTTCTAAACCAGCGGTGCGTGTACACAGATTTTATGACCGCATTAACGGTACAAGCCGTACAAGGAAACTTTAATTCAACAATCTATTTAGTATTCAGACGCCGCGTCCAGGCACAAAGAACGGGTCTGCCGAACCTATCATTTGATTGAAAAAATCGCAAAAAAGAACATAACACATGGCCCGGACGACCTTTGGAATTCCGATCCATGTTCGATGCGAAGGAATTTGAGCTGGCTGGTGGTTCGGATAGAGTCGATTTCGGCGCAGCGGATGCAAGTTCTTATGACGTTGGTGATATAGGTAGGAAGAAAGGTAATACAAAAAAGAGGGGAATAAAAATGTAAAGCGGTAGAGGAACGACCTTGGGTTATACTGTAGGCCACACGACGGGTGTTGCTCTTACGCCGCTGGTATGTGTAGCCGGTTCTGTTTTTGTAAAACTACTTTTTAGGCCGACTGTTTTGATGGATGAATTTTGGGGCCCTTGAATTTGGAGTGGTCTGGAAAGCGTATTGTTAGCTTTATTTACCGGTTGTAACTCATACCAATTCGTATTTGTGTTTGCAGCCGTAATTACATTCGCAGCTTTTTAGTACAATTATTATGTTATTGACTCGATCATAATTAACAATCGTTTCTTTGATTGGGATTTGGGTCGGGCAATTTACGAGCCGAGTAACTGTAGCGATTGTTTTTTGTCGATCATTAAATATTTTTATGAAATATATTTTGTCTTGCATGCCGGGCCGCGCCTACAAATCGGCGTAGATTGGCGTATGTTGACAATTAACTTTTACTTTTCGTGGCGATGTAATTTTTAAAAATTTATGATGGGAGAAAGTTTAGGGATCGTGTGGGTCCATGTGATGAGATTTTTCTGTGTGTGATGATTATCTGTATGTTCTAAACGTGAGCGGTTGTCATGGTAATTGTAAGGTGTGTTCTTTACGACTGCAACACTTGAACAGTGAGTTATTTCTGTTTCGCTTGGGAGTTCCGTAGGGTCACACTGTAGGACCTCCATTACTCACATGCTCCGAACATTAGAGTAATTTTACAGTTATTTGAACGGAAACTATTTACCATAATAGACACATAACCGGAGTTAGGAGCCTCTCACTAAAATTGTATAATTGTTGCAATTATTACAATTAGAGCATGAACTCGTAGTAATTGTTACCTGTACAACGAATATGTTGAATTTTGATTCGGATAACGTTACTGGTATACTTTGAGCAAAACACGTCATTAAGGTGGTATAATTCAATTAGTAATTCATACATTAGGCGAATAACAATTTACATATAAACTATGTACGTGTTCTAATAGTAAAAGAAATTCATTAAATTAGTACCATTAATACCTTCGTTCGTTACACTGTACACCCAGCACAAATAGGCTAGATAGATAAAGTTAAAAATACCATACCAAGAATAAAAAGAGCAACAAAACCCTAAACAATTAAAGATGCGATCGAAACATCGTCAGTCATAAATAAAGTGCTTATAGAAGCACTAGATCAAAAACGATCATGCTAATAAATTCTCATAGACATACGTTAAGGAGAACTAGAAAAGGGCGGACTTTGAAAAAATCGTTTGAGTATTTGAAGTGGATTCATATGGCTCCTAAAGATTGAGGGTTTTACTTTAAGGCGAAGATGTATTAACAGAGCAAGCATATTTCAGGCTCGAAGATATATTGACACAAAGATATAAACTAAGATAATTTTGTTGCAAAATAAAGAAGAGTATTATGATTGATAAGTTATCAAGATGAACTATGTTATAGATGAGAAACCGCTATTGACATATTTATTAATTAGCTACGGTTTCTTAGGCCTTTTGTTTGTTTCAAAGCATGACCATGATAAAAAGTAAGAATATGAAATAAGTTGTTTCTAGAAAATAACAGATTCTTTCGTTTTAAATCTTGCCCCGTAGGAAATTAAGTCTAAAAAATATATGGTTGGCAACCAAGATACACAATAAAGCATTAGTTACCGCCGTCTAGACGTTCGCATTTTAAAGTATGGCGTCTGAAAAGATACGCATTACTGTCTCACTAAGTTTGTCGCCTGTCAAAGACGTCTTACTGTATTTCTCTTTTTACTGTGCCTCCCATGTCAAGATGCATAATGTAGCATCAAGATATTTTATCAAAGATAAACTTATCTCGAGATAAACGAGGAATTTCAAGTACCTATTAAGAAATTGAATTGGTTTTGCAAAGTAGTTATAATTGTGTTTAGTCTTGAATAACATACGTCGTTAGATTAAATTGCTTCTTCCCTAGCACTAATAGTTCAAAACTACATGATTTAGCAATCAGAGATATTTAAGATTACATCTTTCTTTCGGGTCGTGCCTAAGCAGTTAACGATAAAGTTTTATTGAGATGAGAAAATAAAAAGCAGAGCAAAGACAAACACACATTTACACACACAATACCAAATTCGTGTTATAATACTTTCTAACTTGTTATGCAACACAAAACATCGTAAAAGCTTAATTATCTTATTAATATAAGTGGGATATTATGCATGATAATTAATGCTTGAGATATTAAACTATGTTTGTACAGTTAAGTATGAAAGGGAGATAGAAAAGGAAGGTTTATCAAAGATAATGAATAGTCTGAAGAGTTCTGTTTTGAAGACTTGTCTTAGATATTCAGAGGACAATATACCGTACCACTTTAAAAACATTTCAAAGTTGATAAGTTTCACATTTAGACCGGCGATGTCAAGAATACAGTAAAGTAAAATTGAAGTCTATGGTCTTATAGACAATAAGAAGAGCAAGGAAACGAATTATGTAATAAGAATGCTACTTAATTAAGTAACAGTTAGTTGATAACGGAATAATTAAGATATGGAAACGAGTAATGTTCGTGAATCGCCTACGGTTGCTACAGGAGAAAATTCTAATATGTAACAAAACCTGCACTTTACAAAACCACAACTTGATGACGTAAAAGTAAAACTAACATCAGAACAGGAAGTTAGACAATAGTAACAAGTTAAACTAGAAATTTTAATAGTTCATGATTTTGATAACATCGCAGCGAAGGGTTATGTGTGCCACGGTTCAAGTCTAGATTGGAAGAAAACGTTTATTCTGCTGTTTCGTCATAAAACGTACCCTGAATACAAATTAGCTTTAAAAAAACCACACATTCCTGTGAATTATACATTACATGGAGCGTTTTGCAAGTTACGCGACGTGATCTTATGTAATGCAAAATTGTAGCATCAAGGTTTCGTGTGGAATTCTATTAAAACACGAATAAATCATGTGCATGCAAATCATATCAATGCTTTTCTCAGTTTACGATACCTATGAATAGTTGTAGGCGTGAATCTTCTCTAGTATAATATGTTTGTTCGTTGGTCGATGTCAGACCGCTCTGAAACTAGTCGTCGGATTTGTTAATTTCGATTTGTGTATGACACACATTCAAGAGGAAGGTTGGAGGCTACGTATTATCCCGAAATCCCCACAGAATTACTTTAGAACTTTAAATAACCGAGTATAAGAGTAAAATACTTGTTCTTGGCTTGACCGAGTCCGGAATTCTACTTTCGACAACAAAGGGCAAACGTGTAATTTCTCTTCCAACGAAAATGCAATCAACAAACACTATTTGCTTTATCATTACGGTAGCATTTCGTAACGCAACTTTTTTGTGTTCGATTAAAATTGTACAACTAAAAGTATACAATGCATCATGATTATGGCCTGTCTCAGCCGTATTAAATTAAACCAGATATCTATGACCGTCTCAGAAAAAACTTTCAAACAAATATCTACTCTACGCGTTTGCAATAAAACTGTAAGTGTCAAAACATCGGCAGGCTAAGCCAAATTGGATTTGAATTTCTATAACGTATCGGTCGGATTTAACAGGTTTCCCAAATTAAACTCGCTACTAGTCTTTTGGGATATTTAATAATCTCTTACGCAGTAAGATTCATTAAAATAACTGTTCTTGTAATAACGGTTGCTGTTTGCTGATCATTCTTGAGAGACGCGACAAATAATTTACATTACTCTTTGAAACCAGATAGAAAAGATGTTCTCAGAACAATCGATTACCCGAACTCAGATCAACTCGGTACAATACTAAGAATTCATGAGGCATGTCAATTTACATGAACTATAAACATTAACAGTTTTATAATTGTTTGCGATTTGATCCACTTAATGGCTTTCAAAATGACCGGTGAATGTTAGTTTTGGCTTTACGAGGTCATTGTCCTTGTGGAGACCATAGAGTTTGGATATTTGTCGGTAACAGAGCATGACTAGATCCCCTACTGGCCATTTGTCTGTGAGATACGCGTCACCGCTTTTTATTTGCATTCACATTTGGTTGTACCGCATCTGTTATGGAAGGCTGTATAACTTACAGATGTTTTGGCGCTTTGAAATTTATTAGTATGAGTTTTTGGCTATTATGAGGGGATATGGAATCGTTAATAGCTTAATTTTGAGTTATCAGATCAATAGCTTTGTCTTTAAGTAAAATATTGTCTTATGATAATGATTTATTACCGAGAACGGAATTGGGTTCACCTATATGTGAGACGTTAATAAGATTACGAACATGAACATTCGTAAAAGTGTAAGGGGAGTTTTACGATTTTTGTAATAGTTCAGAATGAAATCACAGAACTCTAGGTAGTCTACAAATTGCACCGCACTACAAAAACTATGACCATATAATTGTATGTAATGAAAGTCGAGGTTGCATAACTTGCCGGTGGGTGTCTTCGGGCTGTCCATATACGAGCCAGGTTCATTTGCTTTTCATTAGGTCCAGCGGCCATATGCGGAGCCTCGTTAGTTAGGACATTGTTAACGAACATCAATTCTCAAAGGTCCAGAGCAAATTCTTAGCTTTCTCTAGTCAATTCATGAATTTGCTTTTGGAATCTTCTAGTTTTGGCTAAGGGAGACACCCGTTTGTCAAAACAAGAAAATATTAACTGATACGGCAACAATTTTCTAGATTGGGTGTTGGAATACATTTTAGTTGACAGATAATTATACATTATAGTAGATAGATATTGCGCCTGATTTGCTTTATCATTTACCTACGATTACGATAATTTTGATCTGGATTGAGGCAAAGAAGCGAGACATTAGAAAAATGTACGAGAAATAAGTATGTCTATCGCTAGCTTAAACCTATAAAGGCATTAGCATCATAATCATTACAACACATAAAGTATACATGAAAGCTAAACATGTAAAGTACATAATTCAACGTTTTAACAAAGATACAGTTACTCGGATTTGTGTAAACCGTTAAGCATATCTCCTTTGTTGTCAAGATTTACTTACACGACATTATTATTTGACATATTACGAGAAAAGCGTATAATGGCTGAATTATTTATCCTTATTGCTTTCAAAAAGGCGAGCGTTCAAGTTTATAATCTTTGTCGAAAGTTGGAAAGACAAAGACGGAATTATTTTTAATTTTTGGACCTTTCGAAGACATTTCGGAAATTGCTTTCTCTTTGGTTTTTTAATTAAAATCTAATTTTAAAGGACAGGCGTCAGGCGTGCTGGGGTCACTGAAGGTCAGCAACTATTTCTGTTTGACGTCGCAATGCAAACAGATTTGATGTGATTCGTTCCACACATTTATTTATTTAAGCTTAATTACTACAGCTTCGTTACGGCCTATCAAGACTGTTTTATGTAATAGAAAAAATATTAATATCGTAGATTTGATATTAGTTCCCATCATAATAATAACACTTGTATCACTAAAGCCTAAACTCAAAGACGTAAAATGCTTCCTTAGTAGAGATTTAATGAGTGATTTTGGTGTATAAAAAATTAAGTCAATTAGTTAATTATCGATTTAATGGACATCTCTGAATGCGGCAGTAAGTATTTGAATAATTATATTATTTTACACCGAATTTTTAACCATTTTCCACAAAACCAGTATCGCACGCGTTAAGTACCGTCAATATACATACAAGAGAGTAATCTTTCTGTATTTCAGCATTCAAGACAGTTAAGTTAAGGGAAATCACTCATTCTAGACTTTTAAGGCGAAAATGTGTTTTTTACTACACATTCACTTAACTGCTTAGTACTTTCGTTTGGTTCCATTTTCGTAGCAAACTATCTTTGGAAACAAATAAACTATTGCCTTTGAATAAATTCAAAGCAAATCACCGCTTGCGTGGGTCCTAACACCCATACATGGTTCATTACTTTCGCAACTCCCACATCTTTGAAATATTGCATGTAGGGAACATACATCATGAAGGAACATTAGCTAAAATGTTACTGAAACTGTATTGTTAAATTATTGCCTATCTATATTATATATTCTGAAACGTCGGTGTTTTAATTATGAGTCTGCGCAGACCTTAGTCCAGTCAGTCTTTGCTATCTTTGGTCTTAAAAGCTAGGACTTGTATTCGGACTTGTATATTGTAGACTTGTATTGGGATCCAGTAGATTTTTACAGGGGATGTTAGGTAAACCTTAAAGAGGCTCCTATTACAAGGACCTACGAGTTAGAGCAGCCGTAAAGTTGTGGTCACCTTTTGAAAATATAAAATGACAGTCCAATAAAATTTACTCTAGTGCGACCGAATAAACTCCATATTTACGTGCAATAATCTCCAATCATTGTTTCTTTCACACTTCACAATTTCTTCAACCCACCACTGAATTTGTACAGTTCTATTTTTTTTTCTAATCTTGTTATAATCTTTGCAACACCAAGCAGAGCTCCCCATCTATAAGCAATAACTGTAATTCACAGACCTACACAAAGGAATAGAACACCAATCCGAACAATCACGTTACAATTTACTCTACGCAAATTCCAATTACACATGCCTATTAAATTAAACAAGCGAACGATCTTAACCCAAAAACAAATGGCGGTAGAATAATACAGCTAGAACATTCGATACGAGGAAACTAGAGGATAAAACGAAACATAATAAGCAATATATTGCAATAGCAATCAAGATCTGGATGTGCAATATATTTAATTCCAGTTGGTTGTATTGAGGGTAATGACAATATTAGACAGCGGTCAATATCTGTTCGGGACTTTACAACTGTTTAGTGTCTTGTTTTAGTATTCTATGAAACGGGATATTTAGAAGATAATGCTGGATAAAAGGTTTGCAATAAGATAAGTGCAGGCGACACAGTTCCATACAACACTGATTCTTATTTATAACCCTTAAACCGTTTGTGATGCTATAAACATAGATTGCGTTTCACATATAAATATAGTGACCAATTAAAATAACTGGATAGCATATTAAATTTATGATGTCTAACTTGCTTATAGATCTGAGAAATGGTTCTAGATAGTACTTCGTAGTATACTTATAAGTACATATTACATTTTGGAGATTATACAAAATGTAATGATAACGTACCTAACGTTATATCATTTGCCAATGTAGAGTTTTGTCGAAGGTTATATTGCAGCTACTGCATTTTTTCCAGAACATAGTTTCATATTCACTTCGACATTTATGGAAATATCCGAGAAAGCAACAACTTTCGCTGTCAACTCCAATCTAAATTTTCATGAAACTAGATCTCGTTTGAAATGGCAACTGATATATCATAACGATATTTCTGGACAACAAATATCAGCAAAAGATATGACACATAATCTTGGAAATAAACTAGACTTTGGATCTGGCAACGAAAGGGAGAACATCTACGGAATAGCAAAATGGACTAGTCTAGTGAATACCAAGACCCAATCCAATCAATTGGGATTCAAAACACAATTCTAAGGTCCTACAACATGCAATAAAACAGTAATAATATTGAGGTCATTGTATAATCTTATATAGTATAGTTCATGGCGAATATGATAAGTATGTTTGACGGTAATGTTCATTGGAGGAAGGAGTGGCGAATTGGGCCTTAAGGACGATAGAGGTGACAGGAGAGTCGTTTTCTTGGTATTTTACCTTCACCTTGGCAGAAGGGATAGATAACGCGTAATAGGAGTTATCTAAGCGAGAAGCGAGTCAAAGGCTGAGTGCGCACAGCTGTGATCCGACTGGACGGAGCGAGCAGTGCGTTACAATGCAATGAAATCACTTGATTATATTAATGAGATTTAAACATTATTTCAAACCATAAAGAAAATAAGGGAAAGGGGGAAAATAATCCCATAAAGACGCAATAAATTTAGCTTTAAAAAAAACACTTAAACAATGAAATCAAGATTAGTCTATCATACATCTATGATTGCAGAAAACTTTTTCGGTCATAGCTCTCACATTAATAGCAAACTTTATAACCTCAAAATTCTCAGATTACGTTCGGAGCAGTGCGCAACTCTTGACGCTAAGTAAACACTCAAACAGCCGGTTACAGAAGGGTCCATGATAAGGACGAGATCTTAAAATAAAACACTTTATGACACAGCTACCTGCATTTAATTTGTTTCGTATACCAATTACAGCGACGCGTATAGCATAGCAATGAGTCCGTGTAGTACAATTCAATTTGTAGTCGAGATTAAGTAATATATTTTCGGTTGGGCGTGATAAAATGAATGAATTAGGGCTGTGGTTTAAGAGTAATAATTTTGGGAAATAGTTGTGGGTTATTGCGTAGGTATGTTTCTTTGGTTTTTGTGTTGTATTGGTCAACTCATTATGTTTTTCTACACTAATATTATAAAGAGGAAAACTTTGTTTGGTTGTAATGAATAGGCTAAAAATTCTTTCACCATTCGAAAGCTACATTATCCACGAGTAACATAGGCTATTTTTCATCCCGAAATTCCCACAGGAATGGACACAACGCGGGTAAAACAGCGGGGCGCTGCTAGTCAACAATAAATTTATGGGGTAACTAGCAGCATCTCGCAGTTCTACAAGTTTCTGTGAGGGATCAAGAGTAGCTTAGACCTTTCATTGCGAATCTAACACTGAAACTTGAATGTATATTCCATGTTTTTATTTTAAGTCGGAAGTTGACTTCGTTTTAAGTATGTAGGACGTCCTATATTAACATTACCACCAAAAACCACCATTCACCACAACTTTCAATCTTAATCCGTCAGTCCTCTTTCTAGATACAAAAGTGTATTAAAATCCTAAAATACTTACATTATCTAGTTACAAATCCGATATAAAGTTTCATTAGATTGTGTTATCGCGTAAGCGTAGAAGCCGGGTTGCATTACGTCGGCTCCATTCCTGCATACACGGACTTTTGCAACACTGTTTTATGTTTCAATTAATTTTGATGATATTGCTGACGCCCACGGAATGTGCAAATGTGAAAATGTGCATTTCTATTAGCGAAGCCTTGGGATACTTGGTTCGTTATTTGGAGATGGAAGATGAACAGAGTATTAAGGACGTTAAGACATTGAGAGGTTTTTGATTGAAAGTTTTTTACTCCAACTATTCATATAAAGGAAATTTTATCTATACTAATATAATAAAGCTGAAGAGTTTGTTTGTTTGTACGCTCTAATCTCAGACAATACCAATCCGATTCGAATAATTACATATTTTTGTAATGGATAGCTACCTTCAATGGGAAGGTTATAGGCTACTTTTCATCCCGAAATTCGTACGGGAACGGGCACAACGCGGGTAAAACCGCGGAGCCCTGCTAGTTAATACTACTAAAACTAGTGGTTCCTATGGTTGTGAAAACTGATCGTAGAAATTGTCAAAATCGGTGATAAAAAAGATTTGGCAGGCGGATTGGGAAATAATCTTTTGTGATATCAATTTATAAGCCATTGCGTTATATTTACGAAACTATCCAATTAATTTGAATACAAATAATTAATATGAACTAATCAATAAAAATATTATAATAATCAATTAGATATGCACAAAATGCAACAATGAGCTTACAAAACTGAGGAATTTGCTAATGTCCCCGCGAGTTCCCAAGAACTGAGGATGTTGCTCAAGAGTCCATTCATGAGGCGTTGGGAAATATGCAACTAATAAGAGTTTCAAGAGTCAAGAATTTCAAGAAGCGAAGGTCTTTACACAATATGAACGACGCAGGTTGTTACAATCAGATGGTTTGAGTGTTTTTGATTGATGGTGGAATGTTGTAGAGCATTTTTTTCTTGAATTATACCTAACTAGCAGCGCCCCGCGGTTTTACCCGAGTTATGCCTGTTCCCGTGGGAATTTTGGGATGAAAAATAGCCTATAACCTTCTCGTTGAATGTGACTATCTATTACAAAAAAAAAATCAAATCATGTCATTATAATCATTAAAGAGGATGCCCCTCGATATGATTTCATTACTTTTCGTAAATAGTCACTAAAACTTTTTTTTGTAGAAGAAATAGTCTTTGGAAAATTCATGCTAGGAGGGCTTGTAATAAATATACGCACATGTAATGTTTCTTTCACAAGCAGAAGCGATTTCACTAAACAATTTAAAACCGCTATTCGCTTACAAACGGACCCAACAAATGAATTCCACATATTAATAGATAAATATTAATAAAATTCGTGTTTGATTAATTCTAATGACATGCGTGAATATGATTAATAAGCGCTTAATGTGGTGTTGCGTAAGAGTGTGACATTTTATGTATATTAAAAGGCTATGTATGGCAGTAGATGCGTTTTGTGTTGGCGTATTCAATTAGTGGTGTAATATTTGATAGGCAACTCTCAGTTAAATTATATTTGATATTCAAATCAATTTTCCTCGGGTTACTTATATTGAAGATGGTTTTTGACGGAAAAAGTGATGATCTAAATGATATTTTTTTGGTAGATGTAATGAACAGACAACTATCTATGGATTGACTTGTAAATTGCCTTCAACTGTAGAAGTTCCATTGATAAATAGGTTTGCAGAAGTAGCAAGTTTAATAGATTCCCTCATTTGATAAAAAACAATAAAACCATGACCATCTTTAAAGGGTAATGTCCAAAAACAGAAGCCATTTTTTTCGGACGCACAAAAAGTGCCGAACCTCAAAAGAATCCATTAAAATATTATTCTCTATAAAAAATGTGTACAAAACACGTCTTCATTAAATACGTCAATCTGTTGTCGTCAATGATTACGATACCGAGATGATGGTAGGAAGTTGGACAAAAACCATGAAATGGGTACAATCGGAGATAAAACAAGTTAACGAAACATCAACGATTAACTTGGTTAAGAAACCTCAAACCTCTGGTCTTATAGAATACAATTAATAGTATCACCAAAGTATGTATGGTATGAACTATAAAACGTATGTTCCTAACTTGCTCCTACATCTTGCATTATTTCGTGATGTTTCAGATTGGAGAAACAATGCATCTCTCACTGAAGCTTTTGTTATAACAGCCAATGTAACTCGTTCTTTCATCACTTATTATAATGTCGTGAAGATGACTTTTTCTTTATTCTTAAAAAAGTAATAAAATATATTAACTGACTTATGTCCCTCACTGTACCAGTTAACGGCACATCGTCCGGAGAGCTCGGGAAGTGAATTAAGATGCGAAACTTTTGCGGCCATTGTTGAGAGGAAAATATGAAGGGCAGGAAATGGTGGCTTATTTTCGATACCACAGTCTTTTTTAAAAGTAACTTGTGGATTAAAGGCAATGACTTGATAGGTGCCTCAGCAGAACAAAAGGTTCCGGCAAAAATGGAAGTTCACGCAGAGGTTTACCGTCATTTTATTAAAGTACGTTTGACGGATTAATTTACAAAATTCGATACACCGAAGTACTAAAGCCTTGTTTCCTAGATTTTATGACTTTACCTACTTTCCATTTCCGTCAAAAATTACAAACCAAATCTTTAAAATCTTGGCCTTATCTATACAAACTCTACATCCTTTTATACAAACTTCTACAAGGTCCTTTTCAATGAACATTTCAAACTATTGTCCAAACAGCCCATACAAAGAACAATACGCTAAAACATTTGAAACCCCGGAAACCTGCAGACCAGGCCAAGGAGTGGAAAGGTCATCAAGTTAGTCTGAACGTAACAATTTGTAAATTGTGTACCGTTTGCTACCATGTCGCTTTAAATGCCACTCCTTGATTTAGAACAGGAGAAACATACACTTACAAATAGTTGAATCTACCATTCACAGAAGACTGACGTACATAAGCGTTCTATGACAACGGTTCCAAAAAAGGGCCTTAAAAAAATTGCCCCATGCAGCAAGCAAAGCCAATTAGTAGCCTATAATGTGCTACTGCTGGGCAAAGGCCTCTCATCTCACTGCAGATATCAATACAGCAAGGGGGATTAGGTGTAATCACCGGGCTTGCCTAATGAGGGTTGGTGATCTCAAACTCGAGCCATATTCGAAAAGTGAACATGTCTTCGTTCGACCTGGGAATTGAACCCGGTTCCTCAGTCTTGACAGGCACATACCACTAGACCACCGCAGCATAACGCATGCCAGTAATGACCATTAAATTACAGAGACAAAGTCCCAAACACTGTTACAAATCGCGCAAGCAAGAAAATGTCGAACTCCCTTATTCTACACATTACCATAACCGAACCGATAACCTTTACCGAAGAGAATTAGAAAATTATTATTTATTTGTTTACAAGCCTTTCGTTGGCCCTTGACAGTTGAGATTTTCCGTCTCAACATTACATAAGCTGTTTCACTTATGTTAAAACATTCTCGGATTACACTTTTGAGGTAAAATGACCGGTGAAAGTCTTTATTAATATTGGTGTTTACGATACAATGTTTTAATGGGATGTGAATATGGTTTGGCATTTCGGATCGATATAACAGAAGCCAGTTCGGATGAAATTGTATACCCACAGCTGTAAGTAGTAAAGACGGTAAAGGTTATTTTTTATTATTATTTTTGAAACGACATTTTTTAAGTCCTTCGGTTGGGCATACACGGAAGAGCGAAGTACTGCGTTCTCTATTTCGTATACATGTTATGGCTAATACCCGAAGTGCGGCTACACCTAGTTTTAGCCGGTTAGAACTAGGTGTAGCCACTTACTCTTGGTTAAACCTAGTACGAGCCGATTGTTTTCGGGTAAAACTAGGTCTAGCCTTCATCATGCCGGCTACAACTAGGTCCATATAATTATTTGTACCTAATAATGGTTTTAGTTGAAATCGACACTGTCACAGTAGGTTAGGTTAATTTTTTTTTTATTATGATACCATAAATCATTGTAAATAAGTGTATTATATATAACTAGACCTAGTTTTACCCGAAAACAATCGGCTCGTACTAGGTTTAACCAAGAGTAAGTGGCTACACCTAGTTCTAACCGGCTAAAACTAGGTGTAGCCGCACTTCGGGTATTAGCCGTAACATACATATATAAATACGCCTTTTAGGACGTAACCCACTGGTCAAAATTTCAAAGTTAACTTCTAATTTATAAAAATAATTAGTTCATTCATTCGCTTCAAGTAGGTAAGTGGTCCATGGTGTCGGAGTTTATAAATGCTTAAACAGCCTCCGTGGTCTAGTGGTTTGAGCGCTCGGCTCACGATCCGGAGGTTCCGGGTTCGATTCCCGGTGGGGATATCTCACAAAAATCACTTTGTGAGACTGTCCTCAGTTTGGTTAGGGCATTGCAGGCTGAATCACCTGATTGCCCGAAAAGTAAGATGATTCCGTGCTTCGGAGGGCACGTTAAGCCGTCGGTCCCGGTTACTTTCTACGGATAGTACCTAGTCGTTACATGAGCCATGTCAGAGGCCTTTGGCGGCTCAATAACTCTGACACCAGGATTGGTCAGGTTGACCATCCACTCGATAAGAAGAATGCTTAAAACTTTATTACATAGTTACACTTTATAAACTAAAAGCCTTAAGATATTATTTTATCTAGCATCTAAGCCCAACCGATCAGCAATTTAACCATGGTTAAATGTGCAGCACCATAACTAAAACACACTTATTTTCGCATTATAATACTCTATGGATAATATCGTTTTTAAGTGTTTAAGCAACGCATTCCGCGCATAGATTGAATCATGCATATTGCCAACATTGGCAACATCCGTTGGACATTACTTGACCAATAAGAGTATTTAAGACTAGAAGCGCCCCGTGGTTTTACCAGCGTTGTGCCCGTTCCCGTGGGAATTTGAGAATGTAAAATAGTCTTTATCCTTGCCGTTGAATGTGGCTAGCTATTACAAAAAGAATTATTCAAATCGGACTGATAATTCTTGAGATTACCTCGTACATACAAACAAACAAACAAATTTTACCTCTTTATAATATTAGTATAGATAGTATAGATATTTAAACTCTTATAATGGTCAATTGCAGTTACCATTAGTACTAAATTCCAACGCAAAACTCATTTTCATTCAAGTCTAAGAACAATATCATTTACTTGAGGTTTCGGTATATGACAAGGATAATACAGACGGTACACAATCACCACAACAAGAGTCTAAATCCACTTCAGTCACAACAGTCTAAAGATAGCCTTGTTTGACAGGTACAAAACTGTCTTCAACTTGTTTATCACAGTGTTTATCAGAATGTTTATCAGTGAACATAAGCAAAATAAAGGGTTTAAATTTATTCTAACTAACAATATTTGTCAGAACAATTTTCTCTTTATCAGTCACTAGCAGCGCCCCGCGGCTTTACCCGCGTTGTACCCGTTCCCGTGGGAATTTCGGGATGAGAAATAGCCTATAAACTTCCCGTTGAATGTGAATCCATTACAAAAAGAATTATTCAAATCGGACTGATAATATCTGAGATTACCCCGAACATACAAACAAACTAACAAATTTCACCTCTTTATAATATTAGAATAGATAAAAATGTGGCTTCATCATACATTCTCATATATCAGATGACTGTCTAACTACAGTCTTGACTATAATGTGCTGAAGCTCATAGCTTAACTGCAGCCAAATGCCGCTAAAATGTCGCAGTTCAGTTAGCAAAGCGGCATTTTACGCAACCCGCCTAATGACAGGCAGCGAATTAATAGGTTTTGTTAACTAACTGATTGGGTTATATTGGAATCAGCTGACCCTAATGTGCTCCAATATTGTATTTCTCAAGCGCTGTGCCAACAGTTATTGGATCCGTCAAATTTGTGAAGCCATAAATAATTATTTATTAGATGTTTGGAGAGCTAGGACTCCTTCGCACGAGCGATTTTTTGACGCTTACTTTAGCGGTATTAATATTGTCGAGTAAATACATAATGCTGTTAAGACATTGTTTTTGCTCGAAAAAACGTATTGAGAATTTTTTGGTACATACTACGTTTATTTTTTCAACGTCCACGCGTTAAAAAATCGCACGTGTGAATGAAGCCTTAGACTAATTTTGATTGGGTCATCTGTGTTTTGATTGACGCTGATTTCGTCTGATGTCATTATTTAAACAAGTCAATTAAATAGGTTTCAAAAATAATTCCACTAATTAAGGACAACAAATATGACCTAGACGGGTTTTTGACGCTAAGATAAGCTTTACTAAGATAAGTATTTACATGCAAGATAAAGTAATTTGTTAGATAATTTTGGTATTATCAAAATATTAGCATCCGCATGCGGAATCGTCTGCAACCGTAATTGACCTCTTCAGTATACAACATACTTGTTAACCGACTTCAAAAACCGAAGGGGGGAGAAGGGGATGGGAGGTTTTCGATTCGGTCGGTATTTTGTCTCTTATACTTAAGGCCTTTGCCCAGCAGTAGCAGGGATACTACAGGCTCTCACATTTTCACTCCTTTTTTTCCAATTTACTTCTCACTTTATACCCTTTTTTAAAAGTCAACAATGTCAAATAGACAAACACACTTTCCGCTATGAATTGCCTTCGTTTAATAACACATTCCGCATTGATACATCATAACTGGGTCAGTTCGTTTCAACACTCAGACAATGGACTCTAAATAAGACAATTGCTGTAAATGTTACTGGTGTTGCTATTATTTGAGAACTGAATCGTGAACTATATATGATTTAATAACTTATTATTTCACCTATTCTGATAGAGGCGTACGCACTGTACTGATCTGTAGAGAGATGAGAGCTTTGCCTAGCACTATTGGCTGAAAAATATTACAAATCCCCTACGAATGAATATTAACACATCCGATTTAAGAACTTTTTCTGAAGAGGAAAAAAGGTGAAATATGTCATGTCCCACTGGTGGGCAAAGGCCTCTCATCTCGCTGAAGATATCATTACAGTGAGGAGGATTAGGCATAATCACCACGCTTGTTTAATGCGTGTTGGTGATCTCAAACCCGAGCCATTTTTGTAAGAAACATGTTTTTGTTCGACCCGGGAATTGAACCCGGGACCTCAGTCTTGACGGGCGAGTGCACGTATCACTAGACCATCGAGGCGTTGGTGTGCAACAGCTTATTTGTTAAACCATAGAGTAAGAGCAATAATGGTGACATTACGTTCTTTTTACTGTTGTTAAACGCTTGCTAAATCGGTTAAGTTATACGACCTGTTACCATTAACAACCCAAGTAACATTTTAAATTGTATAAAAGCTGTATTATGGACTATTTGTTTACTACAGACTGTTAAACGTGCTGTATAAAAACTGTATAGCAAGCTATACAGCCCTTATAACTCCGAAATGGGCCCCAAAATTATACAGCTTTAAGTGTAGATTTAGCTGTATAACAGCTTCATAATAGCTGTACTATTTGGCTGGCTAAGATACTATTTAGATACTTTTATACAGCTTCCATTCCCTAATTTTCCTTTTTATTCTTTTATACCGACTCAGGCTTGTGAAAATCTTAATAGAAGAATAAATATATTATAATTGTGTTCGTGGTTGAATTCATTCTCGATTTTATTTCTTAATTTACTATGTGCCAAGGCAGAGACCATAATTATGTGAATTATAAGTATAAAAAAATATATTAATAGGTAACTAAGTGGTAGTACTCTTTCATGTTTATCGTTGTTGTTATGCTTGCGGCTGATATTTTTATGTGAATATGTATACTAGTTTTAAGCTCAAAACTCACGCCCCTTCGTTATAAGGAATATACATACATTTTTTCTGTAACAACAAATATGTGATCAAATTTAAAAACAGTTTTAAGAGTAACCCAGACTGATCTATTGATAGTAAACGTAATTGTGTGTACTATACAGTAAAAATCCTTTGTAAATTTGTACTGAAATTCCAAAAATAAACAAAAAATTATCTTGTAAATTTGGAATGCAATTAATAGGTTATGATAAAATGGCGTCCTTAGTTTATACAGCTCTTGCTCTTCTAGTACCCCTTTTTGCATAACAGAGTCGTTATTTGAGAACGTATCTCAGCCTAAAGAGTAATATTGTCTGTACATTAGTATTTAAGTACTGTAGAAGCTGTCTTAAAGTCATTCATATTCATTAATACATTTAATTAGGGTTCAGTTGAAAATATAGAAAACCTCATTATGACCCAAACCAAGGCCCGTAAGGCGGTGAGCAAGGAATCGGATTGTTTTATCAAAAGTGTTCCAAATATTTTCAATAAAACAATCCGATTCCTTGTTCATGGTATTTTTATCTTTTTTCTAGTTTTAATGTTTTTTTTTTGATAAGTATAATAACTATTAGTTCTCTAAAAAAGTAGAAATACTAAAAATAAAAGTCTATTTTTATATTTTTGTATCCAATAAATATACTGATTTTAAGCTATATTAGTTTCAAAATAATCGATAAGCTGGATAATTGCGTATGCCAACACTATAATAATAACTTTAATCTTCTAAAACGCGAATAACTGTAAAAAGGGAAAAATGTACGCCAATCGCATAAGGCTTTAAAAAGGAGTAAATCTAAACTCTTCTCCATGAGATAGAATTGTATTACACTATTATAGAGGGAATCGCTTGCTAAGAGTATCCTAGATTTCCGTTGTACAGCTATTATCAAGCTTAACTTGAAGGCTGAACAATATAGTAATTTTACACCAATACTCAGGCTATAACAATATTTAATGCTCTTGTACAGAAGTAGGTTATACAAAAGTATAATTTGAGAGCAATATACAGTTATTTTCGTATAAAGTTGCTGAACGCAGTTCTTTACGCCGCTGTCTGTATTTTAGCGTTTTCTAATGCTATTTAAAAGCTAAAGGTACAAATTTTGGCGCTATACAGCCGTTAGTCAGCTATACTGTATACAGTTGTACAGTTATACTTTAGAACAGTCCTAAACATATTATTACACTATTGTACATCATTTATTAAGCTTATAGCTGGTAATGCGCTCGTATATATAATATTTTTCCGCTTAAATGTTACTTGGGAATGACGTAAGGTTGAAATTCTGGTTTTCGTATGCCATCAAACATGTCATATGTCACTTGAAGACGTTTCTCAAGGACTGGCTTTAGAAATTGCCTGGTTTGTTTGAAAAAGGGCGTGAAATCTGTCCCTTTACTATTTTAGCAGACAGACGGACAATTTAGCAACTAACAGACAAGTTAGCGACTTTGTCATCAATACTTTGTTAGACATTCATTTCGAGCAGGTTAGTGGCCAACCCTGGTGTGAGAGTTTAGACCGCCTAAAGGCCTCCGACACGGTCTAACGATTGAAACAACCGGGACCGACTGCCTAACGTGCCCTCCGAAGCGCGGTAGCGAAATGCCACCGGCCACCCATCCAAGTAGGGGTCGAGTTGCACGTTGCTTAACAATTGCAATGTACAAACATCGCTTAGTCATACTACGCCACGAGCGCTAAGTTTTCTACTTTGTGAGTAGAAGTATTGTTAATGTCTAAATGTCACGTTAAAGCAATAGTCAGCGTAAACCTAAACGTAGCACTCCGTGATGTTATGCAATTTGTGAAAAAATATACTATACCAGAATTAATATAGAATTAATTGTATTAGATCAAACTACAGTGGTTATTGGTAAGATAAGGCATGTGATATTTACTAGTAACTAGCAAAGACGCCTCTAATTGCTACATGTTTGTATTTTTATTTTGTAAGTATTCCTTTAATTGTAGCAATAAATGATTATTTTATTTATATTTATTTAGTTATTCCTGGCGGATTTACCAACCAACTCGTCTCTGAGGGAATTTTGAGATGTAATAAGTAGATTTTAACAAAATTTTAAATACAATTAGTTGAAAATAGGCTTAAAAGAGCTCTAAAAAACTGGCGACGTAAAATTAGCGGAATTGAAAAAAAAAACACCGAAATTTGTTGCTTTTTTGTTGCTAATTAGTTGCTAAAAAATTAATTTTTTTGCTCTAACCGATCGCATAAAAAAGGCAATAACTCTAACTTTACATTAAGATAGCGTGGGAATCACTGAATGTCGACTGATCAATCAAGCAAATAAGGGTCAATTTGTTGCTAATTTGTTGCTGGAAGATGCTTAGAAAAAAAAAAAAATGTTTTTTTTAAATTATGCCAAGATAAATAATATCCACGCCAGCTTAACTCTCGAGTTTTCCGTGAAAAAATTATAGTAAAAATTTGTTGCTCCTCATGGTGCACCGTGTTTTAGCAGGGAGAGTCAGCAACAAAATAAAAACCGGAAGTCAAGAGAAGTTGGAGATCGGTTCACAAAATAATCGACCACGCTAGCTTAACTAACGATTTTCCCGCGGAAAAACTATAGTGAAAATTTGTCGCTCCTCACAGTGCTTAGTTGCTAAAAAAATTAATTTTTGCTCTAACCGTAATGTTAACCGATAACTATGGACTAGTAAAAAAAAAAATAACCCTAACCTACCGAATAGTAAGTAATTCGGTAGGTTAGAGTTATTTTTTTTTTTCATGTTTAAACTCTCCCTTTTCATTAAAATGACATATATATGTATATAATACATAAAATGTCACAAACGATTTTTTTAATTATCTTGGCATAATTAAAAAAAATCATTTTTTTATTTTTTTTTTATTTTTTTCTAAGCATCTTCCAGCAACAAATTAGCAACAAATTGACCCTTATTTGCTTGATTGATCAGTCGACATTCAGTGATTCCCACGCTATCTTAATGTAAAGTTAGAGTTATTGCCTTTTTTATGCGATCGGTTAGAGCAAAAAAAAAATTTTTTAGCAACTAATTAGCAACAAAAAAGCAACAAATTTCGGTGTTTTTTTTTTTCAATTCCGCTAATTTTACGTCGCCAGTTTTTTAGACCTGCTTAAAAGTATCTTACTATATTGTAGCTTCTTTTACTAATAACCACCAACTTTATTACAAGTGCTAAATATTTAAAATTACGTCTACCCACATAAAAAAATCTAAATTATTTTTGCTCATAGCATTTCAAAACGGGAAGTGGTTTTTAAGCTTACATAAGCGTTATACAAACATAAAACTGTGTTATACGAGTATTCATAAAAAGTGATCTCTGAATAAAATCAGTATTCCATAAAATATTTGAGAATGGCCCACATGACCTCCGTTAACAATAGCATATCAAATGGCGTCACAGTCGATGGCTACCCGGCTACCGTGACTCCTGAACAATAGCTGGTCCAGTGGTGGCCTGCAGGGTACGCATAGTGGTGACTCTGACCACTTTCGCTTGGTTTATTGAATCAGCTGAGAGCTGATGTTACAACCAAAACTCATAACCGGAGAAAACCACTTTTTGACTGCAAAATTTAGACAAAAGTAGCTTTGGATAATTTTGTGTAGGGTACATCAAAGAACGACCCGAACCTACCTATGTGCATGTATTACAATTAATTAATACTTTTTTGAGAATTGACAACTCTATTACTGATAGTTCTAGTGTTTAATTAGGCAACAACACCTTTGCCTGGATTTTGCAGTCAAAAGTGGCTTTGACAATCGACTAAAGACAAGTAATGACGAACTATTATCGACTTTTTTGTTTGAGCTGACTTAATTTTGTAGTAAGATAGTCTTCTCGTCTATAAGTATTATGATAAACTTCATAATAATACTAATTTCTACTTTAATTAACAACAGATTAAGTCCAATCTATTTAGAATAAGACCATACGTGTCAGCGTATTAAATCTGGCCAATCTCGATAAGGCATGCCAACACCACGCATGCCTTAATCTTAGGCATGTCATTTCATAATTAATGTCTTAATAACTTTTAAAAATATGAATAAATTAATAGTTAATGAGCCGAACATCCGTATACCATAATAAACCTTGAATATTTGGATCCTTTCATAACTGTAGATACTACTAGAAGAGTTTGAAACGCCAATAGCATTCGTATAACAGGTTCTCAAGTAAATATATCATTTGACCGTGGCCATGTTTGAATATGCTATTTCCTTTGGACTTATTATCTAAATCAGATAACTGTGGCAGCGGAAACCGGGCACGGTATATTAGTGTTGGTCTTAATTAAAAATTTGTTTTGTTTTACAACCTTATTTGTGGATGGTGTAAAAGTGTGTAGTTTAATATTTATGATAATTACTTTATTCGATCGGGTTATACCAGCTACGTACTTAGATGCCAAAAGATTTATCGATATACTAGTGGCCGCCTCCGTTTCGCTTTGGGTACAAGGGCCACCGCCTGTTAGGGTTTGATTTCGCAAAATTCTTCCTCAGTGCTCACTCACATCATGAAAGGAACCCCTGCACCAAATTTAAGTTTCTACGTAGGTACAGTAGTTTCGGCTGTGTGTTGATATATGTCAGTCAGTCAGTCAGTATATCAGTCAGGTTTTTTAATATAGATAGATAGCGAATTTAAAAGCTACGAACAGAGTTCAATAAAATAAGGAGCAAGTTAATTAACTGCGAGGATGTGAGTTCAATAGCATATGTACCTATATGAGAGAGAAGTACACCACCGTGTATGAGACAAACTTTGTCTTCAAGCTTCAAAAGTCAAAGTTTCTAAGATGACTTGACTTGTCTAACTTTTTGAACTACCTAGGAACTTTCTTAGCAACGAACTTTGCTATTAGTGCCGAGTAGCATTTAGGTGCTAGCTGGTAGTAGGTGCTAGTAGGTACTTGCTTGTTCCCTAATTCCGTACAGGAAATATTCAGTCAACAGAATAAATGGAAAATAACATTTTATGATCGCATATCTACCGGAAAACCAACAGATGTTATACATCTCTCAGCGACCTGTATCAGTGCAAAAACATTGCTCTATTTAAACATTGAACATCAATAAACAAATACTTTTAGAAGGTATCATAATATTTGTGGATCTGCTTAGATTGTTGAGTCTTCAACGAGTTCTTTGACTCGCTGTGGGATCAGGTCAATATAATAATTATTTCTACAAGTACTAAGTCATATTTATCTATCTACTTTTTAATTCGATTTGCACTCATTATAGTAAGTAAGTTCGAGTAGGTTTGTAGCAGAACCCTGGTATCGAAGTTTTTACAACGACATTAACTATACTAATACCACCTAATACTATAAAGCTTTGGTGTGGCTATCCATTATAAAAATAATATTTCAAATCGGACCAGTAGTTCCTGAGATTAGCGCGTTCAAACAAACAATGAATTAGATTTATTATATTAGCATAGATAAGGCTGATGACTCTTCGAGGCTAATCACGTGTTTCAAAAATAGAATAAATATAAGTTTCATGACCTGTGTATCATCTTAAGTAGAAGAAGTAGTTGCCTATTTACTTTGCACAATGAATTATTTACGAAAACATACAATAGGTAATTAGTTAAGGAATTCAGCTAATCGTGATAATATTTCCACATTTGAGTTATTATTAAACATTCAATTAAAACAAAACGTGACTATGCTCTTGTCTCTGGTTTGTCTATGATCGTAGATACCATAGATTGTTTAGTTAAACTACAAGATACGTTTATGAATGTTAATAATAGATTTAAGCTATTGTTACTCTTTTTGTATAGATTTAAATTAATTGATTACCTATATTAAATATGTACATTTTACGACAGTCAACTAATGTTTGTTTGGTTAATAAAATCTGTACCTATGCAGGTGATCAACCGACTGCTTAACCTTCCCTCCAAAGCACGGCAGCGCTCAGATACAAATACCACTATCAGCCACCATTCGAGTTGTGACCAGGCTGCACGTTGCTTACCATTCGCGATAAATAACATCGCTTGATCAATTAATAAACGTATAACGAATCTTACACGTTTCCAAAATCTTCAAAATCGACATACCTGAAACAGAAAATTGTCAAATTAACATACATTTTAGTGAAACGAGGTTGGACATAAAGTTTTTATTTATTAACCTTAAATATGAATGATAAAGCAGAATCGAAATAAAGGAGAAATCATTAAGGACTTATTTATAAGTATCGATAAAATTTAACTGTTATTTTTCTTCATATTTTAAGGAAATTGTGCATTTCAGATCTCAGCCTCCGTGGTCTAGTGGTTTGAGCGCTCGGCTCACGATCCGGAGGTTCCGGGTTCGATTCCCGGTGAGGACAACAATATCTCACAAAAATCTCTTTGTGAGACTGTCCTCAGTTTGGTTAGGGCATTGCAGGCTGAATCACCTGATTGCCCGAAAAGTAAGATGATTCCGTGCTTCGGAGGGCACGTTAAGCCGTCGGTCCCGGTTACTTTCTACGGATAGTAGTCGTTACTTGAGCCATATCAGAGGCCTTTGGCGGCTCAATAACTCTGACACCAGGATTGGTCAGGTTGACCATCCACTCGATAAGAAGAAGATTTCAGATCTTCCAAAAGTCAGTTATTCTTATGGCTCCTACCCATGTCCTATGTCCTATATATCTATATCTATACCAGCTTATTCATAAAAATTATATATAACATAAACAGTGTTTTAAAGTGTTTTGTCTCTTTCGCTCTTAGGCAAATAGCGTATGTCGAAAAGGGACAAACCATTTGATAGCTACAGTGCTGTTAATAAGCGTTATGAATAAGGCACTTAGAATAGAATGCTACATAGGTATATGCATCTAGTATCATTATTCATAAGAATGTCTCATCATGTATCATGTCATTAATTAGTCAGTCATTTATTGTCCTGTGTGTAATCGTTTTTTGCAGTATTTATAGCATCTGGACAATATATAAAAAAGTAAGTTCGTGTACTGGCCGATCCAGAATTTTTAGAGCACTCAAAGCCATGACATGACTTAAAGATATGTTCTATAACCGCCTTTACACTCCGTAACTTTTACAAGCGAAAAACCGCACATCGTTTTATGTAAGTACTAAAAATTCGGGATGCAAAGGAAAATGGGTAGCAGGTTACAATCATACAAAATAGTCGATTTAAGAACCTCCTTTATTTCTTGAAGTCAATAACAAAATTCCCAAGCATCTCAGATCAGGTATGTATATAGCCCAACACAATTATATATGAGAGTAAAAAGACATTGAGAGGATCCGAACCAGCGAGCCTATTTATAATGAGAGTTGAACGCGATACTTAAATGGGTTCAGCTAATTTTAGACCGAATGACATGCGTCGGGCCCGATACGACATCGTTCCAACATATCCCGAAGGAAAATTGGGCATAGAAGGTCTTAATCTTTGACTGGTGTCAAATCAGACAAGTCTTATTTACCTTACGGGAGTGCCACATTGCAGCAAAAACGACAGTAACTAACCTATATTTTGAAATATATAACAAAATGATAGTGAACTATTTACCCGCTTAGTGCTCGTTCCCGTGGGAATTTCGGGACAAAAAAAAAATTATAACTTTTCCTTTGAATGTGGCTATCCGTTACACAAAGAATTATTAAATGGGACTGGAAGTTTCCGAGATTAACAAAGTTAGAAACTTTACCTTTTAAAATATGAGTATAGAAGTATAGATGAAAATGTTCATATATTATGTATTGTTTACTACTACTCGTAAACAAGTCTCCTGTACCGTAGCACTCCAGTTAAGGCGAGGGTATATCTCATTCAAAACACCCACAAATCTAGTACATATAATTTATTTACTTATTAGACAATCCAGCAATACCTATCATCACAAATAAAACTTTTAAAAAAGTTCTTAAAACTAAATTCCTGCCTGATAATGTACGCATAGCTATGGTTAAGTTAAATGTGCGTGTTTAAACATTTACCAAACAGCAAAAATAAAATTCCAAATTAACTTTAATTTCCATGCGTAATTTAATTTTAAACGGGTGGGAATATTTATTCACCACTTGTACTGAGACAAGAATAGTGCAGTAAAAACAAATACATAGTTATAGGTAAAACACTGATAATAAGCGTTTATACATAAGGCCCCAAGTATATACGAGTACACTACATGTGTAGGTTTTAAAAATCATCAACAACAAAAGAGGTACAAAAGGCTTTACTAACGTAATATTTCAACTTTTCAAGGCTTTGGTTACTCAAATTGCAAAAGTAAGTACGTTTTAGCGTAGGTTTGGGTTGAAATGGTACGTTCAGGTGCGTGGGCGCACCGAAAGAGGCGACCTTCAAACAAGGAGGATGATGGAACAATTTTGTTTTTTTTTGAAGATGTATTTCTTTCGAATTTAGTGATTTTAATAGATTCTCGGAAAGTTGGAACTACTTGCTTGGGTTACCTATATATGTTTAGGTACATCTTAACTTACATACGTACGTAATAGTATCAGTTAGTTAGATTTGATAACACACTATTAGCTAGTTAAGCTTAATTTAGGTCCAATTAACCGTGTGTGAATGTGTCCGGGTGTATTTATTTATTATTTATTTACTTAATAATGTACAAAGTCCACTGCCGCGTTTTTTTTGTCTGTTCACACATAAAAAACTGGAATGGACTTTCAATCAATGGCCATTAGACTGAAGTCTAAGGGAAGAATATTCCTAGGTTAGAACTGGGGATATGAGATAGTACGTGAAGAAGAAAAAAACAAACGCAAATGTTGTTGTTTGTTACCTCGTAGCTTGCATGACCTAGATACACAATAACGATTCTAGATAAGTAAATGTCATAACATAATCCTAACAATAAGTTTATAGAAAACAAGTCCAATACAAGCCAATTTCCATTTAACTATCAAAATAGAAAACTTAACACAACAATAGTCCATTTCTCCAAAAACATATTCAAATAAGTTATATAACGGTTACATAAGCGAAGCCGAACGACCTTGTATGTATTATGCGAATCTCAGGTAGAAAGTTCTACATAGAAAGTTGACAGATGATATGACTCGATATACTTAGGGCTTGTGGTATCTTGAAAGCGTATAATTAACGCTCACATACGTGAATAAGAATCAGAAATATTATGATAATTTTAAGTATGTATGGGGAAAGGTGGTCAAAATACTGGTTGGTTTTTATTCAGTATGTTTTTATAAACTTTATATCATTATTTCCACTGATTCAATACTGTCTCTTGATTGATTGAGCCGTTTGTCGATGTAATTCTCCATGCCTGAAATGCAAAGCGATTGTCACTTGAGTACAACCAGTCTGCGCTAGCTAACTGAAATTAATTTCCTTAGTTAATTAATTTAAAAAACAAAAGACAGTTTTGTTGGATCGAAGTCAGTCTAAAGGCCGACACTGTGATGAGCGTGCGCACGCCGCGGTTTCATACAAAAGTGAACCGCCGTGGGCGCCCGCCGCGTGTGGCTTGTACAAAAGTAAACCGTAGCGTGCGCCCGTCACGTGCGGTTTCATACAAAAGTGAACCGACGCGTGCGCACGCGGCGGGCGTACGCGGCGGGCGCACACGACGGGCGAACGCTTTACGCAGTGTTGGCCCTAAGACTGTCTAACATGTGAGTTACATAACTCGAACGAGCGACAACGATTCAATTAACCTAAAACTTGCGGGTCATTTGAGCTTGTAGGTGTAATTGGATTTCCACTATTGTGGCGCCGACTGAATTCTCTTGTTATTTGTACGCGAGTATGTTGTGCAGCGGTGATACTATATCTATCCTGTGGGGGATTTAAATTACAATATACGAAAATAAACGGGTCTGTATCGCGGTAGAATACATAACGTATTTATTAAATTACATACCCGACGTCGCAAATCGTATGAGTTTAAAAAGTGTGTACTTTATACGAGCACTAGTAAAAACTAAGTAACTTCATATCGAAGGCAGCAAAACTGGGAATAAGAAACAACCTAGTATTATAGTACTATTTTTATGGCAAACCAAAACTGCAGACAAACTAATATAACATGAAATTAAAAAACTAATGCAAATAACAGTTCCTAAGACCGCACGGGCCCTAAACCGAGCCAGTTCAGTGCACTGACGCTAAATTTAATTAACTTAACGCTGCGTAATGGCTTGTACCGCTACTGTTTCGCACTTAACACAATTATGAATAACCAACCTCGTGGTTACAGTGTCTGGCCGAAAAATATGCGCGTAGACCTTTGAAGCATTGTGTAATGGGTTCGTTTTGGACTTTAGAGCGTTAACTCTGACTCTATGGAGGAGGGATCTAATTCTATTCACACTTCAGTGCTTCACAGGGTAGTTTAAATTATTGGTCCTAGTTGTTTCATTTTTTAGACCAAGTCCGAGGTGGCCAGAAAATCCCGAATGATTAGCTACTACATTACTTTTTTCTATACATTTAAGTCGCAAGTTTGCAATAAAATAATATGTATTATTCTAGTTTGTCTTTCGTTTTGTCAGTGCGACAAACTTCACTACGAAGATAAACCTTCCGCAAAAGTATCAGTATCAGTTGCGACAAACCTTACATCGATTAAATTAATAAATTATTAATTTATTTAATTCAAAACAAGACTGTTCTCAAAAGTTTGGTAGGTTTTTCAGCCTAGTACTGTACATAGCAATGTATACTGCAATGGTTAGTGCTCTTCGCCTTTTATGGATGGTCTTTGATGAATGCGGGCCTTGTGGGTCAGCGGCGGGCCATTGGGACTGAACAATGTTATAGGTAACACCGAGATATATTACAATACCAAGATCGTAGAGCATAACTATAGACTCCATCTAAATCAGTGGGGTTGTTAAAATATCGATCATAGGATAGTCTAAGCGAGCTATACCTATAACACGATCTTCAGACTGATCGTATTACAAATACGTTAAGAATATATAAGTAATTGAAATCTAGACGCTGTCACCTAAGTAAAAGTAAAGTATATAGCCTGTAATGTCCCACTTGTTGGGCAAAGGCCTCTCGTCTCACTGAAGATATCAGTACAGTGAGGAGGTTTCAGGCGTAATCACCAAAAGCTATCAAAATATGTCTGAACATTTAGACACCGGGTGGAAATCGAACCTGCAACCCCCGACACGGTAAACGCTCTCACATGCCACTGTGCCAAACAGGCTTGTCAGATATAATAAACAGTAGACAAGACAGCTTAAGTTATTATGACTTAAAGATAAAGATACTACACGAGCGATGTGATGAGTATACCTTGTAAGGTAAAGGTATGATAATGAAACGTCACAACAACTTCAGCTCAGTAGCTTCCATTTAACCCAAAAGCATTCATTATAAACACTCATTAACTCTCAACCTCCCGCAGGCTCCCTCATAAAACGGTCCATGAATCACAATAGAAATCGGAAATTTTCATTACAAATACCAACAACAAAAGCGAATCCGCTTTATCCATTACTAAAGTAGGTCCATTGATTTGCAACTGCTTTTACGCGAGTAAAGCCAAATGATAAACTAGTGAACGGTGCGATTGTTCAGCTAAAATGTAGACCAGGTTATGCCAGATTAATGAAGATATATAGAATGATACGCTGGTTTATGGATGCAATTTTGTCGCGGATGGAGGCTGGAGTTTATCTGTCATCGTAAAGCTGGATGAATAGGAGGAACAAGGCTGCTGTAAGAGGGATATTATTTGTAGAACGTTTATCATTGGTGTGTCGAATGGATCTATTACATTCTTTGTTAGCGAAGATGTCCTTTATAATAAAGGTTTCTAAGCCTAAGATATATAGTTAAAACGGTATGGAGTTGGACAAGGCACGTTTCGACCATGCACCGTTAAAAGTACAAAGTTCCATAAAATTGCTGATCTGTGTTTGAGTGTATGATCTGTCCGATGTTGATCTTTCCTGCGACATTCCACATATTATCTCAAGGATGCGGGTAAGAATAATTATTTATATATTGACAGGAATAAATAAACTGTCGCTATACATTTAATTTCTCAACTGTACAAAGCTAATAAATAATCAAAGCTGTAGAATCAACTTAATCAAATACATTTTCATCATTTTCAATAATAAACTCTTATACTCAAGGTGACAAAATTACAATACTCAAACAGACATTTCCCTCGCTTGCTATCATCACTAATCATACCTATTTGCATTACCCAATTCATCCATCCAATCCCACCCCGTGCCTATCCATCAACCGTGATGTCAATCCAGACACTCTGCTCCAGATTCAACTCAATCCATGTCAGTTTCTATTACCCAGACCACTTCATCATACGAAGTAACTGACTCTGATTGATAAAGCAAAGTGTAGGAATAGCTCCGCTCATTTGTACTCGTTTGGATATCTATTCAGGGAGTATTGTGATTGGTGCAAGTAGAAGCAGATATTGGCAATTTATCCTTTGTGGTTATTCATTTATCTTGTTGAATGGATACTCGTTATGCAGAAATTGTTGAAATAAATGTTAATGGCAAGCTTGCCTCTGTAGAGCTATTTCAGAATGGTTTGGATGGTCAAGGTAATGTTCATTGCAGCATGTGGAGACACGGCGAAGGCGACAAATGAATTTGAAGAAATGTAACAGACCATCAATTATTTTATTTAAAACAGAGATCTTGCCGTTTTCTCCTCAGTACCCCAGTAACAATAAATATGTTGTAAAGGCTAAAAATAATAGACGAGTCTATGCCCAACTCTTGATATAACTCCGTATGATGGATAGTCATGTCTGAAACTTTGAAATATACTGGATCGAGGCAGAGGTTGATAGGAATGATGTATATCAATGTCAAACACGTCAAACTAGTTCGATACGACTATTAGTCTGGACCGAACAATGGATTTGTTATCGGCGATCGAAGTTTGCGGAAGTAGGTGCGTACCAAAGTCAAGGTTGGTTTTTTATTTGGGCCAATGAGAGTTCTAGAGACTTAGATTTGCTAACTGAAGGTAAGTGGCTAATGTATTTGACGCTTTTGGGATGCAAAAATATCGAATCGCTACGTAACCTTTAGACATTCGATCCTGTAATGTTGGTAAGAAACAAGGTGCAAGTGCGAAGTGCGAATAGCGATTTTTGAAAAAGAATACAAAATGACAAGGTACGAGCTAGATTTAAATATTCTTAATTTTAAAAAAAATATTCTATGTCCCTTCGCTTCGCACACACCGTGGCATCCCCCGCACCCTCCCATGATTGCTGTACTGTAAGTGTAAGACCATAAACCTTTAATTCAAAGAGTAGTCAAAAGCCATAAAACAAGTATGCAAGTAAGACGTGAACTAAAGCCGCTACTTTTTAGCAACCATTTAATAATTGATCAGCAATTATCAGAATTCTTATAATAAAACAATGGTGTCTTGTTTTCTTACGTGGGCGGACATTTAAGTTGAACTACGACCTAGTTGAAGTGTCGTTGACATTGAGCTTGCTTAGAAGCTGCAAGCCGGCAAGTATCAGACGATTCGGGTGCGTCTCCATTGAAGCGGACGGAAGGTCAATTGATCAATCAATGGAAACGGATCCTTAGGTACCATACGCTGGCTCCATGCTGAATTTTGATTAAGAAACTGAATTTTGGGACTTTAGTCTCACACGTACCTGAAAAATTAGATTGAAAGCTGGTCAATCGCTTTTTTTATTATGTAGGTATAAAGTCCGCCGTCGCACAACTTATAGACACGCTCATTGACGACGACTAAAACGATGCTCCGTAGAAATTAAATAAAGCATCCCCAAATAAGTGTAAATGGAAAGTTTAATATTAGGATTCAGTTAACGAGTCGCAAACCTATAAATAGAAATTGAAGACGTCTAAAAGTTATTAATATTATATGACCAAAAGTTCCATGCCCACATGCTAATCTGCGAAAACTGAGTACATATTGAATTTTAGTGGTTATAAACTGAAGTCTGGAGTTGGAAATAGGTATAACGTCTATAAAACACGTGGAAAGTAAAGAACACAGTGTAAATGTAAAAGGATGTAAAAGTACAGTAAATGTAATTATGAACGAAACTGTTTTTTATTAATCTTAAATCTTTCAAGGCAATTCAATCATGCCTTGAAATATAAAAACACAAACTTAAAATAAAACATAATATTTACAATGATGACGAGACGAGCTTGACATGTACTTGTCCGGTTGGTGTCAGAAAGCTCTTGACAGAGCTGAATGGAAGAAATGGGGGGAGGCCTTTGCCCAACAATGGGACACTTAGGGCTTTAATAATAATAATAATTTACAATGATGAAAATTTAAACGATAATTCAATTTTAAGATGGGAACAAAACCAAAATCTGTAAAATATAATGACTGATTTCCAACCAAAAACTATTCCTATTATAAAGGAAAAAGATTTAGTGAAGGGGTAAGTATGGCATTAAATCTTATTAGTTTATATTTAAAAGTTCGTAGGAAGAAATAACTTATATAAACTTACCTGACTGCCACACTCAGAGATGTTCATTAAATCGACATTTAATTATTTGACGTTATTTTCCATACATTACATGTCAAAATTATTCATTTAGCGGAAGCATTGGACGTCTGAGTACCGGCGTAAGTGGTCCGCGCTGTCAATAAAATAAGTACACCATGATACGTTTAAGCCAAACGTTAAAAGCTCCAATTTCACAATCAAGTGTTATTTTGTGATTCGTGACACAGTGCAGTCACACCGCGGTATAACGGAGAGTAACAACTGAACTAGTATGTTGGAGTAGGCAAGGTCGCAGCGTAAACTCACGGGAGTTAGTTTGGTGTAAGGTATGGGAGAATGGCGGTGTGATCGTATTATACATTGGTGGATCGGCTAAGGGAATCAATCACAGAATGTCATATTGTAGCGTCTTACAACACCAAGTAGGTCTAGCGCACTCAAATTACAATTCTAGGTCCACTGTAGCGTATCCTGATAAGATAGTAAGGTACTAGTACCAGATATACGCGTTTGTGGAAACAGTCTAGCCCCTAAATTTTCGTAGAATATTCTATCTGCAATGGTATGTGATTTTTTCACGGGCCGCAGTTAAAGTTAAGATGGCTGTTTTTATAGGTTTAAGCGGACACTACTCATTTTGAATTGAAACTACGTTTACTTCACTTCGATTTATTTTACATATTATTATGTATCAGGGTGACCATCCACTCGATGAAGAAGAAGAAGAAGAAGATTATGTATCTGATGTTTCAGCCCCTTTTGCGGGATCCGTGAGACTGAAGTGTTACGCGTATATACAAGAAAATAAATAATATTTGTTACTTTATAAACCGCTCTCTTTCATCTTGGACCAAACACTAAAGATCTAATAAAACCCGTAATAAATAGCAGAGTGAATTGCAAATATGGCGAGTTGGTAGATTTGTCATGAAACTATAAACCTTGGCGGCTCGCTGATCTAGATTTCTTATTTTCATGCCTCCAGTTATAAATCAGTTTTATTGGTGATATGTCCGTGATTTATCTGCCTTTAAATTTCGATTCAGGTTTTCGGAATTGATAATGTTTTATATGAATAAAATGTGGGTTTGTTTGTGTTTTGATTGATGAGCCCAATTTAATAATGGATCGGTCTAGATTCATCTATTTATGGATAAGAAGAGCATATGTACGATTGGTTGTTTCTGTTTTCTATCAAGTGAAAATGTCTTTATCAAAATTAGGCTTTTTCTTCACGAACTAAAGTAGGCAAACATACGTTATACAGTTATTCTCTTATGACATGTTAAAAGTTTTTGTTATCCGTCACCTTTAGTGAAGTAATTCTGTTCCGTAGCATTATCAATATGCCTCTCACAAAATTAGGCTCTAAGGCAAATCAAATATTGCACAAATCCAAACCCCGTAATAAGACCTCAAACTAAAACAATAATTACTGACATTAAACTAATTTCGACGTCAAAAATCGACCCGCCTCAAATGTCCTAAGACAAACTGAATTTGGCAATAACGTACGGTACCCATTATTAGCCATAGGACCAAATATCAAGAACAAGCACTGCCTCCCAGTTTTACCCACGTTGAGCCCTTTCTCGTGGTAATTTCGGGATAAAAAATAACCTTCCTCTTCCTCTTAAATGTGGCTATCCAATACGAAAAGAACTTTTCGAATTGGACTAGCAGTTTCCGAGACAGGCTCCAAAATATCAAAATCAGATTTATTATATTAGTATGGATGCTAATTATGGTAGGCTGGTAATGAGTGGTGCAGGGGTAAGTGGACTGTGCTAATTGTCGAGGTATGGACCGTTAGAACGGTAAGCTACCTTCAGACGGCACTCGGACTTGTAATTATCGAGTGAGATCGGCGTATTTGATGTTTGGAGTAGAACATAAGATGCTGTCTTACTGTACGTTTGGGCGATGTTACATTAAAAGTTGTCGACTTCGAAAATGATACGGAGTAGTAGATAGTTCGGAATTGATTGTTATATTAATTTAATTATTAAAACTTACACTGTTATCAGTATTGTTGTGTCAACGAAAAGTTGTACAGAATTTGAGCACTAAGGATCAAGCCAATTGCAAAATTAGGGACTTTAAGGCATACCTTTCTTTATTCAGTTGTGCATACTACCAGCAGGCAAACTAAAGCCGTAGGACGAAGCACCACATATTTCTCAACTTAACTCCTATTTGCATACTTGTCAATCTTAAAGAGCAATTTCTGATATTATTCATGATATTAATAAGGTATCATCCGCAAACCAGTTGAGCGTTTATCAGGGATATTCAATGATTGATATTTATAGCTTGCAGCAGGGATAATCTCAAACTAAAAATAGACCGCTCTACGGATGACGTGCTTGATGTAGTGGCTATTTTGATTTACAGTTTATCAATTAAATTGTTCCCATTTAGAAACGGTTGATCGTAGTTATTAATTCAAGATGTAGAAGAGATTGAATGACCTAGACATGGTAGGAAACTGAGTATGGAAGGAATATCAAATATTATGATTTTGCCGATTAAATCTTGATTTATTTTCTGGGATAGCGTTTACTTTTCTTTGTCTCAACTTGTCTGTGCGTCGGAGGGCACATCAAGCAATCGGTTCAGGTAATTCAATCGTTAGACCCTGTCGGAAGTCTTTAGGCGGTCTAAAAACTCCCGACACCAGGGTTGGCCACTAACCTATTCGACATGATTGGATGACCACAAGACTTTGCACTGTGCGATCCCAGCAATTTTACATTTTTCGAGCCATCGTTTAACGAAACGCGAGCGAGCGAGCAATTTGACATGTGTGTCGCTCGCTCGCTCAATAGCTCAATCTAAACGACGCCATAGCATAAGAAAGGCCAGGTGTATCACAGCTAGGCTATAAAAAAGTCATTGCCCCTGGCATGTGGTCCGTAAATAGCGAAGTCTGCGAAGCCCTACACCCCAGATTGAGTAAAGCGAGATCCGCACTATAAAGGTCGACGCACAGTGGATGCGCGCGCGCACCGTTAGCGGCGAGTATTTGGGTCGCTGTGCATGCCCGCTACAGTATGCTACTAACATATCGGTTTGAGTTATGAGCGGTGGCGGTTAAGAGCCTGTTAGGAATGGTTAATATTAGTGTACTATGTTTACTTTTATAAACCTTGAAATTACTTATGTAATCAATTAACTACACCAAAATATTTCGTATATTACATTTAAAGGTACTTTTTTCCTTAACCTATATCGCCCAATGCTGGGCAAAGGTCTAAAGGTAAGGTAAGGTATTAAAAGGTTTCAACACAATAATGCTGCAAATTAAAATGGTCTAACATACATAAGGCCAATAATTCTAATTGGTTTCATACCTTATGTTTCTTCTCTAAAAAACAAAAAACTGGAGTGGTCGAAATTACGAATGTTTCTTCGTACCTAATACGTTGATAGTAGCGACATCTTATCGTGGATCAAGAAACTATTATTTACCCGCTACCATCCAATGCCTTATACCGAACCCCATCAGTAATCTAGGATGTTATGTCTGTATGTGACATCTCAGACGGAGTGACATTCGATTTCATATACTATGCCTCGCGTGTACCAACCATTATCTGTGAATTTAGACAATCAACTGACATGTTTATCTTGATTTACAGTTAACAGTTACTGTCTTTTGTTTTTTTAATTTTGATTATTGTAGACTAATACTTAATTGTTCTTGGTAAAGGTTACATTGGTAGCCAACTCTCTAGTATCTGGTATTGGTAGACAACTTTCTCTCTAATAGTCACAGAGAGTTCCTGAATTACGGATTCAAAGCAACCCCTATAAACGCCTCGGTGGTCTAGTGTTATGTGCACTCGCCTGCCAAGACTGAGGTCCCGGGTTCAATTCCCGGGTCGAGCGAGCACATGTTTCCTACTTTTACAATACCAGGATACCTAACACTATCTTTATCATACAAACGTCCAAATACCGTGCTCATTAGGGTTAGTGTTTTAAATGCCGTAATATAATCGCTTCATCACGGCGTCATGAAAGATCAGATAAAATAAACAAATACGTACCATGAAAAACAATCTTTCAAGCTTGCGTCACCTGGAACAAAGAACAAACAGTTAGGACACAAGATATTTTGATTTATGTATTTGAATAGTAAGAACTACATATTTCAAGCAAAACAAGGATTTCATTTCAAGAGATATGACGTCAGCGGGTCCATTCTCGGATGAAACCACGCAAGGCAATCCGCATCTAAATTATTTACCATACTAAATGTAAAGTTTCACTGCACATTACAACTCCCAAATACGTTTATAATGATGCAGATGACATTAGATGACCGCCTTCTCCGCTAACGAGATCTGAATGAAAGTACAAATTATACGAAACTATTTGCATGCCGCATTTTTATATTGGGATTGAAGGTTCGGTAATAGTGATTTCATGGTAAGTAATAATAAAATAGTACAATAAGATCTATACGAGTACATTATACATTAGTAGGTATAGATCTTATTGTACTCCTTGAGTCAAAATTATATTTTAATAATACAGTTGAAGAGTTTGATCGTTTGTTTGAACGTGCTAATCTGAGAAACTAAACTACTCATCCGATTTGAATAATTATTTTTGTAATAGATAGCCACATTAAACGAGCACAAACTCTTTTGTTCCGAGAGCAGGAACCTATTATTCACTATTATGTTTGTTCTTTCAAAACCAAATAGCGTCAAATGTATCTTCCAAAATTCACGAGAAATCATTAGTCCTGTTAATTCCGCCGCCAAAAACATAAAAGATTAGGAAGTTATTAAACTGTATCCTTTATAACTTTCCTAAATCGGATATAATTGAGGAAACATAACTTTATAACTTTTTCTCGTCACCTTTCACCTCGGGTTTCACCGTTTAATTAAAAGTTATCAATTATGCTAATTATAAGACTTCTCTATCTATCATTATGTACACAGTAAAGTTCACAACTAGTTTCCATAGTAGATTGTAAGTCGGATAACTTAAAACTAATGTTTAAAGTTCTTAAAACAGTCATATAAAATACTAGTTCTTCGCAATTTCCACCCGCAGTGTACCCCGCGGGAATTACAGGATAAAAAGTAGCTTATATCCCTTTTCCTAGGTCTTATTAATCACTTCAGTCAAAATTTCATCAAAATGGGTTCAGTAGTTTAGACGTGGAAGCAAAAAACAGACAGTAACTTTCGCATCTATATCTATACTTCTATTACTAATAATAAAGAGGTCCGATTTGAATAATTATGTATGTATGTAATAGATAGTCATATTTAACGGGACGGTTATAGGCTATTTTTAGTCCCGAAATTTTCACGGGAACGGGCACAACGCGAGTACAACCGCGGGGCGCGTCTAGTATAATATAAATTTAGAGACACAATCCAAACATATTGCCATATCGCTCCAGTATCAGAGCATCCATCCATCCATCACCCAAGGTCAGCAAAAATTCCTCAAAACAATTACCTCAATAATTCCCAACAACTTTCACAATCGGCTAATTACCGAGCGATTCCATCCATGATCCGGGAGTTGTCCTACAGAATCCAACTATTAACCAATTACACCGACTCTTGCGCACAAAAAACGACCAGTTCGAACTAAGCCAGTGGGCGACGCGACGGTGCGAACGAGACAAAAAATATTTGATGAGCGAGAGGCCGATAGGAATGCCGGCTAGCTATATATGCTAAACTATTACGTGGGAATATTGTCATTAGAGATTTGTTAGGACTCATAGGATGCGTTTTTAAACATAGTTTAAACATAGAGTGAACGGAGGAAATCTATGTTAGAAGAAATACCGCTATATCAGTTAAAGGTATGCTCATTTAAATAATGGTTATAATTGTAACTGTTCCAATAGCTGTTACAATTTTGGCAGAGATGTACTTGTTACTTTTCCAAGATGTTATAAGGGGAAATATGATCGAGAACAGACGTCAAAAAGATGAACTATATTTAAACAACTGGTATACGATACGATAGGTTACTAAAAGAAACCCTATTAATAACACCGAAACAGAACAATAAAAACAAAACACATCCCACTAATAACGCCGATAATGAAGCAAGCATCAATCAATCAAACACCCACTAACTATTCAATTTAAAATCCAATCACAAGCAAACATAATGATCGAGACACAAAAGCCGGTAGCTGATCTATCTATTTTTGCGAATCGATTATAATAATCGATCATTGATAGCGTGGATCCGATTAATCGATCGCACGCGCCGTGAGGTCAATGTGTGTCGAATTCAAAGGCACGATTGCCCCACAAGTCTCAATGCCCAAACGGATCAGTGATGAGTAAGGACTTGAACACACTACAGTCACAACCGCCTTTAGACTGACTTGTTCCACGCGAAAAAAACTTTGAAAGTTTTTTGTTAGTTTAACAGTTGTCAGTACAAATATTCAGTGTTAACAGAAAAAGTCTACAGCAACAACAAAAATCTGTGGTAGACAAAAAGTCTATTACAGACAAAATTTCTCTTAGATGGTTCTTTATATGTTTTATAGTCAAGACTGTCTAACTTCTGTCTTGACTGTAGTGTGTTCAGACTCTTAATGTAGACACTAAACAATGGTATTAATTGTCAATGAATGAACAGTAGGACCATAAATTTAATGTTTGAACATAAATTTCCTGAGTAGGATATAGATATACCAAATATAAAATAAAATATACTTTTTGGAAGGATTTAAAAATCGAACTTTCGAAGAATGCTGTAACAAATAAAAACCTACATTGATGAAGATGAAAACCACAGTACTTCCGAACTTTTGTTTTTCTAATTCTTTATAAATGTACAAAAGTATTATTTCTAGCAAATTCCGGTCCGTTTCTTTACCTCCTTACACTTGGACTAGATTGCACAATTATCTCCCTTGGACATATCGTAATGAAACTTTATCTCAGTCGCATTAATTATTTTTTAACGTCACGACGGCTGATTTCAATCGTGACTTGTTAAACCTATGCTCGACAGAAAGTAAGTTAATGCTTTTGACATTTTATATGTATCGTAAAACGTACGAGATGATTCTAGACTTGATTTATTATCCACTCGATGGGAAGCTTGTTATTTCGTACTGGCGTGGATTCTATCTGGGTTTAGTTACATGAGACAAAAAACTGTATATTTTATTTGCCGGTCCAAACATATTCAATATCTTGATGTATCGTCTAACGAGCAGGAACCTTGTGGCTCTATGACTGTAATCATCGAATTTATTCCGATGATATGCTCATACGGTAATGACATTTCAACTTAACAGGAAATCAACTAGACGAAAAATATAATTTCAAGAAACCGGTCAGGACTAACAGAATATTAAAAAATATTCTTTAACAGGATGTAAAACTAGTTTTATCTGAAGAGAATCTATATTATAAACATCGTCGATTATTATTGCCAAAAGTCACCAACACCATTCACGGTAAAATATGCGAAGGTAACTGTCTGTCGTTGTTATTAAGACTGTAATGTTTACTCAAGATTCTTTAAGTATACCTTTCTCTCTTTAGTCATCTTAGAACCTATTAATATTAATAATGGTAAAGTAACAGCCTGTTACACCAAAGTTAGAGACTGCCGAGGATAAGATCCTCATTCTCACTTTCTGAAGGCACAATGATGCCATGAGACCAATTTATTAATGCAAGATCTCGTCAGTTAATTCGAGTATATAAAAAAGAAAATGATTTCATGCTAAACACTCATAAAGATAAAACCAAATAACTCCAAGAAGCAGAGCAAGCACCGTGAGAAACGTCAACAGTATACACAAATTAAAAATGCTAATCAATTCAGCGTGGACCCAATCAGAACGAAACTAATCAGATTAAACCAACACTCGACAACGGGTTGTTGGCGAAATTGGTTTTTTGAACAGGTATTGTATGGCAGCGGAAGTTTTTATACGTTTTTAATGGAGCGATGTATGGGAATTAGGAGGAATCTTAAATGACAATAAAATATTTTAAAAATATTTCGTTTAATCAAATTATCATAAAACGTACCTAATTAACTTTTACCAAATTTTTATAATGAGTATTTATCGCCTTGCAAGATTTGGACCCTTGATAAACATTTTTAAAAAACTTAAAGACATTAGCGTAGTGATTACGCTTAATCTTTTCACTGTACTGATATCTTCAGTGAAATCCCATAGATAGCTGGGCAAATGAGAGACATTTACAAGCTATTACTATCAAACGTCTATAAAAGCTTAATAGCTTTGAAATGTGAGTAAGTAGAGCTACCATCAAGACTCTAAATAATTAATTTTAAAGATCTTCGAAACTTGTCTTTATGGAAAGTTAAAACCACCTAGAATGGCAATTGTTTTCGAGAGCTTTGCCCAGACTCAAGAGACCTCAAGTAGTCTTTGCTTGAGCAAACATTTAATAAAACTTTCCTTCCAGTCCCAACATAATACCGCAAAACGATATCTACTTAGATATCGGATTAAAAATCAAGGCACAGAGAGAAATTTGTGAAATTATATCTGTCAAGAAAGTGTATCGCATAGTTCATTAGCATGCCCGTGGCGGCGTAAATAATATTTTAAATAACATAATGTACCGTCATTAGCTTATTGGAAATAGTTGGCAGGCTGCTTGAGAAGATAAAGATGCAGACAGATTTCATGATCGAACGCCGGTAGGCGCCAGATATGATAGCTTGGTAATTACTGATAGTATATGAATAGAGTTTAGTAAGAGTAAGTAAAGTTGAGGTTTCATGGACAGAAATGGCGAGTGAAATAGATGACGTAGGTAGGTGGAGTTGATAATGAAATAGATTTATTTAAAAAAGGAACAGATTTACTGATACTCTATAGTAAGAAGCTAGCTCAACCACGCGGTTGACATTAGTAAGACCACTTTTAAAAACTGCAAGTCGGAAAGTTCAATAGAAAGCGAGCACAACATATGTCTTTCAAAGTTTGTCTGGGATTCCTCGTGTCACAGCATTGTTAACCCACTTGGTAGTAAACAATCCAAATTATCCACACAATAATCAAATTCAAAGTAAAGTAGAAACTACTAATACCACTACTATAAAATCAACTATCAATCAATCTAACCGAAATATACCACCAAATGCACATCAAACTGAAATTCCTTGAAAAATACTCAAACCCACGCTTTTGAAAGTCTCGAAAGAATTCTGATTGTACGAAATACCACATGAAGATGTCATTAGGTCTGCCAACCGGCCTTGCCGCGGCATTGAACCTGATTACCTGATTGTTTACACAGTTTATTACACTTATACATCGACGCCAACATTCTACAAGCAGATATAGATTGGGCTATATTGGTAACTGGTGCTGTGATAAATTTTCGATGTAATTAGTGTGTTTTTTTTTAGTTCTATAGACTAAAAATCTTGTTTTAGACTGACTCTACCTTTCTGTTTCTGTTGCCCTTTCTTTTTAAAATAAACTTGAATTAAAGGCTATATTTGCTTTAAGGTTATCGTCGTCAATTTTCTTGTCATGCCCAGTTTCTAAATCACCCGTAGTTTTCCATTAAGGTCCAACAAATTGGCATTCCTTGAATTCTAAGTACATTTTTCGTCACGGTTATGATTACAATATGAAAGTCCGAAAGGAAATTTTATCACAAGTGAATTAGCATTAAATTTGGTCATTGTACTGTTATTGTCATGTCGGATCGAATCATCAATGGTCATTGTTTCATCAATGTAGGGCGCACAGTTACACATTACAATAGTTTTATGCAACCCGTGCCTTTCTATGGAATTTGGATAGAATTCATGGGACATTAAGTTTTTCGGAACACGTAAAAGGTAATATACTTGGTCAACGTAGACTAATGCTTAGAGCGAGTTTCTTCTGTTTACGCTCACTCACCAGTAAACGTTAGCATAAAATGACAGATCGTGGCTTTCTATTGGTCACCGAAATAACTTAAACGGACTGTCATAAAATCGTGAACTTTTAACGAAACAACACATCCTTAGAAATAGATAATACAATGTTACTGAAGTGTGTAATTATTTTTTGAAGTCGTAATTGTACGTTATTTGGTCCATTGCACAATTTCAAATTGGTTAATAAACTAAATTTGTTACAATTTAGTCCATTATTTTCGTTTACGTAAACATACTACAATCTAAAAATACACAATACATTAGCAAATAACGTAACATACCCACATTTATCACCACAAGTCGAACTTATCTGACAATTTGCCAATTTTCATTTGACCGAAAAACTTCAGTTGAAGGTCATTCGTTTTTTCGGTGAGTAACAAAAAATATATGGATCAGGTAGCCCGCTTGGCCTTGGTTGGTAAATCTAAATATTTGTCCAATCGGAAAATAAATTCGACAAACCGATTGATGTGGTGACACTGTTTTCGAAGTAACTAAAAACGTTACGTAAACATCGCTACTTGATATTAAAGAGCTTTTGATGGTTTTGGCCCTCAAAACCTTTACTGTGGCTAATGATCAAACGGAAAACATCCAAATCATTAAAAATACTGTAGAGCTATTAGGCAAGGAATAACAAATACAAGTAGCTAAAGAATAATGTCGAAACGATTTTGTCTCTTCTAGAGGTATGATAAATATTGACACGTTAGACATAAACACATATTGTTTATGCATATCAAAAGAAAAAAACAAACGTAGTCGTTGACAAAGAGAAGTGCTGCTCAATATTCATATCATCATTGTAGTACAACACGCATATAATGAGACACATTAGCGATGCAGCATGCGAATCCATCATTATGTATTCTTCAACTTATAGACCTTTGAAAATGTCCTTCTTAAACCCCCCAACTACCAAAATCGGTATTAGAAACTCGTATTTCTGAAGCAATAAGAGTTATTTTAACAACAGGTATCGATATGAGCAGCTTTGTTGCAACGTTTGTCTGTTATGCATGACAAGTTGTTCGTAATAACGGGGCAATTTTGCATTGAGATCGTATGAAATTGTATGCAGCAAGAAGTGACAGTTTCGAGAAAAATATTGTGGTTAAACGAAAATAACAAGAGTTAACGAATGGCGCAACAAACAATTTGCACTGCAAGAAATGTTCTGTGAACTGTTTCTTTATACATAACCAAAGGAAGTTCGGAACTCGAAAATCAGATAAAGTCTTCAAAGGATGTATAGATCCTGTCACAAACAACTTTTTCCTCCGATTGTTGATTGAATAAAACATAGCTTTAAGCACACCTTTACAATTTTACAAACCATTACACGGTTACAGTTGCATAATCAAAGGGAAATGAATGACTATAAATGTTACATCTAGAAACGGATCAAATAAAAAAATATATCATGATCGAACACAGCACTCTGTATTTCCATCAAACGCAGACACAAAACATACAACACAAAGAATCCAAACCGCAGCATCTACAAGCCATCTACAGACTATCAGCCATTTTTAATTCAAACCCCAGACGAGCTCATCTGTAACCCCTTCCTGGAAGGGTACTGCGAAACAAATCGACATACTGATTACCATACTACTACCACTCCATTATTTACCTTCACCCTTCAACCCAAGGCATAAAATCCTTTAAGCCCAAAACCTTTTACCTGGAAAAGGCAAAATGGACTTTATGGTTGTAGGCTTAAACGATATGATTGTTAAATAGAGGCAGATTCGGGAATACGTGCCTAACAGCTGTTTTGTCTGGATAGGCGCACCTTTGTTTTACAATTTTCGTGAAGACAGACAAAGGGTCTCTTTGTACTCTATGTAGTACGAGCACACTTAGCGGCGGCTTCGTACTCCGACACGTAGTAATAACATTGTCGGTGTATTTGCCAGACAAAACAAATATGTGTGGCGAAGCTAAAAGAAAAGAGAGTAGAAAACCCGATAATCATAACCCTGAGGTCTCAATTACATGTCATTACAGTATCATTCTAATTACGAGTTAAATTCTTAAATTATAGACCGCCAAGCATTATTTTTACCGGTCTTTTATCAAGCAAATTATACTACAATTGTTGGGTTATCTGAAAGCATGTGATTTACTGTGTTATGCAATATTGCGGATAGTAATCAAGGGTTTAATCTTCATCAATGTTAATGTGAGAAACGAAAAACAATGCGAGAGAATCAGGAAGCTACGGCTCATCGGTCTAATGACCGGTAACCACCACCGCAGAAAGACCCTTATCATCTAAATATCTTGGATCAAGATCGAAGGAAGTAGAAGGTCTTAGTATAGTGGTCCCAAGTCCACGCAACACAACTATTTTCTTTACCGTGATTACTTTTTAACCTGTGGGAACTATAGGATATGGTGTAATTTGTTAACGGCTGGAAAAAATTGGATTAGATTTTGTTCTTTGATTTCTAATGGGTTGTTAGTCAAAATAGTATTGTTGGTGGATAATCAATTTGGTATATTACTTTTGTTGTTAACGATTCAACCATTATGTTTAAAGATATTTGATAACAATTGATAACAATACTAAAAAACATTTTGGTTTAAAGAATCGCTAAACAACTACCAGTGATAATGATGGTATCAATAAACATTATTACAATAATGCCATGAGCACAGAATCAATGGATCCTATTCTTTCAGAAAACGTATGTGAACCCTGTAACATTCAACTTTATATCATAACATCTTAAAAGGTTGAAACAATAAAAACGCTGAATGCCAAACCAGAGTTTTTTGTGCGTTCGACCGCAAGCTAACAAGGTGTGAATATATTGTGGACAGATACCATGTTATTTTGACTTTGATATCGAATGGTTATTAACAAAAACTATATACAAAAACCTGCTGATTTTATAAAGTTAGGTGTTACATATCACGCAATACTAAAATTAAACACGGAAACTTGCAAATAAACGCCTATCAAAGTACTTGAAACATTAATTAATAAAGTGAATTAATGACCAGGGTATTTAGAGGTTATGATGATAAACAAAAAATGTTAGAATAATAAAAAGGTACAGAAAGCAATGCCCTCGCAGTCATTGCAAAACATAAGATTACATTAAGATTGAAAGAAATAACAGAGCCAACATTTTAGTCAATATGATGAAGGGCTTTGAAATGAAATCAATTCGATATTAATTGACAATTTCTCATTTGTCATTGATGCTGGAAGTGAAATCAGTGATCCAATTGAATTCGCTCATAATCACGATTATCTAACCGATCCCTTCATACGTTTTCAACAAGTAAGGGACCAATTAAATGCCCTTCAAAACATCTAGAGCAGCGATTAGACCGATACTTTAGCAACAGGTTAAATAACTGGTGGATTACGTAATCACTGGTTATCTAATAACTTAAACATGGCAATGCTGGTAACACTGGTTTCAGATAATGATAAGTAGGTCTTGTGTTCGCATGGGTGTGAAGAGTGGAAGGATCAGGGCTACATGCAAAGGTTACAAAGTGAAATATAGTCAAGTACTGTCCATTGGTTAGCTTATGGTACTCTCAAGTAAGTTCGTATAGGTTAATGACCAACCATGGTGTTGAAGTTTATAGACCACCTAAAGGCTGCCGACGTGATCTATCGATTGAAATAACCGGGACCGACTCTCGAGTTCAAAGTATAGCTATCCTTCATCCCTTCACGTTAAAAATCGAAAGCTTCTGGTTTCTACATCCAATTTCAGCTTTACTTAAAAATAAAAGTAAAATACCTGTTTTATCCACACATGCAAGTTGTTAGCAAAATAACACAGAAACACGATACCTAGACAAAATTACTTAACGAGGCAAATCTAATTTGCAATATCAGCACCTACATTATCGACCTAAGGTGGTATTTCCCTTGAACTTTTCCAGGAAATCCAATAACAAAGATACCTTACAATAATATCGGGCGATATCAACAGACGCATGACCTTGCCGTCGGTACCTGCCTCTCACCCGAACAACTTAAATCAAAGTACTGGTATGCGTAAAGTGGTTGAACGCCATTAATATAATTCTTGATTAATAGCTCAGGTGTAGACTGTAAATGTCATGTCTTCGTGAGAATCTTTGATGTTTGCAGGATGTGGGCTAAACAAATGTAAAGGTTACGTCTGTTAATAACTTGCTGGTAATGCGCTAAGAATGTTATTAGCTCGCTCTAATTTCCATCTGTTTGTGACAATTATTAAGTTGCCATCAAACGTGACATCATTGGCTGATGTAGGAAGTCAAGTGCTCATAGCTCGTCAATGATCGAACCGCTGAAAATAATCAACCAATTACCCAACCAAACAGAGAGGTATGTGAGATCGATTCTGATTTACACATGTGCCTGTAAGGAAGTTCAAAACCCTGGGTGCTATTATTAGAGCCACCTGGCGCCGTCCAGCCGTATGAACGCGCGTCTGGATGGAAACATTTTTCCTGTTAGTTTGGGGTGAACTGGTGATTTACGAGCTATAACAAATGTGGGGTGAGCCGTTCTGATTTGATGAACAGGTGAACGAACTTGGTTGATTAGCCTAAATAGATGCTCAATGGGATTGAATCAACAAATAGATCGTTAACTTGGGTTGGCTATTTTTGCCAGACAATATTTTGTTTCGTTAAATATCACATCAGCCAATTGAGCTCCGAAGATGTCATTTAGATTGATCAAGATTACAAGCAGCGATGGCTATACCTTTTTTGAAAAGTTCCGTTATCCATTTTTGGCATGTATGACCTTCCCATTATATTCAATTCGCAGTTTCCTATATAAACTACGACGCCCAATACCTATATCTTGATGTAATAGAAAGGAAGAATTCATAATTTCCTTTAGAAGATGACTAAAATCATGTGCGAAAAACACGTTGAAATAGCGCGTCCATTGATGAAAAGCGGCCGGCCTAATAGCGCTAACTTTTCCGACAGTTAGGCAGTGAAAGTCTGTGGTAAGAATGGAATTGGTCATCTCGAACGGTTGGTCGTCTTCTATTACTAGTTTAGTGAAATATGAGGCCATTATCGATAGGAAATGTTATGATTCAAAGAACTTTAATAGTAATGCTATGAGTTTTTTGGTTATTGCTTTGTATGGTTGTACACACTAAGGACAAGGGTCTGTTAGATTAAAAAGTACAAATGATTTTGAATTAAAAAAAATAATTTATGTTCCAAAAGTGGTTTGTGTCATTAGTTGACCTGTCTTGATGAATGCAAAATATGAACATACATAGATCGATTTTGTTGTTCTATAACGGAATTTCATATACTACTTTTCACCCAAAAAATTGTATCCAGTTGCAACAGGTTCTAAACTGTTGAAACCGTGGGTCGCCAAATTCAAACCAACCTGCATAGTCCAAACTTTCGATAGAACCACTAACTTTAACTAGGTATCCAACCTGTATTGACGTATAAAACTGGAACTTGGGTTGAAAATCCCACAAGTACAAGTTGACTAGGAACAAACAAACTCCCACAGCCTTCCGGAGTTCACTATAGCTATGGAGGAAGCATGAGATGGTTATCACAGGGAAGGTAACTTCGTTTGAAGCAATTATTGTTGGTAATGAGGCCGTTTTGGGATTATGTATGTATGTTTTACTTTTACTCGTCAGTCTGTGAAAAGGTTGGGCGTTTTAGAACTATGTCAAATTATTTGGAAACTATCAGCGCCCCGCGGTTTCACCCGCGTTATATCCGTTCCTGCAGGAATTTCGCGATAAAAAGTAGCCTATGTCCTTTCTCAGGCTCTGGACTAACTGTGTGTCAAATTTCATTGAAATCGGTTCAGTAGTTTTGGCGTGAAAGCTTAACAGACAGACATACATGCATTATTTTACATACACATTTAGCTACTTAGATTAAAGCATTTTGCATCGCGTAGGTGAAAGGGTCACATAGCTGACCTTTAACGTATGCAAAAAGCATACCAACACCATTTAATTATCGTTTAAATTATTCATCGTTTTACGATTTCAAGACCATTTATTAAAAATACATAAGCCGATAAAATGTATCGCATTTGTGACAAATTATATCATATGAATGGGATATAAAAATTAATTTTAAAATGACTGCGATAAAACCTACTTGTAAATGCGCCTTGCGAAGGTTTAATACTCGTATAGGCGTTGTGTCGGTCGTAAACACCAGCATTATTGAGGAGATAGCCAATACTAAAGTATACAACTTGTTTTATTAACTTTAAAAATGTACCAAAATAAGTATTGGAGGTATGTTGAGGTGAAATATAATATTATATTGGTTTAAGAGTACATATTTTTGTAAATAGAGCGCGTGATAAGGTTTTACTGCTCTGACTCAACTACTCTTACAAAAAAACTGCTGAACGGATTTGGATGAAACTTTCCAGTAATATAGGTAAAACATCAGAATAACACATGGGATACATTTCATCCCGAAATTCCCGTGTAAACGGGTACAACGCGGGCAACACCGCGGGGCGAAGCTAGTAGTCTTATACCACTGTAAAAAGACTATTAATGTTTCTTTTTGCAACATTAACAGTAGTTTGAACACTTTATCCAACCCAAAATACCAGCAGTTGCGTGTCTAGCGAAAGTAACCGAGTACAGTTTCAAAATCTCAATAAATTCGTGTGTAACGAAATCGTTAACACAGTTACAGATCGGAAGACAATGTATGGAGAAATTGAGCGGACTGATAATTCACGGATCGAGATTGCCCTTGTAGGCGTACCTTATGACTTGGACAGTATGGTATGGCTTGGTTGGGAAACGGTGGAGCGTTCTTGACAGTGACGTTTGCTCATGTGTCAAGGTAACAAAGTAAGTGACTTATTCAATTAAAATATTCCAGAGTATAAAGTTATTATAAAAGAAGTAATTATACCTAATCCTCCCCACTGTTCTGATATCTTCAACGAGACGAGATGGCTTTGTCCAGCAGTGATACAGCCTAATACTTTGACTTTTCAAAATAATAATATTAGATTTAATTTAGAATATTAGATGTATACTGATATATTTATTTTAATGAATATTAAGTCTCTAAAATATTTTTTCATTGCTCTGTACGATTGAAAATAATCGACATATCCACATTCTTAATTGTAATCGGATGATATCGAATGACAATACTGCTTACCAGTAATCAAGTACATAATTATTTTTCTAATCGACTTTGACGGACAAATACAAAAAGACAGGCCGCTATACTACAAGGGTCACTTCACGCCGCGCTAATTTACTGACACACTGAACTGCCAATATCGCGCCAATTTTTAGTAATCGGATCATACCGATTGAGGGTAATGTCCTGTGAATCAATCAGGGCGAATTTGGGATGTACTTGGACTTATTCTTTTGGGGTCGATCGAGGCGTACTCAATTTTGGCGGCGAAAAAAGATCTGTATCTTTTATCTCATGGTGAATCATTATTGTGGTGGGTACTGCAACCCACTGCACAATGATTAAATAAAAGGGGGTCATTGGCGTAATCATTCACTCAATAAATCATTCACTCAATCACAGATTTAAAAGATACATTAATCCTACATTTTTGATCGGATTTTATTATTGGAACAAGATTTATTAAAAAATGGTTTCATACAAATTGAATTTTTCTATTAACGTTATTTTAAATGCATCTACTTAAAAACCCGCACATAAAAATTCTATGCGAAAGAATAAACTTCTAGATTTTTCAAAGTTGCCAGCAAAAAAACAATTGCAACGTAAAACTGTTGTTTTACTAAGAAAACCTGAATATGCATCAAATCTACTTTCTTTTGCAAATTAGATCAGACGTCGCACATGTACATACGATAATTAACCTAATATCAATACAATAGACATCACTTTCGCTTGCTATCAATTCTTGCTTTGCGAAGAAAAGATCGGCATAGATTCATAAATGAATGATTTATGACAATGCTACTGCATGCAGTACGCTAGTACAGTACTTCACTGAAAGAACTACTCATTATTCATCACTTATCAATGTCTATAAAATATATCATAACTACCCGCATCACGCGGTGACATGTTGTGTTTCCCGTGGGAATTTGGGGATAAAAAATTGACTTCGTCTTAAATGCTGCTACCTAAAAAATATTATTCAAATCGGACTGGTTGTTCCATTTCGGGCTAATGACCGTTAAACAATAATCAAACCTCAGCTTTATTGGTAAGTAATTAATACTCGTAAAGCTTCGATAACATGAAATTAAACAAATCAATTTTGATGGGTAAATATTCCGGCCAGGCCACTATACACTAGCATCTGATAAAAAGAATAAAGAAAGTATTAAAACTAAAACGGATTATATATAGTGAAAGGGCGATTGTATGCAAAAACAATTCATGATATGTATCAACTTAGATTAATTATTCGACTCAGAGCAATAAGAGCGAAAATCGCTGGCACTTCACTAACTAATTACACTGTCAACGGTACAGCAATAGACTGTATTGTAATCTGTCTTAAGCTCTTAGAATTGCCCTAAATATGAGTACAGGTTTAAAAGAAAGTGAACTCTTTTCAAAGGTATTAAGGACGAATGTTAATTAGTTTAATCATAACAGTACAAGTAGCGAGAAATATTATTGTTTTACGTACAGCAGGAGGCGAAATGTCTTGCATATCTTTGGAAATCTTTCCAGAAAATAAAATCAATACAACAACGCCATCACAACTATCAATTATGGTTATGGTATTTGGTGATCTCAAACCCGAGCCATGTTTGAAAATTAAGAAACATACCACAAGACCATCGAGGCGAATAAGTATTTCATAAAAAAGTGTTTTTTACTAGTTTTTATTGTATGTAATTTTTTGCCATTAATTATAATATAATGCATTGCCATCTAGACCAAACGTGCATACATTATTTCAGTTCAATCGGTAACCGACTAGTTGATCAAAAACTTGCAAGATTTGATAACGGATAAAAATCAGGACAAATGAAACTAACTAGTAAAAACGTGTGGATTCGCCAGCTCGAAGCCTGTAAACTAGCTCCCTTAAACACTTAAAAAAACAATGAGACATTCAGTCTTAACTATAATCAATTATATTTTCCTTAATTTTTTCCAAAAATTCGGGTCAAAACATTGCCGCTGTATCATAGTGATTATCGCTACGAAAAATTATCATATAATTGCATATATTTGAACATGACATATGGGTGAAAGTTCAAAATTGGATTTATTGGCAAAGATACTGATATCAAGAGGAATAAATCACACTTCTGTTAAACGTTACTCTATCTGCTTCCGGAATGAACTTAAAGTACAGTACACGACATAAAGTCCCGCCTATCGACTTTTAGGTATAATGTCCATTGATCGTTGGGCCTCGTTAGAAAATTACGATACATAATCTATTTCGGAATACTCAGCATTCAAAATACCTAAGTCAGTTTTTTAAAGCGCGTTAAAAGAGTGACATCTAGAATTTGGTTGGCTTTGATTGACTCCTTTTTGTAATGCAAAGCTTTAATAACAGGTCTGAAGTTACGGTCTAACACTACAATAGACAAAACTATTAGTTACGAATAAGAGGTTATGTACAAACAAATTACACTCAAATTTATCGTAAGAGAAAAAATAATTGCTGAGGAAGAAAAAAATGTTTACTGAATTCATTCCATGACCCCTGACTGAACTCGTCCTCGATTGAAGAAATTGTCTTTGTTTGAAAAATTAGTCATATTTTGAATTTAGATTTTCGTAAGAAAAAAAGGGCTATACGAGTACAAATCGATCAGTGTTATCGCTCTACCAACTTAAGGTCGAATGGTCGGTGGGCTAGACCTTCGGCCAGGTACTGTACACTGATTTGCATTCCGACTTGACTTGTTGTTACGAAGCGGTCACATCACTTATGCCATAACTTTGAACTTAACTTATTATAAAATACGAAAGCGTGATGAATATTCGTAACTTTTGGAAATGTTGATAAATACCTCAAGTTACGAGTAGGTATACATATGATGAAAAATTTAAACTAGCCGCGCCCTGTAGTTTCACTTTCAATATGCCCTTTCCCGTGAAAATTTCGGGATAAAAAGTAGCGTATATTCTTTCAGTTCAGTATATCCATATGCTGTGTATCCAAATGGTTTTGCACGAAAATTAATTTTAGAATCAGACTGTTAATTACAGAGAGAGCCTACCTTAGTTAAAATGTGTGGCATGTCACTCAGATTTGTCAAAATGGCCCCTTAAAGGTAGACTATGGATGTGTTATCTATTAACTTCACCGTTTGGCGTTAGTTAACCTACGGTTCTTTTAGTGTACTATGAGTTTACCCTGCCACACCGGCAGCTCGTGTCGGCAGCAGTGGACGTCCTACGTCTGACATGATGATAACATGATTAATAACATCAAAGCCCACAATAAAACTTATTAATCTCTGCCCAAAAGCCTCTAAATACCTCACAATTGAGGACCGAATGAGGTCGACTGCAAGGACACAGAGTAAACCCAAAGACAAAAGATACTCTGTGATGCAAGATAAAAAACACAACAATAGACAATAAGTTATGAATAAATGAGTTTATTTTACGGTGTTATTAACGTAATAGGTAGCTAATTCTTAATCGGGGTTCTGGTAAATAATGTTTATTTATTTATTTATTAAGTTTCTAAATTGATACCTATTTTAAGCGCAGACTGTACTGTAGTCAAAATATAATCTGAAAACTGAATTATGGAAACTTAAATTAAGGTAAAGTTGGTAAGACGCCTTGTCTCTTGTGCAGGCATCTATATAGGTTTCATATAGCAAAAGTTGCTACTATAACTAGTCTGCTCTCGCCTTTATAGTACTGTAATTGTAACAAAAGGTACCTGACAAATAGTTCCCTACTCATTCACCTTGAATAAATTATCGTCACACTAGATCTATTGTCGGACTAGTTAACGCTTTGACAATGTTAATTTAACGATTTCTTGTTAGTACAGACATAGGTACTTAATAACCTACAGTAAATTGATTGTCAAGTTTATTACAATGAACCTACCGAGCAGCCAGTATGTAAAGAAAATTCGAGTAGGTTAGTGGACAACCCTGGTGTTGGAGGTTTTACACTGCCTAAAGACCTCCGACATGGTCTAACGGTTGTACCGACCGGGACCGAAAACGAAGACAGTAGGTAATGAAATTAATAAAGGTAGGGTCATTGCGCCTGTTCGCGTCCAGCGCCCTATTCGCGTCCATTTTTCGGACCTCCCTATAAAAATTCTCGAAAATAGGTATATTAACACACTAAATCACCGAAAAGTCGTTACCGCTAATACCTAATCGTTTTAGAGGCACATAGACATAGACAAAAGTTCTGTGAGCTAAACTAATCATGTCTAAAAAAAATAGTTAGTTTCGGTTCTTCAACAAAGAAGCGCAAACGCGCGAAATGTTGGCAAAAAAATAGTGAGCAGGGGCGCGTTCGACGGTAAGTATTTTATTGTTTTATGCGTATTTTAGAATACACAGCTGTTTCTAGACATAAATCATGAAAAAAGGAGTAATATTAATTATGTATTTGCATGTTTTTTTAAAAGTTAACAGTTAAAATAAGGTGGACGCGAATTACTACACCGAATTTATAAAACTTCCACTTTGCGACCACAATGGACGCGAACTCGTCTATTTATGATTTAGTTAGTTTTTATTTTTATGTGATAAAATTATAAAAGGGTATTTGTTTTTATTTTTTATTTATGTATTATTATCATGCAATCGTAATGAACAATTTGCGTCCACGTTATTATGATTGTAAAAAAAGATAATTAAAAATAAAAATCGTTCATCACATGTGGACGCAAACTATACCTACAAGGAAATAGTATTGTACCAAATTGCGTCCATTTTTTCATTAAATTCAAATAATAGCATAAATATATTTTTTAACTTTTATAATTTAACTAGCAGCGCCCCGCGGTTTTACCCGCGTTGTGCCCGTTCCCGTGGGAATTTCGGGATTTTTTTACATATAAACCTTCCTCTTGAATCACTCTACCTATTACAAAAAACCGTTGCGTAATTTTAAAGATTTAAGCATACAGACAAACAAACAGACAAAAATAGCGACTTTGTTTTATACTATGTAGTGATATGCATTTTTTTAAAATTAAAGCTATGAGTTAAAGCTAATAACACTCTCCCTGCTGAAGTTTTCTTTGCAGAAATTTCTATCGAAACTAAATCTGAGAGGTCTCTTGTGGAACTATCAATAGAACGAAATAGTAATACATATTTTAGAATTGGCTGCAACTAAAGAAATCTCTAGTACAACCATCTTCCGCAGCTGTTGGCGATTCAAGCCAAAAAAAACCTGTGATCCATTTAAAACCTACCTAATGCTGCCAGAAATTTCTAAAGAAGCAAGGAAACCTAATATTCTAAGGACTCCAGCAGTCATATCTTCTTCTGCATGGAGAAATAATTACGAAGATAAAGCGCAGATCAAAAACGAATAAAAGGAAGCAATCCGAAAAAGAAAGAACGAATAGAGAAGTAGAACATGAGAGAGCTCGAGAGGTTCAAAAAATTTATCCGAAACAAAAAAAGAGTATAAAAGTTACACAGGAAACGCTAGAGTCGATAGATGTGGAATCTGAGAAAGAAAATGTACCAAACGTGGAGCTAACGAAATATTCTTGAATAAAGAATCTGTTAAAATACAATTTTTCTTTACATTATCTAAAAATATCACCCACATTCCTTTTCTTAGCTGGTGGACGCAAAATGGTCTATGGGTGGACGCAATTTAGATTTTTTGGACGCAAAGTGGGTAAAACGCCTATTTTTGAAGTTTTTCTATTTATAAAAAAAACACGAGTAGTTTCGAACAAAACTGTAAGCGAACCCTATAGTAGACTATATAATGAACACATTACATAAATTTTTAATTGAAACTAGTGCTGGAACATTTTTATCTTCCCCTTCAAACTTGCCAACTCCACTAAATGGACGCGAACTGGCGAAATGACCCTACGATTCCCAAAATGGCTGCAAACTGCAACCGCAGCTCTAGTCGATTCGCGAATAGGTAGGTACTAGTGCAGCCGCCAAGTGCAATGCAGACTGCAAAACCATTGGTCGAAATCGCAGTTAATGCAGTGTGCAGCCCTATTCGATATTATACCTTATTTGAGGTCTGGTACTTAACTATTGCTTATTAATCTTGACGAGATAACGACTTTGACAAACGTCGCCGGGAGATTAACTTGTTCGTGGGTGCTTGCCCTTAATCCTGTAGCAATGAAATACAAAGGTAGGCTAGGTACCTACTTTTAAACGTTAATAAAAATATATTTGTTTTTCTCAACAAGGTAGGTAGGTAACTCGTTACCTACGTAACTCGTAAATAAGAATCTGTGTAATTTTTTGCACTTGAGAAATGCTATGTGTTGCAGATTGAGTAGGTGGGTAGGTGCCTATTCACAATTGTCGGAATGTGTGTAATTTCATGTAGGTACCTACCAAAAGTGCGGTTTGTGCAATTTACAGTCACGTTTAAACGAAACAGAAGTCATTAAATCAAGTAGGTAGGTAAGTACCTATTTTATTTCGGACTTTATAACTCTTACACCCAGATCAAAGATCATAATTTAATCAAACTCTATTGCATTGCAACTAGAAACATGATAGGTAGACACCTAGTGAATGGAATCTACCTAGCTCCCGTGCTTCGGAGGGTAGGTAGGTAAGTACGTTATTTAAAAACGGTACGTTATCGGTCCCGATTGTGTCAATTGATAGACCATGGCGGAGGCCTTTAGGCGGTCTGGAAACTCCGACATTTTAGTTGGTTTTGGTTGGTCACTTACTTTTTTACCTGCCTGGTTACTTAAGTGTGAGGCAATTTAATTAATTAAACAAAAAAGCCGACTAATTCCACGAATGTCAATGCAAGCCTCTAACAAACAAGTCCTTGACATGAAGAGGCATGCATTTTCGCAACGTTGCGAAACTTTACATTTGCAACGATAATTTTTGATACCATTTTGGGAAGTGTTGTGAAAATTAGCTTTCATTGTGGTCTGTTGCATTGCTGTTTGTAAATATCGTGTGATAATTCGTTTTTCTACAGTGAGTTTACCTCTACCTATATCTAGTTACCTTTGTTTCCCTAGTTAGGTATTTACCTAGGTTGTTATATAGGTAGGTACCTACCATGAGCACTGATGCATGAGTACCCACCTATTTATATCTAGCTAGCCTATACAAAACCTACAAGGTTAACCTACCTAGGTTCATCTATAGGTACTTACATAGGTACATACATCTTATAAAAAAAGTCCCCAAGAGCTGTCTACCTGTATGTAGGTGCAATTGATTTTCTCAAAAACTATTGAACGGATTTAGGTAGGTAAGTACCTACCTACCTATTCGCCAACATACAGAATGATTCAAGAGGAAGGATTGTCAATTTGTGACTCCATTTCATGGCAAAATTCCCACAGGGACGGATAAAACGCGGGTAAAACCGCGGGGTAGTGATTTAATAGTAAATTTCAAAGTTACATGTGGTTTGAAGTTTCCAGTATGGCTGCTTTTGGAGAGAGAATTGAGACATTAAATTAGGTAGGTACCTACCTAACTAGTCACATGCCGATCAAATAGGTAGGTAGGTACCTACCTACATGAAACTAATTCTACAGACGTTTCTTTGGACATAACTTTCTTATCATTCGAAACATTTGCATCACCACTAGGTAGGTAGGTACCTACTTATACTTAAGTAGTAAATTTTGAAACCTTACAACAACCAAGGTGGCCGATTGCAGTCTCATAATTATAACTAACCTTAATTAGAATTCCGCAGACTACCTACCAATCTAATATTAAAATATCGCCTTAAAAGGTCAAATGCCGACCTTGCGGGTAGGACTAGAAATCTACTGCTGTCTGATACCTAACCTAGGTACACCTACTACTGTCTGATACCTAACCTAGGTCCCTACGGTGTCAAAAACTAATCTGAAGAGCTAATGTTTACGTTTCATAAGTTTATTCTACCTAGGAGGTTGAATGATGCGAGCAGATGGTTCTTTCCAGTCACTTGCGATGTTGACAGCTGGGACGACCGTCAGACAATAGTACCTAGGTACTTACCGAACCAAACCAAAACCTAGGCTATGTACCTATATCAGTACGAGATACAGGTCAGGTTTTATGTATACAAACTAGGTAGGTAACTAGGCCTTACTAGGCTATCAACCATACCTATAAATAGCCATTCTGATATAAGAAGGTAGTTTCACAATTACTAACCTCAATAATTAGGAAAAATACCTATTTGAACACCAAGGTAGGTAGGTAAGTACTTTTAATTGAAACGAACACGTCTCAAGAGTAGATATATCTCCATCCGACCAATGCAAAATAAATATCTACCTACGGACTACGAGTAGGTAAAATACGTTAAAAGCTAAGCTAGGTAACATGGGTAGGTAGTGCAGTACTAACATATTTAGAAAACGTTAAGTAGGTAGGTAAGTAACGTAACGTAATAGCGTAGTATCCACTTACCCACTAATTTGAGTTACAAACCGGTCTGGAGAGATCTAACAGATTTGAAGTTCGATAAAGTATTTTTTAATTAGTTTCACTGTAGTATTTTAATTAAAGACAGATGACAGGCGCTTCCACATTAATACAACACCGTTAATTATTACTGCTCTCGTCAAATATAGCCAGCGTTTCTAAGTTAAAGCCATAACAATGTCTAAGAAATGTTTTTTTCCGCGAATACCATTCGGTCGAGACCGGCGCTACTAACCATGAATGTACAGTTAAAATACTTACAAGATGCTCGACCCGAGACGTTTGGAAAGATTGCCCTTTCTATAACACAGAACACTTAGTCCAATTCACTTTTGTTATTCACAATAATGTTATTTAGTCACGAAAAAGTTGTTAGTTTCACAGAAAGTTCAACGAATTCAAAATGGCGGATGATTACAATGGAAAGACGTGTGAGCTGCGCGGCGCGGCGCGGCGGACTGGCCGGGCCGGAAAGAAAGAACGAACGAACGAACGAAACGAAATTACAAAACGTCATACCGCGATCTCCCACTCACTAGTTGAACAGCGCTCAAAAACCGGCTATGTTTAGCCGACACCGCTATTTATAAAGATGTAGAACACATTTTGATGTTTTAAGACATTACGTTGATTGAAACAATATAGTAAATTAAACAGCCACAAATACACCTAGCAACTATTCTCACCCACAAATCACAATGTTTCGCTTCCATAAATTGGTGTAGATACCTACTTATTTTTAGTGGGATCCGGATTGGCATGCATCTATGTACCTAGTTTATAATTTGTGAACTTTTCAGCTCAATATACCTAGGTATGTACGGTAACTGAAAAATTAGGACTAAGTAATAAATAGGTACCTACCAAAAAGCTCAAGTAAGTACCTAATTACCCAAATTGGAACATAACTATGTAAGCCTTCTTCTTAGTGTAAGCATATCTAATGTTTGGTATAAGTAGTAGTTCATTACTTTAATAATGCGAACGTACCGAGGTACGAAAGCGCAAGACGCAAGATGGGGGTGCGGGTCGCGTGATGTTGTACCTATTTGTACTTGTAGGCAAGGAGTCATACTGACCGTCAAAGGGGCTATTGTGACACCTTTCTTATCAACTACTTCTAACTAACCTAACCTAAACTAACCTACTCATTAAAACATACCTTTATGTCGGTAATTTACCCCATACTGATACTAGCAAGAAAGAAGTCGCAAAATTGAACATTCCACAGATTAATTATTTGAATATATAGGTAAACAACCATTAAGTACTTACTGTCTTTATTCAACCAAGTGTGGGCAAGTCCGTTCCCTTTGCAAGGTAATCTGCTTTTAAATGTGTTTTACATAAAAATGTAGACTTCTGTAATAAAATTATTAAAGTAACCTTGAATTTATTTATATCTTGACATGACAAGTTAAATTTCGATTACTTTTAACAACATGTTCATTCAGTGATAAAATATCTGTGGTTAAAATATAATTTAATGTAATGAGCGATTTTGACATTTGGAATTTATGAAAATTTAGGTAATAGGTACAAATACATTCCCGGCCCGGTTAACTAATTGGGTAGGGTATCTCTGAGTGCGGCAGTTGGTTCACTATTACTACATTTTTACAGTAATTTCTTGCTTTTGATTTGAATCGTTTAGACTTTAGAAGATAAGTAGGTACCTTCATTACATTGGTCGCTATTAGACACTATTAATTTTGGAGTTTTACTATTCTGTGGTTTTACCAATCTATATAATAGGTAGGTACTAGGTACTAATATTATAAAGCTGCAGAGTTTGTTTGTTTGAACGCGCTAACCTCAGGAACTACTGGTCCGATTTGAAAAATTCTTTCAGTGTCGGATAGTCCACTTAGCGAGGAAGGCTATTTGTCATCTACGCGATCGAAACCGCGGGGAGCTGCTAGTAAGTACCTACGTAATAATTATAATTTTAACTAGGCGCAGATCCGGAATTTTGGTTAAAAGTTTTTCACTTCACATGCTTTAAGCATCGAAGGTCAATTAATCTTAGCCTATAGATAAATATCTCTTTATGACTCGACTCCTTTGCAAACTCAATAGGTAACCTATCTCAGACCACATAAAACCTACAATAAAATATTAGAAAACTTTATGAAATACGGGCTGTTGTAAAATGCAATTTTATGGAGTCGTGTGAAATGTGTTGATTACTCTATTATACGGGTTCAGTGGTCAATAGCGTTGTCAACCATTTTCATTTTACTTTACGTCACTCTCGTGGGAACATATCTTGTGAAATGTTGTTTGTTTGACGAGTTGATACTGGATAATTTTGTGCTAGATATTATGTAGCTAGGTATACAATGTACCTATGTATGTATGTGTAGTTGTAGGTACATTAAGTACACAATTTAGCACATAATAGTCTCTATTTTGTGTGTAAGTAGATGGTTTTTTTCTAATTAGGTACGTGCCTACCTACCTACCTATAAAGGTGCTTTAAGGTACTTTGAGATCCCGATCCCTCCCCGCCCCTGCCCCTACATTGTACAAAATTAAAAGCTTCCGAATCGCGCATCAAAACAATATGGAAATGGCGGTGGCGCCAAAGTTTCCCGCCAACACCATGTCAATTGGACAGTTGACATGGTGTTGGCGGGAAACTAATATAGAAAGATAATGGACAGTAATCAGTTATGTATAGATTTACATTTGATTACTCGACTAAACGCAAACTATAGGTACCACACTTAGGTAGGTACTCCTGCTATACTATGGCATGATACCTTCATGGTAGGTCCAGTCATGAACAGTTTAGTTTAACATCCGGCGTATTAGCAGAACATCTCAATACCAATATCCATTGGACATTTAGATTGTGGCCATAGCCATTTGAATCTAGAACTTATAGTCTTAGGGTCTTTTCTATCATACTTATGCTATGAAAAGCTAAGCTAGGTGAACGCTTCGAGTAGGTTAGTGGCCAAGCCAGGTGTCGGAGTTTATAGACCGCCTAAAGACCTCTGACGTGGTCTAACGATGAAGCAACCGGGACCGAAAATTTAACGTGCCCTCCGTAAAAAATAAAACTTCAGCTTTATTACTTAGATATCTTAGTTGGGTATCCTAGTCAAGTAATATTATAAATGCGAAAGTTTGTGAGGGTGTAGGTATGTACCTACTATGTACCTATGTTTGTATTTTTGTTACTCTTTCACGAAAAAACTACTGAACGGATTTGGATGAAACTTTACAGTAATAAAGGACATAGATTATACTTACATCAGAATAACACATGGGATACATTTTATCCCTAAATTCCCGCGGGAACGGTTACAACGTGGGTAAAACCGCTGCTAGACTTTTATTATACTGTCATGTAGTGCGATACGAGTCAATGTATTGTTTACCTACAAATGTTATAACGGGTTAATATCAAATGCATCCATAGCAACATACTACAGCACCTCCGCTGTGGAAAAGCACCCTAAGACCCTTAATCTTCGCAGGAAGTGCTGAATGTAATTGATGAACAAATGCTTAAACGTAGGTACCAATAAAGAAGTTAACTTGCGGAGTTTAATTAGAACGCAATCCGTTAGTCTAAACATTACGTCTGGTAGTAAATGAATAGGGTCCAATTAGGTCTCAATTAGGTATAAGATCTTTGGATTATAAATTTATTAGGACGTACTAGTAATTAGGATTAGTGGCTAGCTGACCTAGGATTCTTAAAGCTTGCCGTATCTGATTACTCCAGTATGTACTTATACGTATGTTTATCTGAGACACAATCGAATGGTAGATAATTTAAAAGCTGCAGAGTTTGTTTGTTTGTTTGAACACGCTCATCTCAGGAAATACTAGTCCGATTTGAAAAATTATTTTTGTAATAGATAGCCACATTCACCGGAAAGGTTATAGGCTACTTTTCATCCTGAAATTACCACGGGATAACAATGTGGTTAAAACCGCGGGGCGCTGCTAGTCTATACTAATATTATAAAGCTGAAGAGTTTGTTTTGTTTGTTTGTTTGTTTGTTTAAACGCGCTAATCTCAGAAACTACTGAACCGATTTGAATAATTCTTTCACTGTTAGATAGTCTATTTATCGAGGAAGGCTATAGGCTACATTTTATCCCGAAATTCCCACGGGAACGGGCACAACGCGGGTAAAACCGCGGGGCGCTGCTAGTACCTAATATAGGTGTAATTAAAACAAAGCAACGAGTTAGATTCCAGGTTAGAGAAATAATATCTTACTGAGTAAGCTGGAATAGGCCATTGGCCAATCCTGGTGTCGGAGTTTCTAGACCGCCTAAAGGCCTCCGAAATGGTCTGACGATTGCTTCAACCGGGACCGCCAATTTTACATAACGCTCGTGACAGCTCAGATAGAAATGCCTCTATCGGCCACCCATCCAAGCAGAGACCGAGCTGCACGTTACTTATCAATAAGGCAATAAGTTGACATCCGTTAGTCAAACTACGCCCCGAGCACTCTGGTGACCTTTGCTGTAAGGTGTGACCTGACAAGTTAAGGTGTAACCTAAGTAAACCTAACTAACTTAACCTTAGTTATGCAATTATGGACACCTCAAATGAAGCAGTTTGATTTAATCAAATTAATTCATCAGAACGACCTTCAGAATAAAATGATCCCGCATTTTAAGGAGCAAGGCAAACCGCGTTTATAATTTGTATATTTTCTTAATGTATATTATCTTATCAGTTATCCAGTTTGTTTGTTTTGTCCCTTCACGACTTCATTTCGTAAAGAATGTAAGGCAGCTTCATATTGTGATATACTAGCAGAGCTCAGTGATATTATGCGTGCCTGTTCCCATAAGATTTTCGGGACCAAAAATAGTCTATCCCATACCTTCCCGTTGAATTTGGCTTTCCATAACAAAAAGAATAATATAATAAATTGGATTGGTAGTTCCTAAGATTAGCGAGTTCAAAAATTCGTTGTTCAGCTTGATTATATAAATTGATTAAGAAAGATTAAGAATTACATTCTGAGCTTGCAAATGTGGTCATAGACTTCTGGGGGCAGATGGTTAGTTTCGGATTTGTTTATATCAATGCAACCGCAACCGCGGGGCACAGCAAGCTGATAGTGCCAACTAACAGTGCGTTATCTAGAACTAAGCAATTTGCTTCAGATAACCTAGATTACGTTAAGTATCGCAAATAACCTCTGTTTATACGAGACATAATTATAACTTTGAAGCAGATTCTTGGTTCGGGCTGTGATTTGTTAAATTAACTTTAAGTCATGCTATCACAATGATTTTTATACTTATTATAAAATAAGTATTACGTATAAACGGATGATTTTTATGGGGAAAGATAATGTACTTAAAAACCTTCCCCTTAAATCACTCTATCGAAAGAAACTGCGTCAAATTCGTTGCGTAGTTTTAAAGATCTAAGCATACATAGGGTCAAAAAGACGGCGGAAAGCGACTTTGTTTTATACTATGTAGTGAAGAATAGATTAATCAGGGAAAATCCTAAACCTAGAAATGTTTACGAGCAATTATTAAAGTACTCACATCTGTCATAGTAATTAACGAGTCAACACTTCGTTGATTGCTCGGCCACAAATCTTTCTCTTGGAATACCGGGTTAAGTGTGCCGCGGCCCTTAGCAACAGTTGTCATCGTAAACGTTAAGTATTCGTTAAGTTTTACCGATGCTAGTATTTATTCAGATGATAGTATTGCTGTGTCTGTGTTTGGTAAATTTATATAAGTATCTTTAGAAATATACTACTCGTAGTAGCGTCTCGCGGTCTTACCTGCGTTTACCCGTTTTTGCGTCAATTTCGGAATACATTAAATGCCATATGTTATTCTGATGTATAACCGAAATGACTGAAAAGTTTCAAGCAAATCTGTAATGGTGTTTCTGCGTTGGAGTATCAAAGGTACATCGTCACAAACTTTCGTATATTAGTAGGGCTCCCGTGATGTATTTGTCTCTACTTAGTCTGTAGCTAAAAAATACTTTTATTATTTTATCAAGATTTTATTTAGTTTTATCTATCCCATTCCCGGTTACTAAATCTCACTTCCCGGTTACCGATAGTGCTGCTTTGTATACATTTTCGAGTTTGACGACAAAGCTTATGGTATATACTTAATATACTTACTTAATAAAATAAAATTATATAAAATAAAAATGTGGGCTGTGAAAACTTTCTTGTTGAAAGAATCTCTCTCGTTTATTATTATAACTCAAGTAAACAATAGTAGTGGTCCAGGTTCCAGTAAATAGGAATACTTGGTTTGATCCCGTTGGTTTGCACAATGAAAGGACTAGAAGAGGAAATATTCCGACGTCACATTATGCGACGCTCTTGACGGCGGACGCTGATTTATGGCGACTATTTGTGTGGTGCAAGTTGAAAGCGAAAAGCGTGCAACCCACAAGTCAATAGTAAATACCAATTGATTGAGAATGACAATGATTTTTGTAAGGAATCGTAAAACTTTTAAACTTGACTTAAAATGCAACTTTGAGGAGATAAAATAGTTGCATTTTTATTAACTTTTGTGTCCCACTGTTGGACAATTGATTACATTTCGTGTCTATCCAAAGCCAACTAGATAATTAAAATGCCTTACTCCGAGCAGACTTGGATCATGTCTACTCGACCTCAGACTTCAGCTTTACTAGTATTTCGTTATTACTTCTTGCCCGATGTAACACTTCTTAAACCTCTTCTACCTTAGACCACACAAATGACTGACAACTGCATATCGCAGTCATCACATCAGAATTATCGCAGCGTCGACGCACGGAGACATATGATGCAGAGGAATGCGCGGAATCCAGCCATTTCTCAGGCAAAGTTCATGATAGAATTAGTTATGACTAACCGAATTAAGTAGGAGATGTGGCTTTAAATAATTTAATAATACATTGTTAACTCATCGCGGTTGTTAAGCATCGGCTCGTATAATTATTAGATGGGTGGCCGATAATGCCATTGCTTTGAGTGCTTCAGAGTGCATGGTCAACTGTTGGCCCCACTGGTTTCAATCGCTAGACCACATCGGCGGTCACAAGAAGGTCTATAAACTTTCAGGATAGTGACAGTATTTAAGGATACGATCTTCTTCTTCATCCAATGGATGATCAACCTGAACAATCCTGGTGTCAGAGTTAGGATACGATTACCTTCATTTTTTATGACTGATGCCATGAGTGTAATAAACTCTCTCGGAAATCGAAACCAATCTATATACGGTATTTGTAGCGGTAAGATGAAAAGGAAAGTTAATCAAAATACCCATACAGACAGATTGACATCTATCAAAATACGTTATGTACCTAATGTAGGTGTACAAATGAGCAATAACCGAACAACTCGACTGATAAATACAGAGTACAATACAGTTCCGCGTTATACCGCGCCCTAACACTAATCGGTCTCGCAATAGACACGCGCCCTTATTGTAATTTGTAGTCTAGGGCTGTCTTATGTTAATAAACCTTTAGGTATTATTTTAACGGAGTCAACAATATATACACATAAAGTTGTTGTGGAGCTAAGTTTGGGTCTAAACAAATGAAAGACTGTAGTCAACTTTTCAATTTGCTAAAATTCATCGTTGTTTCCACTGCAGCACGATAGCACCCCTGGTAATACCATAGGAACTGCAAATACAAGGTCTTCGGATTTATTAGTACCCTCGGAAATAATTATAGTCAGTGTAAGATTGGAAAACGAATGCCCTCGCTTGTCGCAGTGATCGACGATGCACCGTGGCACCCGTCACTCAAAATATAGTATTACATACGAGTACTTCAATTAAGTTTAACTGACTTAAGTTTTATTTCTTCTCACAAACACCAGCCCTAGTCCACCCAAAGGCTGCTAACTACTGATCCCTGATGTCAACGTAACCTGCTCTGATTTATATCGCATATCTCGGTGCGAGCCGTTTCAACATCGGATTATTGATTCGGTAATTGGACACAGGTTGTCACGTGGTTATGCGAAATGGAGGGTAAGTACGAGTACTTAACATATCGAAGAGGCAAGGAAAAACTACTATAAATTAAAATTAGATTTTGGACCGAAAGATCCATAGTTCATAGGACGACCCAGGATTTTGAAGAGACGCTGTCGCTCTCGCTTCACCCACCTCCTGATGAAGGTCGCCGTATGTGACCGAAACGTGTTGAGGGACAACTCAACAGTAACCTCCGCGTACGTAAACTTTTATAAATTAAAATAAGATTTTGGACCGAAAGATCCGTAGTGCATGGGACGACCCAGGATTTATTTATGTGGGACAAAACCATTGAGTTATATATACTTTAGTACGAAACGAATAAAAAAAAATTACAATTTTCATTTCACTCATTTTCAATTCAAACTTTTTTGAACATACGCTTTGCGTTGTTTTACAATTTGAACGCCTTGTGATTGGCCTCCGCACAGCTCCGTGCCGCATTAGTGGAATCGCACCCTAACCCACCTCAGCGCCCCTGTAATGTTAGATAGAACACTGACGTCACTTAATGAAGGGAGACGGAGGAATCAATGTGGTCGCGAGTGGGCGCACGGCTTCTTAATCCCATTCGTGCTGTTCACAATTCAGAAGTAGGGATAGCAAGCACGATTTACTTCAAGTATTGAAGTGAAAACTTCTTTAGTGAAATAATAAAACATAGAATTGAAAGAGTTCTCACTGTCTGTACTATGTATTAATGCTAACATTGTCGGTGCGTGAATACTTGATGTGCAGACTGCAAGCTTGATGACTTTCATTCACTTTACCTTATATTAATTAGCACAATTTTAGAGCCTATATTTTACCTAAAATTTCACTTTCACACTTTATGACTGAAAATTGTTTTGCAGTCAGTACCCCAGTAAATAGATAAGTCGGAGTAAACATAATAAACTCGTTCCGAATAGTGGTGTGAAGCCGTACGAGCTCACTTGCTGACGGTACACAACCTATTTACCTAGATAGGTCTTAGGTATTAAGTACTATCCGATCGATCGTCTCTTGTTTCAGAAGTGAGTCTTGAAAGGTTTTGTAAGAGTATTTAAGTAGACAGTAAAGGTAAATATTTGTCTTAGATTGTGGCTCTCATTGCATGAGAGTGAGTTTCTATTGAGTGGAGCTGTGCGGTGCTGAAACGACCAATGACAACGCATTGAAATTGTCAAACAAGGTATTGATATTGTCAATTTTTTTTCGTAATGATCGATCGATTGAGTTACGCTCCGCATCAATGGATATGCACCTTTATTCTGCAAATACAGTGATGGTGATAGCGAATCTATAATTGAAAACAATTCAGTCAATACGAAGGTTTAAAAAAGCTGCAGAGCTTTAAATATAGATCTTAGCTAGTAGTAATGAAAATACTCTGGCATGTAATTATTTCAATATTACACATACCATAGACTATAAATCTATGTTTATTGTATTTGAGCCAGCAAGGTCAGCGACCCGCCGGATCCAACAGATACTGAACGTAAACAAACATTGACAGAAATATCAGTGTTTACATTCATCGGCCTGCGTGTGCGCATCGCGATATACACTTACAGGATAAACACTACCGGTGCAGCGCAAGTCTTTTATTTTGACGGATTTTGGATTGAGGAATGGTCGGAATTGTTAGCCACGAAGTCAAAGAAATGAAAGTATTTATCCTACCAATATTATAAATGCGAAAGTTTGTGAGGATGGATGTATGTATGTTTGTTACTCTTTCACGAAAAAACTACTGAACGAATTTGGTTAAACTTTACAGTAATATAGGTTTTGCATCAGATCACATGGGATATATTTTATCCCGAAATTCCCGCAGAAACAGGGGTACAAGAAAAAAGATAACATGTTTGAAAAGAAGGTAATATGTTTTCGATCGACCTGGGAAATGAACCCGGGACTTCAGTCTTGGCAGGCGAGTGCACATACCACTAGACCACCGAGGCGTCTATTGAGTAACTCTATGAAATACTCTTTAATTTGGCGCCCAATCGATTCTGAACTGCAAAGCGATCGTAAAATGGCGTACGGCTGAACAAGTTTGTTGTTACGCGAACAATCGCTTGTAAATCAAACTGTAATCAAACGACATTCCTGACACTATTGTGCTCAAACGATATGTTGCCGGGAAATTATTTCCCGTATTTGTTTGTTGATTAAAAATATGAAGTAGTGTTGGAAGGTGCGTGGACATTTTGTTTTTATTAGACATTGCATGAAAGCTGTATAGGGCGGGATATGTTGAGATATCTATATTATAAAGAGGTAAAATTTGTTCAAATTATCTCGGGAATTGCCATTTCGATTTGTATAATTCTTTTTGTACTAGATAGCCACATTCAACGGGAAGGATAAAGGCTATTTTTCATTCCAAAATTCCTACGAGAACGGGCACAATGCGGGTAAAACCGCGGGAGGCTGCTAGTGCGATATATGCGAGGTAATATTGAATACCTCCAAGTTAGACTCAATTCTTAAATTAAGTTTGTAAATTGACAAGCCTGTGGGCATAGTGGCTTGTGAGAGCGCTTACAGTGTCGGGGGTGCGGGCTCGATTCGATGTGCAGATATAGTTATTGGCGACGGACGTCTAGATGTCAATTATATATTCATTTATAGTATCTGTGTGTCGTTTAGTGTCAGTTAGTATGATTCCATAAAACACGCTTAGAGCTTCGTTTAGGATTCATTAACCGTGTGTGAATTTGTCCGGATGTATTTATTTTATTACTAGCAGCGCCCCGCGGTTTTACCCGCGTTGTGCCCGTTCCCGTGGGAATTTCGGGATAAAATGTAGCCTTCCTCGATAAATAGACTATCTAACAGTGAAAGAATTATTCAAATCGGTTCAGTAGTTTCTGAGATTAGCGCGTTTAAACAAACAAACAAACAAACAAACAAACAAACAAACAAAACAAACTCTTCAGCTTTATAATATTAGTATAGATTATGGAATCTAAACTAACTGTACAGCTGTAGCCAGTATTATTAGCAAATACTATCAGTTACTTAGTACATAGCTAGCACATACATACATAAATAAATACCTTCTTGTACTTGACTATGTATGTGCTGGAGGTCCTTTGGTCATCTAAGTACTCCGATATCAAAGTTTAATGTTCTAAAACGTTTTAAAGTATACAGGGTGGCTTAGTATTAGTGTGCTAAATCTATTATTTTATAGCTTTTACATGTTTAAAAGCTATAACATACAGAAAATATAGTTATGATAATGATAATCTCACTAGATTATGCATAAATTTCAAATTCATGAGGGGTTAGTGAAATTACTTTGTATTGTAACGTTTTGTAACAATACCTATATAGATATCTCTTTCTCTTTCTGGCTCATTCATTCATTTCAGAGTCAAGTCAAAGTCAAATATTTTTATTCAGTTTTGGCCCCATAGAGGCTCTTTTGAACGTACCACCGAGCTAGTGGCCCTGCGTAACCCTGGTGTCGGAATTTTTAGACCTCTCTTCTCTTCTTTGAATTACCGGTCCGATTCGAATAATTAGTACCATTCGTGGCAGACGGGGCCTTTTGTTGTGCTATATTCCAGAAGGAAGGATAAGGCTATATTTTATCCCGAAATTCCTACGGGAAAGGGCACAAAGCGGGTACGGGGGCGCTGCTAGTCAATTTATAGTTGTATAGTATTGCCTTATTCCTTATCATTTAAGTTATCAGATTTCTATTTCGTTCTATGTTAACAACCGACCGTACCTCATACTTCAGACCCATGATAGTACACATTATAATTAAAATCGACACATGCAAAGTCAGGGGCAAAAGCTATAAGCAGTGTCATAAAATACTGTTGTTACGACTAAGCACGAGCCAATGCGATTAATTTTCTACTTTTATTTTTGCCAACAATAAAATGAAACTGGCTTTCAACAATGGTGACTCATACGGGCTTTATGAAGTGTGCTGATTGGGTAAATATTACCACTTAGAATATTATTATGATAAATATAGATAAGAAAGTTAGTAAAGATATTTTATAAAATCTTCATAAAAAAACCAAGATGACGATCCCTATTGTATATTTGTCTATCTGTCTGTTCGCAATTAACTTAAGTACGAAACTATTGAACGATTTTGTTTTGTACACAATGTTTATATGCGGTTTTGTCAGCACATTGAGCATTTCAATAAGAAGGTACTTACCTGGCGCGATTAGAATAGACAATACTTCACCAAAGAGCAGGTGAAATATTGTGTGACAAAATGGATTCACACATTTACCATCACCAGACGATTACTGTTAACTTCGCTTATTTAAAGAGCCAGGTGCACATTATTAAGTAGCTCTGTACAATCTTTCTTACGTTTAGCAAAACAAGTCCCCTCTGATTCACAGCCGATGCGGTCATTGGTTTTGTGTAGGCGTTTTGGCATGCAGGATGCATTATGAACACTTATAATAAAGATAAGATTTTTTAGATACATTTTTTAAGGTTAGTCTAGAAATATTTACATATTTTTAGCAGATACCTAGTGTGTTCAATCAGGATATGACATTCTGATAGAACGATTAAATTCTATTAAGTAAAAGCGTAATAAAATACATACTACATTATAACTACATACATAATATGTCATACAAAGGTATACTCGTAGTGAGTGCAGCATGTACTATAATGTATGGAACGTTGACAAGCCCGTTGTCACAGTGGCAGTGAGAGCGCTTACTGTGTCGGGGGTTGCGGGTTCGATACCCGCCCGGAGTCAACAATTTATGAAGGCATAGTTGGCGACGACGTCTGGGTGTCAATTATATATTTACGAGTATACTAATACATTAACTGCTTTATTAATAAACGCAGTGTAACTATAACACTGTTATACTGTTTTTTGTCTCTTTTGTTCTTCAGAAAATTGCGTCTGTTAGAAAGTGACAAACGATTTCATAGCTAAACTGCTCTTAATACGCGTTTATTAATATGGCCCTTAAGGTAATACAAAAAGTATACCATATTCTAGTCTATAAGATAATATCAAAACGCCTATCAAAAATATCATAGCAAAACACATCTCATCACACATCATACGCAGACTACAAAGAAACAACTCAACAACCAACCCATCGCTTCTTTCACTACATAACATTTCATGCTCTCTTTACGTCCGCGTGTCATCATTCATTGACGACAATATTTCGCGAAAAGTGCGATTTAACAGCATTTTTATTATTTTAATCGCCACTTGGTGTTTATATTGTATTGTTCTTGTGGCGCGTTTCTGTTATTGTTTTGGTATGAGTCGTTAATTTCTGCATTGTGATGGTTTGCAGGTTTATTTACGTTAAGTAATAAAAAGGTATTTCCTTATTAGTGTTTTCACCTCTCGCGGGGTTGAGCGGATGTATCTGGGACATATGATATGTAACCTTAACAAATAATAATGACATTAACGTACGTTTCAATTAATAGTAAAACTATTAAAATGTATAACTGAAGCTAATAGACACCCGTCGTTTTACGTCGGGTTTTTTTCCTGTTACTCATAAATGGTCCCAATGTAGTACTAAGGGTATGGCTTCTCTACCCTCCTTCCACTGATCTCTATCCTGAGCTATTAGTTTAAATTATCACACAGCAATAATAATTATAACTAGAGGTGGCCAAATGTGGTTCGGACACATATCAGTAAACAAAAATAATCACCATATTGAGACGATAAGAAGAAGATTAAATACTTGATTAAACTAGACAGGAAAATTAAATACTTTATTCCATTAAACAGTTCAACGCATCAAAACTTCTATCTCCTCCCAAAAACGACAGCATTCTCCACAATCCAGTCAGTATAAGCTGACACTCTTGTATTGATTGCATGATATTCAGTGTTGCACCCGTAGGCATTGACAATGATGCCTACCAATATGTCGTCATAATAAGTAGGGCCGCCATAGTCTCCGGAGCAAGCGCCTTTTCCTCCGTCCTCGACTCCAGTGCAGATCATGGTATCTGTGACGGTCCACCCTTCAGTCAGATACTGTGCAGCGCAATCTGTTGGGTCGACGATTTGTACCTCCACTTGTAGGAGATCAGGGGACGCGAAGGCGTCTTCCTGTGAGATTATAAGAAAAGGTGTTACCGCCTTAATCATTAACGTTATTTTACTAAATCACTGTTGTAAGTGTTTTATCTCATTTGCTCTTTGGAAAATTGCGTATGTTGGAAAGGGACAAACCATTTGATAGCATTTGATTAGATGCCTCACATGTCACTGATGTTGCACTGATGACATCAGCATGGTTGTTCTTAAAGTTTAAGACTATTGCAGACTCTATTCCACATAGATTCTTTGCTGACTAGGGCTGCCAAAAGTACTCTATTTTTATAGTTTTTTTATATAAAAGTACATACAAAATTCAGACTAAAAAATGATGAAAACCCTACGCCGACTGACTTATTCGACGCAGTCTATTTTTGAAAATCAAAAATCTGTGACAGGCGAAACAGTCTGCGCATACTCTAGGTGAGAAATCTAATCGAGTCAAAGATTTCAAAGACCAGCAACAGTCTGGACTAAACGCACTCAGAAACGTCAAATGCTTCCATAGCTGAGGTTAATAAGCGGTAATTGTTATACAATTTCTGAACAATAACGGCAATCAGTTATATGACGTCTCTGAGTACGACAGAATGGTTCCACTTTTTACTTACAGCAGTCAGTCCCCACCCTGCTTGAACAACAGGAGTCTGAGCTGGGAACATGTAGCCTGGAGCTATGATCGTGGCGGGCTGCACCACCGGGCTGTACACCACAGAATCCGTCAGTCGGACCAAAGAGATGTCATGGTTAATCTCGTCTTCTACGAAGAGCGGGTAGTTGAGAGCGTCAGCCACCTCCAGTAGAATACCTCCTGCGTTTCTGTTGCTAGAACCAGCTCGGATCCTGCGTCTGCCTTCGTCGTAGAATCTTGGAAAAGAGATCGCATTAACTATATTTCTATAATAATGTTTGTTTGTAGGGGCCAATCTTTGAATACCATTATTTTTGTAAATTATTTATTTACCGACATGATTTAACAATTGAAACAAACGCTACTGACAATTTTGCGAGTTCTCGAAGCACGGTAGGTCTCAGATAGAAACGCCACTATCGGCCACCCATTCAAATAAGGGTCAAGCAGCACTTTACTTAACAATTGAAATGAGCAAACATCGGTTAGTCAATCTATGCTACGAGCGTCACAATATCGTCATACATACACACGTATCATTTAATCAAAGAATATATCTCTTACATGCCAGAGAAACATGATGCAGCGGACAAGATAATCTTCTCATTTAGTAGGTTACCAGCACAGCTTTGACTCCAAGCATTGCTGAACACGTTGAGGAAGTCCACTTGGACGATGGAAGGGTACTGGTCGATGGAGGTCTGGGTGCCGCCGACGATACGCGACTGGTGCCCGGAGACGCCTAACGATGGACATTTTGGGTTAATAAGCAAGACACATATAGGGTCGGTTGCGTGCCGGTTGCGGGCTGGCTGCGTATCGGTTGCGTGTCGGTTGCGTGCCGGTTGCGGGCCGGTTGCGGGCCGGATGCAGACCGGGTCGCGTCGGTTGTGTCACACATACAAATAATACAGCGACCCGCACTCGGCTTGCACTTTGTGGTATTATAGGTTATATAATCAGAATAAAACATGAGATACATTTTATCCCGAAATTCCCCCGGGACCGGAAACAAACCAGATGAAACCGCGAGGCGCGGCTGCTATGAATTAAAGCACTGAATTCAAATTATGTCACTGTCGCTGTGGCACTGTCAGTGTGTTAATTAGACCCAATCTCTAAGCTCTAAGCTTGTAATATGGAATCTAACTAACTGATATTACTACATATACATACATACACAAATACTTTATAAGAATATGTAATTGACACGCAGACGTCGTCGCCAACAACTATGTCTGCACACATCGTTGACTGGCGGGAATCGAACCCGCAACCCCCGACACAGTACCTAAGCGCTCTCACTGTCACTGTACCAACGGGCTTATCACTTGTCCCTGGAACATACATATATACATTTCCTCTGAACTTACCCGTCAAAATAGCCAATCCTACGACCACCAGGAGCGTCATATTGAAGTTATGGAACTATATAGATTATCAGTCATCACATTTATATAAAGAATGATAACGTAAACCCGTTTTATTAAACTCTATAAATGGGGTTACTTAGTTCCTCTTGTTGGGTAAGTAAGTCGACAATACTTTTATGAGCGAAAAATCTACTTTAAAGTAAGTTTTCATGGGAATTAAGGTACAATGTTTCTTAATTTAAAGGGCTCTTGCCTGTATTTAAACGGGAACTTACGAACGACGGAGGCTACTGTTGAGAGTTCCTCAACACGTTTCGGTCACATACGGTGACCTTCATCAGGAGGTGGGTGCAGTGCTCGCGACAGCGTCTCTCCTCGCCGCGGCTCGCGCCTCGCGCGCCACCGCGCGGACAGTAGCCTCCGTCGTACGTAAGTTCCCGTATAAATAAATAATAATGACATTAACGTACGTTACAATTAATAGTAAAATGGCTCTTGCAAGTACATACCTTTTCCCTTTTCCCATAAAGGAAATCCGTTGGAATCAATTTTATATAATTTTAAAAGAGAAGGTAGATATAGATTGAGTATCCAACGTACTTACTTTTTTGAGAATTAGCAGCAGCCCGACGGTTCTACCCGCGTTGTGCCCGTTCCCGTAGGAATTTCGGATTGAAAGTTACCTATAACCTTTCCGCTAAATGTGGCTATCCATTACAAAAAGAATTATCCGAATCGGATCAGTAGTTTCTGAGATAAGCGCGTTCAACAAACAAACTCTTCAGCTTTATTATATTATGTATAGAAAATATAGCACCTTGAGTTCGACTTTTTGCTACCCATCAAACTGGTTTTTATTACACTACTACCCACGCCCCGCGGTGTTACCCGCGTTGTACCCGTTCCCGCAGGAGTTTCGGTATAAAATGTATCCCATGTGTTATTCTGACGTATAACCTATATTATTGTAAAGTTTCATCCTAATCTATCCAGTAGTTATTTCGTGAAAGAGAAACATACATACATCCATCCTCACAAACCATAATAATATTACTAGGATTGAACCCTTTTCTTCGATTTCTTATTCGCACTTGACCCATTCATAAATGTTTATAACGGTGTAATTTCAATAAAACGATTCAATTATCTTGTGAAACCTACTGAAACTGTTTTCGTTTTCCGATAGGTATATATAGACCCAAAATTTCAGATAGGTATATAAGACCCATTCATAAATGTTTATAACGGTGTAATTTCGATAAAACGATTCAATTATCTTGTTGATTACTGAAACTATTTTCGTTTTCAGATAGGTATATAAATACAGGTGCGATATCGAATCGGTTTTGTAAATTGATATGCATAAGTAAGTATTTCCTGTCGGGTTTGAGATCGCCAACCCGCATTTGCCAAGCGTGGTGATAATGCCTAATCCTCCTCACTGTACTGATAACTTCAGTGAGTTGAGAGGCCTTTGCCCAACAGAGGGACATTACAGGCTAATACTTCTTACTTATATTTATAAAATTGTTATGGTGGTCTACTGCCGTCTTCCAAATATTACAACATATTCATTCAACAAGTATTCATTCAAAACATTACAATCTTCTGATAAATACCAAAATAATATCGATAAGGTTAATAGCCCGGTTCGTAGTTAATTTACAACATAGATTAATAACTATTGTTTTTCATGGCCACCAACTCGTATTAATGAAATACCTAATTTGATGCCGACTGCATTTGTGGTGATGGTCATGGACTGATTAACCCTTTATCCTTGGTATCATCATCACTACATATTATAAAACAAAGTCGCTTTCCGCTGTCTGTCTGTCTGTCTGTCCCTATGTATGCATAGATCTTAAAAACTACGCTACGGATTTTCATGCGGTTTTCTTAAATATATAGAGTGATTCAAGAGGAAGGTTTATATATATATAAAGTACGGAAATTTCCTACGGGAACGGGCACTACGCGGGTAAAACCGCGGGTCGCTGCTAGGCTTCAATATATTATATTATATTTATGCTAGAATAAAAAATAATTTGATTTTTGGTTTGTTTATTTGTACGCGCGAATCTCTTAATGTAGATTTAAACCGTTTTGAAAAATTGCTTTGTAAGGTATAACGCCTCGGTGGTCTAGTGGTAGGTGCACTCGCCTGCAAATACAGAGACCCTGGGTTCAATTCCGGAATCGAGCGAAAACATGTTTCCTACTTTTCAAACATGGCTCGGGTTGGGGATCACCAACCCGCATTAGGCGAATGTGGTGATTACGCCTAATCCTCCTCACTGTACTGATATCTTCAGTGAGATAAGAGGCCTTTGCCCAGCAGTGGGACATTAAAGGCTGATACCTTTTTTACTACTTTACATATACATTAAAGAGAATGGCTGTAATATACTGAGTTATTATATGTTCTAACGTAGTACAACATATTATAACTCAATGCTGTAATGAATGGGCAATTTTTTCTCCCTAGGCATCAAGCACCATGCGGATAAAGTCACCGTAATATTGTAAACACCCGTTCATGTTCTAACTAGTAGGATTATTAACTTTTGTTGAGTGCTTTTGTGTTAATTTTTAATTTTGATTGTTTATATGTTCGGTTTAATCTCAGAAATTACCAGTCTGATTCGAATAAGGCTTATTTGAAAGGAAACCAACATTCAACGGAAAGGTTATATGCTATTTTTGATTCCCAAATTTCACAATGCGGTAAAACCGCGTGCCACTGCTAGTCGGTGAAACAGAGATTATGATAGATAGGTAGGCTTATAATATTTGTTTTTGGTTATAAAGACTAAATTAAAATTTTGGTAAATCCATGAATACCGATAAAGATATGACTATATCTATTGGATTAAAATGATCTCTTGATTGATATAGAAAATGTATAAAACAAACAACAAGTTGAAGCTATAATGCTTTTCAAGTTATATTTTAATAATGAAGGCTGTTGTAGTTCTTGTGAGTTTGGTAGCTGGTGAGTATTTTTAATAATAATCGTTCGTTCACATTACAACGCACAGACTAACGAATCTACGTATACTTACTCTATTTTTTCTAACTTGTCCCTAAATGTGGACCAATGTCGTCAATTTTCCAGCCGTAGACGATTGCTCCTGAAGAAGAAAAAGGTTTAGTAATTTTATTTCATTCTTAGCTCTAAACCTTTTTTCTCTTCAGTAGTAGTCGCCTTGTCACCGAAGATATCAGTATAGACGGGTAGGCGATCTCAAACACAAGTCATGTTCGAAAAGTAGGAAACATGTGTTCGTTCAAAATATTTTTTTGTTTTATTAAATATATTTTTTTAGATTTCTTTAATCATGGTACCCTAAATTCATATATCTTCCCTTACAGCGGTCTCCGCGTACCCTAACCGCATCGTGGGCGGAGAGCCCACCACCATCGAGGAGTACCCCAGCATCGTGCAGGTGGACTACTTCAACACCGAGACCTGGAGCCAGAGCTGTGCCGCCACCATCGTCAACCAGCTCTACCTGATCTCTGCTGCCCATTGCTTTGATGGAGAGTAAGTCTTCATTGTGTTACTGGCATGATTTAATGGACATTAAGCAACGTGCAGCTCGACCCCTACTAGGATGGCCGATAGTGGCATTTCTAACCGAGCGAATAAATTGTCGGTCTCCGAACTGTGATCCGATTTTAAATGATTTGCACACCGTGTGCAATTCATCCAACTTGAAAGATAGCTTACATCTTCATTTTTAGTGATTAGGGTGGTCCACCCCTTGATTTTTATAATGCAAAACAAAGTGTGCTCGTCAGCTAGTTAATACTAGCAAACTTATAGTAAAGTTAACTTATATACTGCCTTATTCATAAACGTTCTCTAACTCAAACACTGTTAGTGAGTGTTTTGTCTCTTTTGCTCTTTGGAAAATAGCGTATGTCAGAAAAGGACAAACCATTTTCTAGCTAAAATGCTGCTAGTAAGCGTATGAATAAGGCCCTAAGTTTACAACCATTCAAGTCACATCCAAAACTATGGACCTGAAAGCATTTATTTCCTACAGCTCTTACGCTTCCGAACTGCGTCGTATCCGCGCCGGAGCTACCGAGAGGGAGAATGGTGGTTATGTCTACTATATCGAGTCTGCGCTGAACCACCCAGAGTACACCGTGGAAGCCAAAAACGATGCAGACATCACCCTCGTCAAGATCGCTACCTTCATAGTCTACGGGCCTACAGTTGCTTCATCGTCTATCATAGTTGCTGGTGCAGACCTTCCTGATGCCACTCCAGTCATCCATGCTGGTTGGGGCGCTGTTACTGTGAGTACTTTTGTGATTGAACCTTGTCCTTATGTATCAAAATTATTGTTTTATTGCAAATTAAGACAAGAGCGAAATGCGTTAGTATCTTACGTTTCTTGCTCTGAGGAGTTATGATAAATTCATCCCAATTGTTTAATTATAAGTGGCCTTTTAGTTCAAATAGGAGCTAAACTAACATTAGGTGTGTTTGCCACATTAGTGATATCATGTTTTGGGAGCCAGATCTTCAACTCAATGCAATGAGACCATTTGTGCCGGGAAAAGAGTTCTATCCATAACCAGATAGAACATAAGTGGATATAAAAAAGTACCTAGGTACTCTATGCCTTATAATACCCATCATTTTACCTTTCTCTTATCAGGAAGGAGGATCGGCCTCTCCAGTCCTTCTCGACGTCACCTTCTACACCGTCAACAATGACCTCTGTCGCGAGCGTTACGCCAACGTCAGTCTTGTCACCCCCAACATGATTTGCGCCGCCCTTCTCGACGTGGACGCCGTGGACGACGGGGACGACGTGGATGACGAGGACGATGTGGACGACGAGAACGACGTGGACGACGAAGACGACGTGGACGACGAGGACGACGTGGACGACGAGGACGACGAGGATGCTTGCCAGGGTGCCTCTGGAAGCCCCATGTTCTTCAATAATATTCTCGTTGGAATCGTGTCTTGGGGATGTGCCAAGGACAATTATCCCATAGTCAGCACTAGAATGGCTTCTTACACCCCGTGGGTCCTGGAGAATGCTGTTTAAATAAAGACTTGGAAAGTATTGTAGCGTTTTTTATTGCGGACTTCCTATAAAGTTAACATAGCTCTTTTTAAATTTTATAGCAATGCTAATATATAGGTACTACTTTGTTTTTATTTTTTATTTTATTAATTTTAGGAAAACTTACAGCTAGATAACAGTGAGTGTATAACAAATAAACATGTCAAAGAAGGTCAATTACAAGTTTCCACTGATGGCTGACTGATATATTACTATCGCTATAATTATGACGTTTCTTTTACGTATGTTTAATTGTGGATACTAAACGTAGCATAGCTCTAGAAAAGGAAAACTAGATTCTCTCTAATTTAACATTGCATTGCCTCCATTTGGGTTTGACGTCAGATACTTCCATCTATAGCAAAAGTCGTAGAAATACACTTGAAAAGATTGCAATTATAAACAACTCTAGATTCAATTAAACAATCAATATCATTTTCAAATAATTTATTGAATTGCTTATCGATAATAAAACAAAGTTATTATTTATTTACAAAAATGGTTACATTACAAACTAGACTGTAGTTATAAAATACCCTGATCAACTAACTAATCTTTGAAACATCGCTAAACGTGAATGGTGAATCGGAGTATGATGGGGTGGCTGCATGCGATGCTTTGTACGGCAGAACTTCTACATTCTTGAAGAAATGCTGCATCAAATGTTGTTGCTCTATCAACAGCGTGCTCAGATGTTTCATCTCTTGGTCAATCTTCTTAATATTGAAGGTCGTTTGATCGATCTTCTCTTGCATCCCTCTGATTTCCAACTTAAAGTTATAATCATTTGATTGACCTTCGTTCTTCAGTTTCGATGAATATTTGATCTTGTTCAGTATCTCCTTCACTGAACGGCCAGACTTTACTTGGTTAAGTTGTGCTAGCTCATACGCCGCCATCATAATGTCAGTGGGAAGTCGTTTCTCCCGTGGATTCAGAGGTTTGACACTCAATATCACTTTCCCAGCTTCTGGTGATACTAGAGCTGTGCTGTAAACGTACTTGTGAAGGCAGGAAGGAAGCCAAGCGCTGAACATACCCATTTCTACAAAAAGAATCAGTTTAGTCTGCCTCACGAGTTTTGAAAGGCCAGCCGTTTTTCTCAAGCCTTGAATATCATGGACGGCAATACCAACAAGCAAGTTCATCAAGATGATAGTGACGAACATGAGAAATAGAATGAAAATAATCTGCGATGATAGTTCGAAGTACAGAGGTGGATCATCTTGAACGGGATCGTTGATGAGTATATTCAGGTTGAGTTCTCCGACCATCATTGATAGGGTACTGATGAATCCCATCAGGGGGTTTGAAAACATTTCTTCGTTTGGAAAGACGACGCAGAAGCAAATAGTGAAACCGAGAAGAAGGCAAATGTAGGCAAGTAACAGCTTTAAGAACTCGCTGAGAACCTTCTGGTACATCGCTACGTAGTCTCCAAACATCGGCAGCTGTCCCATCATAAGCATCAAGTTGGTCCATGCACCAAGAACGGCATATCCACCTACGTGGTTCTGCCAACTGTAGTCATTGTGAATATTATACAGAGAAAACACAGACAGCAAAACAAACCATTCCATCAAATTCTCAAACGTTGTAAAGTATTGATGTATACTGGAATACCCAGTGATACCTGTCAGTTTTCTTATAATCTCGAACGCTGTTATTGCCATCAGTACCCACCGCTCGAACTCAATAGGATTCGCTTCCAAAAATATTCTCAGTATAGACTGTTTCTGACACAGTTCGTTCGGTACTCCGTATTTCTTCGAAAACTTTCCATTGCATGTTTTAACGACTGCAGACATTACGTATATTGATAAGAAAATTACAAATAAAAAACAAAATATCAGTCTCGCTAAATAGAATTTCCTTATCTTGCGCCATTTCATAAACAGGAAAGCGGAGCATAGTGGATGTTGCAATATGTCTTTTTGGCCTTCATCAATCAAACTGTTCAAATATGTGATCTCACGGGGATATGAAAACTTCAATAGTTTGCCGAAATCGAACTCAATTTGAACTTCCTCGTTAGTCTCTGTAGGGCGACTTAGTGATATACCACTGTCAAGATTATGTCGCAGTATAGCTAAGGACTTGGGAGTTTTTCTGGCGATAACACTCAATGCTGTCAGTCCTTTTTTACATTTGGACGTGACGTCAGCTCCAAGGAAGATTAACGTTTCAACACAAGGCGTGAGGCTGTCCATCGCCGCTAGATGTAGAGGCGAGTATCCGTAGGCATCTTTCTTGTTGACCTGCGCGCCCCAGCTCACGAGTATGTCGATGATGTCACAAGCCCTCTCCGAGCGACACACCGCCGCGTGCAACGGAGTCCTCTTATCATAATCTTCAGCATTCGCATCTGCGTTTCCGTCTCTCAATAAAACTTCTACACACTCCAAACTCGAACATCTAGCCGATAAATGTAAAGGAGAAAATCCTCTGTAATTTTTAGTATTTGCTTTAGCGCCTTCTGATAATAGAAGCTCAACACATTCGGCGTAACCTCGCGCGGATGCCAAATGTAATGCGGTACACTCCTTATCTCTTTGTTTGGTTACGCTGTTCACGCCTATCTTTGTTTCCTTTATTAAATACGAGAGGCATCGTTGGGCTCCGAGCTCTGCCGATAAGTGTAGAGCGTTGAGGCCTCCGGAAGTGACGTAAGCAGGGTCGACTCCTCTCTCTATGAACAGCTCCATGCACTCGACGGCATCGGACCTTACGGCGCAGTGGACCAGGTTATCCTCACACCCCGCCCGTTGGACCACAGCATGCAGTGACGCACCGTTAGCAATCAATATTTCCGCCACTTCCAAAGAGTTTCCGAATGCGGCACAATGAAGGGGTGCGAAATATTTCGGGGCAAAGTCAACATCAGCTCCACGTGAGAGAAGAAATAGTACAGCGCGTCCAGCACCGCTGAATGAAGCCAAATGAAGCGCTGTAAGACCTGAAGGTTCAGAGTTATGTATTTCCGCACCAGCATCCAAAATTATCGGTAGCAGTTCATCTCTTCCCAGAAAAGCAGCTAAATGCAGCGTCAAGTTAACGACAACATCCGGAGCTGAACTAATGTGTTCCTCTATATTATCAGCTGTTATTAAACCACATTCTACGTCGTCGAAAAATCTTGAAGCACCGAGCGAGAACGCTTTTTCACACAACGTTCTTCTGATGGATTCTTCTGTCAGCCTGGCTTCAGGGTCGGGAGCTGTGTAGTCGAAGCTGTGGTACATGTTGGGGGCATCTTCAGCGGGTGGTGAAGGGCCAACGAAGAGGTATTCTTTAGCTTTGCCTGTATCTCTGGCGCTTTCGAGGAGGTCGATGCTTCTGACTTTGTAGCTGTTGAGAGGAAACTCCTCTTCCCTGACTCTGGATCTCATGCTGCTGGAGAGGCGGGAGCGCGAGGGGCTGCGCACAGGGGTCTGTAGAGGGGAGGGCCACCCCATCTCGCGGTAACCGAAGTTGTCCATAGCTGGAACGCTACTGAAGCCGCAGCCTCCTACTATCTTATCTCGTTTGTGTAACGAGACAGCCGAGATTTCGGTTTGACGTAGTGATTTATGAACGTTTTAATTACTGCGCGTTATTTGGCGCAAATACGATGTGTTTTTGTTTATGGTGTAATAGTAGGTAACACTGTAACATTGACTCGTAGTTTGAGGTTTCTTTGTTTGGTTACATCATGAAGTTATATTTCAATGCGATATCTTCTATTTATGCATTTGGGATCAAATTAAGGTATTTTGATTTGTGTACGAAATATGGCCACGAAATATTATTAACCTTTAACTGTGGACGCGCGGTCTCACAGACCGCTAACAGTTTTTAATTTTTGAATTTACCCCCTTCCCCTTACTCCCCGAGTCTGTGACGCTCAGTAGCTTCAGTTTTAGTGACAAAACGAGTGTTGAAGTGTGAGTTTGTGTCGCCGGGTCCAAATTGGGTGAGTTATTTTACTTTAAACTTTAACTGCGGTCTGTGAGACCGCGTGTCCATGTTTTTCATACATATAATAATTTTTGGCGTTTTGTTTTTTTTAGGTTTTTTGCTTCAAAATGTCGATAAATAACATCGAGAGCGCCAGTACTTCAAAACGAATATCAAGGTCACCGGTGCAACAGCGTGCTAACAAAATATTACGTGTCGAAAGCCCATTTTTTGAAAACGAGGTGTCTGAAGCACTTTTAGCGTCCAATCATTCAAATAACGAAGAAACTGTTGAGGAACGCTTGGTGTCGGAGGCTGATTTTATAAGAAATCATTTGAGTGACGACGAAGATAATGAAGAAGATACTGAGTGTTTAGATTTATATAGATTTATATTTATATAGGTCATATATTATATGCCTTCAGTGTTCGAAACCTCTCTGCAAGGAATGCCAATAATTTCACCCATATTGACCTACTGTCAAAATTTTTATATTTTATGTTTATAAGTTTTCTAGTTGATTTTTATTTAGTACATATATTAGATTTATAGATAAGAATGTTAAGTTTTCTAAAAAGTTTAGTTAATTATAAGTTTTAGTCCTAAAACTGATCTCAAGTTAATTAAGACTAAAAAGTGCCTTTAATTGTTTTGAAACTTTAAATATGTGAGAAAAGAAATAAATATTTTTATTAAACTTATAAAATGTTTTAATTTAATATATATACATAAAAATAAAAATGATAGGATATCAATAACTTAATTATTTTAATTTATTTTACATCGAAACTCATTGCGGTCTGTCAGACCGCTTGTCCATAGTAGTGTTACAAAAAAATAGTGTCCATAGTTAAAGGTTAAGGTATTTGGCCATGTTCATGTCGGGGGCCTTTAGGCGGTCTAAAACTCCCACACCAGGGTTGGCCACTAACCCACTCGAAACGAATGACAAAGGTATTTTGAAAAAGTCTATATTTATTAAGTTATTTAGTACCTAGTGGTTTTTCTGCATGAAATACCTAACGGTTTTCATTTTATAATTTGAAAAAAGAAGGTTTCGTTTCGTTTGAGAAAAGATTTTTCATAATACCTACTTAGGTAATACTACTCATATTTCGTCAAATTTGTATTTGAAAACATATTAAACATTCGAGTGTAATTAATGAGTGTTCGTATGCTTAAGAAATGCACGTGACTTTGTTTATACATATAAATTGTTTAAACATTTTGATTAGATTATAGCAGAAACACGTTTGGTAAATAATGCGATGTTTAGGGTGCGTTTTAAATAACAGCCAAACATCGTCGCCAACAACTGTATCTGAACATGTTGACTCGGGCGGGAATCGAACCCGCAACCCCCGACACAATAAGCGCTCTCACACGCCACAAAGAGTTCAAATCAAAGAGTCGTCACATAAAGGACGCGTGTGTTTACACAATGTAAAACCAAAACCGAACAAATATAGCATATCGCGAAAGTCAGACATCTGTTTGTTTGTCAAAGATAACATGTTATCTGATGAAGCATTTTATGTAGATCATTTTTAATTATGGTTTTCTTTTACATTTTATAACTTACCAGCAGCGCTCCGCGGTTTTACCCGCGTAGTGCCCATTCCCGTGGGAATTTCGCGAATTTTTATACATATAAACCTTCCTCTTGAATAATTCTATTTGAAAAACCGCGGCAAAATCCGTTGCGTAGTTTTAAGATCTAAGCATACATAGGGACAGACAGACAGACAGCTGAAAGCGACTTTGTTTTATACTATGTAGTGATTTTATTTGGATATTAACAGAGCCTCGCGATTTTACCCGCGAAGTGCCCATACCCGAATTTGTCCCGATGAGTTTTGATTTGTCTAAAAAGTAGAGATAAAACGAAGAGAAAACTTTTGTCTTCAGTTATGTACTTGCCGGGCTAAATACGAAACTCGAACAGACCCACAGGACATAGCTAGTAGTAATAAACAACAAGATATACTTCTCAGAATATAATATTAAGTATGAAGAGTGACAGTCGTCAACCTCAATGCAATGTTTGAGGTAAATATTTAAATGGTTGCTTCAGTACTTACTGTATTTTATATTAAACTAGCAGCACCCCGCGGTTTTACCCGCGTTGTGCCCGTTCCCGTGGGAATATCGGGAATTTTTATACTTAAAAACTTTCTCTTGAATCACTCTACCTATTACAAAAAACCGCATCAAAATCCGTTGCGTAATTTTAAAGATTTAAGCATACAGACAAACAGACAAAAATAGCGACTTTGTTTTATACTATGTAGTGATTTTCCACGAGGTTTCACCTGCAGTGCACCGGTTCTCGTAAGAATCGTGGGATTTTTATTACTTATTACCCTATTTCTGACCAAGATAAATAAAAAAAAGAAAAATTATTAAAATCGGTTCAGCCGGTCTCGAGTTATAAATGGCGTAAATAACTCGGCATTCTTTATATACATAGACTAGCAGCGCCCCGGGGTTTTACCCGCGTTGTGCCCGTTCCCGTGGGAATATCGGGAATTTTTATACATAAAAATCTTCCTCTTGAATCACTCTACCTATTACAAGAAACCGCATCAAAATCCGTTGCGTAACTTTAAAGATTTAAGCATACAGACAAACAGACAAAAATAGCGACGTTGTTTTATACTATGTAGTGATGTGTATTAAATTAAATATTTCGTTTGATATTATCAAGACACTATTTGCCGCACTGGTACGTCCATTAAATCGACATTTAACAAATTGATTTAATGTTTATACATTCCAAGTCAAAATACTCATTAAATCGCTACTGAGGAAGCATTTTATGTCTCTGAGTTCCATCCATCCTCACAAACTTTCGCATACTTATTAGTAGGATAAAAAAGTTGATAAGAACATGCAACGTAAAACTACACACAACCGATACCGATATTATACATACTGATATTTACCAAGAAACGTTAGAAAGTCGAAATATTGTAACGTTACGTATCATGTAACTAACGGTGCGACCCGGCGCCGTCCGGTCACCGGCCGGTTCCTGTCCGGCGCGATCCGGCCGATTACACCGGATCACCTCACTGATTACCTGCACTTGACATTGGTGTGCTGGCTGTGAAAGAGTAAGTATGGGTACAGAATGGATATGTGATAAAATGTGCCTAATATTTAATCTTATTGTAATATAATGTAATGGCTGAGTGGAACATTACAGGCGAATACTTCCCGGAAAGTTTCGGTCAAATCCGTTCGGTGGCTTTTGCGTTACATACACCTACATACATACGAGTACATTCCCCTATTACCATAGTAAATTTACATCCAAGATACCACAATCCTCCCTCTTGACAAAAGTTCCTATAGCAATACCTAAAGTACCCATCCTTAACTACCTAAATATATAACTATCTTTACTTAGTAACGTCCCTCCTGCACCGTACCTACTCTACAAATTGTCAACTAATCTAACGCTAAAAGACAAGGTAACCGAAAAATATATGGTCGCGCCGAGGATCTCAAAGAAAACCAAATTTACTTAAGAAATTATTTAATTAATAATTAAAATGGTTTTACAATCTAGTCTAATCTAATGGTGTACTCGTTCCGAAGTTAGGAATACAAGTGTCCCTCCTGAATATTCTGAGTATGTATTTATATTGAACAACTTAACCTAGTCAGCATTAGTTAAATTAATATTTACATAATTTATATAATTTATAGTTCCCGTAACTTAAGCTAGTCGGCGTTAGTTGAATTAATATTTGTTTAGTTTATATACTGCTGAATAAGACGTTTAAGTAAAGTTCAAGTGTGGGAACAAGGGGCACACATAGTGGGAACAAAGGGGCACACATAACATCTCCCCCCGTAGAACAGCGACTGAACACCTTGGATGTGAAGGCAGCTGGGGGTTGATCCAGGTCAACCCTTGTCCTTGTTTCAGGAACGGCGTAGACCCCCATTGATGCTCGTTCGGTTATTTCATCAGGTCCTTGAAGTCGCCAGGATCTCCGGTACGTCACGATGGCAGCGCAGGATAGACCAATCACCACTATTATGGGATAAAGCGGTATGGTCGTATGGTAGATGCTGCTCTCAATTGCTCCAGATTTTACAATTGGATGCTGTGCGGAGACTTAGTGTTAATCTCGTACAAATGGTCAAGGTTGATTGAGTTTAGTTCAACCATGAGAGATGCTGGAAGCTGCGGTGATTCATTTGAGTATATATCCATGATTCTGAGTGCTTGGCCTTTGATGTGGTCGTTCATGTTTGAGACGACAAAATCGGGTGTAAAGATGGAGCAGCCTTGTGGGATGACTGCGAGATAACTTCCTCGAAGCTCCTTGTAGAGATTCTGTGCGCACGAGAGATGAATCTTCGATCGTACGGGAAAGTTAATTGTGTAGTGCTTCTCGTCGAGTTGATCGTAGGCTGACCTCTGTAGAGTTACTCGTACTGACTTGCAGTTGGCGGTCCTCTGTTGCTCGGTGATAAGTCGGTGCATGCAGTCCTCTTCATCTCGGTGTGTTGTCTGGTTGCCATTGCAGATGTACCACTTGGTGGTTTTCAGGCATTCAGCCTCCATGTACCTGAATTCTTTGCCGTATATTGCCAGGAATGGGAAGGAGGTAAAGGATTTCATTATGCTTATTAGGGACCATGGACAATCTATACATAGTGTAAACACGAGATAAAACTATAGGAAATTTGAAAACTAAAATAATTTCATTACCTTTATAATAATAACCTACTTGAATAATGTCTTATTATTCTCGAATATCAATTTCAACTAAGTTGTCATTACTGTATAAATTTCGCAATTTTTACGTCAATTATTAGAAGTGTTTGTGCTAAATGTGCATTTTAACTAGTCATAGTCACGAGTAGTTTCGGCTTGGTTAATTTTATCAACTAGTTCCTCAATTTTTACCTGTTTTTTTATAACTATGTTATTGGTTATTTTAGAATATTGAGACATCCATTCTTAGAAATGCTAATTATACTATGTTACTAACTAGTTATCCGTATCCTTAAGGTTCCTAATACCTTGATCATAACGCAATGCATCGGTTTGATCTAAATTACCCGTTATACATACTTTTAACTATATTACCAAGTCCGTCTATTAATTCGCGTTTAGAACGGCTTACTTCAAAGCTCTGTAACTGCTCAAGCGAACTATATAAGCTTTATTAGTTAAGAAATGAATATGAGGGGTTAATAATGAGTTAGTTATATTATTTAAAGCAAAGGTTCTATGGTATTTAATTAATTAACCACTGAATTTACTTTAGATTCTAGGTCTTGTAAGTTAATGGATTGGATGAATGATAGTGGGAGATAATTCTAGTAGGACCTAATCTGAAGGGCAAAATACCAGGGCCTTCGTCAATACTGTCAAGTTTTATCTCCTACATCCGTACTATTGCCGGCAGGAGGAGTATGATTATGAGAAGATTCCGGTAACAATTGACTACTTTTAGGTACTCGCTTAAGGCGGGATTTTGCAACTGGTCCACGTTTTTTCTTAGTATAGATGTGAATAGGCAAATTGGCAATGATCTCATCACGCATATAGCGTGGAGCCAACTTTTGTCTAGAGGCAAGAGGGTTTTTAATATATATCTGTTGCTCAGGGGGGTACTCTATTTCAGGACTACGGTTAGTATTAAGATGATTAGTTAATTCTGTGCGATGAGATGTACATGATTCGTGCAATAAACTATAAACTTTAGACATTCTATTTTTATGATCTACTATATACTGCTGTAAAAGATGGGATGAAAGGTCAACGTCAAATGGATCGCGCGGGTCAAAGTGACCAGTAATGATCTCTATCGGCTTGCATTTAGTGAAGCTGTGAATGGAATTGTTATATCCCAGAAGGGCATAAGGCATTAGATTGGTAGTAGTTTCACCCTTGTGTTGGAGCTTTAAAATACGCAAGTGTTCAAGTATTGTCGAATGAAATCGCTCCACGATACCGTTTTCGTTAGGGGTGTGCGGTGCGACCCTGTGGTGTTGAATCTTATGCAATTTTACAAATTCTGTTACAAGCTGATTGATGAATTCGGGACCATTGTCTGTTACTATGGTGAAAGGTATACCATGATGTGTGCAATATGTTAGAAAGGCCTGAACAACGCTGATAGCAGTTCCATCACGTAAATAATATGCCTGAGCATACTTTGAGAATGCGTCTACTATAGTCAAAAACTTTTCACCCTGTATAGTAAGTAAATCCATATGAACTAGCTCAAATGGTTTACTGGGTGGTGGTACGACTCGAAATTGTTGTTTGATTGGATTTCGATCGTATTTCGCCTGACCGCAGATGGTACAGTTATTGATAAATTTAGTAATATGCTCTCTCATTTTCGGCCAATAGTACCTACGTGATAAAGCAAGGAAGCACTCATTAATACCCCGATGGTTGGTTTTACCATCATGGTAGTGACTAATGATCTCTTGTTGTTTTAAATAGTCACGCACGTTTTCTAACTCATTCTTTACAAGAACCAAATTCATAGCTGAGCTTTTAAAGTATTTCTGGATAATCGGTATTACTCTACTCATAGCATCAGAAGGATTAATAAGTAACCCTGTCTTAATTTTAGGATGTACGTACTCTCGAATTGCATTTACAATGTCCTGCTCTAAACTAGATTCGGATAACTGAACTGACGTTTTGGTGTGTGTATCAAATGGCTTAGTGACTACAGACCTACCTTTGATGTCGCCTACGATGTTGAAAACGATCTGCTTCGTGTACCTATTTAGTGGCTCCTCTGATATCGGCACATCTAAGATGGGATTTTCTGCATCAGTGTGAACAGTAACGGTTCTAGAATCATCAGCACCTTCACTAGCTGTGAGGGTTCTAGAATCGTCTGAATTATCAGATCTTACGGAAGGGTTCACAATGATTGAACTAAGTTCTTCATTATTTAACTGAATGCGAGATAGGGCATCAGCGTTTGTATTATATTTACCCTGTTTATACAAAACTTCAAAATCGTATTCAGATAGTTTCAGACGCCATCTTGTCAGTCTCGAATTAGGTTCCTTTAAACTCATTACCCATTGTAAAGGCTTATGATCAGTTACAATTTTGAATTTACGGCCAAATAAATAAGGTCTAAAATATTTAGTAGCCCAAACGATAGCAAGAAGTTCCTTTTCTATCGTGCTATAGTTCAGTTCGCTAGAATTTAGAGTCCTCGAGGCATAAGCGATGGGTTTATCAGAACCAATAGTACCCTGGGATAACACGGCTCCAATGGCTACATTGGATGCGTCGGTTGTTAAATTAAATTCCCTATCAAAATCCGGGTACTGAAGAATCGGGTCGTTGGTCAGAAGTGTTTTACAATGTTCAAAACACTTAACGTAAGTTGAATCTAACGTTATTTTAGAACCCTTTTTGAGACACTGTGTTAACGGTTTTGTTATACGAGCAAAGTCCGGGATGAATTTTCTATAATACCCTATTAATCCTAGAAATTGTTTAATTTGTGTAGGGGTTTTTGGAATAGGGTATTCCTTAACAGCCTTGATTTTATTTGGATTTGGCTTAACCCCGTCCTTACTAATGACATGCCCTAAGAAATCGGTCTCTAATTTTAAAAATTCGGACTTGTCCATTTGAATTTTGAAGTTTGACTCACGTAGTCTATTAAAGACTTTCTCTAGATTAGCCATCATTTCTTGTAAAGATGTTCCAAAAACGATTATATCATCTACATAAACTAGGCAAATTTTATTAATTAGATCTCTTAGCACATTTTCCATGACTCGTTGGAAGGTCGATGGTGAGTTCTTTAGACCCATGGGCATTCTGAGAAACTCATAATGTCCATTTTCCACATTAAATGCGGTTTTCGGAATGTCTGAAGGATCCATTTCAACTTGATAGAATCCGCTTGCCAAATCTAATGTGGTAAAATATAGACATTTACCCAGTTTATCTAAAATATCCGTGATATTTGGAATAGGATACTTATCATTAATGGTTTTCTCATTAACCTTACGGAAATCTACTACTATTCGCCATTTAGTTTTACCGGATGCATCAGCCTTTTTAGGGACTACCCAAATTGGCGAGCTCCATGCTGAATCAGATGGTTGAATGATGTTCTGTTCGAGCATTTTGGCTATTTGATCTTTAACTTCCTGTCGATGAACATAAGGGTAACGGTAACTTTTAGTGTATACAGGAACTTCATCTGTGGTCTTGATACGGTGTTTGATCTTATTAGTGAATGATAATGGTTCACCGTCTAGATGGAAAACGTCCGCGTAACGTGAACACAATGCTCGAAGGTTAGCAATCTCTTCGGGATTTAGATGATCTGTCCTAAGTCGAGATAAAACTTCAGAAACGCGATCTGGAGAGTGACATAAGTTATTACTCTCGATGTTAAAAAGTTCACCTTCGACTGGCCTATCCATAGAAAAGATAACGTCATTATCCGAGTTATTATGTACTTCGACCCAACCACGATTATTCTTTACCATAGTTACACAATCAGTAATAGTACAGTTACAAATTATTTCATCTTGAACAAAGACATCTCCATCTTTTGTATTAATGGGCAATTGAACCAGCTTAGATGAATGAGCGGGAATGATGTCTTCGTACAGGTTGACATTACGAGAATCGTAAATTGCCAACGGGATCTTTGCGTTTCTCGTTGTTAATACTTTGTTCTTAAGATCTATGTTAGAACCCCAAGCGGTTAGTAAATCTAAGCCTAGTAACCCATCGAAGTACTTGTGAAAGTCATACACGAACAAAGTCATGTCACCTTCTTCTTTGTACTCCTTAAAACAAGGTAAGGTGATGGAATATTTATGTGAACTCGTGATGTTAGAGTTCGTAACTTCGAAAGGCTCATAGTTTAGTGGCACATTATAGAAATAATTTTGCACAGCATGCGGGCTTATAAAGGATTGATTTGCACCAGTATCCACTAAAAACTTAAGAGGTGGATCATTTATTTGTACGTACATAAGCTGACGCTGCGTTTGCAAATTTACCTCTATTTTAGCTTGTCTGAACTGTGGGCTATCTGAAAATCCTCCTTTTCAGTTTTAGGACTTCCCATTTCCTCAACTGTCGCGCTTTCCTGACACTCATACGTCGGATCGTAAACGTATTCCGAGTTATTTGGATTCGGATCATACGAATAATACGGTTCGTAGTCCGGATAGATGTCACAATATTCGTATTCACCAAACTCATTAAAGTTAACTTCGCGCGATTTGAAATAGTTGGATGGCGGCGGGTTGCCATGCTTTCTCCAATCGTGTCCCGTCATTGGCAATTGTCGCGGGACAAAGGGCGTAACACCGCTCATAGGGCGCGGAGTGTTAAAACTCTGAGGTCGAGGGGGCATTCTGAACACCTGACTTTGGGGGTTGTAATTAGGCGGCGGCGCGCGGAACATTTGTTGCGTGCGCGATATACCCCTTGATGGTTGTACTGGACTCGGACTAACCCTAAACCCTGGCGCACCATGGTTAGTGAAACCCTGTGGACGTGGTGGTCCAAAGGCGTTATACATCGGCATTGACCTTACAGGTGGCACATAATTAAAATGGTTAAGTGGAATCTTATAATTAACAATAGGGGGTTGTAATTGTCTGTCTGTCCCGTCCTTTCTATTTGAACCGCCTTCGTTGCGCTGTTGAATGTACAGGGTGTTCATTTCCTCTTGTACATACTGGAGAGCTTTCTCTATCGATTCGGGACGCATACAACGGATCCTTGAACCCAGAGGGTCTTTAAGGCCTCGTAAGTACGCTTGCAAAGTTAACTTAGAATAAAGCACGCGTTTTGCCTCAATAGTTGTATGTAATGAATCGTGTAGACTTATGTAAGTCATGATCGTGCTGAACAGGTTCTGACACCGTTCATAGAACTCCTGGGGAGTACTATTCCCTTGACTCTGTAGCGACAGGTCATTATAGAGCGCGGTCTCATCGCGGTGGTCTGCGAAGTTATTAATAAGCGCGCTACGGATCCCTTGCCAGTTGTCCGGGACACCGTTGGAGTTTATGAGCCTAGCAGCCGGCCCCGTAACCTTGTTAAGGATGCCGTTGAATAATGCCAAGTTAGCTAACTCGTGCCCAGGCTCTGACCTAAAATGCGTTATTACCAATTGATCGCACAAATTGATGAATCGCGTCAATACGTGTTGGTTGCCGTCAAATTCGGGCAGTAGTCTAAGTGACTTGAAAATAATGTCAACTTGGTCTGACATGGTATTCGAGTCTAATTCTCTACACTCGTCTATTGTATTAAACCTACGACTATTTCTATCACTAACCCTAGAACGAGATTCTCGCGGATGGAAAATCTTGTACACTAATTAACTATTCACTAAAATAAACTACTTTACTTATCGCCTCAACTATCTCACTATCTACTAGTACACTATCTACTATCTCACTATCTCACTACCTACTATATCACTATCTAATTATTTAACTATCTAATTAGGTATCTAGTTATAAAAGTTAAAAGGACACAAAGGATTAAAAATTAGGATGGCAAATACTTTAAAGAGATTCAAAGCACTTACATAATTTGATTTCCTTGATGATGAATCGAGGTCTGGATTCTCCTCAGGCGCCACCACAAGTAGATTCGTGATCGCTGGATAATTAGCACTCCTAATTCCCTAAGCGATCCTACCGACTGCGCCAAAAATATATGGTCGCGCCGAGGATCTCAAAGAAAACCAAATTTACTTAAGAAATTATTTAATTAATAATTAAAATAGTTTTACAGTCTAATCTAATCTAATGGTGTACTCGTTCCGAAGTTAGGAATACAAGTGTCCCTCCTGAATATTCTGAGTATGTATTTATATTGAACAACTTAACCTAGTCAGCATTAGTTAAATTAATATTTACATAATTTATATAATTTATAGTTCCCGTAACTTAAGCTAGTCGGCGTTAGTTGAATTAATATTTGTTTAGTTTATATACTGCTGAATAAGACGTTTAAGTAAAGTTCAAGTGTGGGAACAAGGGGCACACATAGTGGGAACAAAGGGGCACACATAACAACCGTATCGCTCGTGAATGTCAATATTATGTTTCGTAATTAGTTTCGAGACAAACTCCTGGCGTAATAATTAAGGTGAAATAACGTACCGCATCAGATTATTCACGGTTATGCTCTATTAGGTAACTAACTGTTTATTAAAAGGGTTTAATAGGTTGACAATTATGTCAGTTTCAATTTGGTTCATGAGACAAAAGTAAACCATACAACTAGAACGAAAAGCATACAGGTTTATATGTATATGGTTTTGACTAACTCTGCACTCATGGCGTTGTTTGACTTAGCAATATTCGCTCATTGCGATTGTTCAGCGACGTGCAGCTCGGCCGTTTATCGGATCAATAGGATATAACAAAACGAGGAAATAATAGTGAATTTATCCTAAGGTTAAGTATACATCTATGTATTTTAAGGTTACAAAATACTCAATATTTTTGTAATTTTTGAGAAATAGTTTTTTTTTGTAAATATGCACTGCACTGCCCCTCTTACAAATATTCTGTTTGTACGGATATAGGGAAAACTTAGGAACTATTTCATATGAGTATAAACTAAGTAGGTATAAAAATTGTCACTGAAGACGACGACTGAAGAAGTATGGTGAACACAAACTAAGTAACTTCCTTAATTAAGGCAAAAATATTGTTTCTTGTTCGAATATTTCATGTGTATGGGATGTAGATTAATTAATAACAGGCCATCTAGCGACAAAAGTATGAACTAATGTTCTGTGTAGTAAAGAAGTCAAGTTCTTCTTACTTTTTAGTTCTCAAACTCTTCGCTAGATGTCGTCAGTAGTATTTTAAATAGAGTTTCTAATGAAAATGTAAGAACGGAATTATCACTACCATAATAACCAGTACAGTTATTTGCCTCGGTGGTCTAGTGGTATGTGCACTCGCCTGCCAAGACTAAGGTCTCGGGTTCAATTCCCAGGTCGAGCAGTAACCTGTTTCTTGCGTTTCAAAGATGGCTCGGGTTTGAGATCACAAGCCCGCAATCAGTGGTAGGCGTGGAAGCGTGGCGATTAGTATTTTATATTTTCCTCTGCCCTCTGTACTGATAGGAGTATCTTCGGTTAGACGAGAGGCTGTCATACGCTATTTGCCAAAGCGCGAAAGGGACAAAACACTTTAACCTCCTAAGTCCTCGCATCCTTTATACAGAACAAATTGTCCAACATGATTAAGACCCGACATTTTTCTTAGTACTCTCGCAATATGACCGCATGTCCTTCCTAACACACAAATTACATTTTCGTTTTAAATTCGGCGCCGATACACGTAAACTTCAATGTCAATGACAAAATTGACAGAGAAAATAATTAACTATTGGATAAGCCAATCAGAGAACAGATATTTTTTCATTCGGCCAGTGTACAAGATTGAAAATGAAGCGCCAACGAACAACAGGTAAGTAAACACTTATTTATTCGTGTTAATCGTTTATAAAATGTGTTAAACTTTTTATTTATTATTAAGATATTGTTACGGTCTATCGGTGAACATTAAAGTTTTATCGAAAATTAATCATCTCGATTGAATAATTAGCCAAACATCAATATGTCCTTTTTGAAGTACTTTCGGTTTTAGCTATACAATTTGGCATATTGAATATGTACGCTAAAAAGGCCATCCGGCCTTTATTTAAACTAATATTATTAATGGGAAGTTTGGGTGTTTCGATGTTTGTTACTCGATTTCGCCAATATCACTAAACAGATTTTGATGAAACTTGGTAGTGTTGTACCTTATATACCTGAATAACATATAAGTTACTTATTGCAGAGAGACTAGTAGAAGAAAATGACTACAGAGGATGATTTGCCAGATGATAGGGGAGAACCAGAAGAAAGAAGAGGCTTCCACCGATAGTGCCTTTGCCTGTGCCTGTGCTTTAAAGACGATTTGGAAAATGGTTATCAAAGAGACTGGAAGAACTTTTTCCAAGGATACCCTATTTCTGTGGCAAACCATTTTGATGTGTTTTTCAGTAGTATACCTAAAGAAACCACCAAGAATCTCGCTTCTTCTTCAGTTAAAGCTCTTCGGAAAATTTTAAACGCTCAATTCCTGGATTCCTGGTCTCTATTTCGCAGCTTAAAAAAGCTTTTAGATCACTGAACATGAAAAACACGGAAGAACAATGGGGTATTTCTGTAAAAATGTTATATTCTATTATCAACACTATTGCTCCTGAACTTACGAACCTCTTCAACCTATGCCTAGAAGCAGGTACTTTTTCAGATCTAATGAAACACAGTCACTCCAATTTTCAAATCCGGTAGTAAGGATGATCCCAATAATTAAAGGCCTATTTCAGTTCTTTCAGCTCTTAGCAAAATTTTTGAAAAATGAATCCTAGATCAGTTAATTTCCCATTTTGATGAGCATAAGATTCTACATAAAAATCAGTTCGGCTTTACAAAGGGTAACCATAGATGCTGGGACTAAATTAGTTTCTCATATATTTGACGCTTGGGAAAGTTTGCAGGATGCTCTTGGAGTATTTTGTGATCTTTCCAAGGCTTTTGACTGTGTAGATTATTTAACGTTAATTTTGAAGTAAGAATGTTACGGCATCCGTGGAATCATGAAATCTTACTTAGGCGGTCGGCGTCAAAAAGTAAACGTTAACGATAATCTTTCGGAAGGGTCTAATATTGAGTTAGGAGTGCCTCAGGGGTCAATTTTAGGTCCGTTTTTGTTTTTAGTCTACATTAATGACCTCCCGTATCTAATGGAAAGAAAATAATAAATGAAGAAACGGCAAGGATTCTTTACTTTGCTTATTTTCACAGTATACTATCTTATGGTATTGACATATTAGCCGACGTACAATCATTTTTTTACTTCAAAAGAGAGCATAAGCTTGCTGTTGTTAAGTCCAGGTTAGCACAATTTTGATATTATTGAGATTGAGAATGATATAAGTAGCTTAGGTTACTTTTGTTTTGGTATTTTCTTTGATTTTTACTAATAATTCATTACAATTTTGATAATAATTGAGACTGACATAAATGAGACTTTTGAGTTCCTTGATTTTATAACTTGTTTTAGATGATTTTATATATTTTTTAAATAAAAGTTGATTATTTTGATATAGAAGAATGTGTTTTTATTTGATAATATTTCAAAAACATTTTCCACTTTAAGTCCGGGATTCCTTTGTAACGGACAAATTCTACCCCGCCATTTTATGTATTAAAACCCAATGACCTTTAAACAGAACAAATTGTACGGAATTATTTTTTATGCTAAAATGATCTTTAGATCTATGCCAATAATGTTTGTTCTAGCTAAAAATGTTGAATAAACTTTACACCCTATTTCGAAGCGCGCAAAGTCTCGGGTCTTAAGCCACATGTCTAAATTGTTCTTTATATAGGACATGCGGTCAAATTGACAACAAAAAAAAAAAAATGTCAGGACTCAGGAGGGTATAACACTGTTTAAGTTAAATATCGTTTATGTATAAGGCGGATGACTACATCCTGGGAAAGACATAAGCTTATTTTTATCCCGAAATTCCCACGGGAACGGATACAACGCAGAAGCCCACAGGCAACCACTAATTCATAAAATAAAGTAAGTACCTAAAGCTTTCACCTTCACAACTTCAAAGTTCAAGCTAAAATAAAAACAGCATTTTAAATGAAACACGTTTTAAAGCTTATTCCCTGTTCAAATGTTATGATTTAATATTCATCACTTTGTCGGATTAAATCTAATGCTTATTTTAATTTTAAACTTGCAGCGCCCCGCGGTTTTACCCACGTTGTGCCTGTTCCCGTGGGAATTTCGGGAATTTTTTTACATAAAAACCTTCCTCTTGAATCACTCTACCTATTACAAAAAACCGCATCAAAATCCGTTGCGTAATTTTAAAGATTTAAGCATACAGACAAACAAACAGACAAAAAAAGCGACTTTGTTTTATACTATGTAGTGAAGTCCACAATTCACAAGGTCTTCTTCAAGAATCCTCAGTGAACTTGACTCAAACTTAAACTAAAGTTTACTTTATCGAAACCAAATTGATAAGCTGCTTCAAAGTCATCTTTCTTATTAAATTAACCCGCAACGGGATGATTATTAGTACCTATTCATGAACAAAATTAATTTATTTTTATATTGTCATTTCACACACGGTTAATTAGACCCAAAGTAAGCTTTGAGCTTGTATTATGTAATCTAACACACTGATACTACTACATGTACAATGTACATACACAAATACTATACAAGAACATATTATAATTGACACCCAGACGTCGTCAACAACTATGTCTTCACATATTGTTGTCTCCGGGCGGGTTGCTGATCTAGCAGTACATATATACATTTGCACCTGCCAAGACTGAGGTCTCGCGTTCAATTCCCAATTCGAGTGAAGGATGTTTCCAATTTACTTCATGGCTCGGGTTTGAGATCACAATCCGCATCAAGCAAGCGTGTTCATTACGTCTAAACCTCCTTACCGTACTTGATATCTTCGGTGAGATGAGAGGCCTTTGCCCATCAGTGGGACATTAGACGGTAATACTTACTAGTTAACTAGTGTTTTGTGGAAACTTTTAGTTATATAAGTACATAGATACAGTACACACCTCTTTACGATTAGATAGATTAAATTAATTATGATGTAAACATTTATCACGCACTATTAGCTACTGAGTAAACCCACAACAGCTAATCTTTATTGCCCATATACAAAACAATCTATGAACATATACATTATGTGACGTTTTATCAATTTTATTTATTACACAGATTACTATTAAATCGATTTCCTAATAAATATCATGTATCATGAAGTCATAGATTTAGAATAACATGATCTGATATCGTGGATTGGCTGACGATCTCGAATAGATTAATACTAGCCGCGCCCCACGATGTTAACCGCATTGTACCCGTTCCCGGCAGGAATTTCGGGATAAAATGTATCCCATGTGTTGTTCTGATGTATAACCTATATTACTGTAAAGTTTCATCCAAATCCGTCGCGTAGTTTTTTCGTGAAAGAGTAACAAACATACATACATACATCAAAAGGGAATCTAGTAGTGGCTTGCGGATGGCAGTTGTTACCTGCTGCGGCCGTCGCTACTGAAAACAGGCCTTTTTACCTTTCGTGACAGCTATCGCTGAATATAGGATCTTCAGATTATCAATCACGCGTGTTGGTACATACGTATATAAACTATCATTCATTGAAATCATGACTAATCTATACCTATATATATAAAATAAAGTCTTACTAGTTACACCATTTTTAACTCGAGAACGGCTGGACCGATTTTAATAATTATTTTTGTATTTCATTTATCTTGGTCAGGCATAGTATAATCTATAATATAAAAATGAATCGCTGAATCTGTTGCTAAGCGCATAACTTCAGAACGACTGCACCAAATTGTATGATTCTTTTTTTTAATGTGTTTAATGGTTTTTATATAAGAAAAATAAGGAATAAAAATCTCAAAATTCCCACGGGAACGGGGGCGCTGCGGGTGAAACCGCGTGGCACAGCTAGTAAGTTATAAAAATCTCGAAATTCCCACGGTATGGTGTGCGCTAAGGGTGAAACCGCGGGGCGCAGCTAGTAAATATATAAATACGATTAACTTTATCTGTGGCGAAGGCCTTTAAGCGGTCTTAACTCCAGGGTTGGCTACTCAACTACTCGAATTTACTTATTTATCGACTAAATCTCTCGCATGCTTTCTAGTAATGTTTTATTCTAAACATGGCTGGTTTTTCAATCAATCCACACTACACAAGTGTGGTTTTATGTATACTTAGTTTAGCGCCACATCTGCGGAACGTACGGCGCCGAACCTTCCGCTAAATACGCTCGTAGTGTATTTCAAGTTATCTATGACACATCAGTCGAAATTACGCCGCGTTCTGCGTAGTGCGTACCTTCATTCGGGCGGTTTTTTCAGCTAATTTTGCATTAACTTAATAATAAAATGCATTAATTAATCCTCTTACGTATTGATAGAGAATAAAAGGGAGGTTTCCAATTCTTATTGTTAATGTAACTACTTTCAACAAATAAATGATTTATTATTTATTTAATAGCATTAGTAGATACTCTGTCAAATTAAAGTATTTATGTTTTTTAATTCTCATTGACATGTTAGGCGGTATAGAAGTTTTAATTAGACAAAGTCCGACAAATGTATACTAAACATTAATGATTGACTGATTGGCAGAATAATCCAATCGAATTTAAATATTCTCTTCCACTTGATAGAGCATTACAAAAACTTTTAATTAATATCAGATATTTACGATTCTTCCTTAACAACGACATCGTTGACAAACTTTTATTTGTTTTGCTTATACTTACGCCGTAATTGCACTACTGCGTTCGCGTCGGTAATTGTCGGTCCCGGCCGGCTGTGGCAATCGTTAGACCACGTTGAAGGGCTTGAGGCGGGCTAAAAACTTCATAACTAAGGTTGGCCACTACTTTTATTGACTTGGTTTCTGTGTAAATAAAAGTAAAATTTTAATCACTTTCCCAGCATCTTTTGATTTATTTACGAAGAAAATATGTATAACGTAGTTACGGGCCAATACTCGGACCGGCCGCAATGTAATTGCGGCATTAGCAGCTACTGATCCTCAAATATCAACAGTGAGATTATAACGGGAATTAATGTTAAGTTTTTATCATAATTCAGTTTGTACGATAATGATAACAAATTAATATAAAGGAAAATTATTGTATTGTTCCCTTCACTACTCATTCGTTAGTCAATCAAAATGGGCAAGTTCCTGTGGGCTCTTACCTTAGTAGCAGGTGAGATATAGTGATGTGAAGTGATTTATCTAACTATTTATCTCGTGGCGCAGTTTGACTAAGCGATGTTAGTTCATTGCGATATTCAAGCAACGTGCAGCTCGGCCGCTACTTGGATGGGTGGCCGATAGTGGCATTTCTATGTGAGCGCTACCGTGCTTCAGAGGGCACGTTAAATTGTCGGTTCAGGTTGTTTCAATCGAATAGATCATGTCGGGGATTAAGGCGGTCAAAGAACTTGGAGACCAGGTTTAGCCACTAACCTATGCGAAATTAATTAATGAATCTATTTGTCAGGTTACTAATTGCGATTCAAACAAAATAAAAATCGGATCAACTCAGTGCTAAACATAGTAGCGCATTAAAACCTATATCAGAGTTCAAAAGCGCCAAAAAGTAGCACGGCAGTACCTACCATCCTTTTCACGAAGCAATTTTTCTTCATTTTCATTAATTACGTTGTAGATAACTATAGAAGCCTAATATTTTATTTATCAGTAACAAGTTAAAGACACACACAATGTCCTCATCATTGTTTATCGTTCGAAGAAAAAATAATCACAAATAGAATCGCGATCAAAGATGAGTTGAACTACCTATGTATCCTTTTCGAGGGCATTGCCATCCTTAATAGTTAGTTTTATGAGCAAGTTATGACGTAAACATCTCTAGAACTAAGTGCAACTTGAAGTAGCTCGTCATTTTAGGGCTCATTAAAGACCTGAGATTTTATCATGCGGGCAGAGTAATAAAGAGACATAATTTAAACTTAGGTAATGTTAAGAGCACTTAATGTTGTTCTGCCAGTTACTGACATGACTGAGGGTCGAAGGACTCTAGGCGGTCTTAAGAATGCGACACCAGTCAATGCTATCACCTATGTCGGCCTTACTTAACTTACTTAATCACAGTAAGGGTATGACTTCCTTGCTACCCAATACGGCTAGGATATGATTGGTGGACCAAACGAAACTGCATTTAGCATAGAAGTTCTGGTGCGAAGACATCCTTATCTTCACTATAGTAGCGCTCATTGACTAAGCGATGTTAGTTCATTGCGATTGTTAAGCGTGCTTCGGGCACGTTAAATTGTCAGTTCCGGTTGCTTCAATCGATTGACCATGTCGGAGGCCTTTAGGCGGTCTAAAAACTCCGACAGCAGGGTTGGCCACTAGCCTACTCGAACTTACTTAATTGTATTATTTGTTTGCAGGCGTGGCGTTCGCGTCAGGCAATGTGATCGATATCCAGGACTGGCCCAGCGCGGTGCAGGTGGAGTACTACGAGGACGGCGTCTGGAGCCACCGCTGCACCGGCTCCATCCTCACCACCTACCACTTCGTGACCGCTGCCAATTGCTTCTCTGGAGAGTAAGATGTTTGTGCTATCGGGCTTGTGGAAATTGAAAGGCCTAGTGTCAGTGAGAGCGTTTACTGTGTCGGGGGTTGCGGTTTCGATCCCCCCCGTCAACAATATGTGAAGACATATTTGTTGGCGACGACGTCTGGGTGTCAATTATATATCCTTATAAAGTATTTTTGAATGGATACTCGTATGTAGTAGTATCAGTGAGTTAGATTCCATAACATATCCTTAGAGGTTACTTTGTGTCTAATTAACCGTGTGTGAATTTTTCCGGGTACCTATTATTAATTAACCGTTTTTTGTCATCTGTTACGTGACTACGTCTGTTACGTGGTGGTGCACCGTCCGCGTGCATGGACACCCTTTTGCTTTCCGTACACGACGCACGTAGCTTGAAGACTAAAAACGCTTAATTTGAAGGAGCTCTAAGATGTAGACATAGCAATGTTGGTTACTACCTACAGGAACTTATGACCAGTGTCTGTAATTTAATTTAAAAAGAAAATTTAAATTTAATTTTTTTTCTGTAATATCTTCCACCTTTCCAGGCTCTACGCTGCCGAGAACCGCCGCGTCAGATCAGGAGCTTCTCTCCGCGGTTTCGGAGGCATCATCTCCGGAGTCCGTTACGCCCACATCCACCCTAACTTCGGTCTCCTTGGACATGACAGTGATATCACCGTCGTGCAGGTTGAACTCGCCTTTTTGATAAACGGCGACACGATCAACCAAGTGCAGATCATGGGTGAAGGAATTGAGATGCCTCCTGGACTTCCTTTGGACTTGGTTGCTTGGGGTCAGACTGCTGTGAGTACTCGCATTGTGCGTTTGTAATGGCGTAGTTTGATTGGTGTTAGTTCAGGGCGATTGTTTTGTAACGTGCACCTCGGATACTCCGATGGGTGGCTGATAGTGGCATTTATATCTGAGCGCTTCTGTGGTTCGGAGGGTACGTTAAGCAGTCGGTCCCGGGTGTTTCAATCTTTGCACTATGTCGCAAGCCATTAGATGGTCTTAAATCTCCACTACTAGGGTTGGTGGAAGGCAGTTTAAAAGAGAAAGTAAAGTATGTATTAGCCTATAATGTCCTACTGCTGGGCAAAGGCCTCTCATCTCACTGAAGATCATCAGTACAGTGAGGAGGATTAGGCGTAATCACCACGCTTGCCAAGTGCAGGTTGGTGATCTTAAACTTGACCCATGCCATACGTATAAATAGATAGTAATAACAAGCGGCATTTAGGTGGACGCGTTAGGTAAAAAATAGTAATTAAATAGGTAAAACCTACTCCTGAAAAGGTAACTGAACTACTTACACACACACGCACAGTAATTACCTATTCAACAACAAAGGACTTGAACATAAATAAATAACTAATTTACTTCTTCGGCCGTGTCACAACGGTTACGTACCAAAGAGACTTAAGGTAATTTAATTAACGTTTTATTTTCAAGATTTTCATACCTAATTGAACTGTAGTAAGTAAATTCGAGTTGGTAGGTGACTAAATCTGGCGTTGGAGTATTTAGACCGCCTAAAGGCCGCCGACGATCACGGTCAATAGAAGAAAGTGCTATAGTGCAGTCGTGCTTCAGTCACTAGAGTAGTTTATAAATAAACTACAATTAGGGTATAATAACTACTCAATATTAGTTTTGAATTGAAACTACGTTCACGGATACACTTCGCTTTTATTTAACACTAGCTGTGCCCCGCGGTTTCACCCGCAGCGCCCCCGTTCCCGTGGGAATTTTGAGATTTTTATTCCTTATTTTTCTTATATAAATTATATAAAAAGAATCATCCAATTTGGTGCAGTCGTTCTGAAGTTATGCGCTTAGCAACAGATTCAGCGATTCATTTTTATATTATTAGGGTTCCGTAGCCAAATGGCAAAAACGGAACCCTTATAGATTCGTCATGTCTGTCTGTCTGTCTGTCCGTCCGTCTGTCTGTCCGTATGTCACAGCCTTTTTTCTCCGAAACTATAAGAGCTATGTTGTTGAAACTTAGTGTGTAGATGTATTCTGTGAACCGCATTAATATTTTCACACTAAAATAGAAAAAAAAAAAATTTTAGGGGGGTCTCCCATACTTAGAAATGAAAAAAATATTTTTTTTTTCATCAAACCCATACGTGTGGGGTATCTATGGATAGGTCTTCAAAAATGGTATTGAGGTTTCTAATATCATTTTTTTCTAAACTGAATAGTTTGCGCGAGAGACTCTTCCAAAGTGGTAAAATGTGTGTCCCCCCCCCTGTAACTTCTAAAATAAGAGAATGATAAAACTAAAAAAAATATATGATGTACATAACAATGTAATCTAACACCGAAAATTGGTTTGAACGAGGTCTAGTTAGTAGTTTTTTTTTTACGACATAAATCGTAAACCGCAAAAAAATACTGATTATTCATTCAATAACTCAAATGTAAATAAAAAAACATTTATTTCAAGAACTTCTTTATTATGTTACTCGCTGCTACGGAACCCTTCATGGGCGAGTCCGACTCGCACTTGGCCGCTTTTTAGATTGTTATCTGTAGTTTCGGCCTCATCAAGACTGAGGTGCTCACAGAAGACTGAGGTGTTATGAATAGTGTTCGGTTAAACTTAAGAAACTAGTATACTCAATGTTCGTTTTAAAAATTCGTCGTATTCCGTCGTCTTGATCCGTGGCTCCGTAAAGCAACACGAAATTAGACACAATTTGGCACACCGTTCCCAAACTTAGATTAACTTAAAAAGTACTTTTTATTCCGGGCCTCCCAAAGGACCGACCCAACTCCAGTGAAGCGAAGTGGAAAAATAAAAAAATACATCTTTTTGCGCCTAATCGTCCTCACTGTACTGAAATCTTCAGTGACTGAGGGATATTGACCCCGCAGTGGTTGATGCTACACTGACCGGCACGGCACGGCTTGTTACTACGGATATACAGACATAGATTTACTAAACAAAAAAATAAGTTCACTTACTAAGGTTACACATCTTTAGCAATATAATAAATCTGAAAAATTTAACTTCTTGTTAGTTTGAACGTTGTATCTCTGGAAATATCAACAGAAATAATCATGTTTGTACTGCAGTGGACCGGCAATTATGCATCGTTGCACACAATTTTATACATACCTGCGTCTACCTATGTCGGGCCGCGCCGGGCCGGGCTAGCGAGTGTGGCATCTCTCAATTTGGTCTTAGATACCTTTACTTTTATTTACTGTACTGGCTACCTGGTGGCCAGCTTCTGGCTACATTCTGGTCCAAAATTTAAAATTAAAGATCAGCTAATTGAAACGATAAGAAAAAGATTTACTTTACTTACTACTGTACTCAAAGACGTCCGTTAAATCGACACTTAACTAATTAACGTAATTTACAAACCTACATTACAAAACCACTTATTAAATCTCTACTAAGGAAGCATTTCACGTCTCTGAGTACGGTCGTCAGTATGATTTACCTATATACCTTTATATAATTAACATGTTTCAGCATCAGTGCAACATTACTTTACTATGTATATTATTACCCTTCCAGGTTTTCGAAGGCGAAGAAGATGACAGCCTCAACAAACAGCTCCTCATCGTCCATGACTATGAGAACTGCTTGACCCAGTACCTCCTCGCTTCACAACAGGAGTTCATCACCGAGAACATGATCTGCGTTGGTCGCAGCTACCTGACTGGTCGTGACTACGATTCTAACGACTTGGGAGCCCCGGTTGCCTACCAGAACGTGCTTGCTGGTATTCTGTCTTTTGGCAGAGAAGCTGACAACGAATACCCAGTAGTCGCCACAGCCATCTCACCTTTCACCAGTTGGATTATCGAAACTGCTGAGATCATGCTTCCTTAAGTACCTTTTAGATAGCTTGGTTGTGACGGTGTTGATGACGACTAATATAGATCTTTTATTAAACTGTAAGGGCTTCTCTTAAACGCTTATTGACAGCAATTTAGCTGTAAAATGGTTTGTCTCTTTCCAACATACGCTATTTCCCCAAGAGCAATAAAGACAAAACACTTTATAACAGTGTTTTAGTTAACGAGCGGTTATGAGTAAGGCCGTATTTCCTTAAGACTTAGATCCTTAAAAAGAGCATTAATCATTAATAGTACTTTATTAGCTCTTATGGTCACTGTATTTGAATCCTTTTAAAAGATCGCCCTTCACCTCACTGTGACACTTTCCAAATATATTTTAAGTAAGTGCTTATATGCTTAAATAGTTTTACCTATTTGTCATCAAACTTGATGTGAAGTAGTTCGATTATGAAAATCGTTTTCGTAATTTGTAAAACCTCTTGAATAAACAAATTAACTTATTATACAGGTGGTTTTTTATTGGTTTTATTTCCATCCTGAGCTTTACCCGCGTTAGGTCTGTTCCTGTTAGAATACCGGGATGACAAATAGCTTATAACCTGCCTATTAAATGTGGCTATTAATAACAAAAAGAAATATTCAAATCGGATCGGTAGTTTCTGAGATTAGCTAGTTCAAACTAACAAAAACTCTTCAGCTTTAAGTAAGTATAGATACAGATATAAATATTATTATAGACTAGCAGCGCCCCGCGGTTTTACCCGCGTTGTGCCCGTTCCCGTGGGAATTTCGGGAATTTTTTGACATAAAAACCATTCTCTTGAATCATGCTACCTATTACAAAAACCGCATCAAAATCCGTTGCGTAATTTTAAAGATTTAAGCATACAGACAAACAGACAAAAATAGCGACTTTGTTTTATACTATGTAATGATAATGATGTACAAATATTGTATAGTTTTAATCACATACTATTATCGAATTTCCTACAGGACGCTGTCCACTGTAAGTTAAGTATTAAAATATACACATTTCGACGAGGCGCTCGCCCGTTACCTAGTTACTTGCACCTGAGCGTTTTTTATTTCATTCCATCTACAATTTGTTCACCTCATAGAACCTAGAATCTATCCTGCAACTATACCTAATTCTCCGGGCTTCCCACCGCAGATCAATATCGGCTCCCTGCCAATCCCGGTTCGGTTCCCGCGCATGCGTACTCTCACAGTTCTTTACTACCGGGACTCTCAGGAAAACAAAAGATTTTCCAAAATTATTTAGTATTAGTGCAGCTTTTTGATATCCAAACATGAGTCCGGAAAGAGAAAATGAAGGTATGTGTTTGAGGTTGATATTTTAGATTATATTTTGAGTGTTTCGTAGTTGCTTTGTGTCATTTTGAGGTTATAATTTGTGATTGTCTAATTTAGGGTGCCGGTTTTTTGTGTTGGCAATATTTTTTGTTCCTTATTCTATTCTTTTGCTTTTAACTATGTTCCAATAGTTAAGGTCAAAGACCTGTCGATGACCTAGATTTCTATGCCCGGATGCTCTAATTTATATGCTTAAATATTAAATGAAGTATTTTTAACATTAGTCTCAATTACAACTTAAATTTAATAAAATGATTTTCCATAAAAGACAACGTTAACTTGTTACTTCTATTGCTAAGTTAATTTTCAATATTAAAAACATAGCCCTCCTTTCAAGGTTCTGAGCAGTCGGGTAAATGGGCACGTAACTAAAGACACATTTACATTAGCATTCTAGACTCTAATTAATTAATGAGTTTACCTAGTACATGCCACGAGCAAGCTCTGAAAATAGCGTAAGGTTTATATTTAAAGGATGGATTAAATTTTAATGCTGTTACTAATTAGTTAGTGATACAGCGTTTGAAGTTAGAGAGAATTTCAAATAACCTTGATTAGTTAACGAGTAATTATTCCGTTTGTGTTTCGACTTGGAGTATACAGTAAGAGCTCGTTCACACTAGTCGGATGTCGGATACGGATTTTATTCGTGTGCCTCGGTTATTTATTTTATGTCAATAAAGATTTTATTATTAAGACAGTGTTTCTCCTCGGGGTCACGGGACAAGCCCGGTCTTTTTGAGAGGCATGCGAGGGGATACAGATCCAACTCGTAGAGGCCTTTTGGAGATGATTAATTTAATATGATGGTGTATTATTGGTATTACTAGCCGTGCCCCGCGGTGTTACCCGCGTTATACCCGTTCCTAAGGGAATTTCGGGATAAAATGTATCCCATGTGTTATTCTGATGTATATCCTAAATTACTGTAAAGTTTCATCCAAATCAGTCCTGTAGATTTTTCGTGAAAGTGTACCAAACATACATAGGTACATCCTCACAAATTTCGCATTTATAATATTAGTAGGATTATTTGTTATATAGCAGCGCCCCGCGGTTTTACCCGCGTTGTGCCCGTTCCCGTGGGAATTTCGGGATAAAATGTAGCCTATAGCCTTCCTCGATAAATAGACTATCTAACAGTGAAAGAATTATTCAAATCGGTTCAGTAGTTTCTGAGATTAGCGCGTTTAAACAAACAAACAAACAAACAAACAAACAAACAAAACAAACTCTTCAGCTTTATAATATTAGTATAGATGTGCGTCAACTATGAACAGTTTGATTCAAAATGTACTGCCACAAGGATGTTCGATTAAAATCCGACACCCGCTTAGTGTGAACGGGCTATAAAGCGTTATTTAGTTTGAGCGAGTTTCCCGGCAGCGAGCCGGCGAGTAGATAGCACACGAGCGTCATACTTGTCAAATATACTCGTAAGTCGTACTCGCTTGCTGTGATATGAATACTCGTAGCTTTAGATTGTGGCGACGTTAACTCTTTGCGATAGTTAGGGTGTGTTCAGCTTGGATGGGTGGCCGATAGTGGCATTTCTATCCGAACGGTTTCATGCTTCGTATCGGAGGGCACGTTAAATTAACGTACCCGGTTTCAATCGATAAACCATGTCGGAGGTCTTTAGGCGGGTTATAAACATCGACACCAGCCCAGCAAGCATATAACTGACGACAAAGGTTTTTGCTTCGTTTTATCTCTACTTTTAAGACAAATTTCTCTATATTTACATGCAACGGTAAAAACTCTCATTTTTACTCTCAAGTGAAGATTAAATGCGAATAGTTTTATTATTCCCAACCTTACTTCCAGACACTGAAGACATGATGGAGTCGATAGACGAGCTGAAAGAACGGCTCACATCGATGAAGAAGATGATGGAGGAACGGAAGGCAGCAGGATCTGGCACTAAGGAGCTGTTCCAAGGTCAGGCAAGGAGTCTCCACGGTACCAACATGATTGATGGCAACTTCCTGAGCTTCGTCTTCGGAGGCTCTCTCCTGGTCATCGTCAGTGTCTCCATCTATGCGTTCTATAACCTTTACCATGCGGTGCTCAAAAAGTTTCCCTCATCCCATACTGAGCTGTGAAAAGTGGATATCAGCTACGCGCTTCGCATCGCAAAAGAATGGCGATTTTTCACACAACATGTTGTTTTTTTTGATAAAATTTCATATTAAGCCTAATTTCACCGTTTCATTGAACTCGATCAGTTCAATTTAATCCTAGATCACGAGCTAGACTGAGATCAAAACTTTGAAATAGTTTCTCTAAACCGAGTTCTGTTGATCGTGGTTCCAGATGGACACGGTGAATTTGGACATTAGACGTTTAATGAGCTCTATAGGTTTTCTGTTTTGGAAGTGTATTGTTTCTTGCGTAGTTTTTCTTTGACTTTAATATTCATTGACATTGAATTGGTAACTGTAAATTCCGTGTTAAGACAGTACATTTGGTATAGCGTTCAATGTTGTAATTATTAATCCAGCTTAACTGCAAATACTACTAATGTAAATTAGATTTAAATTGTTCTGTTTTAGAACAGAAAATCTATGGAGTAGTCAATTTTAATAATCATTTTTTTGTATTTAAATCTCGAACGTTTTTAATATGTGTCGTGTTGTTGCATAAGTGTTTTCTGCATAGGTACTACTGTGCTTGACCCTCTGTGTACAGATATTTCAAACTTAACAATAGTTAATTAACTGTATTTGTAGCCGCTGTGTCGATGTTTCTGTAGTTTATTAACTGACATTGTCATATACATAGATACATGTCTAATACATAATATTCTTGGGGATGATCATACATTCTTTATAAAATTACGAACTATATTCTCATTACATTTCATTAAAGTTTACATAATATATTAACTTATTAATCAACGGTCGTCGGTGACCTACGTTAACATGTTAGAAAAATTAAATCTATCTATATTAGGCTTAAGTGGAGTATACACATAATTCAATACAATGTTTCCACATTTTAATACTAGACTAACATCTTGGACTCTTTATAAGAACATTTCAAAATAAAATAAGTTTTACAAAAAAAATCTCATTGTTCGACTCCATCGCTTTTTCAAACCACTTTACACATGCTAAAAAAATTGTTCGTAATTTTATCTAAGCAATGGATATCCTTGTCAAAATAAAATAGGTTAAAACGTCAATATTTGTAAGGACAGCGCTACATCAGTACCTTATGTAGATAGACGGTAGGCATTTGCGATGCGTTACGCGCGTAGTGTGCGCGATTCTAATCGTAGTTAAGGTTATACGAATTTGAGCATTATTCTTTAGGTCGTAAGTTCGAAATTGTAATGGATTAAGGGAACATAATGTGTACTTTACTGTGCTAAATGGTATTGTAGGATAAAGTGTATGGTTAATAAATATTGGACTCTTTTTTAATTTAATTTGTGTCTCATTTGGAACCTTTATCTACGAGCTATTTATTAATAATGACGGGAGTGTGTCCCTGCAGTTGTAATCCATTAGATAAAACACCTTCAAAGGGCCTCTATGAGTTGGACCTGTATCCCCTCGCATGCCTCTCAAAAATACCGGGCTTGTCCCGTGACTCCGAGGAGAAACACTATAATAATAATAGTCCTCCAGCCGATTTCGGCCACGGCGACCGCTTCTACTCCTAGCTTCCTCGTCTTGTATGTGCTCTAACATGACTCCCGTAGCCGATTTTGTTGGCGAAGGTACGCGCGCACTTGGGACACGTTAGAGCACCGTTATTTATTACCTTCCTTCTAACATAATATAATGCTGAAGAGATTGTTTGTTTGAACGCGCTAATTTCCGGAACTACCAGGCCGAATTGAATAATTCTTTTTGCATTGAATAGCAACATTCGAGAAAAGATTATAAGATATATTTATCCCTAAATTTTCACGGGAGTGCCTGTTCCTGTGAAATTTTCGGCGTAAAGTTGGGGCACGGCTAGATTACTTAAGTGGCAAATATAATAACTGAAAATATTCTTCTGTTTTCAAAGTTGGTTAAAAATAGCGTAGCATGGAAAACATATTTAAAAAAAAATTGTGTGTAGGTAAATATTTCAAAGTCCATTTGATAATAGGTATTGCTTATAAGATTTTGACTGAGGTTGAATGGATATTTCCAAGCAACTAATGCAAATACCTTTTGTATGAAGATGAGTATAAACAAAATAAATTTTATCATCCCTTGGCCGGGCAGAGGAGACCTTCTTATCGATACCTTTTATTTCAACTACATCCCACACGTTAAGCCGTCGGTCCCGGTTACTTTCTATGGATAGTAGTCGTTACATGAGCCATGTCAGAGGCCTTTGGCGGCTCAATAACTCTGACACCAGGATTGGTCAGGTTGGCCATCCACTCGATGAAGAAGAAGAAGAAGAACTACATCCCGATCTTTGTATGTGTTTGTATAAATCTATACTAATATTATAAAGCTGAAGAGTTTGTTTTGTTTGTTTGTTTGTTTGTTTGTTTGTTTAAACGCGCTAATCTCAGAAACTACTGAACCGATTTGAATACTTCTTTTTGTAATAGATAGCCACATTCAACGGGAAGGTTATAGGCTATTTTTCATCCCGAAATTCCTACGGGAACGGGTACAACGCGGGTAAAACCGCGGGGCGCTGCTAGTAACATAATATAATGAATTTAATATAACATTACACAGTACACTTTGCTTCGGAGTTCACGTTAAATCGGTCCCGGTTGTTTCAATCGATAGACTATGGCGGAGGCCTTCTGGCGGTCTACCAACTCCGACACCAGGGTTTACCATTTACCTAAACTTGCTTAGTATATTTTATATCATAGTATTCCCACAGGAATGGGTATTCCCACAGGATCAATAGGGATAAAACTTTGGCGTACTAATTATTTCATTGATTTAACCGACTTCGCTACAGTCTGTAGTAGACATACGTAGACAGCTAACTTGTTCAAGGATCACCAAACTGTATGACCTACTTTCTAAATACATACAGTACTTGCAAATAAAATCGGCAGACATGATCATACTCCTCGCACAAAATTAATACACCCAAAGGCCAACTTACTACAAAATACATTCTAAAACAGTGCACACATTAATGTGAGCTACTCGAGTTTCAAAAGGTGCCAACCAATAATAATATATATACCTGGAAAAATTCACTTAAGTTTAATTAGACCCAAAGTAAGCTCTAAGCTTGTGTTTTGGAAACTAAAACTCACTAATACATATACACTTGCGAGCAATAAACTGGAATCACTTCATCGCTGGTTTCTGCAGACCATATTTTACAGTTTCCATGGAATAAACTGTACATTGGTGTATACCATTTGAAAATTAATTTTGTTAGCTTTCGAATGGTATAAAAATTAATTTAATTTAATTAAGTTTCCTACCTTCATTTAGTGAATTATTACAATAGGTCGAACTTGTGGATGTTTAAATTAATAAGAAGTAATATGAAAATATCAAATTTTTATTTAAAATCTTTGTTATTTCCCGCTTAATATTTTGTATTGCCCCCCCGGGCCCTAATGACTGCTTGTAAACGGTTTTTCATTGACCTAATGAGTTTCTTGATGAAATCCTGTGGAATTTCCTGCCACTCTTCGATAAGAGCAGTTTTTAGGTCTTCTATTGACGCTGGAGCTGGAGATCTTCCTCGTACCCGCCTTTTCAGCTCATCCCACAGGTGTTCAATAGGGTTCATGTCAGGGCTGACGGCTGGCCAGTCTATTGTGGGAATCCCGACTTCTTCCAGGTACTGTCTAGTCGCACGAGCGGTGTGGCAGCGGGCATTGTCGTGCATTAGCAGGAAATTTTCGCCAATAAACCCGGCGTAAGGGAGTACATGGCCCAGCAGAATGTCGTTGATATACCTTTCTGCGGTTAGTCCTCCTCCCCGACCTCCACCGGGTACGAATACCAGCTCCGTTTTAGCTTCAATTGAAATCCCCGCCCACATCATACAAGACCCACCCCCATATGCCACTGTTTCCGCTATACAGCATTGTGCGTATCGCTCTCCCGGTCTCCTGTAGACTCTCCGTCGACGGTCGCTGCCATGTAGGCACATCCTAGTCTCGTCCGCGAACAAAACTCGGCTCCATTGCTGTATATCCCAATCTAAGTGATCACGAGCAAACTGAAGTCGGGCTTGTCGGTGGGCTGTAGACAATTTGGGTCCCGTTGCTGGCCTTTTTGGGGTCAAGTTAGCTTCTTTGAGTCTTCGCCTCACTGTCCACTCACTGACAGTTCTCCCTCGAACTTCTCCGAGCTCCCGCTGGACGTCAACGCCGGTTAGATGTCGATTTCGGAGAGAAGTGCTCACAATAAATCGGTCATCTCTCGCCGAAGTGCATCGCTGTCGTCCAGATCCTGGTCTTCGGACTAAGTTTCCAGTCTCTCTAAACCTCTTGTATACTTTGGAGACACAGGACTGGCTCAGATGAAGCTGTCGAGCGATAGTACGCTGAGAGAACCCTTGCTGGATTAGGGTGACGATTTGAGCGGCTTCTATTGGTGTGGTTTCCATTTTCTTGTAATTCCAGTATTTTGAGTGACGTGATGTATTGGACTGATGACAAAATTGCATAAATTCCCAGTTTTTATAGGGATTCAGGAGTGAAAAAGTTGATGTTTCGTTCCAAAAATTTATGTCTTTTGTTTTCACGTTCCATGACATATGATGAACATTTTTTTCGCTATGATATCGAAAGAGTTTGCAAGCTAATAAAATTATCTTTAAAATAATATACCACAACCTACACTTCATTCCATGGAAACTGTAAAATATGGTCTGCAAAACCAGCGATGAAGTGATTCCAGTTTATTGCTCACAAGTGTACATACACAAAAACATTATAAGAATATGTAATTGACGTCCAGACGTCGTCGAAAACGTCTCCGTTTTGTATAGTGATGACATTGATATACTAATAATGACAGTTGTCGCTAATCTGTGAATGGTTGTGCCAGTACGTCAAAGGTTGCGTGAGAGAGAGATAGCCCTCGGCTATATGTAATTATTTTCCCAGTTTCAAAATTCAAACAGTGTTTAACTTTATAACGCAAAGAACAGCTGGTCTAAAATAAGATAATTTTTTATCACAAGTACGTGTGAAAGCACCAGTCCACCAATTGAATTTCCAACCACTGTACTTGCATAGTTCTGTACTTTTATCACGTATCTTTTCTAGTTCTGTTCGAAAGATATTTTTCAAAGTTGTTCCTCTAATCTTGGGGCCATTAAGAAAGAAAATAAGAAGTTATAAAGTTGGATTGCAAAACTTTTATAAGATAAAATGGTTTGTTATGTAAAATCGATTATATTGTAACGGACTTTATATAACTGCTTTACATTATTATGAGTATAATACGTGGTGTGAAAAGACAGACGCATTCTTTAAATTAAAAGAGAGAAATAGAAGAATGTTATACACTTTTTAAACTAACACGATTTGCTCTCATTATATACGTCACGGCACGGGATGACCTATTCCGTGTCCACGAGCGGTGTAATCCATTCGAAACTTCGAGTAAGTACGTATTTTAATAATAAAATTATATATCGTAACGCGATACAGTACCGTTCAATTTAGTAGAAATAAGAGTATTACCGTGCTTCGGAGGGCACGTTTAGCAGTCGGTCCCGGTTGTTTCAATCGTCAGCCCATGTCGTCACCTTTATGCGGTCTAAAAACTCCGATACCTAGGTTGGCCACTGACCTCCTCAAAATAAATGAATGAATGAATGAATGACGTGCAAGCGTCTCTTGTCTCTATTTATTGTCTGGACCAAATTAATTATTAATTACGTTTCTAAAAAGTAAAATGAGTTTCTTCACTTTATAAATAAATAAATTAACAAAAAAAGGCTGTTCTTTTAATGTATTAATTTTATCTTATCTTCAAATTCTCAAGGGACGTCGCTAAGCCTACGGACCTGCCTTCAAAAGCGTATGAAAATAAATCTAACCTAACCTAAATGCCACATTAGTACATTATGACGGGCGTTAAAGTAGCAAGTCTAGAATAAATTCAATCTCCCGCTGCCCTAAATTCTATCTATTTCTATTTGAACCGCAAAACGAACTCAATTCTTATTTTAGTATTTCAAACGTCTATATTCGAAAATAAGCCACGCCTGCGGTTTTGCCCGTATTGTGCCTGTTTCCGTACAAATTTCGGAATAAAAATAGCCAAGATTTTTTATCCCAATTTCCAATATATAAAGATCCCTTCGATAGTAACTGCCTGTCTGTCTGTTGCGCTTTAAGCCGTAGAAAATACTCGTTTGTACAAAACCTTAGGCAATGACATAGGCAACCTATGAATTTCAAAATTCCTAAGGGAAAGATAGGGGTGAATAGCTAGTAATATATTAATATGAATTCACAAAACAAAAACTTCTTCTAATGAAGCTATTTGAAAAAAATTTAGAAGAATAACGAATCACTACACAACGAATAGGTAGAAAACACAATTGAAATCTAGTAACTGAATAAAATAACTATAAGCAAAACAAAGAACCGTTACTGCCGAACTGAAACCCACTCAAACCCAACAATAATACACATAACGATCTCAATAATAACTAATTAACAAAAACCAATACCAACACAAACAAAACAAAATCACCAACAAAATCAAACAAGAAACTACCACAACACTACTGTCAGTTTCCACTTAACAAACTACACCCATCTCGCTCACTCCTATTCAACTTGGTTCATAAATGTAGATGTTAGAAAGAGACAGCGATACGTGATTGTATTAGGTTAAGTAGTAACGTGTGACGCATAAAAATATGGCTGATACGGTAACCGGTATGATGGAATTGTGGAGTTAATGAATGCTTTAGTGATGGGGTGTGGAGGTTTTAGTTGACCAACTGCGGGTAAGGTTGATTGATTGAGTGAATGAATGAATGAAAAAATGAATGAAAGAATGAATGAAAGAGTGAATGATAGAATGAATGAAAGAATGAATGACTGAATCAATGGTTGACTGATTGAATGAATGATTTTTTACCTATTTAACTCATGAACGAAAAAATGGACGTATAGAGTATTATTATTTATTTAAGCATTTTTACATTTATTAATGACGAATAATTAAAAACACTATGCTATGTACCTAATAACTTTAACACGAACTAATTTATTTGTACCGGTGTTGGAATCATTAGAGACCCTAAGGTGATCTAAAAACTTCCACCATTGACCTACTCAAACATACTTTCTACTAAAATACAAAAAAAAAAGTTTTTTAATTAACTTTCAGAAGTATAAAAGAAAAAAAAAACTGTAACATACATTGTAACCACATTCAGTTTTTAATTAAGCTTTGCAAAGTAAGCGTTGCTGTTTTCTTTGCAATCATTTGCTTTTAACTTTAATTCTTTTCTCATTTTCTCCGCTGAGCAACATTTGTTAAGAAAGTGCCGACGAAGAACTTGCAACGCAAACACTAATCACCAATGGAGAAGACCAACATTTTTTACTTTACACACCAAATAAATCTATACAAAATTACAAGAAAAACTGTGTTTTTACTTTTTCCCTAACTCAATAAATGGCTAAGATATTAACGATCAAAGTGCGTATTTTCGGCCGTGGGATTTTAAAAACGCGGGCGGGCTCTCACTGGTCGATGACGTCACAACTCGACAGTCGCGCTCTCGTACGCACGCCGCTACGCATTAAAAATCAAAATTTAACTGTTTTCTGCGGAAAAATGAGTGAAAAAATAGTGAGGAAATACTGTATTGTGCCTCAGTGCTTCAATTCGACAGTTAAAACACCAGATAAACTCTTTTTTAATGTGCCTGGGGACCCAAAAATGAGGAAGAAGTGGATGACTGCAGTAAAAAGGATGGATTCAATAAGCCCTACATACGTCTCCCTCTCTTTTTAACTGTATATACCCTATGATATCATCTCCGTAGCTCTCTCTTCCTGACCTAGAACCATAAAACACTACGAATTAAAAAAAAATACCTTCAAAACGTATGTTTTTAATGTACTTACTATTAGAACGGTTTAACTGATTTTGACAAAACATGTCTATGAACCACTGTTAAAAAACAACATTGAAATAAATTATAAACGCATCGAAATCGGTTCACCTGCTTAAAAATATGCTACGTTACTACAGACAAACATACAGACACGCAGACAGACATAGGTAGACAGACACATTAGCATTCAAACTTGCAACACCCCTATAAAAAAGTAAAAATTTGCGGCCCGCAAGTTGATCACCACTGATTTCTTAACTAAGTAGGTATTATTTATTTTTATTAAAAAAACAACTGTGAATGAACAAACTAAAGCGGACATTGGATAAAATTAAAAAAATATCTGGTTTATTATAAAACTATATTAATAGGCAGGTTACATATTTGTCTACTCAGAAAAGTAATAACTACGTAAATACCTACCTACTAAAACTTACATACATCTGTATATGGGTAAATAGTGACATTTTCTTATGTACTAATAAAACATATACTAAAAATTTTAATTAGATTCCAGATTTGACAATTTCAGTGTTGCAACATTATGACAAATACTAAATAGTGACGTTGCGAAATTATTCGATATGGAAATGGAATATTTCCGGATCGATTCTTCTCGTTTATAATTTTACTCTCGTAAACTAAGTATATCAGGAAATTAAATATTTCTGAACCGATAATTTAGTTTTGACGATTAATTAACGATCTGAGACTTTTCTTTTATAATTGTGTGTGAAATAAATAAAAAAATTTGATCTTGAAGGAACATGACAAATAAAACAGAAAAAAAACGTTGTTTGTTTTGGTTAATGTGCTAGACTGTTCATTCCAAGTAAGGTGTCAAAAAATATCTAGTTTAATAATAAGTAAAAAACAATGAGAAAATACATCGGATACATCTCGGATACAAAATATCGATTCGCAATGAAATAAGATATTCGTATCACTACACTACACTAATAAATGTGGTATCATTATTTCACAAAATGACAGTAGCTAATGTCAAATCTGGAATCTAATAAAAATTCCGAGTATAGAGGTAAAATAATCATCGAAAACCTCGAGATGTAGATTGGGAGTATCTGGTAGTATTTTTTATCGCCGTCCATAATAGGTAGGTACCTACTAAATGAAACACACACTTCCTAATAAATACCTACCGAGAGTAGGAAATGCTTACTCAGGATGTAAATACCTTTTCATCTATCAAACTATCCACTCTTGGCAGATTGTCCGACTGACCTTTTAAAAAACCTTCTTCCATTCTACTCACTTCACGTTTCACTTGAGTTAATGGGATTTAAAGGATAATTTACTTTATTTCTTTGAAATATAAGCACACTAGAGGTATTATGAATACGAAGACAATCAAAACAATATGAAACGAGACGCCAAAACGCACCAAAGTTTACTGGAGTTCACCGGACCGACCGACCGCCGCCCCTTGTGTCGAGTTGTGACGTCATAGCGTAAGCGCGCCTAATCTCGGAAATTCAAAAAAGGGCTTGAACTTCTCGTCGTTATAACTTCGGAAATACTGCATGGATTGAAGTGAAATAAAAACTAGTGTAATATATATGACCTAAGCTCGGATTGTAGGTGCATTTGATAGTAATATTTTGACCCTTTGGCCTTCTCTATTAGTCTGGTAACCCTCATGGACTGCTAATTAGAGTAAAAACTATCCACAGTTTGTTTAAAACGAGTAAAAAAATGTATTAAGAATTTTGTATGAACATAACTCAAGTTTTTACAGCCGTAGTAAAGTTGGCTACGAAATTGCTACGCGCACGACTACGCTTAGCAATTTCGTAGCATATTGCTACGCCATTGTTCTCGTAGCGGAGATGTGCTACATTGTTTTCTGGCATTCATGGTTTTATACCTTTCTTTATTTGTAAAAAGATAGTTTTGTAAAATGCAATGGTTCTTTATTTGGTGCAAGTGATTTTTAACCTTTAATAAAACACGAAGAAACAAACATTTATTGCTGAAAGCTTCCAAAATAATTAACCAAGTGAGATACCAAATTTTACGATTTTATCCTTGTTATAAAATCCGTAAGAAAATTATATCATAAAACGGTAACAAATTATATTAAAGCTGTACTAAGCAAAGCCCGGCCCTAGCCTCCCCGCCCATAAAATAACAATGTAACAGGTAGAGTACAGCGAGTGTTGGGTTAGTCCGCTCTCGGCCGCTCAGTAGATCGCCCGCCGCCGCCGTCGCCGTCGCTGGCCAAACGTTAATGAACATTACTCTGTGAACATACAACCTTCATTGAAACAGGTATGTTTATTTAAGACGCATATTTTTCAATTTAGAATCGTTGTGCAATAATTGAAAAAGAGGTAATAAGTGGTTCGAATTTCAAACGTTAAGATATCGATTATTTTCGAGGGACTTTGTTTTCGAAAAAAATACAGATTTTTTATTTTAGAAAAACATATTAAGGGTTGGCTTTAATAAATGAAAGAGTCCTTTTTATTATGGATCCGAATGGAACCGCCATGTTTTAATAGAACATTAATTTAAAAAAATATAACTTTATTTTATTTAGAAAGAGGTTTTATTCTGTATTTTAAAAAATCTAGCAATTTTCTAATATTAATAAAAGCTTTTGTTAAGGAACAAAGGAAAATAGAACTGTTGCGTCGTTCAACAAGTAGAGTTTAGTCTTCGTTACATTACATGAGACCATTCAGGTTTTATACTTTGACACAAATACTCGTATCTTTGTACAAAATTCCTTCTCAAATAGTACCGAAGCGCTTCATAAACGTTTACTTACTTTAGACGCGCACGTCGGTAAAATGAAACGCAATTTACATTTGAAAAATACCTTTTAATTAAATTCAATAGGTTCATTTACTTCCTTTCTTTACTAATTTATCTGTACAGTGTCATCACATCACAAAGAAAAAGGTTGCAATTTGTATTTTAATTTTCCGAAATTTCCATTTATGTACAATTCAAGGCTCTAGAAAGTCGTGAGATACATAAGGTGTTAAAGCAATTTTATAAAACGAAGGTACTCTGATATCTTTGGTGAGATGAGAGGCCTTTGCCCAGCAGTGGGACATAGGCTGGAAGGTAGTAAGATGTTGGTAAAAAGGTTGGTTGATTTCGATATACTGTAATAGTATATACACTGCCTTAACATTATGTTCGTAAATAACATTGATTTACATCAAAAACAATCTCTTTGGGGGGATTCAAAGGTATACTAACATAATAACGCTGAAGAGTATGTTTCTTTGTTTATTTGAACGCGTTTTTCTCAGAAATTACCAATCCGATTTTATTAATTATTTTCGTAATTGATAGTTACATTCAACGAAAAGATTATAGGCTATTTTTCACCCCGAATTTCCAACGGGAACGGGCACAACACGGGTAAAAACGCGGGGCGCTGCTAATCATAAATAACCTCCGTCAATTCGAAGAAAATTGGGAATTGCGACTGAAACTTGATATAAGGAATGCCTTAACGTATTTTTTGAACAAATTGTTATAAAATGCGAGCTTCCGTCCCGTAGAATGTTGTGCAAATGTAAAGAGGAATTTTCCTCAATATGTTAGATGTATGTGTTGGGAAGAGGTTTTTTGTGAACTCGCGGCAATAACAACAGATACGAACACATTTCCTTGTAAGCATTTTCATTTATTATATTTTCTTGGGACGGTAAAAGAAAAACAATGTAATGTTTATTTGCATATTCTTTTTCATTTTATAGAAAGATTTGAGATTCAGAAATACAAAACATGTATTAATTGTGAGGCAAAAACAATTATAAGGTAGTTTTAAAATAATAAAATCTAGAAAAAATAATATTAAGTAAAGAAATGGGAAGAGCTTACCAAAAAGACACGTAAAATATATAATTAAATAATAAAATCAGTCTATTAATTCGTTAATTTCGACTAGATTAGTAGCCAACCCTGGTGTCTTGTTTTTAGACCGCCTAAATGCCTCCGACATGACCTATCGAGTGAAACAACCGACACGGTAGCGTGCAGATAGAAATGCTACTATCAGTCACCCATCCAAACTGGACGTTGCTTAACAATCGCAATGAATTAACAACGCTTAGTCAAACTACGTCATAAGTCTATATAGATTTTTCTAGGAAATTTTAAATACTAAGATAGAAAAAAAAGTATGAGCCTGTAATGTCCCACTGCTGGGCAAAAGCCTCTCATCCCACTGAAGTTATCAGTGCAGTGAGGAGGATAAGGCGTAATCACCACGCTTGCCAAATGCGGGTTGGTGATCTCAAACTCGAGCCATGTTTGAAAAGGAAACATGTTTTCGCTCGACCCAGGAATTGAACCCGGGACCTCAGTCTTGGAAGGCGAGCGCACATATCACTAGACCACCGAGGCGTTAGATAGATCTTTAAAAGATAAATATTAACCTTACTTGTACTGTTACAAAAGCAGGCTACTGTTCACACAGGAACATTGATCTAATCTACCCTCAGTAGAATGTAATAACTTTAACACCAAGTAACCGCACGCCATCCCCTGAGTATAACGTGCTTCCCGACTCATACTCATAACATAACACACGCTTCTATATAACTACCTTTTAATAAAATGAACATTACAACTTTTTTGGGGTCGTATTTTGACGTAGTTGTAATATATTAGTGGTTCGGTTTATGCGCTCACCGAATTTGGATTAATATTTCGGTCAGCGAAAATGGTTTATTGAAACAAACAAACGTGCACTCAAACGCTCAAATAGAATATGCGCATCGGCCTCCCATCCTAGTAGTGTCTGATTTGCACGTTGCTTAACAATCGCAATGAGTTAAACTCGCATAGTCAAACTACGCCGTTACAATACAGGACTAGGCTTCATATAATCTACTAGCAGCGCCCCGCGGTTTTACCCGCGTTGTGCCCGTTCCCGTGGGAATTTCGGGATAAAATGTAGCCTATAGCCTTCCTCGATAAATAGACTATCTAACAGTGGAAGAATTATTCAAATCGGTTCAGTAGTTTCTGAGATTAGCGCGTTTAAACAAACAAACAAACAAACAAACAAAACAAACTCTTCAGCTTTATAATATGAGTATAGATATAAATAAAAATGAATTGCTGTTCGTTAGTCTGCTTAAAATTCGAGAACGGCTGAACCGATTTGGCTAATTTTGGTCTTGAAATATTCATGAAAGTCTAGGGAAGGTTTAAACGGTAAGCATTGACTGAATAAATGCGGGTGAAACCGCAGGGCACAGCTAGTAAGTAATAAAAAGTAATTTAGCCAAACCTACCGCAATATAGAGTATCTATACTAATATTATAAAGCTGAAGAGTTTGTTTTGTTTGTTTGTTTGTTTGTTTGTTTAAACGCGCTAATCTCAGAAACTACTGAACCGATTTGAATAATTCTTTTTGTAATAGATAGCCACATTCAACGGGAAGGTTATATCATCCCGAAATTCCTACGGGAACGGGTACAACGCGGGTAAAACCGCGGGGCGCTGCTAGTCAATTATATGGATTACATTTTAACTAATTTTACAGACAGACAGCAATAATCATAATACTAGGCTTCAATTACCGACTGTTAATCTAGATTACTAGACCAAAAATGTAATTTGAATACAGTTTAGAAGCAAGTAACAATTATATAATAATAATACTAAAACAGAAGCCATTAACAGCCGTTGAAACGAAAACGAATAATAGGGTATTCTGATATTAAAAGTTTACAATTTGGAAGATGATTTTATTAATATAACTATTATGATCAAAACTGAAATCAAAATCAAAATCATTAAAAAAATAAAGAAATTATAAGCTCTGAAAGATTCTCTCCTGTCCCTTTCTTGCAAAACGATTTTTTGTATGCGACGTCTATGGCGCTACAAGCTTTGTGACGTCACAGAACTAGTAGTGCTGTCTCTGTCTAATCAGCAACTTTGACCGGCTGTAACTCTGGAAATAATAGGGATATAAAAAAATGGATTTTAGTCCGAGTTAATAAAAAATAATTTTAAGAACGGCGAGATACCCTATTATTCAACACTAGCAGCGCCCCGCGGTTTTACCCGCGTTGTGCCCGTTCCCGTGGGAATTTCGGGATAAAATGTAGCCTATAGCCTTCCTCGATAAATAGACTATCTAACAGTGAAAGAATTATTCAAATCGGTTCAGTAGTTTCTGAGATTAGCGCGTTTAAACAAACAAACAAACAAACAAACAAACAAATAAAACAAACTCTTCAGCTTTATAATATTAGTATAGATGTCTTAAAAATTGTATAAATCTAGACCTTTTTTATTAAGTTCTAGACTTCAAGGTAAAATTAAAAAGGATCAATATTTCTGAAGCGAAACACCCTTGTTATGTCTTTGGCTGTAGTTTTGTCTATTTAATAAACATAGTGGCGTGGCTTGACTGAGCAGTGTTAACTTGCGATTGTTAAGCAACGTGCAGCTCGTCCCCTACTTGGATGGGTGGCCGATAGTGGCATTTCTATTTGAGCGCTACCCTGCTTCGAAGAGCACGTTAAGCAGTCGGTACCCGGCTGTTTCAATCGTTAGACCATGTCGGAGGCTTTAAGGTGGTATAAGAACTCCGACACCGGGGTTGGCAACTGACCTACTCGAAATTAATGATGACTAGGTTTTACGTCTAGAATTTCTAAAAGTGTGCTCGGATCAATACCATCTATTTCTGTGTCGGACGGAGCCGGTCGTGAAAACGGCACAAGACAAACAATATTGTTCCAACGAGCGGTCTCTATGTTTGATCGCTTAATTGAATTTTCGATACGTTGTTAGGTACTTCACAAAGTTTATTAATAGATGTGTGTGTGTGTGTGTGTGTGTGTGTGCATCGATGTATAGTGTTTGCACAGGCCAATTAAAAGCGGTGAAGTGTTAAAGGCGGTTTTAACCGGTAGTCTAGTTGATGTAAGCGAATATAGTAGGTTAGTTAGAGATGTGAAGGAACTTGCACTGAATAGGAATAGATGGAGAAGTCTGCATCGGACTCACCGACAAGAGACGAGCTCTTAAATTTACGATGAGTTAAGTCCAGTTTAAACCATCTATGCTTTTTAAAACCATATACCAATTGAATAGCATATTAATATACTCGTAGTAAGCTACTAGCAGTACCCCGCGGTTTTACCCGCGTTGTGCCCGTTCCCCTAGGAATTTCGGAAATTTTTATACATATAAACCTTCCTCTTGAATCAATTTATGTATTAAAAAACCGCGACAAAATCCGTGCAGTAGTATTTGACTTTATCTCGAACAGACAGACAGACGCGGCCGGGGACTTTTGTGTTATAATATGTAGTGATGATGATGATATTTACAAGTCTAATAAAAAATAAAAATGCCCGTTACACAAAAATCACTGTACCGATTTTTACCAAAGATAGCTAGCCACCGCAAGGAAACTGGTTCATAAGTGAAATAAACGCATCGAAATCGGTATAGGTATCCGTTTGATAGCTTTAATGCCACAGATAGACACACACACACACACAGACATCGATCAGAAACTTATAAAAGCCTTCTTTTCCGTCAAGGGTTAAACAATTCTTACGAAAGCGCTATGGCGAATGGTGCCTAGACTACAATTAATTACCTTAATAAATAATTGAATAACAATACAATATAACCCCAAACAAGTACACCCAACCTTCGCACATACTCCATTAATTATTTCCAAGTAATTAATCAAAATACAATCCAAATTCGAAACCAAACTATTATCAAGTCGGCACTTGATTAAACTGTGTAATTGAATATTAATTGTGCTATAACTATGTCTGTGCGGTTAATGTGTACGTTCTAGGGAGGATCAAAGCTTTCCCAGAGGTCGGTATGAATGAGCACTTGGGATGTACGACGGATCAGTTTTCAATCTAAATCAATACATAGTATAGATCAGTCACTTTGTAATATCTGTCCCTATGTATACTTAGATCTATAAAACTACGCAACGGATTTTGATGCGGTTTTATCTATACTAATATTGTAAAAAGGTAAAATTTGTAAGTTTGTGTGTTTGTATGTTCAAACTAATGTCGGGAATTACCTGTCCGATTTCAATAATTCTTTTTGTAATAGGTAGCTACATTAAACGGGAAGGTCATAGGCTATTTTTCCTCCCGAAATTTCCACGGTCACGTGCGCAACGCGGGTAAAACCGCGGGGCGCTGCTAGTATATACTCGTATATGTATAGAAGTTAAGCATTTTTATAGATATATTCTTGTGGTGTAATGAGTGATTGATTGGCAATCTCACTTGCGGAAGCTTACCTTTCTCGCTTGTTTAATACTTGCCAAATGCCCACGGAATACTTTGTGGAAGAAAACTTTGTTGTTCATCCAGTAAATGTAGAGTCGGTCTATCTATTCAATTTAAGTCATTAATATAAACTCCACATGAATATTTTCTTTAAAATATTATTAAGCCTTGATATACGTAATAACCTGAACGCAACATATAAAAATACCTCGCGGATCCGACCCATACATATTGTATGACCGTATCAATCGATATAGTTTACCATTAATTTGACACTAGCTCCTCGCCATGAGTTTTGCCGTGTTTTACTCGTTCCGCTAAGAATTTGGGGATAAAAGTGGCCTATGACTGTTTTGACAATCTATATCTATGGCAAATTTTATCAAAATTGGTTTAGTTTAGACTTGGAAGCGTAATAAACAGACTGACATATCAACTATCGCATTTTATGCTAAAAAATAAGTAAGAACTACCAATCCTACTTTGTTTCTCTTCGAATTAATAAGATTGTATGAGGTTTCCTCAAAAACCCGTATTAAAATTTGATTAAAACTTTCCAAGTGCGTCACTGTCTGGTTCTGTCTGATGAAAACCGGATGAAAATCCGTTCAGTTGTTTTTATTTTATCTCGAACATACAAAGACAAGACTCACGAACAGAAGTAGCGGAGAACTTTGCATTATATTACGATTACAAGTAAGAAAAGGGAAGGATAAACTTTTGCTGAAACCAGGTTGAGACTGAAATAATGACCAAAAAATATTACCGAATAATCTCGAACAAAAAGCTATCAAATATAAAGTTGAAATATAATTCCGTAGTTTAATGAAACGGTGTGACAAAAGTCCGGACAAAGGGCCGGAGCGCGTCCCATTAGCGCGGAGCTTCCGAAACACGTCGCGCACTTATTTTACTCGGAAATTAGCTTTTAAAAGCTTGAGGCACTAATCTAATACTTGTCGGGTGTGACCGCAGTGGGAGATTTGAGCACGTGCTGTTGTGAACTTCATTTTATATGGTATACTAATCCACAGGTATACTAATTATACTTATAGGTATATACACAGGAATACTAGTTATACTAATACTCAGGTATACTCTTACACAGGTATACTAATCATACTAATAAACACATATACTAATTATACAGGTATACTCACGGAAGACTGAGGCACTTAGTGCATGGTATACTAATAATAAAGGTATCATAATTATTTATACAAACATACAGGTATAAGTATGCACAATTATACTTAAGACCCCGTAACAGGTAAAACCACAGAATTTTCCTAGAATCTTTTAAGATAAATAGAAATTCCCAGTAAAAACTACTAAATTAACTTTATCTAAGATCAATGGAAACATACATTTGCTCACGTACGTTGAAATTCCCTGAAAAATCGATTGTCATAGAATCTTGGCTGGTATTTTGGGAACACACGTCATTCGTTCGACGGCTGATATACTTTACCTTTGTCGTTTTATGTATGTTATTCGAAGAGGTTTTATGTGGGTAGAGAGTCTCAGAGACGTCCTTTCGACACTTAACTAATTGACGTAATATTTCATACATTATTAAAAGTCACTCATTAAATCTTTAACGTTTCTGAGTGCAGGAGTTAGTTGTATATAATACTAGCTGCGCCCCGCGGTTTCACCCGCGTTGTACCCGTCCCCGCGGGAATTTCGGGATGAAAAATAGATGTTGTCCGATTCTCAGACCTACCCGATATGCACACAAAATTTCATGACAATCGGTCGAGCCGTTTCAGAGGAGTTCAATTACGCACAACGTGACACGAGAATCACTACATAATATAAAACAAAGTCGCTATTTTTGTCTGTTTGTTTGTCTGTTTGTCTGTATGCTTAAATCTTTAAAATTACGCAACGGATTTCGATGCGGTTTTTTGTAATAGGTAGAGTGATTCAAGAGGAAGGTTTTATGTATAAAAATTCCCGATATTCCCACGGGAACGGGCACAACGCGGGTAAAACCGCGGGGCGCTGCTAGTTTTATATATTAGATAGATTACATACACTAGCTGACCCGACAAACGTCGTTTCACCATTTTTCCATGGAAAATGATGGAAAAATAGGGGTTGATCGTAGAAGGGTGAAATTTATATTATATTAAGGGTTGTACGTATTTTTGAATGCTGTATCATATAATTTTTTTAACTGTCCAAAAAATTAAAATGTTAGGGGTGCACGACCCTTATCACTTAGGGGTACCTATAAAAAATAGATTTAGCCGTGTCTCAGACCTACTGAATATGCACACAAAATTTCTTGAATATCGGTATAGCCGTTTCGGAGGAGTGTGGTTACTAACATTGTGACACGAGAATTTTATATATAAAATTTTATATGGAATTTTGAAATTTAGTTTTACAGTTTGAGAGATGTTTGAATTCAATGTAATAGATTTATTTAAGCTTCCATAATTTATTCTATGTAATCGTGCTTTGATGATTTTAACATAATGTTTCCAAAAGGGATATAAATTATGTTGTAATCGTCTTCGGCTGGAAAATTGACGACATCAGTCCACATTTTAAGGCTCGTAAGAAAAAATAGAGGACAGCGCAGTCGAAATTACTCTCAGTACAGACAGACAGACAGACCAAAAAACTTCATCAATTATGCATTCCTCGCTGACCGGTGTTAAAACAGATGTTTATCCACTCGCCACTAAAGTCGACCTTGGCCCAGTGCCACGATTGTTGGCGCGCCCTCTACCGGGCAGACAGACGAAACTTACAATTAACTTAAAGATAGAGACAGTCAAGACTGCAGTTAGACAATATTCTGGTCTATGAAAGTATATGCAGGAGATGGGACGAGACGAGACAAAACGTTTACACATACAAGATTTATTTGCCTATTATTGTATTTTTTTGTCTTTCACAGACCTTTTTACCTGTCACAGACCTTTTTGTCTGCCACTGAACTTTTCGTTTGCCAAAGACTTTTTTATCTATCAGCAACTTTTTGTCCGTCACGGACATTCATCCCTCGCAGACATTTTGGCTGTCACCCTAAAGAATGTGTACTTGATTGTGGTTAGACTGACAAGACAGTTTTTATCCGTGTCAGACAAAAAATTGGTGTGACTATTAGTAGGCGCTTTTTATAGTTCAAATAAACCATGTCGGAGACATTAAGGTGGTCTAAGAACTCCGACACTGGGGTTCGCCACTGACCTACTCCCGTTTATGTGGTACAACTGGTGGTTTAAAGATGGTATTTTGGCAAGCCGCTAAGACCGCTAGAGGCCGTGTTTGATTCATTATGCAACCAAAGTTATTGCAGGCAGTGTCTATTCTGTCTTCAAAGGTTTTAGAGTACCCGAGGGCTTTCAACAAGGTAACCACCGGACCGACCATTTTACGTGCAATTCGAAGTAAGGTAGAAATGTAGGTAGGAGTCTGGATCGTAGTTTTAGGGTAATAGAGGCCTTTTAGGGTAGTAAGTATCGAAGCCTCCGTTCTCGGGTTGTTTTGACATACAAACTGTCGTATTATTTTACCAAGGTCAGTTATGTATATATATCCTAACTAATATTATAAATGCGAAAGTAACTCTGTCTGTCTGTCTGTCTGTTACGCTTTCACGCCAAAACTACTGAACCGATTTGAATGAAATTTGGTACACAGGTAGTCCAGAGCCTGAGAAAGGACATAGGCTACTTTTTATCCCGAAATTCCCACGGGAACGGGCACAACGCGGGTAAAACCGCGGGGCGCTGCTAGTCCTAACTAATATTATAAATGCGAAAGTAACTCTGTCTGTCTGTCTGTCTGTTACGCTTTCACGCTAAAACTACTGAACCGATTTGAATGAAATTTGGTACGCAGTTAGTCCAGAGCCTGAGAAAGGACATAGGCTACTTTTTATCGCGAAATTCCTGCGGGAACGGGTACAACGCGGGTGAAACCGCGGGGCACCGCTAGTACTTTATATATACCTACCATATAGGTCAGTTATGTATATATACTGTATATATACCATATAGTTACCTACCTATGAGTGTCTGGTAAAGTAAGTAAGTTCGAGTAGGCCAACCCTGGTGTCAGAGTTTTTAGACCGCCTAAAGGCCTCCGACATGGTCTATCGATTGAAATAACCGGGACCGATAATTAAACGTGCCCTCCGAAGCACGGTAGCGCTCACATAGAAATGTTACTATCGGCCACCCATCCAAGTAGGGGTCGAGCTGCACGTTGCTTAACAATTGCAATGAACTAACAACGCTTAGTCGAACTACGCCACGAGCGCTACTTAAAGTGTCTGGTTGATTAAGCGGAAAACACACGTAGTGCGGCTGCGTGCCGGGTGCGGGTCGCGTGACGTTGTATTCCTTGTATTTGAAAGGTGTCACAGTAGCCCGTTGCGGGCACGAGACCCGCAACCGGTCCGCACTCGCACTATGTCTTGCGAATTAACAAATGAACTACTCATACTAAATACAGCTTTGTAACAAATTAATTTTTCATTGTACAAGTTATTAACAATTGTGACTATAATCAAAAACAAAAGAGGATTTTCGATTCGTCTCAACCCTGTGCTTCAGTTAAACATTTCAAAAGAACATTAATTAAAGTCGTCGCTCTAAGTTTAAAAAGAGTTAAACCATAGCGGAGTGTTCCTGAAACCCCATTAGGATTCTAGGTCATGTCTCTTTCTAGTTTAGATTCTAGAACGCTAGGTTAAAACCGATTCCGCTGGGAGCCGGTAGCTTTCAAAATATCGATAACAGAACCTAGTTTCAGGCTTTTAGGGATGGGGTAGTCGAATATTATATTGACTTTCGTTATAACGGTAAAGCTACATGCATATTTCTCGATATTTCAATAGCTTTTACAAATATTGATACAGTTTCGTTTCCAGTTTTAACGTAGGTATTTTTATTTAGAGATGGTTTCTTTTGCACGTATATTTTGTAAAAAAGGCTATGCTGAGGTTATAGTAGATCCCAGCTAATAGATTTTGGAAAGGAAATACTTAGCTTTAATTTACATATCATTCGTTCAGTACAGATCAGTTATCAATTCAGATCATTACAGATCAGTACAGATCAGTCATCAATTATTAGTAGGGAACTAATTAACATTCATATAAAGAGTATAAGTCTGTAATGTCCATGTGCTGGGAAAATACCTCTCATTTCACTGAAGCTATCAGTACAGAAAGCTAGAAAAAATGTATATATTGCAAATAAAAATTGTTATTAAATAAATGTGAATGTATAGCTCAATAAAACCTACATGAAATACCTATAACAGTGTACAGAGCTGACTCCAAATTACAAACGAACATAAACAGAAGAAAGTTACTCATTTCATTATTTATTTATCATGAAATCCTCGCTGGGCCCCGTTTGTGGAGAAACCCACAAGACTCTGTTTATTAGCCGTTTCAGATATTTTATACACCATCTTATCGATACATGAAATATTTATGAAAGCACTAACACTGTGCGCCTGTTATAGGTATTTAGTACTCAGTTGGGTCTAGATTTCAGCATACGAGTTGGGTACTAAACTTTTATTGCTCTCTGTAACGTGGTTTAATCTAGAAATTGGGTATTTTACGGTGTTTTGTCTTTGGCTTGTGTAGGTCAATAGTTTGTTAGTATTAACCTACTTCATAGTAAGTTAGTTCGAGTAAGTTAGTGGCCAACCTTGGTTGGACTTTTTAGACTGCCTAAAGGCCTCTGACATGGTCTTACGATTACAACAACCGGGACCGACAATTTTACGCACCCTCTAAATCACTCAGGAAAGGCGCTCAAATAAATAATCTACTATCGGCCACCCATCCAAGTGGAGATTGAGCGGCACGTTGCTTAACAATTGCAATCAACTAATATCACTTAGTCAAACATATTTCATAAAAGTAGAAGTAGAAAGAGGGTACGGGTAAAATTAATTGAGGCCAACGTATCTTAAGGGATAAATGTATGTTATGGAATAGATTAATGGGGAAATATATGTTATAACATTATGATTAAAAAGGGGACTGGTACATGACATAAATAAATAAAGGGAACCATTAATTATAGACGAAATCGACGGAATATGGATAGAAAATAATAAAAAGTTTGAGAAAAAATAATGAGAAAAATAGGCTACCTTTTTTTCGTTTTTCATGGTAACGATATACTTTTTCAATTACGTAATAATTTTAGTATAAGTAAGCTAATGTGAATAACTATTTTTTCAAAAAAATACTAGTCGTTATTTCCAATGCGCCCGTTCATAGCGGCAATATCAACGTTTTATCAAACTCTTTTCAGACCTATATTAGAAAACATCCGAACTGAATAATGGAGCCCTTATCCAGGTTTTATGACCCCTACTGGGGTCACGTTCCACCCAATATCACCGATCCCATAGTTTGTATGCAATATTTATAACATTGTTACTACATCGTAGATGGTACCAATCCTTGCGGCGATTTCAATTTAAGCGTTTATATGCTTTCTTAAGTTTAAGTGAACACTAACCATTTTAAATTGAAGCTTAATTCACGGATACACTTCGCTTTTTTATGGGTCAATAAGAGGAAAAGGGTTGAATGAAACTGTTGTATACGTATGTTGATAGGTTAAGTAGTTTCGTATGTCAGTCTTCCTTGTATGTAGCGAACTTAATAGTCATGGAAATGAATTGATTTTTTAAATTAAACGAAGAGTCCGACTTAGTTGAAAACACAGCTTTACAATGCACAGTCAGTAAACGTAGTTTGAAAGTTAAAGCTTCGTTTAAAACCGTTTAAAAGCAGTCATTTGATTTTTGCTATTTATGATTTCTCGAAGTCCATTCAACCATGCCTCACATTACGTAACTTCTAGAATATAGAGATAAGATAAATTAATAAAATAGTCACTACAATATCGTTTGGCGAGTTGGCCACTAAACACTCGAGGCTTACTTGCTTACTCTGGTTCAGTCGAACTACGTCACGAGCTCTACACGAGTTGAGTTATGATATTAGATACAGTGTCCGACTTCAGCGTTTACTCATTTATCTTTATTGTCTGTTCTGTTGTATGGTAATACTGGCGCCGTGCTGATGGGTGTTACTATCGCGAGACTGCCGATTGGCGACATTTACATTGGTAGATTGAAATACGACTAAAACGAACATTCACCTTTTTTAATATTTCGCGATTTGAATACATTATTAACGTATTACTACTAGTTTTTCAAGGCATAATACATTGTTTTAGCAAGTTAAATACTTATTTTGATTTTCTCTCGTTTCGAGTGGATCGTACCACTCGTGGTCACCGATTTTCTCCCGTTATTTTTGTTTTGTTTTACCATACTGGAACTGGACGACCTACAATATGAAAAATACATCAAAAACTAAGAATAAATAATCGGACACGTATAACCTTCTTATGGTATCACAGCATGTAATATTAGTAGGTCTAAAACATTAATCATTAATGTCGTCACTAGTGATTAATTCATTCGCACTAAGTAAGTGCTTCATTCAAGTTCTGTATTTCAACTCGCACGTGTCTCGGACGTGTACAAATTGTGTGAAGCTCACCGAATGAATTACTGCTGTCACGATGAGGAGTGGGCGCTGACGGTAACTGTATTAAACGTATTTTTAAAAGCTTTAGCCACCATTTTTAACATTGGAAGAAGTTACTTTGTCGTCGATTTAGTTGGAGAATTCCGTTATTTTGATAGATAATTGAATATTTCGAGAAGTTTAGAAATTATTTCAGGGGTTTTAGATAATGATTTTATTTGAGAGAGCGCAGTTTGACTAAGCGATGTTAGTTCATTGCGATTGGTAAGCAACGTGCAGCTCGACCCCTACTTGGATGGGTGGCCGATAGTGGTATTTCTATCTGAGCGCTACCGTGCTTCGGAGGGCACGTTACAAGTCGGACCCGGTTGTCAGTTGTACTTATATATTTTTAATTTTTAAACCCATAACATGACTGATGGTGGATGAGAATTTTGGAATCAATAACTTGAGAAAATACTAAAACGCTTAGCATTTTTTGGTGACTATACAAGCAAAAATATAACGCCATTTTTTCTGAGTTGGGTAAAAATTACGGCGTAAAAACGTAAACAAACCTTTATAAAACAGTAAAGTGTTACTCAACAAACAATACACACCCGCCCCGTAATATTTTGCAAAAAGGGGTGTTTCGTATTAAGTTACTTTCCAAGAAAGAACATCCTTGAAGCTTTCATTATCAAACGATTTAAGGTTATTTCAGACAAGCTTTTTCTGCACATTTACAAATTACTTCGCTTCAAAAACTGTACACGTGTTAGTACAAGGATTTATTAATTAATTCATTTAGAGTAGGTTAGTGGCTAACCCTAGTGTTGGAATTTTTAGGACAGCCTAAAGGTCATGGACTGACGATTGAAACAACTGGGACCGACTGCTTAACGTGCTCTCCGAAGCAAGGTAGTGCTTAGATAGAAATGCCACTATCGACCACCCATCTAAGTAGGGGCCGAGTTGCACGTTGCTTAACAGTCGCATTGAGTTGACATTAAGCGACGCCAAGTAGCGCTTCTAAAGCGAGTTCCCATAGTAATTCTCTAAGCTTATAAACGCTAGTCTGTTACCGCCTTAAGTTGTCTCCAGTTAACTGGTTTACCGATTTACATCCAAAGATGTCTTAAGGCTAGGATACCCCAGCCATTTCGACATTTGAGGGGGTGAAGCAGGCGGTGAAGCCGGGGAGGAATAGTACGCGCAGCGGCCGTCGCGGCGGCGCGGCGCTGACGTCACTCTATGAGATACGGGGCCCGCGTGCGGTCGTTTTGTAACAGAAGATTGCGAAGCGCTTAATTATCTAATTCACATAATAAAAATCAGTAGTAGATATTGAATTGGGTAGAAAAGTCATCACATTGATAAAATAGATTCCAACAATCAACATTTTATCGCATTTTGTATTTATCTAAATTACGTACATATCCTATCCTACTAATATTATAAATGCGAAAGTTTGTGAGAATGGATGTATGTATGGATGGATGTATGTATGGATGTATGTATGTTTGTTGCTCTTTCACGCAAAAACTACTGAACAGGTTATACATCAGAATAACATATAAGCTACAATTTATAATGACTTTGTGTAATTTTGGTCGTAATAAATAAGTATTTGTAAAGCAAGTCGGAGAAAAATCACCACCGTACTGGTTTGACACATGTGACATGGTCGCCATGCGACGGCCTCCGTATGAGCACGAAGCATCGCCGAGTAGTTCCGATATACGTATGTCTTATATTTTAGTCGTTAATTTCAACGTGTGACGTGTCGTTACGATAGCATAACATTGCAATTAGTGAATGAAACCTAAGTACAGGAAGAATCATTTTGCTTATCTCGAAGGCCGCGGGTTCGAATCCGAACATTACGATTCATTTTTATTTTCTCACATTAGTTTATCAAAACTCTTTTTCATTTGAGGTTGTGTAAAGTACCTTAATATCTTAGAAAAAATCTTAAAAAATATGCTGTATAAAATAAATTAACAAAATCGAAACACCTAGGTATTTTTCGTTTAATTAATTTACCACTTTATCTATTGACTACTTTTGGAAATAAACCGTCTTATAAAATTTTATCCTACTAACCTACTAATCCTACTTCCTACTAATATTATAAATGCGAATGTTTGTGAGGATGGATGTATGGATGGAAAAAATCTGCCCTCTAAGAGCTATCTTGGCGTGCGCTGCCTAAACTATTGCAGCCTTATTACAAAAAGCGGTTTATCTAAAAACCCTGGTTTAAACTTCTTTAAACCATGGTCTAAACAAAATTGGTATTACAAATCATGGTTTTGCGATAAACCATTGACTAAATTATGGTTTAACGCTAAACCTCGGCGACCCCTAGTTTAGCGATGGTCTAAATCGGATTCCTATGTCAAAATTGTCAAAGGTGTTGTCAAAGTTTCTCTTTTAGTATAAATCAAATCATCTTTTTCATTGTGTTGTGTTGTTTTAACTTGAAAATGGATATTAACATGATCGATTTAATTGATATTGAGGATATTGAAGCTGCTGAGTTGTTGGAAGTGCCACGCCGACACAACAGAAATCGTGTTTGAGTCAATCCCATCATCAAATTATCCGGTGAAGATTTCAGGCAAAAGTATAGGTTTAATAAACGTTATGCAATGAAAATAGTGGACTTAGTAAGAGAAGATTTAACTAGAGATGCTCGAGGATGCCCTGTGTCTCCCGAAATACAAGTGTGTTGCGCATTACGAAGCTGGGCTCCATTACTACATACTGCAACACCTCAAGAGGAGCGGTACAACAATGCTCACATTAGCACCAGAAATACAGTGGAAAGATGGTTTGGGCTGTGGAAGCAGAGGTTCCGCTGTTTATTAAGAGGCCTTTACTGCAACATTGAAACTGCAAAAACAACAAATGTAGCATGTGCTGTATTGCACAATATTGCTATAGATATGAAGGAAAGTGTGTTTCATAGTGGGTTTGATAACAATGAAGCCAACACACAAACACCTGCAGCAGTAGTTTTACCAGTGGAAAACAATGTACGTGGAAATATAAGAAGATTCATTCAGACGGCAATTCATTGAAAGACACTTTTAATTAAAATAATATATTTTAAACCTTTAATTTAAAAAATGTAATATACAATTATTCTAATAAATTAATCTAAATCCTTTTTTTGTAATAATTTTATTTCTAGTTCTAGTTTTTTAATTTTTAATTCGGCAATTCTAATATTAAACTGGTGCTCCACTTTCCTCGGCACTCCAATTCTCAGATCGTTTTCTTTTTTGTTGGTCCATCACAAATTATTCAAATTAATAAACCAAGTACCAATTAAACAATTAATAAAACGAAGAGCTAGGCAATTTTATGACTTTTGTGCTTTGTTTACCTAGCAATGGTTTTGTGTTACTATGGTTTCAAATAACGCGCGCGAAAATGTAACGTTTCGATACACGTACTTAGATATATTTTGAGAAATGATACGACATTAAGAAATATGCTTTTAAACCTAAACAAAACTGCAATCGACGAAATAACTAAATAATGTTTATATCCATGTAAAATAAGCAGGTCTCAATATTTATAATACTCCATTATCATTAGCGTATTATCAAAAATTTTTGTTTTCTGGGGATACGGAACGTTGCAATAGAATGACATGATGGTGAACGAATGATACTTGTATTAATCTGTGGTTGTAGCTAAACAATGGTTCAAATGACGGTACTAAGAAGACCACGGTTTTATGAAGTTTTGTAATACGAACAAATTTAGACCATGGTTCTGCAGATAAGCCTGGACTTGATAGTACAGGTTTAAACCAAGGTCTATTGAGTTTTTTGTAATAAGACTGTTGGAGTTACACAAAGATGATGTACTAGTTTGTCTTTCGCATTAAGTCAGTGGTCGGCAACCTTTTGACAGGTAGCCAAATAAAGTAAGGCGGGCCGCTTTTGTGACATAGGGGTATATGCGGAACCAAGAGAGTGCTACAATACGCAGGTGGGAGTGTGCTACGACGCGGAGGTGGCTATGATGTGGAGGTAGGAGTGTGTTACGATGCGGAGGTGGGAGTGTGTAACGATGCGGAGGTGGCAACGATGCGGAGGTGGCTACTATGCGGAGGTGGCTATGATGCGGAGGTGGCTACGATGCGGAGGTGGGAGTGTGCTATGATGTGTGAAGGTGGGAGTGAGCGACGATGCGGAGGTAGGAGTGCGCTACGATGTGGAGGCGGAAGTGTGAAGAATATTAGACACATAATGTCGTTGACCAAATGATAGTTTGTTGCTAATGGTGGTTCTACCTACTATGTTTACTTCTTTAAGATATTTTTATATTGCCACAAGTGACGGCAAGTGACGTGTACGTGCGGGCGAGCAAGTAGTAACTAAAATAGAATAGTAAATTAAAGGAACTTGGGATACTATGGAGCCTGGCCCAATGCACAACAGTGGCATGACTTATTTACAAGCCACTCTTTGACGGTCATATCGAAATCGACGGCCAACTCGGTGTTATGGCTACCGAAGAATAGAGTTGGGCTATGTTATGGACCATAACCGTGTTGCTCAACAGTGACATGACCCATGTCATTTGAAAGCAAAAGGCGCCTCTTTTTGCTTCGGTTTAATAAAAAAATGTTTTAAACCATATACATATCACCAAACTTAATGTGGCAGACTAAATTCCATGCGAGCGAAGCCGCGGGCAAAAGCTAGTGTTTTATAATAACCTATTTTGAAAAAAGTTTATTTTTATTATAATGTCACAATAATCACATTTAAGGCGGCCCTTAAACGATCAATTATATTGCGCAATATTGAATGTTGTGCAATATAATTGACCGTCTAGGGCTAATATTGAAGACTGCGCAATGATTGAACGAAAGTTTGAGCGAGTTTAATTTTTATTGTACAATATTTAATATTGAACAATATTGCTTCGTGTAGGGTCAGTATTGCGCAATATTTGACATGTTGCTCGGGATCAAACTATCCTCCGCCTGAACAAGAAAACATTGCAAAATTTTCTTATTGTGCAATATAATCGGCCGTTCGGATCCAAACGCAATTCAATCTTATTGCACAATTAAATATATTGTACAATGTTATTGTAGGTCTAGGGGCCGCCTTAGCAATAAAATATAGAAAAAAAAGACGTATGGCACTCGGGGACTGCCGCGGTAAAGCTATTGCATAGTTATTTTTTCTATCACTAGATGGCGTTAGTGGGGAGCGTTAGGTTTTTTTTCTATCACTAGATGGCGTTAGTGGGGACCGTGGGTTTTTTGCGCGAGGTTTTTTCGTTACGGAATTTCTGGATTCGGTCCCCGCGCTCAAGGCCCGCGATAGAAGCTATGCAATAGCTTAAAATATAGAATAAAACAATAAGATCTCAATGAGAAAACACTATGAAGTTTCGTAGCACTGGAATGAAAAAGCGACACACGTCCGACTAGCACGGCGCCTCAGCGCATACTGTCACTCTGGGTAGAAAAGAGCGAGAAACACTACGACGCGAAAATGGTAATGGCGACTCATTCGCAAGAATCTACCACTTTTCGTTGGAAATTTATTTTAATTACAAATATAATATTGAAACAAAAATTTTACTCCAACAGTCCTGAGTCATAGTTTATTTTACATCACTCAAATTAATTTTAGAAATATGCGTTTGAAATTGTTTAACAAACTAAGTGTTTAAAATTCACAAAGTAAGGTATAAAAGACCCAACTTTGTGATTATTTTCTATCGAGGAAATTAATAGTCAACGTGTTTCGGAAACAGTAGTCTCATTAAACATATGATCAAGATTAAAAACAAACAAAAATTGTTCTTGTAACGTTAAGACTTTTGGCTAAAAAATTGTTTAAAGTAGCCCGTTTTAGGAACTCATAGGCCCTTAAGTCATTAATTTCATTAATATTGTTGTTTTGTAGACAATTTTGCTGTTTGAAAGTAATGTTGAGTTAAAATGATTGAATTAGGAGTTCAGATGGTTTGTGTATTATGAAAAGGTATCTTCTTATTTAAACTTTGTTGGTATTGAGCGAGTGAGTTCAAGGAAAGCGTAGGTCGTAAATAACAAAACAATGTTTAAATAATCTATCACATCTCTAACATTATTCTGCCATCTTTACTATCTATGCAAATATAATAAAGTTATTATATATGTAGTTTGATTTTTTGTTTATTCGTGCGCGCTAATCTCTGGGTTTTGTTACTTTAATGTCAGCAGTCATTTGATTAATTATTTTTAACCCCCGATGCACAAGGGGTGTTATAAATTTGACGTCGATGTCATTATGCGTACGAGTATGTGTTTGTCTTACTGAGACATCGTAGCTCTAAAACGGACAGACCTATTTCAAAGTGTTTTTTTTTAAATCGGTCGAGCCGTTTTGGCGTAGGGGTTTTCGATTTTTAATTTAATTTGTCTAGTTTAGCCATATTCAAAATGAAAAGTTTTCTTAATCCCGCAGTTCCGACAGGTACGGGTACTCAGTGGGTTAAAACTAGGTAAAAGTGGGTCAATATTGAACGTGAATAATTGAAAAGTTACCAAATATACACATTGGTACGGTTAAATAAATCACGTGCAATTCCATACATAACCTAACACATCCACGTGCCCAAGGTGCCATCTCCAACCTACCATCAATTTAAACTAGCTTGTTAGTCCACCTCGGCATCCGGCTAACTGTACCCGGTGACCGGAATCCGGCGCCATTCCGGCCGAATAACCGACTTCAATCATGCATCTATACGACGGATACATTTAACATGAATGTGTGCAAGGTAAATGTTCAACGGTTTGAATTGAATACTGTAAGGGCATGTCTTGTTAATGAGTATTGGTGGAAGTTAAGCACGAATCAATGGTAGATGATATTGTAGTCTAATATGATTATGAGGTATTGGCAGATAGATAGAATATCGAATTTAGATCATTTTGAAACCTTTGTGACCGTTAGTTAAGGGGTAAAATTAAATTGAAATAATTGTCAGGCTCTTCTCTTATGTATTCCAAAGACAAAATAATAAAATAAAGTGTGTGTGTGTGCGGCTGTGTTACCGTAGCTCTCAAACGGAGGGACCGATTTTGATGCGCTTTTTCATTTCGAAGGCAGTTTCCTTACAGTTATTTTTAAATATGTTTGGTAAAAACCGGTTCAACCGTTTTGCGAGCTTTTTAAATTAAAAGTATTTTATATTTGTCCGAAGCTCAAATACGATTCTTTGAACTAATCGATGCCTTGTTTCGCCAAAGTTTTTTTTGTTCGATCTAACATTTGACCGAAGTAGTGGGAGTAGATATTTATATTATTATCATATCTAGTAAAGAATAACGTACATCTTTCATCAACAACTACTGGAGTCACGGACCTTCCACTTACCCGCAGCTTTGAAGACCCATAAAAACTTTCCCATCATTAATGTCCCATCAGAAAGTAATGACAATAAACCAACTTTATGTCCCAAATAATGTTTTCCCAAAAGGACATTTCTTTGTAATATCTCTGTTGTATTACAGAGGCGTCTTATATTAAAACCGTTATATAACGTAACGTAACGTTATGTAACGTTACACAAGGCAAGTTTTAACAAGATCTGGAGTCACCGACCTTTGGGAACGAGAAATCTTGTTTATGTCAAAATGTGATTTGTTTTTGTTTATGGAAGATGCTTTTGTTAAATTCGTTTAGTGTGCGGCGGTTTCCTTTCAGACTCGCGTAAGAAACGATGTTTTAATATCGGTGTCTCGGTGTGACTTGCATAGCGCTCAAATTGGAATTGATTCTAATTCGGTAGGGGAGTAAGTATCTCAATATTGAATTGTAAGTACGTTTACGGATACACTTCGCTTTTATTTCACACTAGCAGCGCCCCGCGGTTTTACCCGCGTTGTGCCCGTTCCCGTGGGAATTTCATAAAATGTAGCCTATAGCCTTCCTCGATAAATAGACTATCTAACAGTGAAAGAATTATTCAAATCGGTTCAGTAGTTTCTGAGATTAGCGCGTTTAAACAAACAAACAAACAAACTCTTCAGCTTTATAATATTAGTATAGATTTTTACATGTCGGGTCACAGAAGGCATCTGTTACCACGGTTTCTGTAAAGGAGCAGAAACGTCAGATAAAAATTTAAAAGCAATATGGATCCGTAAACGTAGTTTCAATTCAAGAAAAAGTAACTCAAATCAAAATTGGATAAATCAATATATTTAAACCTTCCTCTTGAATCACTCGATCTATTTTAAAAAACCGCGTCAAAATCCGTGCAGTAGTATTTGACAGACAGACAGACGCGGCCGGTGACTTTATTTTATAATATATAGTGACTCGGTTCAACCCACTTCGAACCACCTATAAAAGTGGTATGAATTTATATATTCTCACCTTCCCTGAACTTACACAAATATTAAATCGGTACAGCCACTCTCCAGTTTTAGCGAGACAAACGAACAGCAATCGAATTTTATACATTCTTTATTTAAACAAAGGTCTTTCGAAAACAAAGTATGTTTACTGAGCATCAATCGGTATTGATGTCCTACGTTTAATATCTGGCAGAAAGATTTACATAAATCTTTATAACCAGATTCAAAAAAGTAAATCATATCCTATGATAATACAAGAAGGCGATTGTCATTCTTTATCATGATAAATGCGTTCAAATACCGTTTGGGCTTTATAAACAATCCAGATTTGAATTTATTACATTTTAATATTTATTCTTATTGAACTTGTGGTCATCTATCATATCTAAGTCATAAAGAGTTTCGTGATCTTAAGAGACAGTTGTGTAAGTGAATAAATAAATAAATATTTACAGGATTTTACACACGGTTAATTGGAGTCAAATTAAGCTCTAAGCATGTGCAATGTGGAATGAAGTTTTTTTTCAGATTCATACATGGTTGTGTGCTTGCTTGTCTATAATCAAATAATTAAACAACTGATACTTGTCCTGATAAAATGGAAGCAATAATATCTAAGTCACGTTATAACTCCAAACTCGACCTACATCGGGTCGAAAAGGCACTCAAAAAGGGTGCGTTGTGATTGAAGCGGAACTGTGAAGGAGAGTGGACCTTCGCACAGCTCCGCTTCTGAGGAAACCCTTAAGGTGCATTCTAAAAGTAAATTTAAAACGGGGCCCTATAGGTCTAAAGCCTTACAACTAACAACTAGGTATGTATATTTGTTACACTATAGTACCTACGTGGCGAGCGTGCTGATTACGCCTAATCCTCCTCACTGTACTGATATCTTCAGTGAGATGAGAGGCCGTTGCCCAGCAGTGGGACACTACAGGCTCATACTTTACTTTTATAGAGTCTACGCTGTTTTCTTACATAATATCTTGTATTAATATAGAGTTAGAAATCCCTGGGTATTATCTTTACTACCAATTCTTAAATAAACACTAAACAATAAATATCAAAGCATTAATAACAAATTATTTAAACCAAAACTCTCTAGACTTTAACTTATTATTAATTCTATCAAATATTTAGATACCTAGTCCATTACGATAGTTATTTTAGTTTGAAATACGAGTAATTTCTAGACTTAGCCAGGTTTTGATTTTGAAATCATTAATTATTTTGTTTCAATTATAGTTGGGAATTATATTAACGTGTAATAACTTAGAAGTGATGTTGAATTAAGTAAATCCCTTGAATCTATAATATAAAAAGCGGCCAAGTGCGAGTCGGACTCGCCCATGAAGGGTTCCGTAGCAGCGAGTAACATAATAAAGAAGTTCTTGAAATAAATGTTTTTTTATTTACATTTGAGTTATTGAATGAATAATCAGTATTTTTTTGCGGTTTACGATTTATGTCGTAAAAAAAAAACTACTAACTAGACCTCGTTCAAACCAATTTTCGGTGTTAGATTACATTGTTATGTACATCATATATTTTTTTTAGTTTTATCATTCTCTTATTTTAGAAGTTACAGGGGGGGGGACACACATTTTACCACTTTGGAAGAGTCTCTCGCGCAAACTATTCAGTTTAGAAAAAAATGATATTAGAAACCTCAATACCATTTTTGAAGACCTACCCATAGATACCCCACACGTATGGGTTTGATGAAAAAAAAAAATATTTTTTTCATTTCTATGTATGGGAGACCCCCCTAAAATTTTATTTTTTTTCTATTTTAGTGTGAAAATATTAATGCGGTTCACAGAATACATCTACACACTAAGTTTCAACAACATAGCTCTTATAGTTTCGGAGAAAAAAGGCTGTGACATACGGACAGACAGACGGACAGACGGACAGACGGACAGACGGACGGACAGACAGACAGACAGACATGACGAATCTATAAGGGTTCCGTTTTTGCCATTTGGCTACGGAACCCTAAAAATGAATCGCTGAATCTGTTGGTAAGCGCATAACTTCAGAACGACTGCACCAAATTGGATGATTCTTTTTTTAATGTGTTCCATATTGTCAGGACAAGGTTTTTATATAAGAAAAATAACGAATAAAAATCTCAAAATTCCCACGGGAACGGGGGCGCTGCGGGTGAAACCGCGGGGCATAGCTAGTACTAAATAAACTGTTATTCTTGGTATAATTATATTTCGTACTCAAACTAACGTTACGTAGTCTTTACTGACTAGCGCTCGTTATATAGTTTGACTGAGCGATGTTAGTTCATGCCGTTGTTAAGCAACGTGCAACTCAGTCATATTTTGGATGGGTGGCCGATAGTAGCATTTCTATATAAGCGTTACTGTGCTTCGAAGGGCATAGTAAAGTTCTCAAAAGCTGTCTGTTTGTAATTTATTTTCTCAAAAAATACTAAACGGTTTTTGATACAGTTTTAACTAACGTACAGAGTGATTCAAGAGAAAGAGTTGTGAGTACCTTTCATGCCAAATTTCTCACAGGAATTGGTTTAACGCGGGTAAAACCATGGGGCACTGCTAGACTGATAATAAGTTTTAAAAACAACCCTGGATATTCAGCGGTTTGATAAAACATCGCGTGTTGTAGATAGGAACTATCTGTCTACTTTAACTAATTGATTCAACCTTCAGCTGAAGAAAAGCAAAATAAAACCTCTTCTATATTCCATTTTTAAAACCATTTTCAAGGAGTAACTCACCGCCATAGTCTGTGACGTGAAATGATTCCTTAGGAAAGGTTAACTAGTCATTCGTTACATGTAAAATTAGCCTGTAATGACCCACGGGCAGAGGCGTCTCATCTCACTGAAGATATCAGTACAGTGAGGAGGATTAGACATAATCACTACGAATACCGGTCGGTGTGGCGTCACCCAATTAACCATACCATAAATAAAATATTTATTCATGTACATAGTGATATTGAAAAAACATATAGGTATATAAGGTTCGTGTATTGGACTAGCATACATATAAACTCGATACATGTTCAAACAAAATATATAAACTAGCATATCTATAAAGTAGCTGACCCTTCTATCACCTTTCGCAGATGAAATGTAAGTTCATCTATTTTTATATTACACCTTTACTTTACTTTACTTCGCCATTTTTCATAAAAAAATATATCGAAAGCGCTTCGTAGAAGCAATTTAATTTGAAAATGATTAAAAACTTATTACTTTGCCGTTACGTGACGTGACGCAGCGACATTGTCACGCTCGATGGACGTTCAGACTTACATGACACGCATAGCACTTACTTATACTTCATTTATCTATACTAATACTAGCTGTGCCCCGCGGCCTCACCCGCAGCGCCCCCGTTCCCGTGGGTATTTTGAGATTCTTATTCCAAGTTTTCATTGTTTTTAAAATGTATTCTGCTATTCAGGGCGGAGACAAATCCAACGAAACAAAAACCATGAAAATTGATCCAGCCGATCTCGAGTTATAAGTGTTGTAACAAACCCGTCTTTGTTTTATATATATAGAAGATTATAAAGAGGTAGGAAGTTGTTGGAGGAGGGCGCTACTGTGCCAGTGTTTACTTCGGCTCCGTATACTTTACCGATTTAAAAATACAAGAAGTGGCAAAAGTACCGATCAATTCCAAGAATAGTGCGTGAAAACCCGTGAAGACTATCATATATTGTGGACATGGACATAAACACAGTGACAATATAAGAAAAAAGTGAAAAAATAAAGACTAATAAAATCGTATAAATAGACATTAAGTGACAAAACTTTTCATAAACAGTTAGTTAATATTATGGAAAAAAGGTGAATAGTGATATGGACTAGCAAATTATCCACACAGTAAGCCAAATTGAATACAATTTTACAATAATTCGTAATTTTGGCCGTTACTGTCATTCAAAATTTGCACAACGGTAGTAAACTAACGCCATCTATCGAGAACACATCTAACAATCGATGACACATCCGATGGCAGTTCAAAAACCTGCCAACAGAGGTCACTAGCAGTGGACAGTTTACAGCCCCGTAGTTCGAAATTTCGCCACCAGACGTCACGACCAGTACCATAACAAATAAATTGCGGCCGATTTGAATACAATTATTCAACAATATGGAAGAAGTCCTGAACGCTCTCCGTAAAATACAAAACGAGCTAGATGAGCAGAAATCTACAATTGTATCGAGTGCTGAGAAGGTCACAGAGCAAGTCACAAAAAATATAAACAATATTCTGGAAGAGAAGTTCTCAATTCTAGAAAATAAATATGAAAATATAAAAGAGAAGCTCGAAAATCAAGAAAAACGACTGTATTACTTAGAGAAAGAGGCAAGACAGAAGAATATTGTGTTTTTTGGACTTCAAGAAACAGAGACATCTTACTCCAGTCTGGAAACGATCATAATCAATTTTGTGAAAAAATATATAAATATTGATCTAGACCGCAGAGATATACAGTCAGTGCGGAGAATAGGGAAGAAAGGAGAGAGACCACGACCAGTTACTGCTACGTTTTCAACACTGGGGATAAAAATAGAAATAATTAAAAAACGAAACACACTCAAAGACACTCCGTACTATTTAAAGGATGATTTTCCGCAAAATATTTTAGAAAAGAGGAAAGAATTACAGGAGCAAGTAAGAATAGAAAGGGAGAAAGGAAACTCTGCGATTATTAAATATGATAAAATTGTAATAATAGAAAATAAAAACACTTCTGTAAACAAAAAAAGAGTTCTTTCAGAGTCTCCTGAAAACAGCGCAGTAGTAGGCACTGCGAAAAAGGCACAACTTAGTAAGAAAAATAAGACACAGGGGTTGCAAAGCAGACCATCTAACCATCCAGAAGGAATTCTGAAACCAGGAATGCTAAATTTCTTAACCACCACTAAACCAAGCAACACACCTACACAATCCAGGAACACACAGCAAGATAATGCATAGCAACTACGTACTAGCCCTCCTCATCTTCATCTCCCAGTACGGCCGGTCACCGCGGGAGAGTTCGACCAAAACCTTCCAAAGAAAATATCGAAGCACTCATCAGCAGAAATAACAAACATAAACCAGCTATACGTTTTGACATACAATGTTAGAACACTATCATCGCCTGAACGATTAATCGAGTTAACAACCGCCTTAGAAAAGGTGAAATACGATATAATTGGTATATCTGAAGCACGCCGCCTTGGTAACGAAATAGCAGAATATGAAAACTACATCCTCTGTCACACCGGAACCACACCAGGAAAACATGGTGTTGGCTTCATTATAAGAAAATACATGAAACAATATTTGGAAAGCTACATCGGCATCTCCGAACGCGTGGCAGTACTTCAACTTAATCTTCCAGATAGAAATTTATCAATAATACAAGTGTATGCACCTACTGAAGCAGCCGACGAAGAAGAGATCACTAATTTCTACACGTCTGTTCACAAAGCCTTAGAACTGTCTTACAAGGATTTCATTGTAATGGGCGATTTCAACGCAAAAATCGGAAAACCACAAAAAGACGAATATCTAGTTACAAAACAGTATGGGTCCGGTGTAAGAAACACTAGAGGTCAAAGGCTTATAGAGTTTGCACTTGAATATAAATTAGCCATAATGAACACATTCTATAAGAAATCCTTAAAAAGTAGATGGACTTGGTGTTCCCCGAATGGTCAATATAAAAACGAAATTGATTTTATACTGTCAAATCAACCTCAAATGTTTCAAAATGTTGAAACACTAAATCTGGACTTTTCAACGGATCATAGACCTCTTAGAGCCACAATTTCACTTATGAAACCACTGAAAAGCAGAATCAGGTACAACAATAATCAATATAGCACTTTGAAAACTGAAAATGAAATAACTTTATATAAAGAAACACTAAATAAACAACTATCTACTCTAACCCATTCAAGCACAGACACAGTACAGGACTTCCACGATAAGCTAATCAATTCAATACAAGTAAGCTTAAAAAGAGCATGGGAGGCAAAAGATGATAATAAAAACTCGGATATAATATCAGAACGAACAAAAAAGCTCATTATAAGAAGACAAATATTGCACAGAACAAAGAATAAAACCCGATCGAGTAAGAACGAGCTAAAAGCTCTATACAAGCTTATTAGCAAATACATACAATTTGATTACAAGAAACACAGAACTACCGTCCTTAAAAAACACCTAGAACTAAAAGGGAGCCTGAAAAAAGGATATAAAGAACTACAGGATAAGAAAATATGGGTTGATTGCTTGAAAGACTCAGAGGGGGTAAAATACAGTCGAAATGAAATTTTAAAAATCGCAACAAATTTCTACAAGAACTTGTATAGCGCCCCAGAAAAGGTTAGTTATCACACAGACGCATCCAGTCCCGCTCTCCACATAGAACCAATAAATTGTAAAGAAATCATAGAGACAATACGCAAACTGAAATCTGATAAAAGCCCGGGGTCTGACAATATTACAAATGACGCCATAAAGGTTGCCGAAGAGGTATTAGCCAAACCATTGGAATCACTGTTTAACAATATAATAAAAACATGCACCATACCTACACAATGGTCTGAGTCGAACATTATATTGTTGTATAAAAAAGGTGACCCGAAGGATATAGGGAACTACCGACCTATTAGCTTATTACCAACTTTATACAAAATCTTCTCTACAATTCTTAACAAAAGAATAAGCGCATCCCTCGAACTAAAACAACCTATAGAACAAGCTGGGTTCAGGAAAAAGTTTTCTACAATAGACCATATTCATACGGCGGGCCTAATAATTGAAAAATACCAGGAACAACAAAGACCTTTGTATATCGCATTTATTGACTTTCAAAAAGCTTTCGACACTCTCGCACACACAGCGATATGGGAAGCTTTGGAAGACCAGGACGTTGAACAAGAATACATAGACATCTTAAAAAAGATATATAAGAAATGTACCGGTAAAGTCAAGCTGGACTCTACCGGCCAAGACTTCCCCATAGAAAGAGGAGTAAGGCAAGGCGACCCCTTATCACCAAAACTCTTTATCGCCGTTCTTGAGTATATAATTAGCAAACTAAACTGGAAGAAAAAAGGGTTATTTATTCGGGGCAAATATTTAAGTCATCTTCGATTTGCAGACGACTTGGTGTTGTTTGCTGAAACTAGCTGCGAGCTACAGGGTATGATCACCGATTTATACAATGCTGGCCGACAAGTGGGACTCGAAATAAATATATTTAAAACTAAAGCTATGACAAACTACAAAAAATCAGTTTTAAATATAAATAACGTACCCTTAGAATACGTAGATCAATATGTGTACCTAGGCAAGCAAATGGGATTTGACAGTAACATTAATGCATTGGAAGTGGAAAGAAGAGTGAAAAACTCTTGGAACAAGTACTGGGGATTAAAAGAAGTGTTTAAAAACGACATGCCTATACATTTAAAGAAAAAAGTGTTGGACACATGTATTATCCCATGTCTAACCTATGCGTGTCAAACATGGAAATTCACCAATTTAATTAATAACAAAATAAATACATGTCAGAGAGCTATGGAGCGGAGCATGTTAAATATCAAGAAAATTCAGAAAGTAAAACATACTAACATCAGATCAAAAACAAACGCTATAGATGCTCTTTCTCATGCTCGCGGATTAAAGTGGAAATGGGCGGGGCACGTAGCCAGACTAAAAGACCAAAGATGGACAAACATAGTTACTACTTGGAAGGGCCCCCAGGGCAAGCGTTACAGAGGTAGACCGCACGCACGATGGGAAGATGATATCAAAAAAATTGCTGGACCAAAATGGTATCAAATAGCTCAAGACCGCGAGAAATGGAACTCTTTGGAAGAGGCCTTCACCTGAAGGGGGTTCCTTGATGTTGTTAGAAAATAAAAGTAATGAAATATTAAGAAATGTAAACACTATATAACAACAGTAAATAAAATATTAAAAATATCAATGTAAATATGTAATAAAGATTTAAGTATAGTAAAGTAAAAGAAAACTGTTAAACTAGTTGTGTTAAGGAAATAAAGGGCTTTTTTATTTTTATTTTATTTATTATTTATTTATAAAGAGGTAAAATTTGTAAGTTTGTTTGTTTGTTTGTTTGTTTGTTTGTACGTGCGATGTAATCTCAGGAACTATCGGTACGATTTGAATAATTATTTTTGTAATAGATAACCACATTCAACGGGAAGGTTGTAGGCTATTTTTCATCCCGAAATTTCCACGGGAACGGGTACAACGCAGGTAAAACCGCGGGGCGCTGCTAGTGTTATATAATTCCCTGCGGTTTCACCCATGTTATGGGAGTTTTGAGATGAAAAGTTGTCTATTTGTATTCAGGATATATTTTATCACTGTTTCTATTTCATCTCACCAAATCTAAGTAATAGTTTTTGGTTTACGAGTTACAGACATCCAAGTAACTTCAAAAACATTGTATGAAAATTGATTTATAGCTTCCTTCCCCAGCAGCGCCCCAAAAAAATAACTTTCCCGTTGAACTAACATACCACTCCAAAAAGATACATCCACCTATGCTCATAAGTAAACTATCAATACTTGATGTTAATGAGTGTGTAAACGTCACATCAGTACTGTCAGACAGAGACAAAGCTCTACAAGATCATCTGTCTCCCTCTAGAACAGCCGCCGAACAGACACTACATCCATGCCAATAACTAATTTATAAACAGAGAGTTCATTTCATTTTACTAGCCTTTTGCCCTTTTAAAGGGTTCTTTCCAAATTGGCTGTTTCAGCTTTTTATACGCTGACCGTAATTCGTAAAATAAAAGTAAAATTTCATCAAGAAAAGTGTTTTGAATACATTTACGAATATGAAACTTATGAAATGGGACACTGAGAGGTTTTCTATTACATTACGAAGTTAGGAATTTAGTCGGGTCAATGTAGGAGTTTATGTGATTTCGTAATTTTACCCAAAATATTTTGATAAAACGAATATTGAAAATAGCTCAATATATTATGTGTCTATTCAATATATTTTGGTCTATTTTATTTCTTACAATGCATATTGTGAACAAAACGATGTGTAACATTCAAATGCAACAACAAGTTTGCCTATCCGTTTAGATAAATGCCTAGAATCAATTGTAACGATGTTTGTTAATTCCTAAAAAAACCACGGTGTGGGCGAGTGATGGTGACATGCGATTTAATAAAAAAGAGAACATACAATTAATAGTCAAAGAGCTAATTGTCAAATGTTCTTCATCAAAATGTAAGATCAAATAACATAATTAATATATAATATATACCGTAGCAAGTGAAATTCTGGGTTTTCAACTATTAAATATAATACTACCTTAATTAAAGCATATTATTGTTATCATCTATAAATAACATTTCGTTATAATTTTCAAACCACTGAATCAGGAACATTAATTGTTTGTGAGTGCACTGAAAACAATAAAAAGTTTAATTCAATAATTTTAATTATAACAATCCAATTAAAATGGAAGATTTATATCCAATTTCAGTTTTGAATTAACACAAAAGAGATTTATTTAAATCTGTTTCTGTGGTTTTTAATTATTACTAGCTGTGCCCTGCGGTTTCATCCGCATTTATTCCGTCACTGCTTACCGTTTAAACCTTCCCTGGACTTTCATGAATATTTCAAGACCAAAATTAGCCAAATCGGTTCAGCCGTGCTCGCGTTTTAAGCAGACTAACGAACAGCAATTCATTTTTATATATAAGAAGATGGTGATTACGCCTAATCCTGTTATAGTTATTTTCGGTGAGACGGTACATTTAAACATACAATTTTTAGAAAAATTATGAATTGTCTCTGCTTTGTCCGAATATTCTAATGATTCTTCAATCCTCCTGATACTGATATCTTCGGTGATATGAGAGGCCTTTGCCCAGCAGTGGGACATTACAGGCTATTACTCTACTTGTGATTCTTCGTCTATGCTCTATCTATAAAAATATAAAACCTTTATCAAGAAAAACACAGTTTGTAGCTCATACAACGCTCACTTTTGAATTATGTATTCTATTCCATCGACAAGTTATCTGTCAAACACGAGACTGACAGTTTCCAAAGACAAATGTTTGTAGAGGACCTGAGTCAATAGACTAACGTCGCTCGGGGTGATTTATGCGGGCACAAAGATGACAAACAGTTGTGTTGTGTGCTCGAATCGGACATTGGGCCTTTCTAGGAATGGTGTTGGTATTAGAGGATTTGTGTGACAATATTTATGGTATTTTCTAAATGTTTTTAAACTTAAAGAGGTTGACAAGACTGAGGTCCTAGTTTCAATTCCCAGGTCGAGCGAAAAACATGTTTTCTTTCACCATGAGGCCATGTATACTATGCTAGATAATGATAAATTACTACCTGTTACAAAAGTCTTTGATTGTTTATAGGAAAAACCCTGCATATGCTTATTGAGTCACGCTTGATACATTTTGGGAATAACCACAATTTTACCAATCCCAAAAGACCGATGTACGCTTTAATTCTGAAAATTTCCGCTTGTTATCGCTGTTTTGCTACATTGTACATTGGTATTTGCATTCATACCTCTGCCTATTCATCGGTTGAGTTTTTAATGAATAACAAACATTAATACGTCCCGAAGGACTGCGTTGCACGAAAATAAGTGGCGCAATTAAAAGCTTTTCAAAAACGCTTCGGGAAACACAAATACTGTAAATGTTATTGTTACTTATGGAATATAAAGTAGCTGTTAAGTTTGGATGTAATTTGTAACGGCAAAAATGGTGATTTGTAACAGTGACTTAACAAAAGTAATGGACATGATATTTCTAGAGCTAAAAAAATAATTTATCATGAGTCCCAGTCTACCTCTTCTACTAACTTCTAATGACTAAAACTTTTTTTAAACTTTCAACCTCTTTCAAGTACTTGCAAATTACGTACGTTATTTTACGATAATTTTCAACAAACAACCAACACAATTAAATTAACCATCGTCAATTTATAAACACATCAAAGCATCTCCTAGCCCTGTCTTCTATTGATTTAAATCATACACGTGCCAATTACAACCCTCGTCCTCTGACAAAAATTGGATTTCAAAACCGACGTTTCCGATTTTGGTTATTCCAGTCACGAACACTGTCTGTGGGTAGCGTGCTCAATGGATCATTCAGCTGACTGGAGAAATACAGATGGTTAGTGGTTCAACTTGATTTGACCTCGGTTTCGTGTACTTGTGTGCGATTAAGGCTAATTTATATAACATACTAACTGTGCCCCGCGGTTTCACTCGCAGCGCCCCCGTTCCCGTGGGAATTTTGAGATTTTTATTCCTTATTTTTCTTACCTTGTCCCGACATTAAGGAACACATTAAAATAGAATCATCCAATTTGGTGCAGTCGTTCTGAAGTTATGCGCTTACCAACAGATTCAGCGATTCATTTTTATATTATAGACTAGCGGTGCTCAGCGGTTTCACCCACAGCTTAACCGTTTCTGTGGGAATATTCGCATTTTTACTACTTATTATACTATTCCAGATGTATTTAATAAACAAACAATTATTAAAACCGGTCCAGTTGTCGAGGTAAAACATAAACTCATTGAAGTCAATTTTAGAATCTAGCAGAACCATTTGTTCAATTTAGATCAGAGGCGTAGCGAATATAACAAAGAAAGTTTAACAAAAGACTTGAAGTGGTTTTTAGAAACGTTACTCAGAGAAACATATACAATTGGTTTACGTTCATTAGTTACGTGACTTGTGTTAGGTATTGGGTGTGATAAGCAAGTCTTTGAGACTGTAGTGCAGAACAATGGTTCTTATCACACTGACGGTATAAGGGTGCGATTCTGAAGCGGAGTTGTGCGGAACTCAAACGACCAATCACAACACATTGAAATTGTCAAACGACACACTGACATTGTCAAATAGATTCGTTATGCCTCGTGATTGGTCAGTTGGTCAAGATGATGGTATATTTACTGTAATTCCCTTTTCTTATTTGCCAACTTATTTTAAGGCATACTGTTTAAAGATATGGTTCATTGTACTTTCTATTCGTACTTTGCCCTTTTGCAGTGCTGTAAGCTAATGATAATTTGAGTCTTGATGCTCGGGTTCTATTGAACCGTCTCGCTTAATAAAAGGTCGTCTAACTGTCAGATTTTGAATCGCTTCAGACCTTCATCAAGGCAAACATTGATCTATAACTATGTCTGCCTTAATAGAGCACAATAACATGCACCAATTCAAACAGACAATAACTCAAAATAAGTTCTGAAATTATGCGTATTTCGCTACACAACTCAAAGGTTGTACATTTTGAAATTTCATTCAGTGTTCAGCGCTGTGCATTAGTAGTTAAGTTAACGCTCAAAGCGCTTTTGCTGTCAAAAGCTCGGCTCTGAAATCATAAATGGTTATTCATTGCTGCGGAATACATTATGCCTGCATTGTAAGGCAGGGCTTTATTACATCTTATTAACGTTAGTTCTTTCCCTAACTTTATACTGTCTTAGTCAAGACTGTATTTAAACATTCTTTTGATGTATCTATACTAATATTATAAAGCTGAAGAGTTTGTTTTGTTTGTTTGTTTGTTTGTTTGTTTGTTTGTTTGTTTGTTTAAACGCGCTAATCTCAGAAACTACTGAACCGATTTGAAAAATTATTTTTGTAATTGATAGCCACATTCAACGGGAAGGTTATAGGCTACTTTTCATTCCGAAATTCCCACGGGAGCGGGAACAACGCGGGTAATACCGCGGGGCGCTGCTAGTTAAACATATGAAAGGGCACAAAAGACGAGATATCTTACTGACTTTTAGTTTGAGACCCTTTCGTCCTTTAAAACTCCTTTGTTGGCTAAAATTTACTTCGACAACTCTTGTACTGACTTTAGAGATCAGACTCAGTTTGAAAACTGTCTGGACTAAAGGAATATTTAGATATCCTACTAATCTTACTTAAATTATAAATGCGAAAGTTTTTGAGGATGGATAAATGTATTTTTGTTACTCTTTCTTGGATTTGGATGAAACTTTACAGTAATATAAGTAATACATCAGAATAAAACATGGAAAACACTTTATCCCGAAATTCCCGCGGGAATATGTACAACGCGGGTAAGACCAAGGCGCTACTAGTAATCCAGATACATGGACTATCGATTGGAACAACTAAAAACGTATTCTTATACATCACCCAAGCACGGTACTCGAATACAAATGCTACTCGATTACGATTTGGTTTAAAATAGAGCTACCATAATAACCATGAATCTAACGACGCCGGAGGTAGAAGCTATTAACACTTGCATTGAACTGAATGGTCTTTAAACATGCACTCATCGTTTAGGAATCGATTTAACTAACACGTTGTTAGGTAGCGTTGTTCCATTGTTTCTAAGCCTAGACTTCATGTTTGGTACTGACCTAGGTTTTGTTAGGTTTTCAACCGAGTTCTAATAAGGAGGTTTATAATTTGGAGGTTTTTTTATGCATGGACTCTCCGTTAGTTACTTCAATTGATATGCATGAATTAGCCTGCAATTTCCCACAGCTGGGCAAACGCCTCTCATGTCACCGAAGATATATTAGTACAGTGAGGAGGATTAGGCGTAATCACCACGCTTGCCTAATGCGGGTTGGTGATCTCAACTCGAAAAGGAACATGTTTTCGCTCGACCTGGGAATTGAAAACAGGACCTCATCAGTCTTAGCACGCGAGTGCACATACCACTAGCCTACCGAGGCATCGGTTTTATTTATATGTAATGTAATAAAAACTTGTAATATTGGCGATTAAATATGGCTGTCTTGTGAACATAATCACATCATTAAAAAGGTACCTATTCTCTAAAAATTATTAAGTTTTTTGTAATGATATTCAAATTGAAGGAACAACTTTGCGCATCGTTACTGCACTATTAATTAAATTTTCTTGTGGTCCTTACATCCTTTCTTATCTAACTCAAACCCAATCTCATTTCTAATGGCTTGCAATGTATCTTGCTAAGCCAGGCTCAGCGCTAGTCTCATTAAAGCTACCCCCAGTTGTGCATTTCCGTTATGAAGCCACGGTTAATCTACCCCACACTTACTCATTAGAGCCTGAGTAAACCTTACACTGTATTTAACAGACCATAGACAGTTCATCAACTTGTATTTTATAAACATATCAAGATTCCAACTTTATACACAGGATCTGTAACAGATTTATAGACTGTTAAACTGAAGAATTTGTGATTGTTCCTAATCCTCATCATTATTATCCTGATATCTTCAGTGAGACGAGAGGCCTTTGCCCAGCAGTGGGACATTAAAGGCTTACACTTTTACTACTAGGGCTGGTGAAAATTGTATCGCATTCGATTACTTCCTCCCTTTAAATCGCTGTGTATGTTAAGTACCGCTTCGTATGGCTTTATTATCACATAGATAACAAATACGTTTATGTTGCACCCTCTCATAAAAGACCTTTAACTTAGATAATAACCGTAAAATAAAACGACAGATTAACTGGAACCCTCGACCAGGAATGTTAGGACTTTGACTGGTTGTTTATAACTATATAACTGAACTGAGATTTTCATACAAACTTGGTATTAAGACTTTGAACTGAGTTTCTTAGATCGTTTTAAGTTATATAAGACTGTGCAGACTAATTAAGAATGTATAGCAAGTATTTATTTCGTTTTGTTAAAGACTTTTGCTTTGACTAATAAATAATGAGAAGTATGTATATCGTATTAAAACAATCTTTGATATTAAGTGGATATCAAAGAGAGTAACTCATAGGTGTGTTTATTTTATACTAGCAGCGCCCCGCGGTTTTACCCGCGTTGTGTCCATTCCTGTGGGAATTTCGGGATGAAAAATAGCCTATGTTACTCGTGGATAATGTAGCTTTCGAATGGTGAAAGAATTTTTAAAAACGGTCCAGTAGTTTTTGAGCCTATTCATTACAACTAAAGAAAGTTTTCCTCTTTATAATATTAGTGTAGACTTATATAAAAATATAGGCTAGTAGATCGCGTGCGAAGCTTCGCCTTTTCAATTATTTTGTATTTTTCTGCACATCTGAATAGGTTTGCTTGCGAGCAGGCTAATAATACCTATTCCATAGATTTTTGACATATATGACTCCAAATTATCATGCTTATTGGTAGCATATACGAGTATGTACACTTTACACAGCATGCTTCTTTTAAGCATACTTATAAGCTTTCTTTCTACGAGCTTTACTGACTAATTAATTACTGAAAAATACTGGTTAAGTTTATGCGAACATTTTGAATTGAAACTACGTTTACGGATACACTTCGCTTTTATTTTACATTTTTATCTGACGTTTCGGCCCCTTTATGACTTAACTATGTGTCTATCTCTCTCTATTCAAGATTTCGAGAAGTTCAACATCTACATATATGTTTAGATAAATATGTGCGTAGCATCATTTATTACAAAAAAAAATCAAATCGGACTGATAATTCCTGAGATTACCTCGAACATACAAACAAACAAACGTACAAATTTTACCTCATATAGTACCTCATATTTATCATATTAGTATAGATATTCAAAGGTGTCACACTGACCCGCACCCGTAATACGTGTGTCTTGCACTGAAATACATTTTCTATCATTAACAAGCATTATTTTATGACAAGAACGGCCGTACACGAACCAACACAATTAAGAACCGTTTTAAAACTAGTTTTAAAGAAACAGATTCGTTATTTAACTATAAAACCTTTTTACTACCTCATCAACAGTTAAAGATAACAGTTACTGTTATCCTCACTATATATCTGTATAAGAATAGTTCCTCTTCGTTTTACAACTTCGAGAAATCGTTACTTGCCGTCTCTACGTTCCCAGCATTTAATTGGGTGTTAACGCCAGCTATTTTCTTGATTGGAGATAAAAATCAAGCTGTAAATCTAGTACCTAATCCTAGACTTGAGTACTCTTTTATTTGTTAGTAACATTGTAGTTTACTGATAATAAAATGCGCGTAGTGGTTTATGACTGTGTGTGATTTATGGAGATAACAAATGAAGTGAGATTGATGAAAGATGAAGCGGGGCTGCGCAGTGCGGAGCCCGATCTACCAATCACAGCGCATTGGGATTATCGAACAATGCATTTCGCATTGTCAAAAATCTTTTCGCAATGAATTGTGATTGGTCAGTTGAGCTCCACACAGCTCCGCTCAACGGAAACGCACCCTAAGTTAAACCTTCTTCATCTTCATCGTGTGGATGGTCAACCTGACCAATCTTGGTGTCAGAGTTATTGAGCCGCCAAAGGCCTTTGACATGGCTCATGTAACGACTATTATCCGTAGAAAGTAACCAGGACCGACACGGCTTAACGTGCCCTCCGAAGCACGGAATCATCTTTCTTTTCGGGAAATCAGGTGATTCAGCCTGCAATGCCGTAACCAAACTGAGAGCAGTCTCACAAAGAGATTTTTGCGACATATTGTCCCCACCGGGAATCGAACCCAGAACCGCCGGATCGTGAGCCGAGCGCTCAAACCACAAGACCACGGAGGCTGTCATCCCGTATGACAGCCCTCTGGCTAATTTCATATCTCTCTAATTCACACTTCTGTTACAAACAAACGTTATAACCAGTCTTAATCCAGTTTGGAAGTCCATTTATCCACTTACATTTCGCCCTCGCATTTACAAGATATATTAGCGTCATTCTCTTTGAGAATATCCAGATGGTACGTTACAGGACACGAATGTAAGGGCCTTAATACCTCCCTGTGGCCCCGTGCGGCCCTGGCTCACTCATCCGCCAATTTACTTAACAACCAACCCAGGGAGGCACTCAGTGAAATTTTAATATGGGCTAATTAAATTAGTATGTTAAGAGCTTAGTTTTGTACTAGAGTTCTAAATTAAATTGTGAATAATTTATGGTTTATATGAGTGGTGAAGAGATTTAATCTCGTTTGAGGTTTAAGTTTATGTGTACATCAACATGTTAGATTGATTTTCTTTTTGAATTTGTTATATTTTTAAGATTAATAATAAAAATGCAAAGAAATGATTTGCCATCCAGTGACCACGAGTGGTGTTATTCGTTCAAAATTCAAGGTTCTTTTTCAAAACACGATGATCGTCGTTGCCATTGCTGCACAATTCAACTCCTTATTAAAAAACTTAATTGTTTTAATGTTGTTGAATACATCAAAAGAGGCTCACTAAGGCCAAAACTGTTACTTAATACACAGTCCAACGCCCCCCATTAACAATTCTTAATACCACCCTTTCAATTCCCAATCACACGGAATTTGGTCACATTATACAAACACCAGCCTATACTATAGCGTTCAGTTAACCAATAGAGGCCAAGTAAATGCATCTCCATAATTGTGTTGTTTGAACGTAATTAGAGGATGTAACAGAGCAATTTGATAAATGAGTGCGAGCGACGGTAAACAGTTGAAATAACAGATAGTTAGTGCGTATTATTGAATTAAATAATTATTGACTAGGAGTGCCCCGTGGGTTTACCCATGTTGTGGCCGTTCATATAGAAATTCCGGGATGAAAAATAGCCTATAACCTTTCCGTTGAATGTGGCTATCTATTACAAAAAATATTATCTAAATCGGATTGGTAGTTTCTGAGATAAGTGCGTTCAAACAAACAAAACAAAAATTCTTCAATCTTCTGCTTCATATCTATTTAAATAAAAATGAAACCCGCTTTCCTTGGTCAAGGCATCACGCGTGAATGGCTGGACCGATTTCCACGGTTTTGCATTCGTTGGAAAGGTCTCGGGCTCCGTGAGGTTTATAGGGAATAAAAATCTCAAAATTCCCACGGGAACGGGGGCGCTGCGGGTGAAACCGCAGGGCACAGCTAGTATTAGTATAGATTGAAGGATGTTATCAACAATGTTATATAATTTACAATCTAACGTTACATAGCACATTTTCTGATAGAAACAACGATAACAGACGTGTACTAAATTCTAATAAAACGGTTTGTGTGCTAGGTTATAAAGACAACGACTAATTTACGATTCCCACAAGCCGGGTGGCGGAGCGCATTACACACTGTGCTTAAGTAAATTCAGACTTCTATGCAAATGTTAGGGTTCATGTTGGCATGAGATTTATGCAGCATGGAATGTGTACATAAGCCATATGACTCTCCTCCGTCACCCAATTAGTGGGAATCGTATTTATTCCTTGGTCGTGGAATTTCTATACCCTAAATCATACAAGACTACAAACATTTTCTTTACATTTCGCCAACTTAACGCTTGTAAATGACCTCAAACTAAACGACAGCTTACTTACTTATACGCGTAACCAAAACTAATCCTACTAATATTATAAATGCGAAAGTTTGTCAGGATGGATGTATGTATGTATGTTTGTTACTCTTTCACGCAAAAACTACTGACGAATTTGGATGAAACTTTACGGTAATATAGGTTATACATCAGAATAACAAATGGGATACATTTTATCCCGAAATTCTCAAGGGAACGGGTACAACGCGGGTGAAACTACGGGGCGCGGCTTGTTAGGATATTGAACTCATCACCTATAGTGTTTGCTATGGGTTTTCATACTAAGGATATAATACTACATGTCTCCTCGTCGCAATCCTCATAGCTGAGGATCGTGATCCTCTCAGAGTCAAAGTCAAATATTTTTATTAAGTTTTGGCTCCAAAGAGGCTCTTTTGGTCTCATATCTTTTTTTGAAAAACTCCTTTTATTAACTACATTCTTCCATCGTTGTCTTTCTTTAACAACGAAAGTCTTTAAAGGGTTTTGAGTCCAATATATTACAGATTTTGTTAGACCATTTTTAAGGCCACCTCTTGACTATTTGTCCTCGTTGCAGCCTTCCTTATATCATTATGTTCAAGAAAAATAAAACTAACAACTTTATGACCGAACCGCCGGCTAATGCTGTTAATAAATAAACCAGGATAACGCTCATATAAAAGTTATGTCGCTATATATAAAGGAGACTTTAATTACTTCTTTGTATTAATGAGATCTGAGCAACTTAGGGTCTTTCATAAGAGAAAATGAAACTTACATTGAAAGGTAGGATAACCGTACTCACACGGGTTTTTTCGTGTTAGAAACTTAATAAAGCAAGTAATAACTTACTTTTTATTTAAAAAAAAAAAAAAAAGTGGATAATATTCCAGGAAAACGTAACTTATTTAATAAAGGTCTTATTCACATACGATTATTAACAGCATTTTGGATATCAAATGTTTTGTCCCTTTCCGACATACGCTATCTCCTAAAGAGACAAAACACTTTATTACAATTTTTTAAGTTAAAATGTGGTTATAAATTAAGCAGTAAGTGTTATTTAGTAATACTAATTCATGATTGGCTCGGGTTTTAGATCACCAAATCACAATAGGCATGCGTGGTGAATATGCCTAATCCTCCTTACTGTACTGTTATCTTCGATGAGAGGTTTTTGCCCAACCGTGGGACGTTACAGGCTTATACTACCATCTATAATTGTGTCTATTTAATGTGTGAAGTATTTTTATTATTCAAGGTGTTGCAACGTTAATGAGGCAATTATTTGTTCGACACTTAACCCCTCGTATGCCGGAACGCGGATACAAGCCAGACACAATTGATTTTCTATTGTGTTTCTAATGCCGGCATACAAAAGGTTAAACGTTATCTCAAAACATTGATCAATCATTTTGTTCATTAATTTAAGTAGCTCGGGTAAGATTCCATAATACAAGCGTAGAGGTCAGTTTGGGTCTTGTTAACATTGTGTGAATTTGTTCTGTAAATGTGTATTTATTCGTTTTTAATCTTTAACTCAGTTTCTAAGACAATGTAAGTAATTTTGTTTTAAAGCAAAACAAGGGTTAGTCTACAGTCCTACTAATATTATAATTGCGAAAGTTTGTATGGCTGTATGGATGTTTGTTATTTTTTCACGAAAATATATAGGTTACACATGGGAAATATTTTATCCCAAAATTTCCGCGAGAACGGGCACAACGCGGGTAACACAGCGGGACGCGACTAGTTTCTCTATAAAGGTAAGGTCAAACATAAAGGTATCTTATACTCAAGTTATCGGTACATAAGGTAACGTTTACCTGAAGATAACATAAGCGACAGATGATCCGATATCAAAGGCACCGTTAAGAACCTCCGACACTGGATATGTGAACGAGATCAAAAGAGTAAGTGGTCTCGTTGGAGAATATGTCTTATTTTACAAGAGATAAGGTTATAGTTGCTTTATTGATGTTATTTTGAGGTATATGACCGTGGGGTTGAAGTCTTAAAAGAAAGAATATATGAACCTATTGAATGATAGTTATGATTGCTAAAATAGCATACATCTGTACTCAGAGACGTCAAATGTTTTGTAAGTAGACTTAATGAGTGATTTTGACATGTAATGCAACGACAGTTAGTTAAGTATTGATTTAATGTTGAAAAATTAAATATAGACCTAGAGCCCGTGAACCCCAGACCTTCGTCATTTTATAAAAGCTGAAAGTTTGTCAGCGCATGCTCCCAACACAGGTAAGAACGATGGACAATTATGAAGTTTGGGTTACAGTGGCTTTGGCAGGTAAACGGTACTAAAGGTGTGTAAAATACCGATCTAAATTCATCAAATAAAAAGTGTGATTTGCGTGACATGACATATGTCATTTGAAAGCTCTTGAAGAGTTGTACAAGTCACCCTTTGACGGTGATATCGAAATCGACGGCCAACTTGGTGTTTTCGACCATTGAAGATTGGAGTTGACCTATGCTATGGACGCTGATCCTAATGCTCAACAGTGACATGACCTATGTCATTTGAAAGCTCTTGATAAGTTGTACAAGTCACCCTTTGACGGTGATATCGAAATCGACGGCCAACTTGGTGTTTTCGACCATTGAAGATTGGAGTTGACCTATGCTATGAACGCTGACCCTAATGCTCAACAGTGACATGATCTATGTCATTTGAAAGCTCTTGACAAGTTGTACAAGTCACCCTTTGACGGTGACATCGAAATCGATGGCCAACTTGGTGTTTTCGACCACCGAAGATTGGAGTTGGCCTATGCCATGGACGCTGATCCTACTGCTCAACAGTGACATGACCTATGTCATTTGAAAGCTCTTGAGGAGTTGTACAAGTCACCCTTTGACGGTGATATCGAAATCAATGGCCAACTTGGTGTTTTCGACCATTGACCTTTAGTACCGTTTACCTGCCAAAGCCACTATAACCCAAACTTCATAATGGTCCATCGTTCTTACCTGTGTTGGGAGCATGCGCTGACAAACTTTCAGCTTTTATAAAATGACGAAAGTCTGGGGTCCACGGGCTCTTGGTCCAATACTTATATCTTCGTTTTTACCATTATATCGAACTAGCCGTGCCCTGTGCTCTGACCCGCGTTGTACCCGTTCCCGTGGGAATTTCGGGATAAAATGTATCCCATGTATAACCTATATTACTAGAAAATTTCATCCAAATCCATCGAGCAGTTTTTTCGTTACACATACATACATACATCCTCACAAACTTTCGCATTTATAATATTAGTAGGATTAGTTTGTCGATGTTGTCATAACAAAAGGACACTTTAATTATATTTGTTTGGATCCAATTGGATCTTTCTGCTTCAGTATCCAAGACAAATCCTCGACTCAAACTTTACTTATTATTTCAAGATATTTTAAACAATATCTCGTAGCTATCTCGTAGCCGTTTCGTAGCGAGCGTAGCACTCGTAGCTCGTAGACATGTACCGTAGCGATCGTAGCACATCGACACTTCATTCGTTATTTTCTCAAAACTCTACAAGAGAAAATATAGAGCACATTTTCCTTTGAGTAAATTTTCATTCAGTTTCTCGAAGTTCTGTTGTTGTTATGAGTTCTATTGACGTATGAATAGGGTTTGTTTTCGTTTGCATGCTCCATGTGGGTCGATAGTTCAATTTTGTTTAATGGAAGTTTAAAGTGAGTGGAAGAAAGTTAATTAAATCAGTTTTGTTGGAGACAGTGTGATATGCATTGAAGAAGATTTATTTAGAGAAAAGCGTTCAATCAAATCTTCTTACTAAGGTAACTTGGCCACGAACAAGACTATTGCATATTAAAGTTACTTTTGATTAGTATATTTTTGTCTAACATAGAACTATATAAAAAGGATAAAAAAATTTAAAATGTACTTAACAAGGTATTTTGAAGTACCAATGAGGCGTATATTGAAACTAGCTGTGCCCTGCAGTTTCACCCGCAGTGCATCCGTTCCCGTATGAATTTCAGGATGAAAAATCTATACTAATATTATAAAGCTGAAGAGTTTGTTTTGTTTGTTTGTTTGTTTGTTTGTTTGTTTGTTTGTTTAAACGCGCTAATCTCAGAAACTACTGAACCGATTTGAAAAATTCTTTTTGTAATGGATAGCCACATTCAACGGGAAGGTTATAGGCTACTTTTCATTCCAAAATTCCCACGGGAACGGGAACAACGCGGGTAATACCGCGGGGCGCTGCTAGTATATTATAACCTTTGAATGTGGCTATCTATTACAAAAAGAATTATTCAAATCTGATTGGAAGTTTCTGAGATAAGCTTATTGAAACAAACAAACTGATCAGCTTTATTATATTAGTATAGAGATGAGAAGAGGTAAATTTTTTAAGTTTGTTTGTTTATATGCTCGAGCTAATCTCGGTAATTACCAGTCCGATTTGAATAATTCTTTTTGTAAAAGATAGCCACATTCAACTGGAAGATTATAGGCTATTTTTCATCCCGAAATTCTCATGGGAAGGGGCACAACGCGGGTAAAACCGCGAGCGCTGCTAGTATGGTATAAATGTGTATTATGCGTCTACATTTATAGTATGTTATAACTTACACTAGCAGCGCCCCGCGGCTTTACCCGCGTTGTGCCCGTTCCCGTGGGAATTTCGGGATAAAATGTAGCCTATAGCCTTCCTCGATAAATAGACTATCTAACAGTGAAAGAATTATTTAAATCGGTTCAGTAGTTTCTGAGATTAGCGCGTTTAAACAAACAAACAAACAAACAAACAAAAAAACAAACAAACAAAACAAACTCTTCAGCTTTATAATATTAGTATAGATATATGAAAAACATTCCTAAACAAACATTGTCGAATAACAAACTACACCCGAGTACGTAAAATAACAAAGGCATATTATTTCTCCAAAAATATGTTTTTATTCCAACTCCGTTATTGCGCACAAATTGTTTAATCAAAATCCTCTCGTATAATATAAATTGATTTGCGTTCCGTTCTACGCTTCACATTACAGAATCGATTATTATGCAAATGGCGTATTACGCTGTAACGGAACGTATTGCGTAAATAATGTACGTGTACTGGGATTTAGTTGGGTAGGTTAAATACTGGTTACTATAACGCTAAAAGCGTAGTTTGACTAATGTTAGTTCATTGCGATTGTAAAGCAACATGCAGTTCGGCCCCTACTTGGGTCAATTGCCGATAGTGGCATTTCTATCTGAGCGCAACCGTGCTTCCGAGGGCACGTTAACCGGGACCGACGGCTTAACGTGCCCTCCGAAGCACGGAATCATCTTACTTTTGGAGCAATCAGGTGATTCAGCCTGCAATGCCCTAACCAAACTGAGGACAGCACCGTAATGTGAGCTTGCCAAGTAAACTTTGTCCGTCTTTCTTGCCGCGCCTGACCGAATACGCCGGCGACGCGCGACGGTTCAGCGTTCTTTGGCCGTGATTTATCGTCTTAATTTAACTACCTCTTTAGCGGAAACTTCGAATTAGATCCTGAGAAGTTTTAACATATTCCCGTGAGATGTTTGTTTATGTCGCCTTAGGGGGAACCCATGTTCAAAATCGTACAGACAGAGCATGCAGGCTTTTAGCGTCATGTTTAGCGTTTCATGTTTTAGCGTCATGTAAGTAACCAACAAGTTAACCAACTTAGTAAATATGTTACTTATTATCTTACCAATTAGACTGTAAATTCAATTTCGCTTGAAATTGTCGGCAACTGCCGGCGAGTTTTAATCTGTAATACACTTAAGATATAGCGAATTGGCGTTGAGATGCAGGTACATAAGCGACGGACTGCCTCAAAGTTACTTGAAGTACAACGCACTAATCTAATTGCCACTCACCGCCAAAACTACATACAACACCTAGTTCTATATTTATTTAACTATTCATAAACAAAGTGTAACCGAAAACTAACAACGCAATTTCCGTTCAAATATATTCCAATTTCAAATACAATAGTTTGAAATTCAAGCGTCAATTATTTAACGAGTTTTGAAATACGAACACATTCGATTTTAAATTAAAATTTCGGTAGTTCATACACGCGGCAGTAGTCTATAAAATAATTCATAGTGCTGTGGTAAATCTCAACTCTAATGTCATGACTACATAGTTAATAACTTTTTAATTATGATCATTATTAATAAAGACCTTTACTTCTACTGTAGTAACTGCTTAGAAAAGTGTCTTATAAACTTTCCATGTGCACTCACGACAAGAAAAACCTTCGATATTAAAGAAATAAAAACACACAAACACTCAATGTTGAGTTACGTAGTCGCCCACGACGTTAAATTGTCAGTCCCGGTTCTATCAATCGTCAAACCACGTCGGAGGCCCTTAGGCGGTCTAAAAACTCCGACACCAAGGTTTATTTATTTATTTAATGACACATCAAAAGTATTGCAAATTAAACAATTAAATCTAGAGTTACAAAGTACATTTCTGATATGAACACAAACAACAGATGTGTACAGCATTCATCTATACTAATATTCTAAAGAGGTAAAATTTTTAAGTTTTGTTTGTTTGTAAGTTCGAGGTAATCTCAGGAATTATCAGTCCGATTTGCATAATTATTTTTGTAATAGATAGCCACATTCAACGGGAAGGTTATAGGCTTTTTCATCCCGAAATTCCCACGGGAACGGGTACAGCGCGGGTAAAACCGCGGGGCGCTGCTAGTAACAAGTAAACACAGAACAATTTCATAGGAAAACATAGGGCCACTTACCTGGAACTTACTTATTTAGTCGCCCACGTCAAGTGGTGTGGGCTCTACCCACACAGCACGCCTACAAAGCTTGACATTCGTTTGAGATCGTGGGCGGTACAATACTGTGTCATTGTTTTCTTGACAAATTGTAGTGCCTAATTAATGGTCTGGTTTCATTCTGTGACCATGACATTTAATTGTACTCGTTTAAGTACATTTTTTTGTTGTTATTTGAGCAGCTGCTGTACCTCACTGTTTCACCTATATTGATTCTGTTACTTAGAAATAAAATCATTTTCTCGATTTCTTTAATATTTAACGCCTCGGTGGTCTAGTGGTATGTGCACTCGCCTGCCAAAACTGAGGTCTCGGGTTCAATTCCCTAATGGTCAACTGTGTCGGTATATTCAGAATTCTTAAAGGCCACCAAAGATAGTTTAACAATTAACCAACCAGTACTGATTGTTAACGTGCCCTCCGAAGCACGGTAGCGCTCAGATAGAAATGCCACTATCGGCCTCACATACAAGTAGTGGTCAAACTGTACGTTGTTTGACAATCAAGATGAGTTTACATCACTAAATAAAACTACGTTTTGAGCACTACGACAGTGTGTCTTAATACGATTAATGCGACAACTGTAACACCATTGTAGGGCACTGGATTGTGAACGTGTTAAATACCAATATTTACTTTTTTCGAGTGTTAGACAGACTTTGTCATACTTAACAATACCTATCTATATAACATACTAGCCACGCCCCGCGGTGTTACCCACGCTGTACCCGTTCCTGCGGAAATTTTGGGATAAATTGTATCACATTTGTTATTCTGATGTATAACCTGTAAAGTTTCATCCAAATCCGTTCCGTAGTTTTTTCGTTAGAGTAACAAACATACATACATCCATCCATCCTGACAAAGTTAGAACCGATTCAGTGCGGATGGCACCGCAGAGGCGCCATTGAATGTTATAAGTTACTGGCGTGTGGCACCCGACAGGTGCCAAAATGTATACCTTTACAACTCGGTTTAAATGTTGTTTTCCAGACGTTTTCCCTAAATAAAAGTGTCTTATTTCGGCTTGTACTGTATGCCTACAGTGTTCGTTTGTTAATTTTGCGTGTAATAGCAAACTTCAGGGGTAGTAAACCTTTTCAAGAGAAATATGAATTAGCTACTTACAGTAAACATCATACAACAACACAGAAGAGATTGTGTATTTTATGGCATTATGTAGAGTTGTCGTAAATCTTAATTAGAAAAAAGAAGCTTGGTTTAGACGAGTACCTACTAGTGATATGTAAAATAAAACCAATTAATTATTTATCACGTCTTAGTAGGACCAGTTATGTTGGTGAGGACGCGGGACGCAGTTGTCAATTTAGGTTTGTCACAAAATGTTTATGACTTCTGATAAAACTAAGTTACATACCTTCCATATCCATTAATACACGATTCATTCACTTTTAATCACACAAAATCAATAAATCGACCGCATACGATCAATTTCGGATGGCAACTAAACTACAAACACGTAGAAATAAAAAGAAAACACGATAAGTATTATTCCTGGCGGATGGCGCCCCAGAGGTGCCATCATAGTTCCTGGCGTTGGGCGCCTCTGAGGTGCCACGAAAATTTTGTTAGCCGCCAGGCATAGAAGTTTGCTAAAATGGCCTCCGCATTGAATCGGTTAATTTTTAAACTTACTCTATAAAAAGTATGTACTCTGTACATTTTATAACGCGATAAAAATCGTGTGATTACATTCACTATATCCATAGCCTTGTTGTTACCCGTATTAAAACACACACAGACAAAACCATTAACAACATACACAACGTTTCATATCACTCATAAACATCGACAAACAAACATCATTACGAACAATTCAATTAATTTCTGTTTAATATTCACACTCGAACCTCCTCCATAATACGACGGCGAAACATGTTGACTTTTGGTCTGTTTGTTTTTCATCAATTTATATGAAAAGTATTTTATATTTTAATTCAAATATTTTTATAGTTTATTGGAATCAATTAATATTTTTCCGGTTTCATTGACAGGTGTTCTGTTGGTCTTGAACACACATAATTCACACTGTCCGGCTTATTCATAAACACTTCAACTAAAACACTGGTATAAAGTGTGTTGTCTCTTTTGCTCTTTGGAAAATAGCGTATGTCTGAAAGAGACAAACCATTTGTTAGTATTCATTCATTTCGAGTAGGTTAGGCTAACAAACTTCGACACTAGGCCAACGCCTAAGGCCCCCGACATGGTCTTACGATTGAAATAACACAGAGCGACTGATTAACGTTAACTTAACGCTGACAACAATTTGCTACTAACCTGCACCTACTTACTCAGTATAAGCCTGTAATGCTGCTAAATCCGGCTGTTAGTAAAAGCCTCTTATCTCACCAAAGATATCAAATTATATAATGAAAACCAATACTATCTAGAAAATCTATAAAGCAATTTAATCCCTAGGCACAGACTTTAGATGTGATTCCATAAAGGTAGCTTACAGTTAGAGGCCACATGTGTTCGAGAGCAGGCATTTAAATGCATTGCGTGAACCTAACCATACCTACATTATAAAACTTGGGACACTTTGTACACAACTTGGCTAATAGTATTGATTTGAAATTGGTTTGCTTTAATACGTTAAAAGAGATTGTAGATAGTACTAGCAGCGCCCCGCAGTTTTACCCGCGTTGTGCCCGTTCCCGTAGGAATTCCGGGATAAAAAATATTCTATAACTTTCTGTTGAATGTGGCTATCCATTACAAAAAGATTTTTCAAATCGGACCAATAGTTCCTGATTAAGCGCGTTTCTAAGAGAAAGTCCCCTTTGTCTTACTTTGAATGCAATATTGCAAGGATTTTAATTAGTCACGCTGTACTTACTGAAGTTAATATCAATATTCTTAATTCTACTAAGTTTAAACTAACTAACAAAGCACATAAAGTGTTCATGCTACTGTAGTGTCTAATTACACGTTAACAGCTTAACGGCGGAACACGACTACACTTTGTGAAGTTGGTTAAATTAATTACTAAATAGTTTCAACTTGGAGTTTTGTTGCTAAGTGATTTTGGACTGTAAACAAAAGGAATTAAGCTTCAAATGTTTTGCAGTTTATGCGATAAGTTTTGTTTTGCAAACACTTCTGTGTTTCTATGGTTTTAGTATAGGAAACGTCAGAAAGTCTTGGCCGTCAGTGTTTGGTGTCGGTTGACTAATTTTGGTTTAACTGAGCTTAGGTGAGTTGAAGTTATGAAGTGTGTCTCACAGGTGGCACTGGTACAATTACTGATAGAGTAAGAGGTAAGAGTTTTCGTCTCGTACTGTACATATTATTATGTGTGAGCGTGTGTTTGTGTGTGTGTATGTGTGTGTTACTTAGATGAAGGTATTGTAACAAGATAATTTAACTTCAGCTATTAGTTTGGAAACTTTTTTAATTAATCCGTTTATTTTATTCTTATAACTTTTCATCTTAATTAAGTGGATATCTCTTTAACAAGTTGGAGTTTTATTAGTCTAAGTAAGTAACTAATAGTAACTAAGCTCTAAGCCTGTATCATGGAATATAACTAACTAATACTATTACATATACATACACATTGGATATCGCTTTCAACAACTAATGATATCTTCATATATTGTTGACTCTTGCCAGGAATCGAACCCTCACAAACCACTGTGCCACCGGGCTAGTCGAGGCACTCAATGTCATATATTAAATTCGTTTCTGATAGCGAAACCAGGAATTCCGCCTCTAAATCATAAATCTCATTGCATTTTCAACGATTTTCCTCTCAGAGATTCGTACAGTGAAGATGAATCTCTTGGTTTGAAACAGAATTACAAATGAGCCTGTCTTGTGACTTGGTAGGATTTCTTTACATATACAAGCCAGATGTTTTAAATCGGTCAGCAGTGGCAGTCTTAAACTATAAGAGACTAGCAGCGCTCCGCGGTTTTACTCGCGTTATGTCCGTATCCGTCTGAATTTCGGAATGAAATATAGCCTATATATAACCTTCCCGCTAAATTTGACTATCTATTACAAAAAGAATTATTCAAATCGGATGGTTAGTTTTTTAGGTTTACATATAAGTATTATCAACACAAATACAAGTCGTTAGCCAGGTCAGACGTCGTAAAAATATCGTTCTAATTCCTTCCCCACCACACCAAATCGATTGGATCGATTCGATTTGTTGTAATAGAAGCTATTACTTATTCTATCCACAATCCGAGTCGGACGTTGCCTTAAGTTGAGCTGTACTCTTTTCTCCTGAGAAATGGAATAACACGCGCCTTGAGACTAAGTTTTTGAGAGTTAAGTTAGATGGTAGATGAAGGTTTTATTACGTAGTTAATAAGAATTAAGTGTTTAACTTGTGAACAAAAATTATTCTTACTAATGTAATATTGAGTGTGCCTAGGTTCAATCCATAGATTTAGATTTCGCTCTATCCTACATCTATGTTTCAATCATTGATAAATCTGCGATTTACGCCCATACTCAGAAACGTCAAAGGATTATTTAGTAGAGATTTAATAAGTGATTTTGACATGTAATAAACAAATTACGTTAATTAGTAAAGTATCGATTTAATGAACGTCTAGTGCGGCAGTTAGACCATTACGTGAATTTCTTCATCATATGCATTGTCCTTGTGGCATTCCTATCTAACCGCTACAGTGCTTCGGAGGGCACGTAAAATTATCAGTCTTGGTGATTGCAATCGTCAAACCATATCAGAGCCTTTTAATCGTCTTAAAACTGCGACACCAGTGTTGGCCACTAACCTTCAACTTTGGCTTTTCATAACGTTATATTATTTATCTTCCTTCCTAAGACTTATTCAGCTAAAACAAAAACGTATGAGAAATAAAGAAAAGATATGACTTGAAATATTTTTATTTTGCTTTCTCTCAGAAATAAATATCCCGGCTTCATACCAAGGCGTATCAGTACTAAATAAACTACAAGGAATATGATTCTCCCCTTGAGGTAGCGAAAGTAATGATACGTAAAAAATATAATTTGACGGTATCCGGGCACCATATTACTTAGGGAACATATTGCATTGGTGTATAAAGTGCTTGTGAGTATAAGAATAAATATAGGTTGATGTTTATGTAGTTGTCAGTTAGCAAGTAAAAAGTTCGTGTAGGTTTATGGCCAACCTTAGTGTCGGAGTCTTTAGACCGCCTAAAGGCCACCGACATGGTCTATCAATTAAAACGACCGGGATCGACAAGTTTGCATTCCGAAGCACGGTAGCGCTCAGATAGAAATGCCACTATCGGCCAACAGTGGCTGTGCTGCACGTTGCTTAACAATCGCAATGAGCTTACATCGCTTAGTCAAACTACGCCACGAACGCTTCAGCAAGTTAGTGAGATTCCAAAGCCGCCTGGAGTTTAATTTGGATGTGAAATTGTATTAATATTACCTATAGGTGCACTCTCATCATCGACATTTCAAATAGGTAGGCTTTATACTGAAACACCAGGGTAGTGGCTTACCCTGGTGTTTCAGTATAAAGACCGCCTTAAGACCTCATTGTACGCTTCACGCTACACACTCACCTCAGTTTGAAATGTAAGGTATCGAAGTAAACGTTAAAATTAGGTTGAGCTTTTAAAATATACGATGTAAAATCTAACCTTGTTTCCACAAAAAACGATCGTATTTAATGGCTTCAATGTGCTATATAAACACCAGGATTATTCAAAGACTTACCAACACGTTTCCCCAACAAAAACCTTTATTATCCTAACTGTAGCAGTGTTAACCTTTTCGCAAAAATCAAAACGTAAAAATGTATAATCTACACTAATATTATAAAGAGGAAAACTTTGTTTGTTTGTAATGAATAGGCTCAAAAACTACTGGACCGTTTTTAAAAATTCTTTCACCATTCGAAAGCTACATTATCCACGAGTAACATAGGCTATTTTTCATCCCGAAATTCCCACAGGAATGGACACATCGTGGGTAAAACCGCGGGGCGCTGCTAGTATTTTATATTATTAGCCGAATAATAAAACAGATAACATTTTACGCCCGCGCACGTATTATTAAACCCTTTTTAAGTACTTCAGAATAAAATTACATCCAAATATAAAATGAGATAAAACTTGCTTTAAAAACCAACGTAGTTACCTTTTTGTTTTAATCAAGATTAATATCGTACTCTGCCTGTGGTTTTGGTCGCTTAATTGTACCATTACTTTCAGCATATGAAGTGGCAACGTCGCATCCTACGTATGCTAACGTTTTGTATATTCTGATGCTTTATTAGGACTCAACTACCGCGCCTCACGGTTCTGCCTGCGTTGTGCCCATTCTAGTGGAAATTTCGGGTTCTGAAGAGGAAAAAGGTTTAGTGATTTTATTTCAATCTTACCCTATCTCTTAACCTTTTTCCTCTTCAAGAACAATCGTCTTCGGCTGGAAAATTGACGACATTGGTCCACATTTTGTGCCAATCCAAAAGAAATAGAGTATACTGTTTAATAGCAACATTAACCTATTTTACTAAAATAATTGTCCCCATAATTAGGTCGATGCCACCCCTCGGGGTTGATAGTTCAAGATTATAATTATAATTTAGTCGGTATTCCATTACCCATTATTTTTGGTTGGATTGCCCATTAATCCCATTAAGGTATGGTTACAATAAATTAAAGCTTGTCTAATTAAAATAACGACTTCATTGGATACAGTGAAATTACGAAAACATTAAGGGTCTTATTTATGAACGATTATTAACAGCATTTAAGCTGATGAAATAGTTGGTCCCTTTCCGACATACGCTATTTTCCAAAGAGCGAAAGAGACAAAACACTTTAAATTAGTGTTTAAGTAAAGGTTAAAGTTAAGTTTAAGTAAAGGCTATTTTTTTATAAACCTATCGAAAGACTTTTGGAACACGGTTCAAAATAATGCAAATTGATAATGAGCTTGTAGTTTCTTTAGAGTACCACCCTTATAGAGAATAAATGACTGATTTTGACATTAAAAATATTGTCACTTAGTTAAGTGTCGTTTTAATGGACGTTTTTGAGTGAGACAGATAGAGGTTTACAATTATTTTCAACCTAAACTAATTTAACATATGTATCACTTTGAAGTTAGTTAACAAGTTAAACTACGATGTTACCAATATCACTACTAATACCTACATGTCATAGTTCTGACACAACCGAAGCCGCGTAAATATTTGATGACGACATTAATCACAGGCGAGTTACCTTGACAGGGAGATGCGGACAAGGCGCGCTGTGATTGGTCCGTCAGATATTAATATGATTGAGATGAATGGCCAATGTATTAACGCTTGTTTTTTGTTTAAGTCGGTACCGGTTGTTTCAATCTATAAACTGTGTTGGAGGCCCTTAGGAGGTCTAACTACGACACAGGGTTGGCCGCTAAGCTTACCTACTTATGCCGCAAAAGGTTATATTTAGGTTTATCATTTAGTTATAAGGTTGGTTTTATTTATTTTACATACATATCTCTATTTTGTTACGTTGATATTATCGCTTTCATATCCTGGGTACTTTTTCATAATACTTTCCCAAAGGCCGATATAAGTGCCAATAAAACACTTTTACGACTTGAATACGGCGCCGGTATTAATATTTAACATATCCTTAGCGGTATTACGGTTCCATATTGAATATTTACAGATTATTTCGAGTGTATGTGGGTTAATTTAGGTACGTTTCTATCTACTTTGAAATATGTACGAGTATTTGACAAATATGTAGATGGATGCAAACTTGATTACGTTTGTTACGTCTCTTCCGTTTGATATGCTTTTCGGGCCCAGACTTTTAATAATAAAAGCTAATGCACTCTATTTTTGCTTTATCCGTACCCGTATGTTGGTTTGTATGTGTAAAAAGTTGGTTTGTGTAGGCGTAGGTGTAGGTGTAGGTGACCTACGCCTACACAAACCAACTTTTTCTTTCTCACGTTCTCGTAGCATCTATACCCAAAATGTGATCCAATGTCGTCAATTTTCCCGCCGAAGACGACTACTCCTGAAGAGGAAAAAGGTTTAGAGATAGGGTTAGAATTAAGTAAAATCACAAAATATTTTTCCTCTTCGAGAGCAATCGTCTTCGGCTGGAAAATTGACTACTATGGACCACATTTTGGGACAAAAAAGAAAAAATATACCTTAACGTACAGAAAAATGGCAGATGACAGTTTTTCAGCAATATTTATCTTTACGTCATTTATTACTGTCTTCTCCATCTTATCATAAGATGACCTAAATGATACTCATTCATTTATTTCGAGGGTTTGTGGCCAACCCCAAATGCCACTGAAATATTGGTATCAACACTTGGAAGAAAATGCTATTGGAGGATGCCAATAGCTCTATGAAAGGAATAGATATTATGAATAGTTGTATGAAATTAAATGGTACTCTTGCACCTGCATTTTGTGATTACACACTGGTCGGTTCAGCACGACACATCTATAGTTTAGTTTTGTGTGATACGAAGCTCTAAATTGGTATCGTATCCAGCCGTGCCGGGCCGTGTGAGTATCGGTAAATGTGGCTGCTATCGTTCAATGAGAACAATCCTAAATTAGTTCTAAGAGGATCATAAATGTCCCAAAGTTTATTTAAGCCCGAAATGAAGCCCATAATTTATTTCTTCTAACAAACAACAAATTATTATGAAACTAATTGCGGTACTAAATGTTAAAGGCAGCTATAACTTAAACAATTTAATTCGTAAGCACGAGCTCGCCTGAGTTGGAACATTAAATCAAAACTTTCAAGTTACCGATTCATTAACGTTATTTAGAATTTGTTTTGGACTCTAAGTAATAGTAACTTGTAAAATAAATTTATAGAATTCAAACTACTTATCTAACAAGCTGATTACAATGGTGAAAGATATCACATAATATAAAACAAAGTCGTTTTCTATGTCTGTCCTTTTAAAACTACGCAACGGATTTTGATGCGGTTTTTTTAATAGATAGAGTGATTCAAGAGGAACGTTTATAAGTATAAAAATTCCCGAAATTCCATCGGGAACGGGCACAACGCGGGTAAAACCGCGGGGCTCTGCTAGTGTAAGAATAAGTTGAAATAATTTGGATATGTATGTACTATTACAGAAATTGTACATGTGTGTCTGCCTTTAGGATAGGATAGTATTGTGACAGAGATGATATAGGAAGGAAGGAAGTCGGAGTAGGTCAGTAGCCAACCCTGGTGTCGGAAATTTTAGACCGCCTAAAGGCGACATGGTCTAACGATTAAAACAACCGACAATTTAACGTGCACTCCGAAGCACGGTAGCGCTCTGATAGAAATGCCACTATCGGCCACCCATCCAAGTAAGTGACGAGCTGTACGTTGCTTAACAATCGCAATTAACTAACATCACTTCGTCAAACTGCGCAGCGAGTGATTTGATATACAAAAACATGCAAACGCGGTCTTTCACGGACAGATAAACAGAAACACAAACGTTATATTAAGTATACTAGCAGCGCCCCGCGGTTTTACCCGCGTTGTGCCCGTTCCCGTGGGAATTTCGGGATAAAATGTAGCCTATAGCCTTCCTCGATAAATAGACTATCTAACAGTGAAAGAATTATTCAAATCGGTTCAGTAGTTTCTGAGATAAGCGCGTTTAAACAAACAAACAAACAAACAAACAAATAAAACAAACTCTTCAGCTTTATAATATTAGTATAGATTAACATAGTAGAAGCAGATTTCATAATTATTGTACTGTAAACATAATCAGGAACCATCTAATCGTGCAGCCTGTAATATCATTGTTCAGTGAGCCTCAGACAGAAGGTAAATCTCACTAATTTGAGCAATTGCCTCAGATCTCCGCCGAGTGGAATTATTAGCGAAACAAACAAGACTTGAGTGTTGGAGTGTTTCCTTTGCAAGTTGGAGAAGTAAAATAAATATAAATATACCTGGACAAATTCACACACGGTTAATTAGACCCAAAGTAAGCTCTAAGCTTGTGTTATGGAATCTAATTAACTGGTACTACTACATATACATACACAAATATTTAATAAGAATATATAATTGACACCCAGACGTCGTCGCCAACAACTATGTCTGCACATATTGTTGACTCCGGGCGGGAATCGAACCCGCAACCCCCGACACAGTAAGCGCTCTCACTGCCACTGTGCCAACGGGCTTGAAAATGATGATAGATGTGATCGTACTTGTTGTATTTTATTGTGGATTTTCTGATTGCTATGTCATTCTGTACTGATATCATCATTGATATGATTATATGGTTTCCTTATTGTATTTATGTGTATGACATCTTCAGTAAGAGTAGATATAGTAGCGTTCGAGGCGTATTTCACTGAGCAGTGTTAATTCATTGCATTGTTAAGCAACGTGTAGCTCGGCCAACTTGGATGGGTGGCCACTATCGAGTGGCATTTCTATCTGAGCGCTACCGTGCTTCGGAGGGCACGTTAAATTGTTGATCTTGGTTGTATAAATCATTAGACCATCTGGATGGCTTTTATGTGGTCTAAAAGCTCCGAAACCAGGGTTGGCCTAACTAACCTACACGTACTTTCTTACTTACTTATTCAGTATAGTGTAGTTTATACTTGACGAGTTGCTTATGAAATTATAATAAACATATCTGCTCTAGTAAGCACACATGTTCTGGCAGTGTGTTTTCTTTTCCTCACGAGCGAGCCGCTAAAAATATAGGTAAAACTACTTTATGGACAACACGAGTCGACTCAGGTTCGCTATTGTTTGGATATGAAAATGTCTGCGGCAGGAATATTGATTACTGCCGTCGGTCGCAGGATTTTATCTCGCCACGTCTCGTAAAATATCTTTCTTATTTTAACGAATATTTTCTTAGAAAACTAGCTTGTTAGTTTACTTTTCTCAGCCTTATATTTAGAAATATTTGGTGTATTTGTACTTGTGTAAACGTTCGCAGTACTGTCCCAAAAGTCTTTCGTCCAAACATAATTGGTAACTTTTTCAATAATATTTTTTGTGCAAATAAAATTTCCAGTTTTTTGTTATAACCATGTTTGTTAGTTCAGAACCTTTTTGTTATTTGTATTGTTCACTTGATTGGTTTTGTCGGCGGAGGTTTTTTTAACTCGTTTGGGATTTAGACTGAATAAACTATGGGAACATTTATTATTTTTGGCGAGTAGTTATTTCAAGCTCTTTAGCTTGTTATTATAACCTCCATATTTTAAAATACGTTTTTGTGTGTTGAAACTCTTCTGTCTTTTTCATCAGTTAATGTCACTTATTTCAAAAAGTAATTCGTAATTTGTTCCTAATAGTGGGTACACACGTACGTACTTGCTCGATAAACTTGCTCGATCTCGAGCAAGTACGAACGTGTGTACCATGCAAGTCTCAAGACAAATGCTCGAAGCCAACCAAAATGTTCGATTCGAACAAGATTGAAATGAGAGTTTCAACGCACATTAAACATGTTCTTCGAGCAAGCTTTTACGTGTAGACGCAGGATCGAGCATGTTTGTAGATAGTCATGCTCGGATGAAACATGCTCGTCGCGCATGTACGTACGTGTGTACCCACTCTAAGATATCGTTTACAATGAGTAAGGGTTATAATGGAGAGTAGTGGAATCAATGGGGGGAGGCCTTTGCCCACAAACGAGACACCTGAGGCTAATATCTATAATATAAAAATGAATCGCAAAATGTGTTGGTAAGCGCATAACTTCAGAACGACTGCACCAAATTGGAAGATTCTTTTTTTAATGTGTTTCTTATTGTCAGGACAAGGTTTTTATATAAGAAAAATAAGGAATAAAAATCTCAAAATTCCCACGGGAACGGGGGCGCTGCGGGTGAAACCGCGGGGCACAGCTAGTAATGTAATAATAATAATAAGGGAGCGCTTCCATGAAAACGGAGCGGGTCGGTGCGGAGCTCAACTGACCAATCACAAAGCATCAGAAAAAGATTTTGACAATTTCAATGCGATGTTTGGCTATCGCAATGCGTTGTGATTGGTAAATATGTCTACGCACCGCTCAGCTTCAATGGAAACGCACCCTAAGTATTAACCACAGAGCAAAAAATCACCACGCGCTCCTGGCGCGGCGATGATTCTATGCTCTGTGTGAAATTTAACTTGTGTGAAGTATTCTATTCAACTTGCCAACTCGCAGTTCGCCTACTCGCGTAATAAAAAGGACGCTTAAATATTTGCTTAAACTTAACTACTGTTAAACCTGCTCAGAACACCTTTGTAACTTAACCTTAAATGTTCAAAAAAGTAACAAGAACTTTGCTTTGAACAGGTTTTAATTTGAAAAAAGAAAAAAGTTAACTGAGAAAGAAAATATGCAGTCAAAGGCAACTCGGTTTCAAAGTTTCATATAACTAGGAATCTGTGTATAAAAAAGAGAGATTAATTTTGTTAAGTCGGACATCACACGGGAACGCCTGGTCCGATATCGCTTATTATTTTTATGTTGTGTTCATAAGTTTAAGTAATTAATTAAGGAAATCGAAATATATTATATTATTACTATTATGGTGTTTCTCCTCGGAGTCACGGGACAAGCCCGGTCTTTTTGCGAGGCATGCGAGGGGATAAAGATCCAACTCGTAGAGAACCTATGGAGATGTTTTATGTAATGTATCAAAACTACAGGGAGCAGGGAGACATTCCCGACCACATCAGTACAACATGACCGGGAATGTAATATTATTATTCCTTTCGTATTAAAGTATATTTTACGTTATATTTGTCGCAGTAATGGCGTCGAGTCGCATGGCCCGGTGCGCGGCGACGCTGCTCGCGCTGTGCGTCGCGCTGCCTCACGCCGCGTCCGCGCTCGACCTCAACCGCCTGTACGGACACCACACCAAGAGATCTGGTACGTTCAATATATTATTTACGCGTACATCTAGGTAGGTAACACCTTAAAAAGTTTCAGTAAACCAACCCTTATGTTGGAGGTACCATCAATCAATATAAGCATCTAAAAATAAGAACCTATGTAATGTCCTACTGCTGGCAAGAGGCCTCTTATCATACCACAGATCTGAGTACACTGAGGATCACATCTACGTCTGACCCTGATGTCAGAGTTTTAAAACCACCTTAAGGCCTCAAACATAGTTCAACGATTGCAACCAACGGAAACGACAATTTAGCCATCCAAAGCACTGTAGCGCTTAGATAAAAATGCCCATCCAAGTAGGGACTGAGCAGCACGTTGCTTAACAATTGCAATGAGATACCATCGCTTAATAAAACTACGCCACGAGCGTTACTGGATTAAATCGAGGCACTCCCTCAGTTAAGATTAAAATAATTGCCTAACTTCTTAGAAAAAACAATTTCAATACAAAGAAAGTTAACGAAGCATTTAAATACGAAGAAAATTAATAATAGAATATGTTAGCTTTCCAAAATACCTAGAAACTTCGTAAAATATTCTAGACTTATATCACGTTATTCTAATAGAATCAAAATGGAATAATCTAGCATTCAACTCATGAATATTATACTAATGTTAGTATAGTGTAGTCAACCTTCGAATAACCATTTTATAACCTTCACAATGTCATATCGGAAAAGTATAATACTAATATTAAAATGCGAAAGTTTATGATGTATGATTATTGCTTTTTACCGACGCTATAAGGGGTTACAGAAAATTGGCAAACAATATTGTTTAGAACATTGATTTATAGTCGTAATAAATAAATAACAACTGCAACTTATAATAAAATATTTTGAATAAGACCCCAGGCCAATTTTTTATTAAATCATAGGTAAAAACACTCAATCAAAAACGTTAAGAAAACATAACAAACAAAAAAACATCAAAAACGTTTATGACCTTTAAAAATAAAAAAAAACTTTACCACGTTTGAATATATATCGTATTTATTTAAATACGTACCCGACGTTTCAAGCAGATTACACCACTCGATTACAAAACTCGAGTCCCATTTCATTTAGTATATTAATTAATACCTTATTAATTCAAATAACCATGTCAAAATTCCCACCAAACCCCATCTAACACGGGTAAAACCACAAGCTTTACAAGTGACATTATTAAACAATGTCACCGTCCCTCAAACAAAACTATTTGACAGCTATGACCACGAAACGTCGACTCGGCGCCTAGCTTATTCAAATCAGTTGAGATTTGCAAACAATTACATTACTATTCAGCACAAATCAGCGGGGTTTGTGGATTCATTCATCGTTTGAATGAAACTTAATGAATTGATTCATGCATTGAAATGGGATGATTTGGTTTTCAATAGAGATTTATTTATGAAAAGGAGATAGAAATTCTATTTCTATTGGTAACTAGGAACGCTTAGATGTTTTACATACGTTATACTCTTTACTGTGAGAAGTTTGGGTTGAAAAGAAGCCTACAACCTTCCTATTGAATGAGGCTATTATATACAACGAGATTCTTTCAAATCTCATTGAACGTTCAACTATTTATTCACACATCGAGTCCAATATCAAAGTGTCACGCACGTCCAAACTTATCTTTGGAATTTAGCGGCTCGGCTCGGCCCCTACTTGGATGGGTGGCCGAATGGTGGCATTTATAGCTGAGCGCTACCGTGCTTCGACGTGCACGTTCAATTGTCGGTCCCGGTTGTTCCAATCTTCAGACTTCAGACAGCTGTTAACAGACTTCAGACGGCTATTAAAACTCGCTCAATATCCACAACACCTTAAGGAGTGCCACTGTGCAACAAATGTGCGCTGACTAGCGATGTTTTTGAGAAAAGAACATTAGCAATTTTTTCAAAATCCAAAAAATATCAAATTTTTTTTTTGGAGTATCTGACTGCCTTTCCTATAATGTAACTCTACCTTTAGTAATGAATACCTTAGGCAACAAATAAGAGCACATAACTTCTTATAAGCCGAGTCACCGTCAATCTTTATCACGAGTTTATTGCGTATTGCGCTCGGCGATATATCATGTATCGTGATATTCGAAGTAAGTTTTCTTGTAAAGGTAAATTGTAAACATGAGTTATGTTGTTAGTATAATAGAAGGGTTTCAATTTAGGCTTCAGGTATGCTAAACTCGTTTTGTATAGAAAACAAAAGATTTACGTGAAAATATAGGTTACTTTTGACTAGTTTTTATTTAGTTCGGTAAAACTTAATAAAAGCTTGTAAAAGTAGTGTATATATATATGTTTGTCTGTAAGCAAATTTTGCCAGTTAAAGATCCACTTCTGGGTAACCGATTGAGCTGACTTTTTTATGCACGTTTGGTCTGAATGGCTATGGCAAAAATTTACAAATAAGTAAAGGTTATTTGTTAATATGTTTTTTTACGTGAACTTCTTGTGACTGTTTCACGGTACAACGTGAATAACACTGGAGGCCGCTACTAACTAATATACAGGGCGACTTCAAATTGGTAATACAAAACACTTGATTTTGGCTTCATTAATGCTAAGTATTGTAATTAATTAACACCGATGTTAAAATTAGCTGTCTTTAATAATTGATAATTTTCTAATAAAATATTTAATTACAGTCCCGAAGTGTGTTTACCCCACATTCAATACCTAACTGTCAACTGCCAGACCTGTCACTCGATGTTATCAACGTAAGATAATAATTATCGGTATCAATAAGTAAGGTAGCCATATGAAGCCAAAGAAAATGGGATAATTTAAAATTAACAAAAAAAATACTTCTGGTTATTTTAAAAGCATGAGACCTAATGGAGGTGCTTAGTGTAGGGCAAACGTGTGCAAAACTTTGATTTTGTATTACCAATTTGAAGTCGCCCTGTATATTCATAAATTTGATCCTAACAACTTAAAAAGTTGCTTTTATAACTTTGAAATACGGTATTCTTAACCTTCACCAGTTTAACTTTATAATCCCCATGATGTTAGAAATCTCAGCGACTCGCAACCACAGAAATGGAATCAAAAATATTTGCATTTATAACAATACTAGCCGCGCCCTGCGGTGTTACCCGTGCTGTACCCGTGCCCAAGAGAATTTCGGGATAAAATGTATTATATTATATAATTATATTTTATATAATATTACTATACTAATATTATAAAGCTGAAGAGTTTGTTTTGTTTGTTTGTTTGTTTGTTTGTTTGTTTAAACGCGCTAATCTCAGAAACTACTGAACCGATTTGAATAATTCTTTTTGTAATGGAAAACTACATTCAACGGGAAGGTTATAGGCTATTTTTTTTATCCCGAAATTCCCACGGGAACGGGCACAGCGCGGGTAAAACCGCGGGGCGCCGCTAGTAATATTATAAAGCTGAAGAGTTTGTTTGTTTTGTTTGTTTGTTTGTTTGTTTGTTTGTTTGTTTAAACGCGCTAATCTCAGAAACTACTGAACCGATTTGAATAATTCTTTCACTGTTAGATAGTCTATTTATCGAGGAAGGCTATAGGCTACATTTTATCCCGAAATTCCCACGGGAACGGGCACAACGCGGGTAAAACCGCGGGGCGCTGCTAGTGTATTATACGTGTTATTCTGATGTATAACCTAGGTATATTAATGTAAAGTTTCATCCCAATCCGTTCCGTAGTTTTTTCGTGAGAGTAAAAAACTTACATCCTCCTCCTCATCCTCCTCCTCCTCCTCCTCATCCATCCTAACAAACCCTGCGCATTTATAATATTAGTAGGATTAGTCCCACAACCCCAACAGTTCATTCATACCGTTTTTAACAAATCCAGAATGATCTATGGTTAGTCCGTGATATGGTTGGAAAGGAACACAAAACAGGCTTTTATGCGAATTAGAAAAGGATGGGTATATCATAAATTATTCATGAAAAGCTTTATTGGGGCATATTTTCAAATAAAGATGTGAGACGTATACCATTAGTAGAATTTGTAAATTAACTTTTGAATATTCAAATTTTTGAATGGATGCTTGCTTTATTTGTTGTAAGCTAAATATTATTTCTGCTTTTGAATTTTATTATATTTCGTGCAGAGCAAAATTTTCGAGTGGGTATAGATGACTGATTCTGAAATGATTAGGAATAGCGAACACTTATCGAATCGAAGGAGGTTGCTATATGGTACCACTATTGTATATGTTTTTTTTAAGAACTCAAAATCTAAAAAGCTGGTTAGATTTTTTGTTTGTTTGAACGCGCTAACTTCAGGATCTATTAATCCGATGGATAATATAAAAAATCTTTTAGTAATAGATAGCCCCATTCAAGAGGAAGGTTATAATTATATAGATAGACTAATTCAACCTAAAATTCCCGTTCCGTGAAAATTTCAGATAAAACTACAAGGCGCTACCAGCTTCAACATAAGAGAGCTAACTCTCAATTTTCTTTTCTCAGTAATTCTGCTTATCGCCACTCTGTGGTACCTTCATATTACCTTTGTAATATCCAGCTACCTTGAACTGTAACTCTTTACTACTTAATATAAAAAAAATCGCTTTCTGCTGTCTGTCTGTCCCTATGTATGCTTAGATCTTTAAAACTACGCAACAGATTTTGATCCGGGTTTTTAAAATAGATAGAGAATTGTTTATATGTATTAAAAATTCGAAATTCCCGCGGGCACAGGGCACAAAAAGGGAAAAACCGCAGGGCGCTGCTAGTTCCAATAAGTAGACAGGCACCTCACAGTACCTTTCATTTGGCATGGCATTTCTATCTGAGCGCTACCGTGCTTCGGTGAGCACGTAAAGCAGTCGGTCCCAGTTGTTTCAATCGTTGGGGTTGGCCACTAGTCGAAATAAATGAACGAATTACAAAACATAAAATGTAACGAGCTGAAATGTAACGATGTTTTATGACATATCAGTCTCATTATAACGACAAATGAAAACCATTTATTTCATGTACGTTACTAACTATGATCTATGTAGGTTAGTGATGTTTGGCCTCCATACTTATATGCTAGTAGGTGTTCCGTGGTTTACACGTATTGTAATTCTTTTGTCAAAATAGCGGAATATAATGTGGTAGTTAGTTAATAATGTGGGTATCGTACATAAAATTAATCTCTCAAAACCGAGTGTTTTTTCTGGAAATTGACAAGACTCAGAGCCGTTTATCTAATTGATGTAATTTTTCATACATTACATGTCAAAATCACTCCTCATTTTTCTGAGTACAGGTGTGATGTACTCATATATGTATATGTACCAACTGTTCAGCTTCGTATATAACGTAGTCTCGCCTCTGGTCTAGTGGTATGTGTACTCACCTGCCAAGACTGAGGTCCCGGGTTCAATTCCCGGGTGTTTCCTACTCTTCCAACATGGCTCGGGTTTGAGATCACCCCGCATTTGGCAAGCGTAGTGATTATGCCTAATCCTCCTCACTGTACTGATATCTTCAGTGAGATGCGAGGTCTTTGCCCAGCAGTGGGACATTACAGGGTAGTACTTTAACATAGTCTACGTTTGTATAGAATGTGGCTATCATATACACAAATAACTTTCCGAATTCGTTTGATAGTTCAATAGACATTAGCGAGCTCAAAGAAGCATAAAACCTTTTCAGTTTTATGATATTGGTATTTAACTAGGTCAAGTACATACATAAAAACTTAAAATAAATTAATATCTAGTCGGAATCTATGTAGGTTTCGGCCGAAACCTATTAATGTAACATTATAATTATATAATTATTACTTATTATTCTTACTTTACTATATTTCAAACCTACACGATATTTTTTCATAAACTAAATATTCCATTCTTGTCATCGTGGAACAAAAAATTATCCAAGAAACTATACCAATAAAAACAAAAAAAGTGACTTTATTATAGGGTAAAAGTTACCCCATAACAAACTCACTTATTACCATAACAAGCCTACAAAGTTTGAGAAACAGTGATTTCATAAATACAGGATGAAAGTTAATTCATTATTTACCATAAAGTACAGTAATAAGGTGCAATTTACATTAAATAAGATTTCCAAAATGGCCGTCGGATTTTAAAGTTATTTAGCGATTAACGTGGTTAGTGTTGTTCTGGGATTTAACGATATTCAGTTCTGTATAATTTGTTAGTTAATGCAATATCATTCTGGATTATTTATCCTTTGGGTACGGTATAGTATATTACGTAACTATCTAGATGTAGTACCTATAATATCGCCGTAGATAACATAAAGTGATGAAAGTGATCTACTATGTAATGTTGGCGCCATTGAGATTCCGAGCTGTGCGTCAGTGAGATCAATACACAAACATTTGAATTTATAATGAATGTCTAACGCTGTGACTTCGAAATAGTAACTAAAGGTGCGTACCTATTGAAGCGGAGCGGAGGAATTCAATCAACAATGCATTGAAATATTCGAACAAGGCATTGACATTTTGTACCTTTTCGTAATACGTCGTGATTGTCCGATTGAGCTCCGCAAACAACTCCGCTCCGATACAATGGAAACGCATCCTTGGGCAGTAATTACTTCGATCTTCCGTGGGTAAGACAGATTTGACTGCATTTAGCAAATAATAAGTCTGCAATAATTCATGACAAAGTCTGCTATCGTCTGTTGTTTACTCTGAGCCAGTTTACAATCTGCGAGCCAGCGAGATTACCAGAACTAAAGCGTCTGACGTTTTAAATTACTCTGTCACTTGCTTGGAGTATCAAATCCAATAAGTTTAAGAAATTCAAGACATAAAAAGATAAATATATTCGAACAACGTTAATTTTTACTTCAACATGCGGGCAGTACTGTGTTTATCACGTTCATTTTCATAACCAGATAATGTTTGCGAAACTGGTCAGCTAAACTAACAATACACAACCAAGTCTGCAATTCAAATAAACGGAGTGGTCTTGTTTGAACTCTGTTAAAGTAATTGTGAATTCAGTTCGGTTACTCGTGTGCACGCGACGAAATGTTTGCCAAGTTACTTGTGCTGTGGAATAGGGTGCTGAATTCAGGATGTTTGATCTGTGAGTTGTAATGAGTTCTTCTTGATGTTAAACAGTTAGTAAATTTGCAGTAAGTAGTTGTTAGATTGAGCAAATTAGTCTTTTTCAAAGTTTTTTAATTTGTACACATTATTAACCTATTTCTACGGGTTTTTCGCGCATATTTTAGTAAGTAAAACACTTACTTTGGTTTCCCGACATTGGAGTGGATCCAGCGAATTCAATAAAACAAAAGCCGGTAAACAAGTACAGTTGGTTTATCTCACAAGCGCCTCTGAACCATACTTTTAGTTGTAATGAGTATAGATGCATCTTTGTGTGCGTAACTGTCAGTACCGTCGGCAAGATCATTGTTTATATTAATATAAGAAATCTCACTGCGAATGACCATAGAATGGCTTTTCTCCGTTTACTCAAACCTACTCGTACCATGTTATTTCTACTTTGAAGACAATTTTGACAGGATTTTAGAGGACACGGACCATCAGGAAGTGTGTGAAATCCTAAAACAATGTTGATGTACAATTACCTACACAAGCATGGCTCGTGAGATAAAATAATGCGATACTCGCATTCTATTAAATTCACCAGTTTTTTTATCTATGGATAACATAACCATGATAAAATTTATCTCTTCATATTTCTTATCATCACTACATAGTATAAAACAAAGTCGCGTCTGTTTGTCTGTATGCTTAAATCTTTAAAATTACGCAACGGATTTTGATGCGGTTTTTTGTAATAGGTAGAGTGATTCAAGAGGAAGGTTTTTATGTAAAAAAATTCTCGAAATTTCCACGGGAACGGGCACAACGCGGGTAAAACCGCGGGGCGCTGCTAGTATTTAACAAAAGGTTAAGTCAAAGTTAAATATTTTTATTCAGTTTTAGCCCCAAAGAGGCTCTTTTGAACGTATCACCCATACGGAAGAACATTAGCAGAGAAGAATGGGCAAGAAACGTTAAGGTACACAAAACGCTACTGTAGGTATTTGCTCCATAAAATCCCCTAATAAAATTGTGGTATTCAATAAAATAGACCTTTTAAATGCTCGGTGACCTGTAAGCGGCTGTGAAACCTTTGGCCAAATATAAAATAATTCCCAACATCACTGAGTGGGCGCAGAACCTTTGACATAACCTTTTTCGTAAAAATTCGCTTGATATAACACTCACTTGTCGGAATAATTAATATTATTTATAAAATAAGCTTCTTTTGTAGAGAGGTTCTCTTTTTCTAATTTTTGCGTCCTACGAGACTTTGGAGATAAGTTTTGGAAACTAGATTATAGAAAAGTTCTCAAATGATTAATAATTGAAAATTATTTCAATTATTATTACTTAATACTTAATTTATCTTGTATATAAACTTTTGATCCAATAGTTAAATGTTTAAATTAATTGAAGATAATGTCCCACAAAAGGATTTACACCATTTCTTCATGTTAGACATTGTTGACAATAAGCAAACACTCTTTGATAAAACACTACATTAGTTTACAGAACAAATTCAAGATTCCTACAGCAAAATAATGTAAACAGCAGCTGTTTAAACGTATTCCCGTTTAACATGAAATATAACTCAGAACTATAAAGTTCTGATTTCATTATTATTCTTAAAAGTTTGTCAGTTTGCAGCGGCGGAAGTTTGTAACTAGATTCAAGCTTGGCCTTGCCTAATTGCGGGACCGGTCGTATTTAGATAAGGGAAATAATATTTGGAATTTATGGAATACATTTAGAACTACATTTATGTTTTCTCTTTTGAATACACTGTCGTATGTAGCACGACAGTTTATTCTCAAAGGCTACGAATTACCACGTAACTACGCTATCTAGCAGAGTCTTGCTACGACATTTCGTAGCAAGCTGTTACGAATTTTCGTAGCTATTTGCTACGAGGAGGAATGGCTACGACGCGACGTTCACTGTAAGCTTCCTCATTTTAAAATGTTGTGGAGCATTGAGATAACGTTCTATTTTTAAGATGTATGAAAGTCTGCACGAAATAATACCATGAAATGAGATGCATAGTAAACATGCTATGCTGCTTTCTCACTTTAGCATTATATGCAAGATAGAGACAAAATACTAAAATGTATAAAAATGTTTTCTAGATAAAAAACGAAGGCAAAGTTTACAAGTAAAATGTTAAATACTTAAAGTAACATTAATTTCATTCTAATTCCAACGATCCCAATTTCCTCCGAGTTTGAATTTCGCAGACATTTTCTCGTTCGGTAATCGCTACTTATTCATTTAAAACTTATCTTTCCAATAAATTTGGGGAACATTTTCCGGTATTTATTTGAAACCAATTTACCTTAGATATTCGGGAAGTTTTTTGAGTTTATTATTTGAATACTAATTTGAATACCGCGGTGTTAGCCTTGTATTCCCGTTGCCGCGGGAATTTTTTAATAAAATGTATCCCATGTGTTATTCTGATGACCTTTATTACTGTAAAGGGTCATCCAAATCCATCCAGTAGTTTTTTTGTGAAAGTGTAACAAACATACTCGTACATACGAGCACATCAATCCTCACAAACTTTCGCATCGCTACATAGTATAAAACAAAGTCGCTATTTTTGTCTGTTTGTTTGTCTGTATGCTTAAATCTTTAAAATTACGCAACGGAATTTGATGCGGTTTTTTGTAATAGGTAGAGTAATTCAAGAGGAAGGTTTTTATGTAAAAAAAATCCCGAAATTCCCACGGGAACGGGCACAACGCGGGTAAAACTGCGGGGCGCTGCTAGTTTATAATATTAGTAGGATTTAAACCAATAAATACCCTTCTGACTTCCATCTATGCATAAGATGATAAAGCTGAAGATTTTGGTATCTTTTTATACGAACGGGCTTATATCTGGAACTACCAATTGGATCCGAATAATTATTTTTATGTCTGATAGCTACATTAACAAAGGCACATTTCTCCTGAATTTCCCATGGGAATGGATTCTATGCGCTTAAAACAGAGGAGCTCTGTAAGTCTGGGAGTATATAGCTAGATGTATAGTAATAATAAATATAAAATATATAGGAAGATATAAAGTATGTAATAATAAGTAGAATAAGGTGTTTAATTACAGAGATTTTAGATTGAGTAATATGTTATGCACCTAACTTGTTATTGTTCAATGAAACAGTCTCACGCTGCAGATTCATTAGAACAGTAATAACGAAACAGGGTCGTTAATTAAAACGGGGAATTCATTTTGTGTTTTTTAATTATTACTTGTCGGGAAAATTTATTTCTCACATCTATGTGTGTGTTAGTATTTTAATTACGATACGAAAAGGCGACGAGGGATTTATTGAATACTAGAAGCGCCCCGCGGTTTTACCCGCTTTGTACCCGTTCCCGTGGGAATTTCGGGATGAAAAATAACCTATAACCTTTCTGTTAAATGTGGCTATCTATTACAAAAATAATTATTTAATTCGGACTGATAATTCTTGAGATTACCCCGAACATACAAACAAACAAATAAACTTGAAAATTTTACCTCTTTATAATATTAGTATAGATTTTTTTTAACTGACTTCCAAAGAAGACAACTCTGAGAACCTCCACCTTCGTCGAAATCTTTATTGCGTATTTCTCTCTCTCTTAACAAACAAAGTCAAACTCTTCAGCTTTATAATATTAGTATAAATATGACGTCAACTGTACCCTGTTTAATATGATAAACGTCCCAAAAAGTAGAAGGACAGATATTGAGATTAGCATCACAAAACAAGTAGATTCGTAACAAAGTTATTTGCAAATTCTCTTTATTATTATTTCCTTACGAATATAATATTCTATCATTAATAAATAATGCCGTTAGAGAGACAAGATCTCCATTTTTACTTTCCTTTTATTTGGTTTAATTTTTTATAAGAACAACATTGTTACTAGTAGCTTCGAGATAAAAATAATGAACTGTCAGGTGAAACCGAAGACTAATTTTAGTTCTCCATCCATTTTCTGAAAACAATGAACATTTTGTTTTGTCTTTGTGTTTTGTAAGTTTCTAATGTTACAAATGGAACAGAGAAATGTGATATTTGATTTCTTTGTTTTATTTTTTCAAGAATGCCTTCGTTCTTTTTAAATAATGATTTTTTATAATCACGATATTGTTGAAATGTTTTCGAGTTAGATTAATTACTATACTTGCTGTCACATTCAGAGACGTTCGGTAAATCGTCTGTTAGCTATTTGACGTAATTTTTTATACATTACATGTCAAAATCGCTCTACGCTCTACAAAGGAAGCATTTGACGTCTTTGAGTACGGACGTAAGTAATATTTTTAATGATTGAGGTAGGTAATCCTAAAAGTAAGTAAGTATGAGCATATAATGTCCTACTGCTCGGCAAAGGCCTCTCATCTCACTGAAGATATCGGTACAGTGAGGAGGACTAGGCGTAATCACCGCGCTTGCCTAATGCGGGTTGGTGATCCCGAGCCATGTTTGAAAAGTAAGAAATATATTTTCGCTCGACCCGGGAATTGAACTCGGGACCTCAGTCTTGACAGGCGATTGCACATACACTAGACCACCGAGGCGTTCGAATCCAATTACGACTAAATTATTTATACTAAAGGTCATAATTTTATTTCATGAACAATTGCTTTGATGTTGACCTCGATTGGATACCGGCGGTACCCTTGGCCTATTGTATTGCACTGTAGCCTTGTATGCAAACGTTGCTTGTAACCTGTCCACCCCTGGCATCCATTTTTAAACATAAACCTTCCGTTGTGCCTCTTAATGCTTCTTGCTACAAGCGCTGATTTAATAAATTTTCAGTTAAACATGTATTCTCACATGTAAGATGTATGCCACGGTGGTCTAGTGGTATGTGCACTCGGCTGCCAAGACTGTGGTGATGGGTTCAAGTCCCAGGTCGAACGAAGCATGTTTCCTACTTTTCAAACATGGCTCGGGCTTTAGACAGGCGTAGTGGTTACGCCTAATTCTCATTGTACTGATATCTTCGGTGAGATGAGAGGCCTTACTTTCTACCTTAGTACAGTGAGGAGGATAAATAAAATTACCAAATCATAAATTAAAAGTGGTATTTTCAAGAGACGTTTTTGGAGTTAAAACAGTGGATAAAAAGCTTTTGACTTTGAGAATAAGCCGTATACTTATAAATCTTATAATAATGTATCACGGGCACAAATCATACATACGCCAAACTTAAACTTACCAAACCTACATAACATTTTCTTAGGTTAAGAAAAAATCCCTCAATATCAAGTACAATATTTCAGGTTTTTGTTTCACCACGTAATCTTCTTTACAACCCTTCGGGTACTTAGTAAAACGGTTTGTACTAATTGCTTAAGGTTCTTAGATAAGAAGATAATTTCATACAAAAGTCTTACATATTTCAAAAGACCCTTTTTATTTTTTGTAGGCGCTTTTGTAGTGAAAGTAATTCGGGGTTATACCTAGCTGGAGCGAAAGACCCGGTTTGCATCAAGGATGCTAATGAAAGCCTGTTAACTTAATTGGAAATGATTATTAAAATACTTAATTTAATTTCCCGGCCTCCTTTACGCAGGATTGTTTGTAGAGAAAATTAATATTTGGGCTTTCTTTTTACTTGTAAGCTTACCTACACTTGCGTATCAGTACTTTATAAAGGTGGCTTTCCAGTTTCCGATGAGGGCGGAGCGGAGCCGTGTGCAAAAAAGATTTTGACAATGCCTTGTTTGACAATTACAATGCGTTGTGATGGTTTAAGTTAGCTCCCTCAGACCAGGTTACAAGGTTACAAATAGTGGTTATATTGATATTAAGTAGCATCATGAAGGTACCTTATTGGGTAGGTATCAACTATTGGACACTAAACCAAGTAATGACAAAATTTAGGAATGTAAGTATATGTATGTATGTCTTAGGAATGCTCAGTAATTTTATAAATCTAAATGTAATAAAAACATTCTTCTACAATTTATAGGACATTTTATAATCGTAAGCATTTCAGTGTCAAATCTTCAACGCTTACCACCTTACCACCATTTAAGATACATTAGAAGAGAGAGGGAGAGAGAGAGAGAGAGAGTCTATATTAACGACACTATTTTGTACATTTCCAGAATACTGTCACCCGTACGAACCGTTCAAGTGTCCGGTGGACGGCAACTGCATATCGATCCAGTACCTGTGCGACGGAGCCCCGGACTGCATCGACGGCTATGACGAAGACTCCAAGCTTTGTACCGCCGGTCAGTCCTACTAATACATATTATAAATGCGAAAGTTAGTGAGGATAGATGTATGGATGTATATATGTATGTTTGTTACTCTAAAGAAAAAACTACAGAACGGATTGAATGAAACTTCGCAGTAATATAGTTTATACATCAGAATAATACATGGGATACATTTTATCCCGAGATTCCCGTGGGAAAGCTAGTACTTATATACTTACATAATACTGCAGTACAGTCAGCTGCACCTATATGCATACACATTAGACTTTTTAACTTCATAAACATTTAATTCTTCAAAATTAAGTATATGTGTCTATACATGTAGTAGTATCAGTTAGTTGATTCCATAACACAAGCTTAATTTGGGTCTAATTAACCGTGTGTGAATTTGTACGGTTGTATTTTTTTTTTTTTTCAAAATTATAATTGCTTTTATACGTAGTTTGATGTCCGACCATGAAATTAACGGAGTTGTATTCGTAATTGAACGAAATAGTGTATATAAGTAGAATTTAACCAAACTATTATTGACAGTGTGTACATATTATTGAAGCTGACTGCACAAAGTGTATCATGTATGTATAGATAATATGTACATGCTCAAAGCTTACTTTGGGTCTAATAAACCGTGTGTGAATCTGTCCGGGTATATTATTATTATAATATAGTTATTGTTATACCAAAATTACTGTATGATCTTACACGTTCAGTCATGTTCCCAATATCCTTTTGTTTGTTTGACTAGTGTGGAGCGGTTGGGGTTTATAAGCGAATTAATTATATCTGTTTATCAAATCGGTTAAGATTTCTGTTATGTTTTGTTATTAGTTTACATAACGTTTCGGTTAACCGATATAGATATTGTTTATTCTAAATTCGAACCCAGAGAATGTATATTGTAAGGATATGAGATAAACACGTCTGTACTGTGTGAGATTATGAATATTCTCATTGATTAATTGATTACATGCTTATATACTTACTACACTACAGTATTATAGTATAGTAGGAGTTACTATCGCCTCGGTGGTCTAGTGGTATGTGCGCTCGCCTGCCAAGACTGAGGTCCCGGGTTCAATTCCTGGGTCGAGCGAAAACATGTTTTCTTTTCAAACATGGCTCGAGTTTCAGATCACCAACCCTCATTTGGCAAGCGAGGTGATTATGCCTAATCCTCCTCACTGTACTGATAACTTCAGTGGGATGAGAGGCCTTTGCCCAGAAGTGGGAGATTACTGGCTTTACTTTTAGGAGTTACTAACATAAAAACACGTTACTTTATTTAATACTTAAATTAAAATCTTTTTCACCCACAACTAAACTTATTCAATTTCTCTCACGACGGGAATATACTTCTAGTAAATCTTCTCTCAGAATTCGCGTTCTCGGTTAACTTTAAGGTAGTTGCATGAAGTTTTTCAAGTAAAAGTGATTTTAACACGTGCTGGAATGAACTTTGATGCCTAGAATTTATTTTATAAAAGACAGAAAAAAATTAGAAATATCTTGTACAATGTTTTATTTGTGAGAGCGCTTACTGTGTAGAGATTGCGGGTTCGATTCCCTCCCGAAGTCACTAATATATGCAGACGTAGTTGTTGGCGGCGTCTGGGTGTCAATTATTTATTCACTAGCAGCGCCCCGCGGTTTTACCCGCGTTGTGCCCGTTCCCGTAGGAATTTCGGGATGAAAAATAGCCCATAACCTTCCCGTTGAATGTGGCTATCAAGGACCAAAAGAATTATTCAAATCGGACTGGTTATACCATTTATAACTCGTGAACGGCTGGACCGATTTTAATTATTCATTTCGAATCCGATCGAAGTTTAAGTTTAGTTTTAAGTACTCACGAATTTAGGTATAAACATAGTTACAATACAAGGACACGTATTTAGATCCTGTCAAATGAAAGTCCATTAAATTCACAAAAGCACCAACAGATTCAGTTCCGACGCCTACCTAAAGGTCTGAATTCCCAAAGGTACCAACAAGTTAATCTACCTGCCTAGAGGTAAGGTTCTTTCAAAAAATGCTGCCCAACGTTCGCTCCTCTCCCCACCTAGGTCTTACTCCCAAAAGTAATTTACTTCTCCCTAATCCATTGATATATTTATACTCATATTATAAAGAGGTAATTTTGTAAAGTTTGTTTGTTTGTATGTTCGAGGTAATCTCAGGAATTATCCGTCCGATTTGAATAATTCTTTACGTAATAGATAGCCACATTCAACGGGAAGGTTATAGGCTACTTTTCATCCCGAAATTCTTACAAGAACGGGAACAACGCGGGTAAAACCGCGGGGCGCTGCTAGTAAAATATAAATCATTCAAATCGACAGAAAAACTGAATAGATCCCTCACCGTTTAATCCGACCCTTCCATTGTATTCAGGAGCTTTCGCATGAAAAGACTCAATTTGTAAAACCAGGTAGAATAAATTACGTCCTATTATAGTTTTGATGTATTGCCGTCTTTATTACTTTTTACCGGAGGAAAAGAGGCAGGTATAGGCGCGTAATTAGGTTATGAAGGTTATGAACCAATTTGTTGTTCTAGAAGGGTAATAATAGGAGTGGGGATACTAGGTTATAATTAAGTATAGGTATGTGTTTAATATGCTTAGTTGTTGCGGATGTGTTTCATCACTATTTATTTTCAAAGGATCACTGTAGCGCAGAAGCCCGTTTTGTTGTTCACATATTTTCATACTAATAGCGCCCCGCGGTTTCACCTGCGTTGTACCCGTTCCCGCAGAAATTTCGCGATAAAAAGTAGCTATGTTCTTTCTCAGGCTCTGGACTAACTGTGTACCAAATTTAATTCAAATCGGTCGTGAAAGCGTAAAAGACAGAAAGAGTTACTTTCGCATTTATAATTTTAGTTAGGATTATAAAAAGATGATCGCTTAGTGGCGTATTTTCTTAAAACATTCGTTTCGCCACATACGGTAGCAGCGGTTACATAGTTTCGTAGCATCGGTCATAGATTCGTAGCAACGATCACGTAATTTTGTAGCAATGGTCACACAGTTTCGTAGCAAACGGTCGCAGTTTCGTAGCAACGTAGCGTAGCTGCATAACACATCTGTGGAAACCTTATAACTGCCGAAAAACGGCTTAGTAAGTTCTTGTTTGTCAATATATTATATTTGAATACAATATGTGATACATAGGCACCCAAATCCTAACTCAATATTATAAAAATCCGAAAGTAACTCTGTCTGTCTGTCACGCTTTCACGCCAAAACTACGGAACCGATTTGAATGAAATTTGGTACACAGTTAGTCCAAAGCCTGAGAAAGGATATAACAGGGTACAACACGGGTGAAACCGCGGGGCGCGGCTAGTAGTACATACATACACACACAAACTTAAGAACATTTTCATAGGCCGTTCCAGCTTAACCCTTAAACAAACAAGAGCCCCTGTGGCTGTTTAAGAAAAAGCGAAGGTGTTTTCTGGGTAATTAGGGGCCGCTGATTTCATTTTTGATGAAAAAAATATAAGAAAGGGGGAGGGAAGGGGTGTTTTTTGTGTGGTAAATAACCTACCATTATCCATTACCGACTTGTAAAATTTTACGATTGTGGTAAAATAGTTACCATTATCCAACCCGGTTTGAAAAAAATCTATACTAGTTGCTTTCTCTGGGTTTGCTTGTCTAATTTAGGTAATTTAAAAAACATACATATTCACATTTCTTTTGTTCAATACATTATATTTCTTCTAAAGCATTCGACATAGAAGGAGTCTAATGGTTTTATGGTCTATCTTAGTAGGTAAATAAAAATAGTCGTTTTATATGTAAGACTTTTATTAATTATACTTATATAAACAATTCAATTATATTTACAATTCATAAACCAAAAAAACATATAGTTTTTATATATGTAAAGAAAAATATGCACCATTCACAACCCAAAAATACAAACCGTTTCTATATTAGTAAATCCAATAACAGTTAGGCACGAATGAACAATGGTAGATAATTTACCACAATCACCCATAACTTCACATGATCGAAAACCATGCATAGATTACCAGAATTCTCAACCAAATGGATGCAAAACAACAACAATATAGCCTAGTTTATAAATCTGGACGCAAAAACCACATAACAGATTTTTCGTAGAACAAAACTCAAATTTTTGTGGGAGCGATGCACAAATTTCAAATTTTTTTCGCCAAACTGCCGACTTGCCCTCTTTGACATTGACTTATAAGGACGGGTGACGTTTATTAGTGAAATGTTGCCAGTAGTTGGATAAAAAAAAATACAACGTTTTACTTGCTATTCAATTCGATTAAATTCGTTGAAAAAAAAGTCCTTTTTTTTAAAAAAAAATCATGTGGTATGCATTCTACCTTTATTTTAATAAGGGTTAATAGTAAATGGAAGGTAATTAGAACATCAGTCTGAATTTAAGGTAAAATACCTTTTCTCATCAAATAGGTATCTCGGAACAAAAGTCTAATGTAAACGTGACCCAAGTTTTAGAAACTCAATTATTGTTATTCCTGTGTCCGTATTGTCAGAGTGGTTATCACAAAGGCTATAACTACATATTAATATGTAAATAGGCATGTCTCACAATCCTACCCTTTGTAGGACAAGAATAATAAAAGCGAGTCCTTTGAGAGCGGGAACAGAGAACACTCACGCAATGTTATGTCACATGTGTTTCGAAAATACGAGTAAAATGCTAGGTTGGGAACGTGGTATTCGACTATAATAATGTTTTGTGGTGAAAATTACAGCTGTGTCCGATACCTTTATCGAGAGCTACTGTGTTTAATTCGTCGTTATCGCAATCGTTAGGCCATGGCGGATTAAAAACTCTGACACCTGGTTTTGTCCCTAATCTACTGTAAATTAATGAATGAATTGAAATTAAAGATTAATTGATTATGAAGTAATAATCAAATTAAATTCGAACATGTAAAAAGTAGTCAGTAGGTTGGTTGTCAATTCGAAACAGTTTATTTGGTAAACCCATGGAATTAAAAACTGCTCATTATTGATACATAAAGAGCAATTCGGCTCTGTGGCATCGTACCTATGTCAGAGGTGAACGATTTTCATAGTATTCTATTCAAAGACTTGCATAAATTCGAGCGAATTGACCACGAGCGGTGTAATTCGCTCGAAACGTCGGGTACGTATTTTAGTAGAATACGTTAAATTATCTAACGCGATACAAACCCGTTTCATTTAGTATAAGGTGGATAGTAATAAAAAAAATCATTAACATTAGCTAAGAATTATTTTACTTTCATCAGCATTTCATTAAAATATAATCTTATATTTCTTTATTTCAGCAAAACGGCCACCTGTAGAAGAAACGGCATCTTTTCTGCAATCGCTACTAGCGTCCCACGGACCCAACTACTTGGAAAAACTGTTTGGAAGCAAAGCGAGAGACGCGCTCGAGCCGCTAGGTGGCGTTGAGAAGGTTGCTATTGCTCTTTCAGGTAAAGTATCTTCTTATCGATAGTATTAATACGATAGCTCACATCCTGGCTAACAAAATGTAGGGACGCATTCCTATTTTTTTTCTAACCTATATTGTCACAGCTTACGTCTCCCCAAACATCGCCAACCCACGATAGCGTGTTCTAGTGGTTCTAACTTACATCCTAGTGCCACCTATTGGTAGCGGTTAAAACCGCTAAAATTAGTTATTCATGTAGGTATATAATACAAAATATTTCCAAAATTCCCACGTGCACGAGTACAATTTGGAACAACCCACGGGGTTTGGCTAGTTATATAAATTTTAGCATAATTAAGAAACTTCCCATGGCGCACAACTCGGTGTCATAATTTATGTGGCGCCCAACGTGTGACGTTAGTTTTGTTGGCGCCCAATAAATTTATTATTAAAAGAGAAAGAAGATCATAACATAAATATTAGGCTAGGCTTTTTTGTTACGATATTAAGACGTAATGATGGATGAGTTTAAAAATATATAAATATTTAAATCACTCAATTTGTATTTGCATACTTATTTATTATTAATGTTTGTAACGTCATATTATCTCAGGCCCTTATGAAATGATAGGATTTTAACCGTGTTCAAATAAAGTGATAGATGAATAAGAGGTAAAAACAGTGTGATTTTATATTACTTTTTTTCTCCAGAATCTCAAACGATCGAAGACTTCGGCGCTGCTCTTCACCTGATGCGGTCGGATCTGGAACACCTTCGCTCCGTGTTCATGGCTGTGGAGAACGGAGACCTTGGCATGCTCAAATCACTTGGCATCAAGGACTCAGAGCTTGGCGACGTCAAGTTTTTCCTGGAGAAGCTCGTTAACACCGGGTTCCTCGACTGAATAGCACCGGAGTCTGCCTCTGACTACTACATCGTCCAATTCGCACCCCTCAGCTCATCCTTCTACTCCTACCTTCCATATGACTCCATCAAATATAAGAAGTAACTCCCCCTTTCCTTAAAAATCCTGTGAGCGTGTTGTGATTCTGCTACCGGCAATGGGACCGGCGCGCAACCGGCCACTACAGCGCACCGGTCCCATTCCCTCTCCTGCTTGCAAGCTTCGGCTAATCGGTATTAATTTTCCATTTAGAATAGATATATTTTTATAGACCATGCTTTTTTTAGAAAAATTTTAACGTCTCGGCAGGGTTTGATACTCGCGTCTCAAACGAAGCCGGCGTCGAACGGAGTGTCTGTGATGTGAAGTGTGGGAAAGAGAGAGAGAATTGTTGAAGAGAGATGTTATGAGTTTGACGCCGCGCTTCGGGGACCCTGTCGCGACCCGTGAGGTTTGAATGTTGTAGGATGATTGTCGCCCTAACCCCGACCTTCTTCTAACAGAGGCGACTCCAGCGATCGAAACGAAAAGCGTCCATTCTAAGCGAGATATAAAGCTAATCGGTTTGAAAATGTCCTTAGTGTAATAAAAAATTGAATCGTAAAAGAATGCATGCGCTTTATATCTGGCTTTTGGAAAAATCCAGAATAGGACCACGGAAGCATATCATTGTAACTTAGAGTTTAGGTGAAGTACATATCATAGATTTAATCTGTAGCTGGTAAAGTACAATTATTTTATTATGATCGATATTGTAGTTAAAACATTTTATAGGCCCTTTTAGTAGGACTTTTAATGTCAGTTTTTGAGAACATATCATGAAGCATAGTTTAACGGTGCTGCACTATCAGAAAACATATCAAAATTATGTGATTAATTGTTAGATTTATCGTATGTCTATTAGCGTAAGACGTAGTTGACAATTATATAAAAATATAGGCAGAGATTACTTATACGTAGTGTACTTATTATACATTTTGTCTTGAAATCGACTCCTAAAACCTCTAAATGTTGTCTGTGTATTTAAACTTTTGTCAAATGCGGGCTATAAGGACAACGAATTACGTGGTAATGATGTAATATTATTGGTACGTGCAAGAAGGTTGGGATTCACATACAAAACACTGGCTGGCAACAATAGAAAACAAAAAACTTGAGTCCATAGACAAAAGCCATACCGTTACATAGAATTGTTTAAATAACGAAACAAAAGAATGAACCAAAATATTACGAGGGTTATGTTGCGCGCGAAAAAGCCTGTATTTGCCAGAAGTTATATCAACCTAAAATGAACCTTACATACTACGTCTTAAAAACCAAATTGAATGTACCAGTAGATGTCTTTCTAAGTAAATAAATCTATGTAATATTCTTGAATTTACTATTTTACTCATATACTTAATAGGTAGATGTAGTATATAAGCGAATTTTTATTATATACTGTTTTAATTTTAAAATTGCGTCAGATCTATGGTAAATATCTGTTTAGATTATATTAATACTTAATAAGTGTTTTTAAAATATATAATGCTTATTGTTCTTGATAACAAACCAATAAATGAATCATCTTGAAGGGGTGTTTTATTGTATACGTTAGTTACTTTATTTTACACACCTAGTCATGGGGTTTTCACGAAAATGACACTTCAGATTTCTGGACCTCACGTCTCAGTGCTGCTGCCTAGTGAGTGTCATTTCAGAAAAACCTCATTATAGTTGGTCAATTCAATTCAATTTTCTTATAGTGGCATTTGCTAACCTGTAGTAATAGCGCCAATGTCAAGTACGCTATAAGCATAAATGGAATGGAAAACTGATATTCTGTGCAGAATATTTTACTTGGAAATAGGATTTGATTAGTCCCTGAAGGATATCTTAAAACAAACAACCAACTGTATCGCATAAAAATACGCAGTAAGTATTTAAACAAATAAACAAAATGTTCCAGATGGTTAGGTACCAATAACTAGGTATATTCATTTATCATTAACTAGGAGAACAGGAAACATATAATTATAATTCTACTAAATAATTAAAATATATTTACAGACAACCAAACATTTACGAAGACATTATAAAGGACGCGTACTTGCAAAGTATTGTAGTCTTTATAATACTATATAAGTATATACAATAGTTAAAATACAGAAATGGAAGTAATATATCTTAGTTTCTTATTATATAACTTACGTGCCCGTTCCCGTGGGAATTCCGGGATGAAAAATAGTCTGTAACCTACCCGTTAAATGTGGCTATCTATTACAAAAATAATTATTCAAATCGGATTGGTAGTTTCTGAGATTAGCCCCTACAAACAAACAAAATTAGAAACTTTTCCTCTTTATAATATTAACTTATAAATACAGTAATTCAAATTCGTTCAATAAATGCCTCTTACAAGTTGTGTTATAGAAAGTAAAATAAAACATAAGTTACTTGACCATGTAAGTCTTATCCCAATGGATAAGACACGATACGACAAAATATCGTATCCTGATTGGTGGAAACATTAACCAACTCCACCAATCAACGCACAGTATTTTGTCGTGTCTAATCGCAAGCGCATGTTACGTAATCATAGGTTTTACAATAAATGCCTTCATTTGTATATTGCCCCATGCTTAGGGAGCGTTTCCTAATAATATGTGGAGCGAAATTCAATTGACCAATCACCATGCATACGCTTCGCTTTTGTCATTATTTTACAATTCTAATTGGCCAATCAAGCTTCACTCCGCTCCACCTTTATAGAAACGTAGTTTTAGAATAATAGGTAAGCAATACTTAACGCATAATCTGCGTTTTTACGTATTTGAGTATAAAAAATAATATAATTAAATAAACCATTTACTTATCAACAATACCGATAAATTATCCAAATTGTGTAAAATATAACAAACAGAACATAAACATATAGTGAAAATAACAGAAATTTAAGCACCACTATTTAATATGCTATCCGTATGTAAATACCAAACAAGTCTGCTTATGATAGATGGTGTTACTACTGCAATTATAGAAAATAAGTAGTATTTTTACCATATGACATCTGTACTACATTCATAAATAACGGTATCTCCGTTAATTATCGATGGTTCGATAATTGAAATAACTTTTTTCGAATATTGGCAGTAGATTAGTCTTACGTCATTTTTTAACTATTGCTTATATGCACTAATTGACCTAACTTATTGGATTGTCCACACTAAAGACGTAAAGACCTCTACTGTTTCCACAATTGTTTTGAAATGTCTACATTTTAACATCTTTTTCTTAACACCTTTTGCTATGACTTCTTCCCTTTCTTTTTAGTCGTTTTCTCTCGTTGTATATCTTCCTCGTCCATCTGATTATAATGTGACTGTATGTGAGCTAACAATTTCTTCTCTCGACTAAATGTTGAATTACACATATTACAAGTATACTTTTCAGATGTGTTGCCTGCTTTAGATCCAGGAGTAGATGTGCTTATCTGTGACTCCTGAATTATGTTATCTGTGGGCAATACGTAAGAAGGTTGCAATAGCGGATCTATGTTAACAAAATGGAATAGTGCACTGTCTTTTGGGACTGGATTTTCTTCTAAAGTTACATTGTATGGCTCTTTTGTCTCTGGTATGTCTTTATTTTTCTTCGACTTCTTTTTGGCCAGTTCCTCTACCACTGGTTGGGGTTTTGTTGATATTAAAAGCTTGCTAGGGTTGCCAGTTTGTACTATAGTATAGGATTGCTTTTTCATTGCAGGCGTTGTAAATGCTGGCGGAGGAGGTACATTAGGGGGTGGGAACACATTAGAACGATGAGCCGTTTGGAATAACCCCACTGGATATGGCTGATTATTTGTCTCTTTTGGTGTATTATCATCATCAAGAGAAATTATTTTCGATAACCCAGATGGTTCCCCTTCAAATACATTTTTTTTCTTCTTAACTGGTTTAATTGTAGGCTCTAATGGAGAAACAACTTGAGTAGTATTTGCAGTAGCATCTTCAACTAATGTGAATGTGTTATTAGGTCCGGGAACTAGTTTGTATCGGCTATTCAGACTAGGTAAGATAGGGAAGGTGACAGATGGTGCAGTGACCGGTCTCTCTAAAATAGAACCAGTTTCTGGTGTTCCTTTTGGTTCTATTTGTGTGGGTGGTTCTTTCTCCCGTCTTATTTTACTAGCTGGTCCTATCTTAGGTTTTGGTTTTACTTCCTCTCTTGGTTTTATAGATATCTCCGGTGAGTCTAACTTCTGTTTTAAAAGTGACTCTGCCCTTTTTGGAGTGAGATCTATACTGTCTACTACTACTTTCTGTTCTAATTTTCTGTTTGCATCTTTCTTGAAATCTTTATCCATCGTGATATATTTTACAGTAGTTGGTTTTGGTGGTTCTGGCACTAAATTAGGCAGACTCTGAGTGATATCTTTTGGTGAATTATTCTTGGCACATCCATGAGATTCAACAACATCCTTTCTGAGGAAATTCCTGTTGCATAACTTACATTGGAAGAGAATGCCGACACCAAACACTTTGATAGTGCAGACATGGTCCATTATATTGAATTTTTTTGGCTCTACTAAAACCACTTCTTCGTCTTTATTTGGTTCTTGTATAGGTTCTTTTGTTTTGACAGGTTTCTCCTCTAAAGGACTTTTGTCTTCATCTTTATTTTGAGGTGCTTTGGGCTCATGTACCTTCATTTTCTTAGCAGCAGGCTCTGAATTGTCTTGGAATGGTTTTGTTCTCTTCGATCTGGTAGTTCTTTCGTCACATTTCTCTATTGACAACTTTACTTGTTTCAGAGTGATTTCATCATGATAATCTTGATCCTTTTCATCGTCACTTTCATCAGAAGACTCGGTGCTCTTCTCTCTTTTAATCGGTGATGCTTCTGGTTTCAGTTTGAGAGATTTCTCACCATCCACTGGTAAAATACCTTCCATCGCTCTCTTTATTAGTGCTTCACAAATATCATTGTTTGAAAAATTAGTTTTGTTTAATTTCTCTTCCCATAGTGCTCTGGATTTGGGTTTAATTGCTGCGGGACCTTTTTTACCAAGAGCTTTTTGTAAATTTTCCTGAGTTTTGATGCATTTTTGTACAAATTCATAGAGCTCTTCCACTTTAGCTGAGCATCGGAAACATATTTTGTGTGGGAGTCCATCATTCTCAGCAATCTGGGAAAATATTATTTACTTTTTAGACAAAGCAACATCGTAAACAGTAATTAAGTAGTTGGTATGTTAGTCAAAGTAGGATGGAATGTATTGAGAACAGTTAATTAGATTGATTTGCTCACAGTAGCACATTAAAATACTTATCGAAGTTTCTACTAGGTAGTGCTTTACTTGCTCAAGTAACTGATTGTTTTAAAAGGCAATCTGCAAAAACAATAAAACACTATCGCAAATATAGGTAACTAAGAATTCCATTTTGAACAGTAGTTTTTATTATCAATGGGAAATTGTAGTAGAATAATTATAACTTACTCTGAACGGCATCAATTCATCGATCTGTTTCGCAGTTATCTTTTCAGAGCCAAAGATGTTTAGAAATGGACCGTCCCGTGTCTCACACAGTCTACAAACTTTTGCTAGAACTGGTTGGTGTGTTGAGGAGCTCAGAGCAGCCGCTATGGCGTTCTCATCAATTGAATAATGTTCAGAACTGCTAGCGCTTGGTTTGGAGGACACGTTTGGTTTAGAAGTCTTTGATTTTGGCTTTTTCTTAGCCATATTTGATGACTTTCAATATAAATTATTCCTTTCTTTCTTAAGAAATTGACTGTCCGAGATACAATAAAATACAATACATCAACCCAACCACAGACAGACCAGAAAACACACACACACAGTCACAGACAGAAAAGTGAAAACAGAGACATCACAAGAATAAAAACATAGGAAAGAAAGAAAGAACGAACATATTAAATAAACTGAATGAGACTCTACAGACTGTAAAAAGATTGCATCGATTGCATCCACATCATAGACAAGTTTTCAAATCGCCCGATTTAGAAATTCTTCCTTCCTTCCTACTCCTCCATGAGACTAATGTCTTTTCTGTCGAAATCTTAGTTTTCATGAAGTTGAAAATAAAAACACCCTTACTCATAGCGACTCCTAATGCCTCATTAAAAGAGCTGTTAATTCGTTTTTAATCTTAAAATCACAAATTGATGTTGGATTTAAAGATAAATTATTGTAAGAGTTATGGCAACATTAACATTCGTTGGTCGTTGCATCCGCCATCTTGAATTTAGTACTGTGCCAGTCGGGGGGGCGGTGACATTATTTTACCCGTCATCGTCGTAATTTTGTGAATTTTATTGAAAAAAAGCGATAATTAGTGTTGTTTCGCTGTGTAAATAGTTTATGTCTGGACTGAACGTAAGGATGGCGGGTCAGACTATTAACGATAGGCTTTTAGCCGCTCGCCACAGCATCGCCGGGCAAGGATTAGCAAAATCCGTTTGCAAAGCTACCACTGAAGAGATGATAGCACCCAAAAAGAAACATTTAGATTGTAAGTACCGCTAAACATTCTCTTCTTATCTCTATTTGTTTATTATGTATTCGTAAATTCGATTAGTTTGACCGTGATGACGGGGTCGCCACCACGGCACATTGACAGCGAGGGTCGATAACAAGATTTTGTGATAGTTTCAAGATAATTTGCTCATTGAATGGTCTATTATCGTCACTTGTACCTCGTTGTGGTTATTAAAATGTCGAAATTGTTTATGTAAGGTGTTGCATTTTGTTCTGATACTTGACACACATATCGGTATTGGTATTATGTCACGAAAGAGGGTTGTGTTGTGAAGCATGTTCGGAAAAACTTGTATGTTTACTACGTACCCGTTTTATTTTATGTAACTCTATAACCAGTTATCGGCATGCACTATGATCATAAGTGTTGAAAAACTACACACAGAATAAGTTACATTTATCTTCATAGTTATGAAAGTACTTGGATATGCTATTTAAATACCAAGGTACCTATTCTGTACAAAATTTACCTTTCCACACAGTGAATGTATCAAATGGAGATATAGTAATTCCACCACACACAATCCTGGGCAATGCTAGCCATAATACACCCATTTGTTAGTACCTAAACGAAAAACTATTCTTTACAGCTCAAACTTATATTTTAATCTATAGTACTTATTTTGTTTCGTAAATGTTTATACTTTATGAGAATATCCTAATATTTACCTAAAGACAAAACAATAATACCTCTTCATTGACGAAGACTAGGCATAAACCTAGTAAGCATAAAAAAGATCTAATTTAATCAAGATCTGTGATAAAAAATTGACATAAATTATTCAGGTAATAATTTTGAAATCGGCTTGTTCACATCTCCTATACTGGTTTTATGCTGATGACTCATACTTTTACTCAGCCATGTAATCTAAATAATTTATTCTAATACCAACCATGGGTCTGAATATACAAATGTCAGACCTAATGCTTAAAGAAAATAAATTCTCATTTTTTCATATACCTAATAGTATAATAGAATGCATTTCGCTTATAAGATCCCTACTGTTTTACCCACAGTGTTGTGTCCATGGGTACTGTGAGACCAAAACAAGCTTCATTATACTAGCATCGCCCCGCGGTTTTACCCGCATTGTGCCCATTCCCATGAAAATTTTGGGATGAAAAATAGCCTATAACCTTCCAGTTGAATATGGCTATCTATTACAAAAAGAATTATTCAAATCGGACTGATAATTCCTGAGATTAGTTCGAACATACAAACAAACATACAAACTTTACCTCTTTATAATATTAGTATAGATGAAACAGGTTTATCTCATAAGAATACATAATGTAAAATGTATGTAAAACAAGCATTTTGACCTTCCTCCTTAATGCAGCTATCTTGTACAAAAACCACTAAATACTCACCCTTGACCACTAATACAGACAATCCAATTAAATTCTATAGTGTTTAAGTGTTGTTAAAGTTTGATTTGTATTGTTAGGCAATCAATATGACTAATTTTATAACAGTCATATTTTTAGTATAAAATTTAAATATTATAGTTTGTCATTTTTATTTTATAAATATATTTAAAGATACTTTACTAAAGTATAAAAGTGTTGTTGTATTATATCTTCTTTTTCTATCTTCTGTAAATATAAAAATCACTGCCACTTTTCGTTGTAATTTTATAACTCAACAATGGGCTCACCTATCCAAACCAAATGTTTACACTTTGTTCAGACTATTTAGTAGATGGTTTATGTGAAGTTTGCACAAAATCTTTCAAAATCTCAAAATTTTTAAATTATTTCTCTTTATACGTAGCAAAGCACGTACCGGGCCGCTAGTACATTATATATATATGAATACTTGACGTCATAACTTAAATATCAACTATTTAACTTCAATTTTCATGGTTAAGAAGCTCTGCAGCTGTACAAATAAGTTACAAAATATGTATACTATAGCATTATTTTAATATTTTATAATGAAACTGGCACTCAGTACAAAAGTGTAATAAATAATTAACAACCACGGACCAAAGTAACAGTAAAAATATCCTTTTCTATAATTATTTTGACTCTAAATTTGTCAGGTCTATCTGACAGATGTTTCTACGTAAATTGGTTAGAGATCTATAATATAATCATACCTACTTAATAATTTTAGACTCATCTTACTTGGTAGGTACTTGGTTTTAAAATCTATTTATTGCTTTATGTGACCCATTGATAGGGAATGGAATCACTTCATAATGATGCCTACCATGCAGAAACGACCTAACATGTTAACCACCAGAAACTATAGTATATTCTGTCTATAATGTCCCACTGCAAGGCTTTAATATTAAAAGGAATCCAAATGGAACATCCATCATACTAGAAACCTCATCACTATCACTCAGCGATAGATATTTAAATAACCCCAACTTATTATTTACTGATACACAAATAAATATAATGTTTAGTGCATTGATTGCAATGTAATATGATAAACAAGCCCGTTTCCTGTGTTATCTCCTTGATATGTGCTGTGTCCTACTCCGTGAAAGGAAACTGTCATATTCAGACTGGTCCAGTAAAATAAAATTGAATATTTACACTGTTTCTAACTAATTTGCTCAAATGATGAATTTCCCAGAATATTCTCTAAGTACTGATAATGTCCCATTGCAGAGCAAAGTCCTCTTAATTATTATACTATCATTACCTCTCCGTTTTAGCTGCCCCGTAGGACTATTGGGATAAAAAGTAGCCTAAATAGATTACGTCATAATTGAATAATGCTGTCTTATACAAAAATAATTATTTAAACTGGACTAGAAGATTATCCTCTTCAAAAAAAAACAAAAAAAAACCCTTTAGGTGTATAACATTAATTTTTTGTCAAGCCCTTTGGCACAGTGGCAGTGAGAGCTCTTACTGTGTCGGGGGTAGTTAGTTAGATTCCATAATTACAAGCCTAGAGCTTAGTTTGGGTCTAATTAACTATGTGTGAATTAGTAAAAAAAAAATAATAACCTAGATTACCTTGTCAAGGAATTAGGACTATAACATACCAGTGCATGATATTAACCTAAGTTTATCAGACCAATGTCACCTTGGTAGTTGTCTGTCCGTTGCACTTTTAATTTTATTTGTCAATTGGCTAAGTTTAATATGCCACGGTATATGGGATTCTTGAGTCTCTTGAGTGTTGGTTTATTTGAGATTTAGTACACCTTGTTCTTTTGTTATTTTTAAAATATTTTGTGACTAACTGTACCCTGGGATTTCACTGGGCTTTCATAAATATTTAGGTACAAATATTTACAAGGTAATTTAAGCTAAGTCTACCCTGCTGTTTTTTTACGTTTTAGTGAGATTTAACAAACAGTAAATCATTTTTATGTAACACTAGCAGCGCCCCCGCGGTTTTACCCGCTTTGTGCACGTTCCCAAGGGAATTTCGGGATGAAAAATAGCCTTCCTATAACCTTCCTATAGCCTATAACCTTCCCGTGGAATGTGGCTATCTATTACAAAAAGATTATTCAAATCGGACTGATAATTCCCGAGATTAGTTTGAACATACAAATTAACTTACAAATTTTACCTCTTTATAATATTGGTATCGATTAATTGACAGGTAACATTACTATCACATCTGATATCTATTATAATTATAAAATAAGCAAAGTTTATTAAGGGCTTTCGTGAATAATGAACCTCTACTAGACTTAGACAATATGCTAAGTATTATATTATCATTATAGGTACATGTTTTATCCCCGTTCCTTACCTATACCCATTAAATCACTGAAATAAAATCACATGCGTACAGGTATTGCACGGTCAATTAACATTACTCATTGATATGGCTCCGTGGGCATAAAACTACAGTTACGTGTGTTAATAACTAAGCTATACCTACTGGAAACGAATGAATGAGTATTTTGTTAAAAACTTTTTTTACCCGAAAATATGTTAAACTATGTATGTCCCGTGGTTTCAATCGCAGCGCACCCGTTCCAGTACGAATTTCGGGATTTTACTTAGATTTATTAAAAACTAGTTGTGCCCTGCGGTTTCATCCGCATTTATTTAGTCAATGCTTACTGTTTAAACCTTCCCTGGACTTTCATGAATATTTCAAGACCAAAATTAGCCAAATCGGTTCAGCCGTTCTCGAGTTTTAAGCAGACTAACGAACAGCAATTCATTTTTATTTATATAGAAGATAGATAACACGACTCCCTTCTATATATGTATGTATATATACTTAAATGATTTTAATGCCTTACTAAGTCGGATCCAAGAGGAAAGAGATGCAATTGTTGCCCCTGACCTCTATGGTTCTACCGCCGTATTCATAAACGATATTTAACTTAAACAGTGTTTTAAAGTGTTGTCTCTTTCGCTCTTTGCCAAATAGCGTATGTCGGAAAGGGACAAACCATTTGATAGCTGAAGTGCTGTTAATAAACGTTTATGAATAAGGCCCCTAGTCTTAAGACAATGTGAGTGGAAAATTGTATTCCTTTCTTGGAAGAGTATCCTTTACACTTTACTGTCATCTTTATTGACCAACTCTCCCCCACTGAACCTACTTAAATACCTAAATAAACCCAGTTCTTAACCAGACAATCAATCTTCCTCATTGCTTCATTTGTCACGGCAGCGTAACCCTTTAAATTGCATCTAAAACATCGCTAAGCGCAACAGTCTTTTACTGGACCTATTAAACGTGGACAAAGTTTGATACCATCTTTGCAGCAAGATTAGTCGCTGTTAATTGCTTCATGTACTAAGAATTGCTGGTCTGCAATAGACTTTATAGTCATAGGTAGTAGAGTTTGATTTCGTCTAGAAATGCAATGGTATATGGTGCATCAGCCAATAGACAAGTGATTCTACGAAGAATAGATCATGAGGGCACTTTGTAACCTGTTTTAAGGACTTTTAACTTACAAAGCATTAAGTAAGGCTTTATGTTGTAGTAATGCACCGAAATAAAGAAGACTATCCAAAAGAGTAGTAAGTACCTACTACTAAATAGTGATGTGCTGCGTTGCTATGCTACTATTGGTTTTTACCAATCGCATCATTAATCAATCGTGGCATAGAATGGCACTGTTGAAGACACCCTTAATCCAGGATTTGTAATGTGTTAATTGTTAACGCTCTATCTATACTATACCACTAAATAAAACCGACCATTATTATCGCTACATAATACAGACAGATACCCCTAGTCCTATTAAAATGTCGCTTGAATACGGGACGCTGAATTAGGTGTTTTTCCTTTAAATCCTTTGAAAATTCTGAGCGTTTGAATCGATACCTTGCGGCAGAAACTTTACCAATTGTGAACTTTTTGAAGAGAGTTTGTAGGCTCTAAAGGCAATCAAATACGTTGTTATGCTTTTGAATAAATTTCAATACATAGGCAGGTTTTCATTACTAATGCCGCTTCCCTTGTAAATGGTCCTTAGAATGATTCAACTAGAAGCGCCCCGCGGTTGTACTCGTTCTCGTTGGAATTTCAAGATGATAAATACTTGTAGCTATATCTGGAAAGTGTCAATCATAAAGTTTTACATAATGATATTTTCTAGAAATCTGATTGGAAATTCTAGGCATCCACGGTTTACCCGCGTTGTGCCCATTCCCGTCAGAATTACAAAATAAAAATTAACCTACAGTCTTCCCGTTGAATGTGGCTATCCATTACAAAAAGAATTATTGAAATTGGATTTGTAGTTCCTGAGATTTGCGCGTTCAAATAAACGACAAAACTAACTGATCAATTTTATTACATAAGTATAAATAGATAACAGACGAAAGCAATATTTTTGCTAAAAAAGTTTAAATTGAAATACAAGTACATACCCATATCCATGTTTTTGAATAGAATACGCATTTTCCAGCACAAAGTCATTATTCGCGTTAACAGGTCAAGTGCAAAGCTCAATGATTTTGTTACGCTAGCCGGTGACCTCTACGTCTATTGTAAAGGTGTAATTGCTTGTTTCTGCGACAGTGTTCCGCTGTCAACAATGCATGGCATTGTCTAATAAATCTCGCTTAATGATGTGCATACATTATACATGTATGTATTTTATTTAGGAAGGTATTTTAATATAAGTTTCCTTGTTTTGTGGCATGGTAGCGTAGTTGCGACCTAACGTGAAAAGCTAACGATTATAAATGACTAGCAGCGCCCCGCGGTTTTACCCGCGTTGTGCCCGTTCCCGTGGGAATTTCGGGATAAAATGTAGCCTATAGCCTTCCTCGATAAATAGACTATCTAACAGTGAAAGAATTATTCAAATCGGTTCAGTAGTTTCTGAGATTAGCGCGTTTAAACAAACAAACAAAACAAACTCTTCAGCTTTATAATATTAGTATAGATTCTTCTTTCGTAGTAAAACAAAAAGGAAGTAAGTTCGAGTAGGTTCGTGGCCAACCCTGGTGTCGGGAGTTTTTAGACCGCCCAAGGCCTCCGAAATGGGCGTCCTAAGTATGTTCGATCTTCTATAGTCTCCACATTTCGCTTCAGTCATCATAACTAGCAACTAAAAATACAGAATCACTGTTTCCTTCAATCGGTTCGTTAATAGCTGCGTATGTTTTCTTATCGCCGAGCTTTGTACCAATTATAAAGTTAGAGGAAAATATAACGCGTTTAATTTACCTATTATTCTCTTTTATACTCCAACGGCTAGTTGGAGTTTATTGTACTGTGCTGCCACATTATTCTGATACAGGAAAACTGAAAATGTGGCATTTACATCATCTATACTAATAGGTATTATAAAGTGGTAATTTTTTTAAGTTTGTTTGTTTTTTGTATGTTCGAGCCAATCTCGGCAATTACCAGTCTTATTTGAATAATTCTTTTTGTAATAGATAGCCACATTCAACGGGTAGGTTATAGGCTATTTTTCACCCCGAAATTCCCATGGGAACGGGCACAACGCGGGTAAAACCGCGGGGCGCTGCTAGTCTCGTATAATTTAGCAGGCTCCAACTTAGGTGCTGGGCTGGGTCGATAGAGTTCTCCCAAATTCCCAGGGGAACGGACACAACGCGGGTAAAACCGCGAGACGCTGCTAGTGTTGTCTAAAAAACAAGTTGTAGATCTATTGAATGAACAGCCGTTTATTTTACGAGCATTATTGAGCTTCATTGTTATGAATGGGTACATTATTTTGAAAGCCTACTCTCGACCTACTTATTGTTGCGATGTTCCAATCGACCTAGTGTTACATGATCGAAATGTTTCGTAAAGTAAATAAGCGATACGATGATCGTTCAGAATATGACAATGAATAAGATTTATGTAAGTACAGTCGGTATATAAAAATGTTGAAGATTTTTAGAATCTTGTCATAACCAAAGTTCTGGTAACCTTCTTAGATGTCTATGAGATTGTTTTGTAAAAAAATCTTCTTTTTATGGTCTGACTTAGGGCACGTTAAGCAGTCGGTCCCGGTTGTTTCTATCGTTAGACCATGTCGAGGGCCTTTAGGCGGTCTAAAAACTACGACAGCAGCACTAACCTATTCCAATGGGCGATGATAGTACTGTACCTACGTTAATATGAAAATGAACATTTAACTACTACCCCTAAATTTAACCCACTGAGAAAAACGTAAGCGCGATTTACATAATTTTCACACTAGCGACATCTATTGGAATGCCAGTGGAACCACCGCGTGTAACGAGTAACGAGATAATTTTAAAAATAAATGAATATTCACAGGAAAAATTTACACACGATTAAATAGACCCAAACTAAGCTCTTAGCTTGATATGAATACATAATTGACACCTAGACGCCGTCACCAACATCGGAAATATATGGGTGACTTCGGGAGGGAATCGAACCCGCAATTTCTACACAGTAAGCGCTCTCACAAAAAAAACATTGTACAAGATACAACACAAGCGAATGTCTAACAGAATGTGACCTTAATCAATTACAAAACTGCAATGTCTCAATGAGCGAAATCAGCAAACTGGTATTCTTATAGCATCACAGGCCCCAAAGGTCAATACTACTCGCTAATCAAACATGATTGGAAACAAACAAAAACTGTGGAATATTAAACCTTACGTCACTATCAATAAATATTAGTTTTGAGTCGAGACAAAAAAAAAACTATTTTTGGCGGCTAAGATTTTTTTTTTGTAAATCCTGTTTTCGTAATAATCTTGAGTATACTCTGCCAAAACCCAAAGCTGCGTTTCTACTAGTGCAATGATCTTTTATGTTTGCTTTCCACTATCTACCAAGAATATCAAATGTGGTATAGCAACGTGACTAGTCATGGTTGGTGGTATCTATACTATACTCGTATCAAATACTAGCAGCGCCCCGCGGTTTTACCTGCGTTATGGCCGTTCCCGTAGGAATTTTGAGATGAAAAATAGCCTATAGCCTTCCTTGATAAGTGGATTATCCTACACTGAAAGAATTTTTAAAATCGGATCAGTAGTTCCTGATATTAGCGCGTTCAAACAAACAAACTCTGCAGCTTTATAATGTTAGTATAGATAGCTATAGTAACGTCGCTAACTAACGCTATAGCAATGGTGTAGTATCAAATATATCATATCCCTGGTGAAAAGGCACCCCAAAAGGAGGGTTTTGGCATTACCATAAGCAATAACACATTTTTATGTGACATTCTATGAAATTTTATAGTCCTGCGAAAGGTTATTGCCCCCAGCATGAATGGATGGGTAAGAATTTCGGACAATTTAAAATGGCTACGCGTTCTTAGACTCCCCTGTGTCTTGACAAATTGTATCTGTCTGTTGTGAATCGAATTATCTGCCTTGTCCCTGAATTAAGGTGAAAATGTATTTCCAAACGTGGTCACTTGAAATAGAGGGTAGTACAATCAAGTCACGAAATTCATTATGACTTAGGGCTCCCTCACAAAACTGCGATGCGATGCGATGCGAACTGAAATAGTTATATCTATTGCCATTACTACAGTACAAAGAAAAGAGATGAATATATTAAATGGAATTCATCGCAGTTTTGTGTGGGAGCCCTTAGTACAGAAGTTTGATTATAATGAGGGTCTCGATAGTAATGCTTTAAATTGTGGTTTCTTAAGTTAAAGCGAACACTACTCATTTGAATTGAAACTACGTTTACGGATACACTTCGCTTTTATTTTACACTATAGCAGCGCCCCGCGGTTTTACCCGCGTTGTGCCCGTTCCCGTGGGAATTTCGGGATAAAATGTAGCCTATAGCCTTCCTCGATAAATAGACTATCTAACAGTGAAAGAATTATTCAAATCGGTTCAGTAGTTTCTGAGATTAGCGCGTTTAAACAAACAAACAAACAAACAAACAAAACAAACTCTTCAGCTTTATAATATTAGTATAGATTTTACATGTTTATCTGTAAAGCTATCTGTGCGCTTTTATTTTACATCTTTATAGGTTCCTGTAAAGGGGCCGAAACGTCAGATAAAAATGTAAAATAGAAGCGAAGTGTATCCGTAAACGGAGTTTCAATTCAAAATGCTTAAAATGGTTTTGTTTTTGAAACTTGAAAGTTTTGAGACCAAAATTGAATGAAAATAATTAATTGACTTTGTTTCATTTGCCAACCAGAATATTATTAGTAACGATAGCCTTTACCCTAACCTAGTTAACCTAACTCAAGTTCTAACTATTGTCTTAACGGAACAGCTGTTCTAAATGACTCTAAATCCCAAAATAGTATTTATAAGTATTGCGCGCGAAGTTCTCTCCTTATTTCTTGTCTGAGAGGTGACCTCGTTTCGTAAGCTTTTTCGAAGATATTAATAATCGTCCCAAATGGATAATGTAACTGACTTATTTTAACTTAAAGTTTTACGTCTTTTAACTTATATTATGAAAAATATTTGTTTCATAGATCCTATTTGTAGTCCTAAGTAAAAGCGCCTTGCGTTATTTCCGTTCCCGTGGGAATTTTTATACATTTAAACCTTCCTCTTGAATCACTGTCAATTTTAAAGACCGCGTCAAAATCCGTGTATTTGAGTTTATCGCGAACAGACAGACAGACTCGGCCAGGGACTTAGTTTTATAATATGTAGTGATAAATAATAGGTGTTTCAACCTTTTATTTGTTCATATTAATTATCAACATTTTTGAATAACAGATACTTAAATATAACCGTAGTTAATAACAGCCATTTAATAATTTAAACTATAGGAAAATTACTCGTACAATATAATCGGGCTGTGTCCTAGACAGAAATGACAAAAGTCATGGGCGATGCATAGAAGATGCAAATGGCGGAATACTTAACGACCGAAGTTATCACATAACTAGTTTCATATTTACATAACTAGCAGTGCCCTGCGGTTTTACCCGCGTTGAGCATGTTGCAGTGGGAATTTCGGGATGAAAAACAAGCATATAACCGGTCGAATTGAGAATCCTCCTCTTTTTTTGAAGTCGGTTAAAATATAGTCTTCCTTAACTAAGTTCCTTAACTAACTAAGTTAAATTATAACCTTCCCATTGAACATGACTATCCATTACATAAAGAATTATTCAAATCGGATTGATAGTTTCTCAGATTCTGCTCTTTATTACAACTTTACGTCGCTTTTCACTACTCGGTACCTACAGATCTTCTGGTATAAAGGAATTGTCTTAATGTTCCCATGACCTTCGTGTGTTTGGGTACTTTAATGTTTTTTATTTTACATGTGCATTGTTGAGATGATTTTCCCGTACGCAGGTAATCCTCTGCAGTTAAGTACCTACCAGCCTAGATAACATCAAACTAACTTAGTGCCTAATCCACGAATAATCGACCTATTGACGTATACTTCTCAAAATTGTGTGGGGTATATCTATTTAAGTGGTTATTTATCGCGTACAGACAGACAGACAAACACAGCGAGGGATATTGTTTTATGCTATGTAAAGTTAAGTATTAGCCTACTATGTTCAACTGATAGGTAAAGGCCTCTCATCTCGCTGAAGATATCTACAGCGAGAAGAATTAGACGGTACTATATTCGGATTAGAATGTGAAGTGTTACAATATTTCATGTTTATTCTCGCCAGATATATAAGCCAGTTACTCAACACTATCTAATGATAGATAAAAGTGAACTTTTATAGTGGGCGTTAAGTTTACAATGTCGTGTGTACATCCGTGTTGTAGAATGCAGATGTCCATACGCGGACTGTAACTAGGTCATTTGCTACCTTTCCTGTTCTATGTTGCTGTTTAAACGTTATTTTGATTTAATTCGTTTTGATGCTAGCTTCCTATAATATATTCTAGTTCTGATATCTTAAACTTACTTACGACGGAGGTTAATGTTGAGCGTTCCAAGTTTAAATAATACTGTCTATAACGTACGTTACAATTAACAGCAAAATCTTTTGTTTATTATTCCCTCCAATATCATCTTTGCTGTTCCTTGCTGTACTGATATCTTCAGTGAGATGAGAGACCCTTTTGCCTGTTGTGGGACATTACAGACTAATGCTTGTACTACAGCATATACTATTGGAATATTTAAAATTACAATGGAATCTAACCACCTTTCATAAGCACTCTAAACCTAAATCACTGTTATAAAGTGTTTTGTCTCTTTCACTCTGTAAAATAGCGCATGTAGGAATGGGACTAACTAATGTTGTTAATGAACGATAATAAAGCCCTAAAGATTTCATTGATGGTGAAGCAAATTTCAAGGACATTGATTTATTTTGCTCCAGATATTTTTTGGCGAGCAATTCTAAAGACTTTTATAAAAGGTGAATTCAAGTATCTCAAAAGATGCCTACCTGGTCCTTGTCCCTCGGTCCAAAACAAGTATCGTTCTGTCCCATTCTCTTAATCGCTAATCCGAATCATTAATCAAATCACTTGGGCGAAAGCTTTCGTATGTTCAGTTTGCCACAGGGCAGCATATTTCTCGAAAATATCTGGGTCAAGGTCTCAACGAATTTGGGACAAAACGTTGGTTTCAGATATATTAAGGTACGGGTTTTTGTTTCATAATCTCTTTTATATGAGTTTTGTTTGATGTTTTGTAGCCTTTGGACCTATTGGAAATACTGTAAGATCCCCAAAGTCTAAGTTTGTCTCCACCACAGTTATACTATGCAACGTTGTAATGTTGTAATCGTTTGATATGTAACATAAATACAATAAATATTAAAATTCTCATATGTATAGAGGATACCATTTCGGCTATCATTACGTTGCTATGCTACTATTGATGTTATTAGTTCAAACTAAACTCAGCATAATACTGTAGCAAAGCTTTGCTCTGTTCGTCATCTTCTTCTATCGTGTTTAATTTTTTCCGGTCCAGTATTTAGTTAGCAGAAAGGCAGCATTTCTTTAAGTCTTCCTTGGCGCAGGTGGTAGGGGCACAGAGGGCAGGACAACAGGTAGCTCTTGCAGAAAAGTACCATTAGTTCCGAAAAAGGTCAAATAGGTCTTACTGAAGATGCTAGTACAGCAAAAACAGGTTAATCACCATGCCTTTCTCAATGACCAGAACATTTTTTGTAACCTTGACTGTATAATTAATATCTGTCTACGAACTAGCTTACCTCATCAATGGAACTTACACAACGAATGAGTTCTAACGTTTCATCTGTCTACCAAGTTGAGCAACCTTCCAAACAATCAGGATGTGCTGTTATCTCATCCGAAATTGAAATTAATCTCTGTACAATGTGTGTGTTTTATCATCATTTGGCAAAATTTTCACATCTGTTCGTTTTTATCTTTTAACTAAACAATGGTATGGTTACGTGATAGAGTACATTGTTTCGAGATAATGTCAGTGATTAGTGTTGCCTTTTATTTGTGTAATTTCAGCTTCCTATATTATTGTTATTGACTTCCTATGTTTGTGTTTGTTCCCTTTTTATTTGGGAAAGCGAAGGGTTGTTTGTTTTTAACCCAAATCTTATAGTTCTTCTTGCGACCTGTCTTTAGCATCATATTCCTCAGTTGAGGTAACAACCAAATTAGGCCCGATTTTTTTTTTGGAAACAAATTCTATATTTTATCAATTCTAATTGGCTCAGCCAGGAGTTCCTATTTTTATTTTCTATTCGATTAACTGGATAATTAGGTGTGATACTTATACCGATATATATACTCAAACATTTCAAGTTAAATAGTCTACAATTTTGACAGTTGTCATAGTGTATGAACTCAGAATACAGACTTTCTGTATTCTGAGTGTATGAATTTGAGCACGAGATAGGAACTTAATTTCTGTATATAGAAGATAGGGGATTATTTGTTAGGACGGGAACTTACATACGACGGAGGTGTTGAGCTTTCAAACGCTTCTAATTCCTCTCTTCTAACCCGACCTTTTTTCACAGCCATGTCTTTTTCATCTTTTTATTTTTCTGACTTTAATTTCCCTTGTTTGTTACAGATCTAGTCCACTGCACAAACGAGCCGAACGTGTCAATACCGCAGCTCGCGAACTTGCTCGTCGAACGGACACAGAACACTAATTGGGTGGTGGTGTATAAAGCACTAATAACAGTACATCATTTACTAGCATATGGGAATGAGGTGAGTTCGCTTGGCGTTTTTATTATAGCCTCAGTTATTGGTTCCAAATTTTTGGTCCTTGGAATTGTAAGTTTTGACTTTGGGACATGAACTTGGTTTTCGTCCTTGGATGTTTGTCTTCGAGACAATGTAATTTGAGGACTATTGTATAGTCGGCAGTGACTAATCATAACAAAACAATTACATTTATTGGTACCTACTAAATGTTTCCTCCTTGGAGGGCTTCTGACTTTGAGACTCTTTCTTGGTCAATACTGTATAGACGTCAAGGAAGTAACAAGTAATTGAAAAAGAATCCGAAGCTACCTTGCTTCGGAGGGCACGTTTAGCAGTCGGTCCCGGTTGTTTCAATCGTGAGACCATGTCGGAGGCCTTTAGGCGGTCTTAAAATTCCGACACCAGGGTTGACCATTAACCTACTCGAAATGAATGAATGATGACTACGTACAGTCGCTAAGCTAGTTGACAGATAGATTTTTAAGCCCAAATCTACGAACTGAACTGCCAACCAGGCGGTCATTTGATATTTCTCAATATCTAGGAATATCCTGGTAAAGATCCTGGTTTGATTAAACTATGTAAATCGTCAAATCAATTATATCAATTTCAACCCAACATCTAATTTTAAAAGCAAATATTTTCTCCTACTTTATTGAACTAGTTATGCTGACCTTGTGACGACCGAAATGTTTGTATAATATATATTCAGAACGCAATATTTAGTATTCGTGCATGTAACAGTTGAAATGACCTTGAACTCTGTAATACTTGTCGAGATTCCAGTTTACCGCTATTTGTGGAAATAATTAAATTAGAAATTTTTCTTTGTAAAAAGGCAATTATGGAAAATATTATTGCAACTTCTTTTTATTCCTTCGTTTGTATTGCAAATGGGAGAGTGTGTTAATTGTTCGTGTGTTATGCTTCCACGCCATGATCACTAGTTTAAACCTTCAAATAGGACAATTGATCCTGAAATTCCTACGGGAACTGTTACGCCATGGGGAATAGAGTATTGAAAATCAGTTTTAAAATTTAAGTCTAATTTCGTGTTACGCTTGTGGATGCAGAACCGATTTTGATGATGGTGCAGAGAGAGATAGATAAAGATTAGAGGTCAATGATGGCAGTAAGTTGGTTGCGTAGTTGAATACAAATGGTCAAATATTGGCTACTAATTTTTATGAACATAATCAGCAAAGTTTGTTGCCCATTCTTCTCTGCTGATGTTCTTCCGAATGGGTGGTATGTATAAAAGAGTTTTTCGGGTCAAAACTGAATAAAAATACTTGACTTTCACTTCGACTTTATCCCAAAATTCGCCTGACATTGGGTACGACCGGGCGAAACAGCTTGTTTAAATATAATAAGCGGAGTTCTACCGATCCATTCCTGCTAATGTATTTCCGAATTGTTGGTATATTCATAAGTGCCTTTTAGGAGACCAAATTGAATGAAATTCAAATTGAGTTTTGCTGTAAAGCTTTTCATAATTTAATGAAAATAGCAACTTCTCTTTCTTTTATTCGTGTAATAGCTATACTACGTGATATAAATGTAAATATTTTCTACTTGAATTTTCAAGTAGAAAATATTTACATTATATGGACGTGAGCTTTGTAAAACTGAAAATAACTTAACTTTCATCCTACCCTTTGCTAGTGTTTGATAAAGGTCATCTACTTCAAAAATAACCCTGTCTGTTTGTATCCACCCCCGTGTTTTTCTTTTACATTATACTAAACTAGCAGCTACCCGCGGTTTTACCTGCATTGTGCCCGTTCCCGTGGGAATTGCGGGAATTTTTATTCATATACCTTCCTCTTGAATCATTCTATCTATTTAAAAAACAAAACAAAATCCGTTGCGTAGTTTTAAAGATCTAAGCATACATAGGGACAGACAGAAAACGGAAAGCGACTTTGTTTTATACTATTTAGTGATGAAACGGGACTCTTTAGTGATGGACGGAGTAGTGATGGCACCGCTCGTGGTCGTGGCAGTATCGCTTTGATAGCACTATCACCATCGGCCACCCATCTTAGTAGTATCCGTTGCTTAGCATTAACGATGCATAAACATCCGTCAGTTCAACAACTATTGCCTAATCATTTATAGACAAGACCTAACCTATTAACCAGGTCTATATAACTAATGGAATGATACAAGAGTGGACGTTTCAATTTTATCATCATTTTTAACGGCCTACATTTCTTCGGTATTCAGTAGGCGTTGATTTAGTAACGAGTAGTGATGGGTAATTGGGCCGAACAATCGATATAGGTATTCGAATGATTTAATATGTGCTCGTTGAATGATCATGATCATTTATTATTAGATGTTCGTTTGAAAATATATAGATTTCATCACTGAATTGATGATTATTTACGTACAACCGCGTATTTATTTTTGGTTACAATTTCTAGTATTTTGTAATTGTTAAATTTACCTACAAAAGTGTAAAAAAATCTAATAACATAAAACAATTTAAAACAATTCAAAATTCGCGTGATACTATTCCATTCGAATAGCTCTATTCTTTAATCGAATGATTCAAATACCTTTCAGAATGATAATTCGAATGAATCATTCATAGTCGTACATCACTATTGCGAGTCGTTAATGCTTTCATGTTTACGCTAGTCACGTACTTAGTTCAAGAGTGAACGTACTCTTGTTGTGAAAAATTGCTTTTCTTATGTCGAATAAGTAAAGGGGTAGAGTGACTGGTGGTCCTTGGGGAATTCTTGTTATTTCAGGATATGGAAGACGTTTTAAGAGTATAATATATTTTTTCTTATGATTCGTTAAATCTCTTCGTCTTGGGATTGGTCAATTGAGATCCGCACAGCTCCGCTCCGCTTCAATGAAAACGCACCCTTGTGATTTATATTCTACTAGCCGCGCCCCGCGGTTTCACCCGCATTGTACCTGTTCCCGCGGGAATTTCGGGATAAAATGTAGTAAATGTGTTATTCTGATGTATAATCTACAGTAGTTTTTGCGTGAAAGAGTAACAAACACATCCGTACCCATCCTCATTTATAATATTAGTAGGATAGTTTTCACTCAAGGATAATTCCTTTTCTAAAGGCGAAGAAAGATTCAGTTATTTAATTTCAATTTCATTTTCACCCCATCCCGTAACCTTTTTCTTATATAGATAATACTGTCTTTATTTGGAAAATCATCCACATTAAGTTAAATTTTACGGCCCATAGGAAGAAAATTATTGTACTAGAATGTACAATAATTTTATTGTACTAGTTAGAAAGAAAATTATTGTACTAGTTATGAAACTAGGGACAGCCGAGTTTCATACCAATTCTTCTTTTTGGTCGAAGAAAAGCGAAAGTTCTTACGATTAACTAATTAAGAATTTATCCAGGAATTTAAATGGTTTCCCATGGGAATGCTAACTTGCGCCGGGAAAAGATTTATCTCTTAATTTCGTTCCAGCCACTAAGTTGGTAACTTTGTTGTCTAAAATCCTTATTTTAAATAAAATTCGGCTTCTTGCTGTTAGGTTTTAAGTATATTGTCAAGATTTTGAAAGATTAACTCTTAGAATTTGTGTGATTGCAAAGGGAATTTCGGGACAAAAAATAGCCTTCTTCGAAAAAAAATCTTCACCTTGAATGTTGCTTAAATAATTATTCCAATCGGATAAGTAGTTTCTGAGATTAGCGCACACAAACAAAAGAAATAAATATTATTATAAAACTCTTCAGCTTTATTTATTCTTCACTTACCAACATCTAGTTTAATTTGACGAGTGTACTATACCGATACGTCATTCAGTCTCCGTTAATAATTTGCATTCGTTAAGTACAGAACAAACGGTTCTTCAACGAATTACGACTATATTTGTTGAAATTTTATTCATCTTTAAAAGAATACGTCTAAACTCTGATCAATATACTCCGTACCATCAGTCGCGGAAGCCACATTCTCTCTGTCACTCTTTATCACATCACTCAACGTATCACAGTCGAAACTGTTACCAATACCAATTGATATAGTGGCTGACAATCAGGGGACCCTTCTAGGGGTCACATTGCGTTCTTGACCGGTCATTCAATAGTTTAATTACGCTCTACTACTAGGCGGTAGTATCGCTGATAGTGGACTAAGAATGGAATGAATAGGATAATGGGTTTGCTCACGCTAAAAGTAAGTTTGAGTAGGTAAGAAGACGTCCCTAGTGTCGGAGGTTTTAGCCATAAAGGCCTCCGATTTGGTCTGTCGATTGAAGCAACCTGGTTCGACTGCTTAACGTGCCCTCTGAAGCATGGTAGCGCTCAGATAGAATGCGACTATCGAGCACCCAGCCAAGTAAGGGCAGTGCTGCATGATGCTTAACAATCGCAATATGCAAATGTCGCTTAGTTAAACTACGCCACGTGGCCACGGTTTGGTAATTCGATAGAAGTGTCAAGAGTATTTTATTGAAAGTTAAAGTTATTATTATTCTCATTAAAATTTTGAGTCAACTTCGAATTTAATTCGAGTAGACCAGTCTGATAAACTATTGATTTTGGTATTGATCTTCTTAAACTTAGAAACTGAGCTCTTGTCGATAGAGTTATTTCCATTTCTCTCTTTCTCCTCTATCCTCTTGAACTCTGTATACAACACATTCGCTCGTTCTTTCAGTTCGACGAAATATAACCAGTTTGGTCTTCCTCTGCCTCTGGTATCAGCGAAATACTTAATGAATATAAAAATGTCATAGAAACTTTCGTCATCATAACACTTCAACAATAACTAGTGTCTTCACTCTGTCTTATATTCAAATCCTCAAGATTTTAATATAATAAAACATGCTTCAATAAACTACAATAAAATTTCCCTTTCAACTTTCAATTGCGTCTAAAACTGCAATAACATCTATTAATAAAATGTTTTTGTATGAAATTCTGCATGTACGTAAGAGAGGTGTGTCTTGTACGTAACCAAAGGTTTATAAATATATCTGTGACGTCATATAGCGGAGTCATTGCCAAACGTAAACTCTTGATATTGTAAATTATAATGTCACGTTGTTGGTGCGTCACTTGCAAATGTCATGTCATTGAGGAGTGTTAAGTAATCTTGTTGGATAATAACATAGCTAGAAATCACGGCTCGAGTTAATAAGTCCATGAACCCTTTAAACAATACAAAATTTTTGATTAGCCATGAGATTTTTATCTGACACTATACTTTGATGAGGTTCTATCCAAAAACAGGAAAGAACTTTACTCAATTCCTCTCGTATAGGATATACCTCTAGCGTTCATCAATGACTAGGTATACACCCATGGAAACTTCCAACATAGCACTAAAGACAGTAACAATTTTAGAATTAAGAGTGTGCAATAGGATAAATTTTACTGATATTCCAATATGAGTTACCTATTGCGGTAAATATGTCATGGAAAATTGAATTCTTCCCCATGCTAAACTGATCCAGATCAAAGTAAATCTCCAATGTCCCAAACAACGTCCTATTTGTATCAACACCGTGTGATGTTCGTCGAAATGTTGTATGACGTCATCTGTAGACCGCATCCTCTTTGATCAGAAGCAGTTCCATGAATATGGAATCCAAATTGTGTTCTTGTTTGTTATTGGACTGGATGTTACTACGAAAATGGTCTTAAGTTATGCAGCTTTACTACTACAATTTCAATATAGTTACTCCGTAGTACTCCATATTAGAAAGGCTGCTGATATTCAATCTATGTATCTACTATTTATTATTTTAAAGAGGTAAAATGATCTAACTCTGTTGTTCGTTTTTAAGGGATGATCTCAGAATTTATTGTAATAGCTACATTCAACTGAAAAGTTAAAGGATATTTTTCATCCCCAAATTCCCACGGGAACGGGCACAATGCAGGTAAAACTGCGGGCGTGAGAGTTCTTAAAAGTTCTTTTTTTATTTTTCTAAAGTACTCCTTGTTATATGCAAAATATTTTATTGATTGAACCTTTCAAAACTTTGACGTTCGACTCGAAAGATTCATAATATTATGTCACTATAAAATCTGTGCAGGACACCAACTAGTTCAATTTATTTCTCCCAAAAATGCTTGGCCAATCAAAACATGGTGCACGCAACATCCACACATTTCTGGTGAAAAACTTACAACGCAATAAGTTATTTACAAAAATATCAAAAGAAATGACCCCCAGTACGTATCTCCAGAGTTATAAAGGGTAGGTAGAAACCCCTTCTAAATTAAATATTCATGTTGAACGTACCTAGTATTAAGGTGTGTCCAAACATTAGGCAGCACGAGCGCGGCAGCAACACGCGGCATGTCTAGGACACATTTCTGCCGCGCTCTAGTTTGGACAAAGCCGACTAATGTTTGCGCGGCAGTACTGCGCGGCACAACCAAGATACGCCGCGCGCTTCAGTTGGAATCAGAACTAAAATGAAAGCGGTCGCGTGTGTCGTAGCTCTGCTTATTATTAAAAAATTGCGTAAAAGAGCTAAGAAGAAACATATTTTAATGAGGAAATGCTGGATGAAACCACTTTTTCAACGGAGGTTACAGAATATTGAATCAATAAATTACGAAATTCATTACCGAACACCACAGTTTTTAAGATTAACCTTGGAAGAGTTTGAACATTTACGTAGTCTGGTTGAGCCACATATTAAAAAAGAAGATACATACTGGCGTAAAGCAATCACAACAAAAGAGAGATTGGCTATAACTTTACGATATTTGGTAAAAGTAGTAAGCAATTTAAAAGTTTTGGTAACAAATAAATTATTACTACAAAACAAATCTACTCCATGTTTCTGTTGTTCTGATTCACAAAATTTGCGCCAACGTTGGCCAAACATTTGTAGCGGTGACTTCAAATCAGTATTTTTTTCAAAATTTGATATTATTTATTAGTTTAGCTTAAAATATAACTTTATTCTACATGTACTCACAGAAATTAAGACACTCCGGCCGTTAAATTGTTTTTCCGGCCATTATTTTTGCAACTTGAATAAACATTGCGGCATTGTGACACGTGTTTACATCGGCTGTGGTTCGAGGGAACTAAATAAAAGAGTGGCTCACTTTTCAAATGAGGCGCTAACCACCGAGACGTATTATTTGCGCCGACCCGAAATCTAGTTGTGTATTGTTGATCGAAGATGTTTGTGCGCAGAAATACGTCCAAACACAAATACTGCCGAATGTTTACTAAGAATGTTCGTGCGCGGCAGGTAGCCAGAAGCGTTCGCGCGCGGCTGTCGTCTAGTCACAGCGCGGCGTGCCGCGCGCGGCAGCCGCGCTCGATTGCCGCTCGATGTTTGGACACACCTTTACTCTACTCTACCCTTTCGTGGCGACCCTTTTTGGTGAATCATTTTAATTCCGAGTAAAAATGATTACTATCCATTACGTAATTTGGATTTGCTACCTAGTTGGTACCATTCAATCAATTATATTATATAATTATATAATTTTAATTATATTAGAGTCTTTAAATTATAGTAGGATATTACCAGTATAACTGTTGATTTAACTTTACTTATAATAAGGAAGTTGCTGCCTAGAATTTTCAGAAATAACGTTTTCCCCATCATCAAAAAATAGTTTGATATGGATATTAGAATACTGAAATAGTATCATCAGCATCATGGGTATTCAAGAAGACCTTGTATCCACTATGTGAGCCATTAGAGGCACCAGAGTAAAATCTACTAAAATCTATATTTTTAACATCAAAAGGTGTAACTCATACAAACGGAACGTAATTTTCAATAGGCCATATTTTAATTTTTGTCCTCCATTTAAAGTTTTCTGATGTACTTCATCAATTCAACAAATATGAGAACTTCGCCAAAGAAAATTCCATCCATTCTATACACGACACGCAAAGATCCCGTGTAACAAACATGTGTTGGGCCACTCTATTGACACAAGTGAGCGGTGAGCGTATTATTCAAGACTTCAGACTGGCTTAGGCTGCGTTTCTACCAGTGAAACGAAACAGCATGATAAAAAAATATTTAAGTACCTATCATCAGTAAAAACCCGTGACACGTTGGGTGTCAGGCAAAATCTAGGAATTTCCACGAAAACGGAAAAATTCCGTTCTCGTGGAACTTCCTAGATTTTTTTTGTATGAGTTTTATTTAAATTGAACTCCAATTTAGATTTATCCAGCCACTGCCACTGCAAAAGATGAAAAGTTAACCATTCATTGGTAAATCTTGAATTTTCATTTGGGGTTTGCCCCTGATGGGGCTAGAAGATTTTGGTTTGACAGGGTGTCACTTCGCTAAGGGTAACCATGTTTTTAGGAGAGAACTGATGATTTTAAGGGAGATGTAGCCTCCTAGCCCCTCTCCTATCTACCTGGATCTATCAACTACATTTACCTACCTATAGCATATTATTATAATAGAAACTCGAAAGCTTTAAAGGGGTTATTTAGCCTCAAACTTTCTCGATATTTGATTGTATTTCACAATATAAACGCCGCCCAATAGTCCACGTTTCGTAGCGTCTCATACGTCTTAGTGCAAATTGTTTCCGAACAATAATGTCTATAGCGCTTGTTTGTTGCGTATATCATAAACCAATTGGAAACGTATTCCTCTTCAAGGCTAGTTAATATGTATGTTTTATTTTATTTCTTTCGCTTTGAGATGGGAAAAGTTTTGAACATTTGAAACTTCTCTTTGTCGTATGATGACGTCTTCATACGATTTTATTGGTAGGTGTTTTGTAAGACCCTTATTTTGATAATATATATGATAGATTTCTGATACTGTTAGCCCGTATCATCCCATTGTTGGGCAAAGGCCTCCCCCTATTTCCGCCACTCTTCTCATCTAGTGGCTAAAAAAAAATATTATTTTTTAAAATAAAATTGAATGTAATAGTGGCAAAGACGGCGCCTATTAATCGGACAACCTCACAAAGCAATTTATTAACGCAGCTAAATTAACCTTTAAGATATTATCCTAGTAATATTTCACAGTTTATTAAACCCTATTTAACCAAGATTAATTAGGTTTGCTTTAGATGAATTTCTAAACAATACCGAACTAAAAGGCCTTTTACACCATACGATTTCTCAGGCCCTACCTCGGGGCTTTGGTCCCTTACTATAATTATATCTTGTTTACGTTAAGTTTAGAGTTAAGTTCGAATACGATGGCAGCCCGTACTCGGTATCCGACTAATTTAACCGAGTATTCGGTTGACTTGTATTCGGTCAAAATCCGAATTCAGCTAAAATAGCGAAACCTAAGAGGTTCCCTGTCAGTTTGAAAAGATAGGCAACGAACTCAAACAACCAATGTAAATAAAACGACATTTCGGTTAACCGTATTAGGTGGAATGGAAGCTGTCTCTAAATTCCTTGGACGTCCTAATCCAAACGAGCCATCAGACTCTGTTCTTGTCTATCGGACCCTAAAATAAAGTAACTTCGTCAGTGGCAATCACTGGTGTCGGGAGTTTTAAGACAATCTAGAGGCCTTATACTCATGTAAGTTAGTAGTCAAACTGTTGTCTGGCCACCGACATGGTCTTACGATTGAAATAATCGGGACCGACAATTTTTCGTATTTCATTTTCAGGACCCTAGAAATCGTGTAGTGTAAGTCACTTTACCTGTGACTGTGACCTTGTATCTATGACAGTTACCCTTTTCAATCTGAATCACATCTGTCTCTGTACTAATTCGTTTCTCTTGTATTTTACAGAGGTTCACACAATACTTAGCGTCGAGTAATTCAACGTTTCAACTAAGTAATTTTTTGGACAAAAGTGGAGTACAAGGTATGTTTCGAATTGTTATAACTTCTAGGTTTAGTTAGTTAATAAGTTTAAATTAATAAATCCAAGTTTACTCGTACTACCAAATACTCAAAGATTCTCAATTTAGGACTTGCTTTTATATCATACATTTTTGATACCTCTTCAAATTTGTATGGATTAAAAACTCCTTCAGTTTGAGCTACGTTTGAGTATTCGAGTATGCGCTCAATACTACTAAGTCGTGAGATTATAAAATTGAAAAGAGATAGCTTAAATTATTTTGTTACACCCTTTACTAAACTGCTGAATCGTGCCCGTAAGAGCAAGTGAGATAGACATAGAACATTATTTTTAGCCTCACACTGCAGTTCGTATTGAGCGTACTATGAGTTAAGTAAGGAAAGTCGCTAGTACTACTAATAAAATGCTGGTTCACTTCGCTAAAGTGTATTTAAAACTGAAAATGTATAGTTTAATATTAAAATTTGTTAACCAACACTTAGCGATTGAGTCCCTATTGGTATTTGTATACTGCACTTAATATAAAGTAATTGGACGGCATCTTAAAAGAGATGCAAACGAGAACGAAAATTTCAGACTAGTCGTAATGATTACCTACCTTATACATTTTTGATAGGTTTTAAAACCTATGAAATATTCAAAATGATCAGAAAAATTAAGTTACAACCTAGATTGACTGCAAATGTATCCGTGTTCTTATTAGAACCTAGATTTTAGGCATTAAGCCAAAACCTTAATAGCTTAAAAAAAGTCTTGCTCACTGTTGTTAGTATCTTGCTCACTGAAGATATCAGTACAATAAGAAGTATTTGACTGCCAATGTATATGCCAGTGCTCTTAATAGTACCCAGATTTAAGGCGAAATTAAATCAAAACTATGATTGCCTAAAAATGTTGATTATATTTTTTCTATTAGTAAAGTAAAGCCTGTAATGACCCACTGCAGGGCAAATGTCTCTAGGCTCTCTGTCTCTGTCCATGGATGAATTGCTGATCATCTATACTAATATTATAAAGCTGAAGAGTTTGTTTTGTTTGTTTGTTTGTTTGTTTAAACGCGCTAATCTCAGAAACTACTGAACCGATTTGAATAATTCTTTTTGTAATAGATAGCCACATTCAACGGAAAGGTTATAGGCTATTTTTCATCCCGAAATTCCTACGGGAACGGGTACAACGCGGGTAAAACCGCGGGGCGCTGCTAGTTTATTGATAAAATGGTTAACCTTTAGAGTCCATTTTTTTAGTAATAGTCGACACGATGTAGTATTGTGGAAGCTAGAAATGATACAGTATTATAGCCTCTTATGTCCCAATGCTGGGCAACAGCCTCTCATCTCCCTGAAGTTATCAGTACACAGTGAGGACTGAGGAGGATGTCGTAATCACCATGCTGGCCAAATGCGGGTTGGTGATCTCAAACCCGAGCCATGTTTGCAAAGGAAACATGTTTTCGCTCGATCTCTGAATTAAACCCGGGATCTCAGTCTTGGCAGGTATATCGTTTCAGCCTACATACCACACACATACCACTAGAACACCGATAGAACAAGCGATATACGAACTACGATCGTTCCATTTTTTTATGTAATGTGGGTGATTCTCCATTCTTCTTAATATACTACTATATAAGGCATATAGCATATCTGAACGCTATATTGATACCATGCCAAGTAATATTGGCTGGGCTGGCGCCTTCGATGTTTGCACGCACACCAACTACATTCAATATTAACACACTGCTTAACTGTACTAGGCAGTGTGAATATTCAATTATTCAACGAGATATAGGTACGTATAGTGCCCGCCCGGAAAACTTACCTATAGTACTCTAGAGTGAAAAAGCTAGATTCGATTTTGGAAAGGCTGTCCTACTAATATTATAAATGCGAAAGTTTGTGGCGATGTATGTATGTTCGTAACTCTTTCACGCAAAAACTACTGAAATGATTTAAATGAAATTTTACAGTAATATAGCTTATTCATCAGAAAAACACATGGGATAAATTTTATCCCGAAATTCCTGCGGGAACGTGTACAATGCGGGTGAAACCAGTAAGTCATTTAAAATACTACTATAACTAAACGGGCCGCTTCAATCCTTAGGCACATTAAGGCGGTCTTAAATCTTTGACAACAGGGTTGACCGCTAACCTATGTATACTTACGTTACTTGTCATATCCCTTCAACGGTAACAATATCAGCCTGGTACACCCGTATCACTACGAATAGTGATCAATGTTGTACGAACAGAACGTATGGAGTTCATTTAAAATAATCTTGGGTTTCGTTGAGACATCCTGTTTTCATATAAGTAGCTTTGTGGGACTTATTTTGTGTCAGTTTAGTGGAATATTTGTTTGTTAGATCTCTAGGACTGTACTTTATTTATTCATTTTATATTATTGATATAAAACCTGTATTACCGTACGCGTATACGATGTGGAAGTTCTAACTAAATAGATATACCCCGTACTCAGAGACGGCAAATGATTCCTTAGTAGAGATTTATTGAGTGATTTTGACATTTAATATTTGGAAAATGTTACATGTACGACACTGTCGAAGAAGTAGATAAAAGTAGAGGAAATAGCTTTTGGAGTTGAGGAATAATATTATAGCGATGAAGATTAAGCTGAATAACCCCATTTATAATGTAGTTAACTTCTTCATTCTATTTTTTACCGACTTCAAACAAGAAGGAGGTTCATTTCGATTAAAAGGTTAAAATATCTAAAAATATTAAGCCATTGTCCACAATTTCATATACAATCGTTTATTTCTGGTTTTGTCAAGGCATGAATTATTATGTAGCCAATAAAGTCCCAGTAAAATTCATGAACATTATTCTCTTATCGTTATTGATAAAAGTATAATTGAAAAATGTAATCTCAACTCAAATACATGAATACTTCAGAGCGTGCATACCGTCAATCAAATTTTGTAAAATGATCGAGTTATGAAACGAATGAAATCAATACATCCAGACTGCACTTATTAAATTATTTTTTAAGGTTTAGGCGACTGATGGCATGTCGGGGATGGCTTGTGCTAAAGTCTCAATAAATAAAGATATCAAAAAACGATAACTATAAATAACAATTAGATGTTAATTGGCCCAGAGCTCACTGCAGGCTGAAGTCTACTCCAATACCTACCTCATTTAGCCTAAACTAAAGCCTAAATGCTGACTGTGCATCATTAAGGGACTACGTTGTGAAGATAGGGTGTAACAGAAGCTCGTTAAGAACACTAAGGGTGCGTCTCCATTGAAGCGGAGCGGAGCTGTGCGGAGCCCGATTAACCAATCACAGCGCGTTGAGATTGTCAAACAACGCATTGACATTGTCAAAATCTTTTCGTAACGCATTGTGATTGGTCAGTCGAGCTCCGCACAGCTCCGCTCCGCTTCAATGGAGACGCACCCTTAGGGCCTTGTTCAAAAAAGCTTATTAACAGTATTGTGGCTATCAAATGGTTTGTCCCTTTCACACATTACACAATTTTCTAAAAAGCAAAAGCGACAAAATACCTCATTACAGTATTTAAGTTACAGAGCGTTTATGAATAAGGCTTGGCGGTATGTCAAAATGCAGCGGTGCTATATTGGTCACAAAAAGTTAGTTACGGTTTCAATACTACCATTTAGTGAATGGCCACATAGTACAAACATATTTATAAAGTAACTAGCTGCGCCCCGCGGTTTCACCCGCGTTGTACCCGTTCCCGCGGGAATTTCGGGATGAAAAATAGACGTTGGCCGATTCTCAGACCTACTCAATATGCTCACAAAATTTCATGAGAATCGGTCGAGCCGTTTCGGAGGAGTACCCGAACGAACACTGTGACACGAGAATTTTATATATAAGACTAGCAGCGCCCCGCGGTTTTACCCGCGTTGAGCCCGTTACCGTAGGAAATCCGGGATAAAATGTAGCCTATAGCCTTCCTCGATAAATAGACTATCTAACAGTGAAATAATTATTCAAATCGGTTCAGTAGTTTCTGAGATTAGCGCGTTTAAACAAACAAACATACAAACAAAACAAACTCTTCAGCTTTATAATATTAGTATAGATAAGCTAACACATACATGAATATTATATGGTGATACCATGGCAATGACCCCTAACCTCCGGGTGAACGGCCTTGCACGTCCTATCTATCGCAATTCACATAGATATTGGTGTATTTTCAGTAATTGACGGCAAAAAAAGGAAATATGGATGTCTTTTGGTGATAACTTAACATTTATGCACCTCTAGGTGTAGCACAGTATAGGATTTTTAAAACTTTTTTCGTAACCTCCTCACTGTACTGATATCTTCGGTGAGATGAGATACATTGACCAACTGTGGGCTGTGGGACATGACAGGCTAATACTTGTATATCTATGCTGTCCCACTACTGGGCAAAGGTCTTCTCATATCTGGTTTTGTTAACCCAGATACAAAAGCAACAAAGTCATAAATTAATAAAATAATGTACAAATAATTACCCGTATAATGTACTTTTAATTTCAACACAATACATTTTGCAGTCACATTAAAAAAACTATAAACAATTCTATCGTCCGATATCGTAAATTAATTATTTAGTATTAAATTAATTATGGAGATAAACAGAGCGTTGGTATTATGACCTCTATTTCACATTGTAATAGAATACTTATTGGCGTACACTGTCCTAATTTTGATAACTCTTATAATTTATTTTTGTTCTAATGCATAACTATTAACTATGTACAGTGTATTACATATTCATGTTTTATTTTAGTTTACTGATAACGTTTGTTGGTTGTCAAAGTAACATAACTCAGAAAATACAATTTTCAACTTATACTTACTCTTTTGGGTGGCTAGTATACAATATATTATACAATTTGCACCAAACACGCGGAGTGATAGGTATGCTAAGAAATTTTTTTAGAGCTTATTTTTCCAAACTATCGTTTATATGACAATGACAGTGATATTAGCTTTAAAAATTGGCTCTAAATGAAGTTTTTTGCTGTAACATATAAAGATAAATAGTTATATTATTAGCACTGTGACAGCGGTTCGGTTTGACAGCCCTCATTCAAATTATCCTTTTTTATTTAAGTTGTAATTAAGATGACAGCTGTCACTAATCCCATGCTACAGTGTATACACTTAACTTTAGTTACTCTACTCGTAATATGTTAATATAACTCCAACCTGTTACTACGATCTTACTGATATTCCACTTGTTTCTTCCGCTTACTCAAAGGCGCGGCCGGTGCCCGTATTGGTGAGTCTGAAAACAAAATGGCGGCTTGTTGTGTTTCTATTGCCTTGATCACACATATTCAGTACAGGTGGCGAGATAGTCAGCTGAGAAGTCGATTTGTGTTGATTTGGATATGAATGGAGTATTCAGTTCAAAACGCTTTCTTAACACCTATACGACATGCCCAGTATATGTGGTAGATTCCTTTTGACTTAAACATTAATTGAGCTTTCATTCCGAAAGACTTTCTTACTACCTGTACTACAAGTCCAGTACAGATGGCAAGAAAGTCTTTTCAGCTGAGTAATCGACTCGTGTTTCCTTGATCATGAATCGAATATTGAGTCAAAAATACTTTCTCGCCACCTTAACGCCTTATGTATGGTCAAGACAAAATGTCTGTCTGCACGATCAAAACACGCTTCTATAGTGTTGGTTGCAATGTATCTGTTGATAGCACGTGTTGTCCTTCTCGCTTCCCATTTAAATGTGAAACATTTGATGGCGACGCCAGATGGTGGCGCCACGTCGCCATGCGATGTTTCGCAGTTTTTATTAGTTTATAGGATAGGAAAGATTAAGAACTAAGAACCTGTTTAATCACACTGAAAACCGCTTTTGAAGGCCTCTCTTTCTCTATTTTTCGTAAACATTGTCCCACTGAGAACGACATTAAGTTTTTACCCTGTTATCCAAAGAATTTATAAAAATGGTCTTTAGTTAGTTACAGAACATCAAGTGCCTATTTTCTAGCCGTATCATTTTTTGGATTCGGTGTCAACAAAAAACAGGAAACAGAAGATTTGGGTTAGATTCGAATTAACCTTTATTTTTTCATTTTTTTAGTTGTGGCACTTTGCCTGTATCATTCACGTATTAATTTTTATTGTTGAGTATTAATAATATTTATCACTTTTTATTAAGTTGTTGACTTGGTAATGCCGAGTTAATTCGTATAGGTCATTACTGCATAGTTACAAATAGTGTTAGTCATTGGGTACGCCCTTTATTTTGCATCACACAGTGTTTTATTTGCATATTAATTTACATACCTATTTAGTTTATTAACATAGTGGCAGAGATTATGTTTGAAATATGTTTTTGTTATAGTTTTCATAAATTTTTTATTTAGTTTTGCTTGAAGTTTTTGTTTAGTTTACTAAGACTATTGATTTTGTTTAGATGCAAAGCAAAAGTTTTAAATGTTTGCTTTCGTATTAGGGTGAATTTCCACCGATACTATGTTAAACATATCAAAGGTAGCACAGCAACATAACATAGTACCTATAGCTCTGGTGGACAGGCCGCCCTAATGTGGATGTTACCTTTTTTACTTTTATTTTGTTTTTGATTGTGAATGTAAAGCTTTATTTAAAATTTTTGCTATGCATCTTATTTTTGGTCCTGAAAAGCTTAGGTCTTCCACACACGGGTTTACGTAAATTGAAGGCAAGTTTGGTATTATGAATATCATATGCATTGTCTGCATACACGGAGTTCTTTCTTAAAAAAACACTACGCCAATATCAGAGAATCAACAATGATCTAGTGCAGGCATTAGTCTCTGTGTGTGGAAAGCCTTCATTGCATAATGCACTGTCGTGTCGTGTGCTGTGTACAAACAATAGTTATAGTTTTAGTTTTAAGTCTCGTTTTATACGATAAATTTAATAAACTGATATGAGCGACCAGGGTGACAAAATTGAAAAAAGTTTCGATAGTTCATAATGAAAGTCTCACATAGAAGTATATAGGTATAAAACTTTATGTTTTTGATATCCATATAATCAAACATGTTGAACATTAATTTGCAAAAAGAGTCCCGTCATGTATTGCTTGCTCGCTCTATCATTCAGTTAAAGAGTTCAAGTGTTCAAAACTGTTCAAAGCACTAAGTGATCAACAGCTATCGATGGCAGTATACATACATCCCACCTTATAAAGAATACTAACAAAAGCGTTTTGTCTCCATAAACAAGAAAAAAAATCTGCTCAGAATTTCCGTAAAAAACTATTAAATCAATCTTCTTCTAGAAGAAAGTTTCATAATGACAGCTAATATTCAGCTGTCATTCAATTACATACATAATTATTTTCTTATAAAGTATTTGCATATGTAAGTGCAGTATTATCAGTTAGTTAGATTCCATAGTACAAGCTTAGAGCTTAGTTTGTGTCTAATTAACCGTATGTGAATTTTTCCGGGTATATTATATTATACTATGTCACAGGATATGATATGTCACCGTTCATCCGACGATACGCAAAGTACCTCAACGAGAAGGCGCTTTCGTACAGGACAGTGGCCTTCGACTTCTGCAAGGTTAAGAGGGGGTAAGTTTAATATACCACTCGTACAGTAATATGAGTTATACATCACATTAACACATGGGATTCATTTCATCCCGAAATTTTCTTTGGAACGTACAACGCGGATAAAACCGCGGGGCGCGGCTAGTGCATTCATATTTTGCATAAAAATTAGATTTTTTTTTATATGGCTACAACATGTGAAGACATAGTTGTTGGCGACGACGTCTGGGTGTCGATTATATTGGACCAAGAGCCCGTGAACCCCAGACCTTCGTTATTTTATAAAAGCTGAAAGTTTGTCAGCGCATGCTCCCAACACAGGTAAGAACGATGGACTATTATGAAGTTTGGGTTATCGTGGCTTTAGCAGGTATACGGTACTAAAGGTCAATGGTCGAAAACACCAAGTTGGCCATCGATTTCGATATCACCGTCAAAGGGTGACTTGTACAACTCCTCAAGAGCTTTCAAATGACATAGGTCATGTCACTGTTGAGCATTAGGATCAGCGTCCATGGTATAGGCCAACTCCAATCTTCGGTGGTCGAAAACACCAAGTTGGCCGTCGATTTCGATGTCACCGTCAAAGGGTGACTTGTACAACTTGTCAAGAGCTTTCAAATGACATAGGTCATATCACTTAGGATCAGCGTCCATAGCATAGGTCAACTCCAATCTTCAATGGTCGAAAACACCAAGTTGGCCGTCGATTTCGATATCACCGTCAAAGGGTGACTTGTACAACTTGTCAAGAGCTTTCAAATGATATAGGTCATGTCACTGTTGAGCATTAGGATCAGCGTCCATAGCATAGGTCAACTCCAATCTTCAATGGTCGAAAACACCAAGTTGGCCGTCGATTTCGATATCACCGTCAAAGGGTGACTTGTACAACTCTTCAAGAGCTTTCAAATGGCATATGTCATGTCACAAATCACACTTTATTATTTGATGAATTTAGATCGGTATTTTACACACCTTTAGTACCGTTTACCTGCCAAAGCCACGATAACCCAAACTTCATAATAGTCCATCGTTCTTACCTGTGTGTGGGAGCATGCGCTGACAAACTTTCAGCTTTTATAAAATAACGAAGGTCTGGGGTTCACGGGCTCTAGGTCTATATATTGATATAAAGTATTTATTGTATATGTATGTATATGTAGTAGTATCAGTTAGTTAGATTCCATAACACAAGCTTAGAGCTTTGGGTCTAATTGCTCGGGTATATTATATTATATACTAGCTGCGCCTCACGGTTTCACCCGCGTTGTACCCGTTCCCGCGGGAATTTCGGGATGAAAAATAGATGTTGTCCGATTCTCAGGCCTACCCGATAGGTACACAAAATTTCATGAGAATCGGTCGAGCTGTTTCAGAGGAGTTCAATTACGCACCCCGTGACACGAGAATTTTATATATTAGATTATTATAATCGTCAACAGTAAAGAAGAAGGCTCGCTCCGCATGATGAACGCCGAGAAGCTGCTCAAGACGCTGCCGGTGCTGCAGGCGCAGCTGGACGGGCTGCTCGAGTTCGACTGCACCGCCAACGACCTCACCAATGGCGTCATCAACATGTGCTTCATGCTGCTCTTCAGAGACGTTATCAGGTAACGTAACGATGCTTTAAGGAGAGAGAAAGAAGGTGATGTAACGTTATCTAGTTGATGAAGATGCCCGTAGTGCAATCGGTAAAATATCCTATCCGTAACGTAACGTAACTTTACGTCGTCAGGTAACGTACCGTTAATTTAAGTCATTAGGATGATGTTACGTATCGAGTTGCTGGAGATGCTGCCTGTACTGCCTGTACAGCCAAGTCACGTTACGTTACAGGTAGGATCCGTTACCAGAAGAACCTTTACGTCATCAGGTGACGTAACTTTCCTATATCCTTCCCGTTGAAATACATAAAGTAAAGTATTAGCCTGTAATGTCCCACTTGTTGGGCAAAGGCCTCTCGTCTCACTGAAGATATCAGTACAGTGAGGAGGTTTCAGGCGTAATCACCACGCTTGCCTAATGCGGGTTGGTGATCTCAAACCAGAGCCATGTTTGAAAAGTAGGAAACATGTTTTCACTCGACCTGGGAATTGAACCCGGGACCTCAGTCTTGGCAGGCGAGTGCACATACCACTAGACCACCGAGGCGTTGAAATACATAACAAAAAAAAATCGAAAAAACAAGCAATCTTTTTTATAGCTAAACTTTTTTAACCAGCTTTTTTATATTAGTCGAGATCTCCTTAGTTTAAAATGTGATCTTTTAATTTCAGACTATTCGCATGCTACAACGACGGCATAATAAACCTGTTGGAGAAATACTTCGACATGAACAAGAAGAACTGCCGCGAGGCTCTCGACCTCTATAAGAAGTTCCTCATCAGAATGGATAGGGTCGGAGAGTTCTTAAAGGTAAGGTTACCGTGCTTATCATACAACTAAAAATGTTAGCCTTTAGGTAACGTCAAAGCTACTGGTTAATACAGCGAAGAGGACAATAATTAGCGTGTTGTTTTGACGCCTGGGTGGTCTAGTGGCATGTGCACCAAAACTGAGGTCCCGGGTTCAATTCCCGGGTCGGGCGAAAACATGTTTCCTACTTTTCAAACATGGCTCGGGCTTGCGATCACCAACCCACATTAGGCAAGAGCGGTGAGGTCGTTGCCCAATACGCACATACCACTAGACCACCGAGACCACCGACCAACACATAATTTCCCAGGTGGCTGAAAACGTGGGCATCGACAAGGGCGACATCCCGGACCTGACGAAGGCCCCGAGCTCGCTGCTGGACGCGCTGGAGGGCCACCTCGCCTCGCTCGAGGGCAAGAAGGGATCCGCCGCCAACACGCCCACGCAGACCGCCAGGTATCATACACACTATACCTGCACACTTGTACACGCATATACATATACTTATACTTTAAAAAAATGCATTTATAAATTAGAAGCATTACAAGTTGCTGTAGTGATCTAGGAGAATCCGTAATTTCTCTTTACTAAATCAATTATATTCAAAATTCTCGGAAGTATCGTACTTAATTTCGTACATTTTGACAACTCATTACCTAAATTGTAAGGAATTGAGAGTTGCTTCTTTTTAGATAGATATGATGCATTCGATTACCATATGACATTCATTATTTTCTGAAACGTTTACAAAATCCACCACTCTCCTCTCGCTCAGTACTCAACTTGACATTTATCACACTTTATTTTACCAAACCTTTACAAGTTCCACCGTTCTTCACCTCTCCCTCACTATTCAACTCGACTTTATGAACCCACAGTGCCCAGAAGAACGTGGCGAGTGTGATGGGCGCGCTGTCGTCGACGTCGTCGTCGTTCGGGCACGCGGCCGCGTCGGCGCGCCTCGACCAGCGGCCCGACCACCCGCCGCGCGCCGCCGCCGCGCTCATCGACGACTCGCTGCGCCAGCAGGCGCTCGCCGATGAAGAGGCTGCCATGAACCAGTACAAGGTAAGGCCTGTTACACTCTATCATGGGTACAGAAAGCAAGCTCGCAGACAGGGAGAGAGACACACGGGGGGAGAGAGATAAGAGAGCGTTCCAGCCCTAGTTTATGAAAAGAAAAAGATGCATGGATATATACCTTAACTTTGATGTGGTGCAAAGTTTTTGAGTAATAAGTTTCAATAGAGTATTTTTGTTGCTACACGTAGTAATTATTCGACAGGAAGGTTACGAGGCATATGATCCCCTGCTAGACTAATATACTTCAGTTTAAGAAAATTAACGAGAACAATATAAAATTTCTTTTATCTACACTAATGTTGTAACATTCTACTTATGTTTCCAATACTTGACTTATAATTACTACTGTTCTAGCGCAGACAACTAATTAAGCAATTGCACATGATGTTATAATATCCACATCGATATCGTAAAATCTCATTATAACATCGCGGCCTGCGCGGCGCGCAGCTGCGCTCTCATTGGTTAGATTTTAATGGCGGCAAGTTCACTGTGACAATACACGTACGCGTGAATTTAATGTTTCGCAATGTGTTTTGTTTTTAAAATTTTGTTTGATTAATTGCATTAGTGAAGATAAAGTAGTGTATGCAACTGCATATAACACGGGTATTAAAACACTCGTTACTATTATGAAACTCGCTGCGCTCGTTTCATAAACTCACACTCGTGTTTTAATACCCTTCATTATATGACAATTGCATAAACTACTATTAAAAGATTAATAAATAATAATTAAAGAGTTCGTTAAAAGCCTTCTTCACATTATGCAATTTTAAAATCAAACGTCTAATGTTGATACCGTAACAATACCACATCTTTCAAAAGCCTAGTAAAATGTTAACCTATTTCAACAACCTCTTCATTCCAAAACCTATTTCTTCAACCACCTCCATATTCTCAACACATTATTATACACTTTTATTAGGTGCACTTATTGCAAGGTGCCGAATGGACTGGCGAAGAGGAAGTGTCAGATTTGATCGTAAGATACACAATATATTCGTTTAAAGGTGACATCATCGCTTTACTGGGCAAGGGTCAGAGCTAAGCGATTCATTGTGTGGCTTAGGGTCGTTTGAGGTTATTCGACACGCTGCCGGGCAAAAACATTAAAAGGCATATGACACAATATTTGTGACATATTTTATATTTGACACAATATTTTATCTATAAAAGTCTGGCAGAGTCAGGTTTAAAGCATTCTTGGCTTATGCCAGACAGTCAAATGACTATGTCAAAAGTAGCCTAAACATAATCGAATTAATGTGACAGCATAAAGTTAAGTTTAAAAATATCAAGGCATACAAATATGAGATGAAATATGTGCCGGTAAAAATCTGACAGAAACATACTAACAGTAACTATGTTTAAAAATCAACGGTATTTACTTTATTACCTAATATTGTGGCAAAATATTGTCATAACATCCTTCATCGATAAGCTGTTGATGTCACAATGCCTACTGTAATGTCATATAGCAGTCTGCGTCGAATAATCTAGAATGACACATTTCTATCACAAGTAAATACTTGAACTCCTTCAGATTTATTTGTAAATACAACTACATACAATCTAAAACTAAAATTTAGGTATAATATTTAATGGCTAAGTACACTAGACATATTGTATTTATCCAATATTATTCAATCTCCTGACTGACTTCGTCAGCCGATTTCCAAAGTTTTTTATTCCTAGGTTTTTTCTGAAAATGTCCCATTCAAATACTTTTTTTTTGGAATTTGGAAATAATAGTTTCTTAATCATCATGTCTATTATTTATTTGTGACATTTATGTCAAATCATTGTTTTCTGTACATAATATTTTAATACAAGTATTTACTTTTAATTTACCTCATCCAATATTTTCATTGATTAGTGTGTGTATATTAATATTGTAAATGTTATTCTTTCACGTTTCGTTTCAGCTTTTCACAGTTTTTGTTAATTTTATGTTTTTGTGTCATTTTTGATCGTGTCACATTATTTTTATTTTTATTTGTTTAATTATCTCCCTCCAAATTCTATCAAATAATTCTCATTCGAAAAGAAATATATTTCAAGATAATATTTCCTTAATATAAACTTATTATATTTATAATTTGGTTAAGTGTATTTAAGTCACAGTCAGATGTAACTGTAATGTGTTGTACAAAGTCAAAACATTGTACATTTCATTTAGTGTATTTGTTACATTATATATTTACATGTATTCTTTATTAATTAAGTATTTCTATCCCTCTTACTTATTCCATCAACATACTCTTCTCAAAACATAATATACAAATTAAAAAAAAAACACTGAAAAATCACCTTTACCCCTTTCAGAACAAAGTCCAATCACCGACCAACGCCGCCAACAACCCGTTCCTATCGGCGGCCCCTACTAACAACCAACAGTCGATCGTCGATCTATTCGGCCCGAGTCCAGTCGAGAACAACACTAATAACACGAGTAAAGCGTCTGACGATCTGCTCTCGCTTGGAAATCCGTTCGCTGATATGTTTGGTGGTAAGTACGAGTTTAGAGATAAATGGTAGGGGCAAATCTTTACGCTGTGTTTTCTTTTAGTTTTCTGAACAGTTTTGGACATTTAGCTTGCTCTCTCTTTCATTCAGGTTAAGAGTGAGCTAGTAAGTGTTAGGAAATATTCAGAGCACTAAGTGAAAACTGTTAGTGACGACTTTCAAACTGTGACAAATCTTGATAATGATTAGTGTCACTCAGAAGGAAAAGTTAAAAAGAGATAAGGTGAAAATAAGTATGAAGGTAAAAGGAAGGTGCCTTAGCTCTGCAGTGGAATAATACAGGGTACTAAACAATAAATTCCCGGATGCGGAATTCCCCGGCATTAAAGTTCCAAATGGCATTCAAATCCGTTCAGCATCAGTTTTAAGGAAACATTCCTACATAATCATTTTTATTGCCCAACATGTATGTAGTTAATTGCGAAAAATGTAAGTTGTTGGTCACTGAAGTGTATTTATTGGTGCATAATTTTCTTACAGACAATATATCTATGTGAAATTATAAAACGAACTGTTTATATTGTACATACAATAACGTTACGTTTTCAGATATACTTGTAATGTTATATATTCGAACACAAAACAAAAAGTAACGCTAAATATCCTAAATGGAACATAATTCATGCTATGAGCTATTTAATTAGTCTAACACTAATTACAAACACTACCTAATCATTTAGTTTGTGATACATTTGACTGCAATTGGCTTGTATTCATTGGCTTATAACTGACGAGTATTTATATTTCTGTCACACTCGCTATATGACGTTAGTGTGAGCGAGACGGCAACTATGTTATCAATTAGTCAAATGTTTAACAAACTAGTGAAGGGATACAATAAATTGACTAATTACAACACGTAGTTAGAACAGCACTATTAAATTACACTGTAAAAAGACACAAGCACATCCCTAGCTCTAAGGGGATGGGACACATATACAATGTACAAAATTATTTATACAAAGATAGTGAGTTACATGCACATATACAATTTGAATACAGGGTTAATAATGCTTTAGATTAATAATAATATTCTTCTTGACTAAGTTTTAATGAAAGATTTTCTTTTGTGAAAACAAAATGGCGGTTTAGTCGCCATATTGGAAAATTAATGGCGGACCTTTCATTGAGACTTGTACAGCACTATGGCTTATTCGGACGGGTTTTGGTGTACTCAAGTTTTAAAGACATAACAGGCTATCACATAGAACAAGACATCACAATATCACGAATAGTAGCAAGTAAACTTTTAAAAAAACTACTTTCTGCTAATCGGAAAATAATAAATAAGTTTATTTCATAACCCAACTAATTGGCGTTATTTTTCATGATGTCAAGCAACGACGCGACATTGAAGTCAAATGTCAAAAAATAACATTGTCAAATTCACCGATAGTGGAAATTCTATCTGAGTGCTTCGGAGGGCACGTTAAATTGTCGGTCCCGGTTGTATTAATCGTCAGATCATGTCGGAGGCCTTTAGGCGATCTAAAAACTCGACACCAAGGTTGGCCACTAATTTACTCGAACTTACTTTACGTAACCATAAACCTGAGTACCCAAGCCCCGCCCGTAACCCCGCGCGTTGTAGCGGCGCCCGCGCCGGCGGCGCCCGCCTGGCCGCAGCAGCAGCCCACCAACGGGTTCCCGGCGTTCGGCGCGCCGCAGAACTCCTTCGTCAACGAGGCTAACTTCTCTAACGTATTCGATAACACTGACGGGCAAGGTGAGGATACGCTTCATGCACTACTGTTTGTTGACGTGCTGTTGATATATAAACCTCTTTTTAGGAAAAGTCTTGTTCACGATTTCATGGTGAATGATGATTAGCTAGGATTTAAAAAAATCTATTGGATCGGTACGATTTCTTGATGAAATCTACTGAATCGGTAGGTTTGTGGAAGGAATCTACTTATTTGGTAGATTTTGTCTCACTATTTTAATCGCCTTCATTCTTGTAATGACTTTTAATAATAAAATATATTCAGGAATATCCTTAGCAAATAAGATATTTACGTAGTAAAATCTAATTATTTTTTAAAGCATTTTTACTTTGACTTATCACTAGTATCAACAACACGTCAACATTGTTCAACGTTTAATTTTCTAATATTTCTCTTTAAATGGCGCGATGTTCTGAGATGAAAAGTTTTATAATGATGGTATCATGATAAACCTAACCTCAGAGCATCGTCTGTGAATAGTCTCTTCTGTTTTATATGTATTAAGGGTGACGGTTATTTAAGGTTAATACTCCCCCCTCCCTTAACAGAGCGAATTTAGTATGTCCAAAGAAACTTCGACGGCATAGAAACTCCTACCAGTAGAAGTAAGGGTCATAAAGTATTAGTCTCTATAAGCATTAGTCATAGGGGCTAAAATAGACATAGATTTATTTGTAGTTGAATACAAATATTTCAGGAGTCAAATTCCTGCTGCACAACCTAATTTATGACATGTAACATATAAGTATTTAAATTGTATTAAAAGGAAAATTACCCGCAGAGCTTCTTGCCTATTCTTGTCTGGTGATGCTCTTCCGAATGGATGGTACGTTCAAAGGAACCTCTTTAAGCCAAGACTGATTAAAAATATTTGACTTTGATAATAGATCGTAATGTTAAGAGTAACCATAATTAGAAATATTGAGATACTGTTGTTAAATATGATCCAAAGTGCTAGGTGTCGAAGTGTGCAGCAAAAACATTATTGTAAAAGTTCCAGATGATACCAGGTTACCATAACTAATTATAGATCAGTCCCAAACAATGATGACGACGTATGATATTTCTTAGAGCCTCAAGCCACTGATCCAATCTTTGATCCTATATGCATTGGATCCAAAGCGGTAGAATATTAGGGTGTTACAAAATAAGCAATAAGAAGTATGGAGCCTACTTAGAGATCATATTATTACAAGGATAGAGCTAGTTTCAAATACTAGAAGACCATATCCAAGCGGCAATATCCAATATCGAAATAAAATAAAGTATTAACAGAGATCATAAGGATCAAAGTAGCTACATCCAAAAGCTCCAAAGCAAAGATATTACATCAAAGGATCGAAATAAAATAAAGTATGATTAAAGCCGCGAACCCGTTCATGGGCGGAGCGAGCGCGTCGCCCGCCCGCGCGCCTCCGCGCTCCGCCTTCGACGAGCTGGAGGACGTGATGCGCATGTCGCTGGGCTCGCCCGCGCGCCCGCCGCCGCCCGCCACCGCGCCCGCGCCCGCGCCCATCACCGGTGCGACTACTATACACCGTATTCACCACATAAGATATTCATAGACTTAGCCTGTACGGCACTTTGTTATTACCAATACAGACTCACAGCTGGAAGATTAAACTTATATTCAAAACCTCAAGGCTCAAACCAAAGGCTCTGGTCTCATAGTCAAGTCTTGGGCCAAATATTTCATAACTTGTCTTGATAAAACTTTCTGAGAGTTGAAAAGTACCTAAGCAAAAGGTAAGAGGTGGAGATTTCCACAGCTGAAATTATTTTAAGTATTCTGGTCGTGCGAGAAACTTTCCCAAGATTTCCTACTTCTATGCTTCTGAGGTGATCTACAGACACTCATTGTTTCTGATTTGCTGTGAGTCTGATTGGGACTTGGAGATAAAAAGTATAAAAACTTCAGTGTTATCATTTTTGTCAAAATAATGTCGGTGAATACGTGTGTCAGCTTTGTCAAAACCCCTCCCTTCCCCCGCACCTCCGCCTAAACTGTAAATACGCTCCCGTAGTTCGATGTTCTAATTCATGATTAACTTTTCAGTTTGTAGCATGACTCGAGTTTTGTGTTTTTGTCTCCCAATTGTGTTCTAGGCTTTTGTTTTTCAGTTGCGACCGTTTTGCTAGGCCGGTTTCCTTCGCTACACAAAGAAAATCATTGTAGGAGCTAGAGATTTTATTTGCGTACCGACAACCATATCGTTCATTGGCAATTGAACCCTCACGTAACCGCTCGGCTTAGTTTGACACTACGACATTGAACCAATCAGCGTCAATCATGCATTGTCATTCGTTTGCTTCGCGCGCTTTTAGCTCTTATATACTTAGTCATAGAGTTGAAATTTGCAGGTCAACCGCAACCGCAGCAACCTGGTAAAGTGTTGACAGGGGATTTGGATTCATCACTGGCGTCTTTGGCCAACAATTTGTCCATCAACAAGAGTGCTACGGCTCAAAAGTAAGTTTGTATACTTATTGTACAATATACGAATTAGTTCTGCATTCTTTACTGTTTGAATGACTTAAAAGGGTCATTCAAAAAGTGAATTCCAATATTAGCTTGAATGATACCGATTACAGTTTAAATTGAACTATAGAAAATAACCAAAATCCCTTGCAATGTATGTTATGCACTACGACTTCTATAAAGAACTGATATTTTGTCATGTTTCCTTCAATATTCATTATGGTGTTATGTATCTCACTGTACACTACCGCCACCTATTGATAGTTCTCTTTAAACTGCAGCAAGTTAAACTTTTTTATAATGTGTGTGTATCGTAGAGACGTTTGACAAGTTTCATTCGACATATTTACGGGTGAAACTTAATGCTAAAGTGTCGAGTGGGTTTAGTAGTTTGCAGTTTTTAAATTTTTATAATGCCCAGTTGATGGTTATTCTTACATTTGAAAGCATATGTATAACAACATATTAAATAACAATGTAAAAGTAATCTGAGACACATTAATAAAAAGGTTTTTAAATTGCCAATTTTTAGACTGTGTGAATTTTATCGTAATTTGTCCACATTATTAGAGCCAACGTGAATGAAAGATCGAACAAAAAATACAAACGTCACTTTGACGTTTACTCACCACTAATGTCAAGATGACAGCTACACATAACTGACAGACATAAATGACATTGTTGTCACAGCTTAAAACAAACACGCACCTGTCAATATAACACTGCCGGTGGTTGGTTAAATTTGTATAAATACGTCACGAATAGTTGCAAACTATCACGTAATTAAGCTAGTGACACTAAATGCACAAGTAAAGTAAATACAGAGACGTATGGGGTACTAAATAGTGTAAATGCATCTTCGTTTCATTATGAAGACAATGTATGTCATGTGCCCTTGTAAATATTTCTGTTTTTATTAACGCCCTCTCTTGACTGTACGTTCAAAATTATCTCGCATAATATTTTAATTTAGTGAAACCACTAACAAACACTATATGGCTATCATTATTTTAAACCTAGACTATATATTCAAAGAATATAAATATCCATGGTTATCGGCTTATGTTCAAATTTTTAAAGTAAAACAAATCCTAAAAAATCGGTTTACATACATAGGCTCTGTCTGACCACAAAGCCTGACTAGTGATGGTCTTTATAGTGGTCATAACTATTGATTACTACCTTCATACTCTACTTCCCGTGCCCCGCGGTTTTACCCGCGTTGTACCCGTTCCTGTGGGAATTTCGGAATTAAAGATAGCCTTGCTCTTAAATATATCTACCTGACACAAAAATAATTACTAAAATCTAACTGGTAATTCCAAAGCTTAGCCCGGGGCCCGGACATACATTTTTACCTCTATATATATCAGTATAATAAGTCACACCACCCACCAAATACCCAACAAATACGTCTCAGTATGAACAAAAGCTTTCATTCACGTCGCTATGACATCACTGACCATACGATGTCGACTAGACCGATGCAATGGAGTTCACCGAAGAACGCGTCCAAGCCAGGCGCCACGTGGACACCGCAGCCGATGCAAGCGACGACGGGCGCCGGCTACAGGCCAATGGTACGTACAGCTAGTTACAGGACACAGGACGATTAGTGTTAGGACAGGTACTGAGTAGAAACAAGTATGTAGAGCAGTTGTAGTGTTGGTTCATTCTTTTTTGTTGAAACTGGTTACGAAAGATTGTAATAGTCTTTTTTAAACTAACGCGATTAGTACACATAGTAAACGTACTCGCGAAAAACACGTGTGAGTAAGTACGTTTACTACGAAAGATTAAAGTCATGATAAAGTGTTACGCCCGTACTCGGAGACGTCAAATGCTTCATTAGTAGATATTTTATGAGTGATTTGACATGTATGGCAAAGACGTCAATTAGTTAAGTGTCCATTTAATGGACTTCTGATGAAACCAGTCAGTACGGCAAAGTTTTTAAAAATGTTATTGAAGTTTTGGTTAAGACTTGCCGACTTTCTGGTTATGAAAACTATCAGCAAGTAATCAAATTAGTATCAACAGTAATGAAAAAATATTGTTTTTCTAAAATGTAATTAAGTAACCAGCTAACGAAACCCAGTACCTACTGCAATAGTTTCCAAATATGTATCATAATTTTTGTTAATAGTATTTTTTCAAAGTATTATTTTAATCACACATACTTTCTAAGTTACCAAATTAACGTACTAATGAAGTAACTAAATCGTTTGTGATAAACTCTTCTAAACAGTACGAACCTACCATTCCTCCTTTCCAGTGTCTATCGCTGTTTCTTAGCATTATACTTTATGTTGCTGCCAACCTGTGTTCGCTGTACATTATTTTGATATTATTGTTGTAACTAAGGGTATCTTGCAATTTTAAATAACTTAAGTGTGACAAATGACTCTCTTTTATAATATCACTTGATGAAATAAAATAATATTGTCATATTAATTTTACACATTTTATTTGTTTGTGAGAGATGCGTTTACCTTATATTTGCTTGTGAATGTCTTACATTTTCCCATGTATGAGGTTAAAACAATTTTCCCATATATGGGGTTAAAACACCCCAAAACCTTGGAAAATATACCATAGCAACGAATTGCATGGCGTTAATAAGACAACTAAAATATTATAAATTGTTATATATTATGAGAAGTACATACTGAGAACATATACTGAAAATTTACGAACTTTCGGCACTATTAAACAACGCCATCTCTTACAAAGCCACGGGAACTAAATTGCAAGATTCCCGCGCCCTTATTTGCATCGAGATACGATTTCTGTTGCATTCATTCGTCCCCCCGTAGCATGCTTGGTTTATTTGCGTTTTACAGGGTCCCGGCATGAGCCTTCCGCCTCTGGCGCACCCGTATCACCCCTCGCATTTTGTTATGGTAAGTTTCAGCTGAACCGTTTTTATTAATTTTAGTTTCGCTTCTTTTTTAGACACTGTAGTGTAGTTAGATATCCCTTCTTCTATTAGTTTGAGAATTCTGGTGTGGAGTTTTTAATGTAAATGGAAATGTGAAGGTTTATGGTTGTAACTGTTTTTGTGTATATTTTTGGGTTATGTCAACATAAGATAGAGCTGTGCAGAATTATTTGCGGTTCTGGCATAACATTAATATAGCAGGACTTGTGTAATCAGAAATAATTTGTCAGTGCAAGTTGTAATTACTGCTTGCGAAATTTCATCCAAATCCATTGAATTTGTGCTTCTTCCACCTCAGCAGTATATAAATATCTTGAAGTAAAAAAAATACAATACGATTTTTGTATTTATGTAAAATCAATTGTATTCAACTTGGTTGTGGTTGTAAATTGTACAAATAAAGATTAATTTTAAATACAGGGTATTACAAAGACAAGACATTTTTAATCTTAAAAGAAAGGGACAAAAAATGTTATAGAAGTTATATTTAGGTTTAAAATATTATGAAGCAACACAGATCACGGTCACAAAGGTAAGAAGACGATATCATCATCAGATTTGAAGCATGACCGTTGATTGCGAAGTTTAGCATGATTTAGTGTTTACAGCTCGTTTGAATGGCTTCTATTCTTCTCTTTCACTCTTATCAACTTCAGTTGTGTCTCCCTCTAAAATACTGTTTGTCATAATATGTATCTAATATTTTAATTTAAGTAATTATAGGTATAAGGGCCGTCTGTTTTTTGTATATCACGGTAGTAACGCCATCTCTTGGTGTTTCAATGAAGTTAAACAAATATAGAATATAACCAGCTGTTTGGTTTGTCGACAAGTTAAGAAAAAGTCTTTAGCTATAACAAGTAATGATTTAATTTCCGTGTTAAATTTGTTTTAACTAAATATTAGTATAGTAAAGGGGAAGGAAAATATCAACACTGAGGGTGACTTTTCCATAGAGTTATTATTAAACGTATCAAATGATAACTCTAGTCTAGAGGAAAGGGGTGCCTTTATTTAGGGTCTTTTCGGTTTATAAAACGATACTAGTAGATTGATCTCAATATTCGCAAAAATACAACTGGGCAACTTATAGTCCACCACCCAAATCTCTAACCTATATAACCGTTTCATCCACAGCAACAGCCAGGCATGGTAATGGGCATGTCTGGAGGGCCCATGATGGGCATGGGCATGCAGGCGCCCATGAGACCCGCGGTGCCGCCGCAGCCGACCAACCAGTTTAGTTAAACATCGCCCGTATAGTCTGTTTGCTTGATGCGAACTAGTGTTACGGTGTGTTGTGTATCATTATGTTCGAATGTTATGTTTTGTGTGTACTTTGGTATATACGGTAGAACAATCCATTTAATGTTTTTTGTGCTGATGTAGATTGATGTTGTATCTACAGAACGCCTATCTTAACGGCAAATTATAATTGAAATCGGTTTATTTGTTTGTTAACTGAGAGATTTGTGAAAGACATACAGAAAAAGAAAAAAGCACCCTTCTTGTGGATGATACATATGACAGTAATTTATTTGAAACTCATAGTAACATTAGTTCGCATCATTTCTAAACTGTCATTCCAACAATAAATTGGTACCGTGTCCGTTACACGTTACAAGTCAAAACTTAATATTAATACAATTAGGTTCGGTTTAACGTAACTGCACCTTAATATTGCGTATTTTGGTTTTCGCGTAACTTATGTGTTAGCTAATGAATAGTTAATATCCTTTGCGCGCTGGTGCGCTACTATGGAGAGAACTATCTAAAATTATATACTTAGAAAAATTCTTGTCTGAACTATATCATAGTAAAAGTGAATTCGTCTTCTTAAAACTTCTTTTTAATAATTACAAGTGGTGTCGTTGAAATTAATTTTTATCAATCATTATTATTGTTTTATAATACAATCATGACTACTTATAAAATTAAATTATTCTTTTGAAAGTGCGCACTGTATAATAAATGTTTTTTTTTTGTTATGTAAATCAATAGACATCACATTCCATATTATTGTACAAAGCGGGCTTTATTTATTATATACATATATATTTCATGAGTTTATATGTGTTTGCTATGAACTTGACACACTTATAAATTAAATATACTAAATTGTTCTTGTGTTTTTCGACTTTTTAAACTGACCGTTTAAAGCCGACATTATTCATTATATTGTTAAAATCAACTCAGACCAAATAAACAGTTTAGACCTGTCTCTGCTAATACTTTGAGGAATTTTTAAACTCTACACCTCATTTGTTAGTTGTCGTGCTTGTACGAAAACATTTCACAAACTGACTTCACTATTAACAGTGCCGAGACTCGATTTTTTATTTGGTCTGGGAAATAAATATTTATGTGTTAGAGTTATATTATATCCGCTGTAGAGACGTCAGTAGCTTGCTCTATCTATCTATATTATATGAAATGTTTCCATATCTAAAAAATATAAATGTAAAAAACATAATGTATTCATTAAATAGATACATACCTACAAGTTACTCTTATGTATAGATGGTTATCGCATTAGATTGTTATAATACTTAGATGTTACGAATGTGAATATAATATATAAATGCTGTTGTGTATATTAAAATGGGTGCTTTGTTATTCCCGTTTTAGATGGCAAAATTTTCAGTTCTGGCAACATATAGAGAAACGTCAATGTCACTTTGACATGTGCATTAGATACTTAGATGTCAAGTTTTCGCGGGTATCCATTTTAAGATCTCATTCTTAAACTATCATCACCATCGAACTGTTTTCAATGTTTTAGTAGCAAATTGAAGTAGAGTCATATGTATAATGTATAAGGAAATTAAAACATTAAATAAAGGTCTAAACAGAATTGAGATAATAATTTAATTAGTGTAATCTAATCACTAACGTATTGTATTGCCAAAATTATCAGAATCGATGGCCTGTATTAAAAATTAAAAAAATCTACCCAAATATTTTTTAGTTAAAATTTAATTTATCGTGTGATATTTTGATTTCTTAAGACTGTATATTCTGATTTCAAAGTATTAAATATGGGCTTTATTTAAAATATACAATTATATTTCTATTTACATATATTATTTTCAAAAGGTATACCAAATATGGCCATTATTTGGATTACAACACTGTCATTTTATTCTTATTAAATTAAAATTGTTGCCGTAATTAGTAAATGAAACCCAATGAGAAATCATAAAACTTTGTAGTTATTTAATAAAATGTGTATTTTAAGAAGTTATGGATGTTATATTCACTGGGAATAGTCAAAATGCATCTGTGTCGTTCAATAGTGAGTGTAAATAATGAGTATATAATCTACATAGTACATAGTGCTAACTCAGTCTTGAGGACTTATGCACTAGACAATTTTAAGCTGTTTGTTCTTTGGGCTACTAACGCCTGCAGTTTTCCATCGTAAAATATTTTAAGTCCAAATTAATGATATTTAATATCATTTGCATGTATACCTTAGATCTGCTGATTGGTCAACCATTTTGTGCAATATATTTTTTTTATTTATATAGGCAACATTACTTTCAAAATTGAATCGGACTTGCCAGGATTTATAAACCAGTGTATTTTGTTCTTCTAATATGTTTACCATACTCTGTATGTATGCGTTTGTTCAGTGTTTGCTGTGATGAGTGGATTCGACTGATTATTTTGAAAATAGTAGAATTCGCTATTAGTTTATAAATAATTTTGGAATTTAAGTAATAGAAAAGAAAATAGGTTTATCACATTTTATGAATTATTTTTAGTACTCATTATCCTTCAAATTTTTAAGTTGTACATTTTATTCTTGTATTTTTTATCATTTTAATGAGTTATGTTTTATGTAAATAAACACCTGCTATGTTAACCTAGAGCTATCGCGTAGATATCCAATTTAGTTTATTTATGAAAATAAATCAATTAATATTATTTTTTATGTTTTTTTGTTGTCCTTTCTACCTGTGGGTCCATGACAAGCCTATAACGAAATGATTAGTTCAAAATTTTGATTATTTTTCTTCTTAATCCAAGCTGTAATTAGTCTTACACCATTGTCTATTTACCTCTCATTCTAATGACAATACTATCACAAATTATTTAGCAAGCGATGGATTATCAAGTGGAAAATGTATGTTCTGTATGTAGAACATGTTTCCCTTGGTAATTCAGTCCCAATATAATAATATTTATACATATAATCACAGTATTAGTAGCACTGTATTACGTATGTGTCTATCAAAGATTGTATAGCTGTTCTAAACAAATTATATAGCTGAAAGTAGAGAAAAAGGCGATATTGGAACTACTTTTATTGGCTAACGTTTATTTTAAGTTTACTCATACCGATAAGATGGGTTACTTCTAATATGTTTTAGTTCAAAAAGGTAGATTCAATTTCGCTGAATTATATTTAATTTATTCAATAATAAACACTAGAACAATACCCCCAAGTCCTGGGGTTACCACTTAAAAGCATTACCCAAGGTCCTTCATTATTGAATAAATTAAATAAAATTATATAATAAAAGTATATTTTTGTTAGGCGTGGAATAATTTCGTAAATAATAATATAATTGTGTACGTAATAAGTTTCACTTAGGAATAGCTCCGGAGAAACGCTTGAAAGTATAATATCTTGTTGAGTCGCTGGCATGGGGCAATGTGTCTGTCTATCAATACAATAAAATATAAAACGTTATTTGTGTTTTATTTAGTAGTAGTATCGAATTTGACCTACCTACACTACATAGTAAAGCCTGTGCAGGCCTACACTACATAGTAGTCCCAAGAAAATGTGGAGCATACCTACTCAGAAACTTATTATCTTCAAACTTTTGGCGGGCATCGGACATTGGACAGTCCACGTTACCTTAACCGATTGCCTTGCCCGGTCTCCTAACCAATTACCCTGTCGGACTATCCCTCAGGAAGCGGACTGCGTTTAATATGACCTGGCATACTGCAGTACGCATTGTGACGTAAGTCTTTTCTTCAAAGAAATGTGCTTAACATTCATATTGGCTGACTAGGGGTTGATCGTAGAAGGGTGAAAATTTTGTAAGTATGTATTTTTGAATGCTGTTTTATAAAAAAAAAACATGAAAACATGTTAATGTAGGGCCACATCTGCGGAACGTACGGCGCCGAACCTTGCGCTCTATGACACATCAGTAGAAATTACGCCGCGTACTGATGTGTCATAGATAACTTGAAATACACTACGAGCGTATTTAGCGGAAGGTTCGGCGCCGTACGTTCCGCAGATGTGGCCCTACACTCCGTGATAAGGATTGTCCACTCCTTATCACTTAGGAGTATGAAAAATAGATGTAGCCGATTCTCAGACCTACTAAATATGCATAGGTATAATAAAATTTCATGAAAATCGGTCAAGCCTTTTCGGAGGAGTATGGTAACTAACATTGTGACATGAGAATTTTACATAGTTTACATAATAATTCTTACAGAAGATGATTTTGAATACCTACCTACTTAGCCATACCTTACTACATTACTTATTTAAGAAGTCGGTTAAAAACCAGTGGTTTGTCAGTGCTCTTCTGTGTCGGGAGTTGCGAGTTCTATTACCACTCAGAGTCTTATAATACATTTCACTCGATGCATGGAGTCAACAATATTTATGTGTAGTTAAAGTTTATTGGCGACTCTACGTGTCAGAATTTTCTTAATAAAATTGAGATTTTTATTTGGGTCGAATTTACCATGAATTATTTGTCCTGTATTTAACTTTTTATTCATAGGCATAGAACACTTCTTGCTTACCCACCCTATAAGTACATATAGCATTTTATTGGATTATAGCTGGTAACCCATAGTAAAATTTTGAACGCAGCCATAAAAATAGTCATTCATTTTGTGCAATGGCAACCCGAAATCAATCGATGACAGCGACGGATTTTGCACTCGTTCGCTGACGACATTTTGTCAATAAATTGTTAAATTCAACTATAAATTAGCGTTTTCTTGGTGAATTAGTGTGTAAAAAAGCCACAAAAATGGCTGATAATGAACAGAAAGCTATGCAGTTGATCGCGGAGGCGGAGAAGAAGTTGAGTTCATCGAAAACGTTCCTTGGTTCGCTATTTGGGTAAGAACAATGACTGGATCAATTACTCGCCGATAAATACCGTTTACTAGAGATGTGTAACTCCGGAGTGATACGTTCAAAAGATATACATCCGTACGAAAGATCGAATCACTCTTTAAATCTTTCTATTTCCAAATACATCTTTAAATCTTTAGAATTAAGATTCAATTCAATTTTTTGTTATTGGCTTCTGCTGACATTCGTCGCAAGAATTAAGATTCATCTGATGACTGATGGAATGAATGGAACTGGAAACGTCAAAAGATGTAGACCGAGCGAGACGGCTATTGCGGGTTTCGACTCGAAACCATATTTTTCTTAGATTTTATACCTATAGTTACTAGATTGACAGTCCTAAGCCTGTGTGAAGTATGAAGGAAAATCAGTCGTATTTACATATATTTTAAATGATTTTTATTAAAACATATATAAATAGTAGATCATAACTTCTAAACACAATGAAGAGAAATACTAACGACTAATGATTAAGAATTAACAACTAGTTTGATCATCGTAATTATGCTCCTTTCAACGAAAATGTTTCTAAATTTACTTACATTATTTACATTTTAAAATAACTCTAAAGGAATATTGCTTATTTTAAGTAAGTACCGTCATAGATCCCTGACTAAGATTGTTAATTATTATAAATATAGATCATACAAAATCACGAAAAATCTAATATCAAATTCAGATCAGATTTAATGTCTTTAAAGATCGATGGTTCGGGTGAAATGAGATAAAAATAACCGAGCTACATCTCTAATTCCTACGAATTATAGATTTAGATTTAAAACTGGCGCAATGATGTATTGAGGATTTAAAGATTTAAAAGAGTGATTTAAATCTTTTGACTGAAAAGATTTATAAATCTCTGTTCCGTTCGAAGATGTATAATGCGCATCTCTACCGTTTACTAGGCCTTCCCTAGCTCTTGCTGTTCATATATCACGTCAATATGAAACTCCTATGATGTTATAATCAGACTTTACCACAATATTCATTCACACGGGCAGAATTTATGTTTTGCAGCAAAATCAATTTTGTTCTACTTTGAGATCGCACTAAGTTTCTAATATGAATCATCGATGTTCGTAGCGAACTAGATGTTTATTATACGTTTAATTTTATTATTAAATAGTAAAAAAGGGTTCATATTGCAGACAGGTCGAAGAATTGATCCATGAGTTCATTGACATTAGTTACACCCTAAATAAAGTTTGCACCACTATACGCCTATGTTGATTATAGTAAATAACATAGGCATAAACAATAAAATAATGTTAGACCCCATGACCCCATACTACTTCATCTACATATTGTCTATAGAAATAAATGTAAACATTATTTTATTATTTAAATCATTAGGACACTAATAAGTACCTAACTGTAGTTATTCATACTTTTCCTGATTATTTTTGAAATTATCCTTATGTAATACCATAAATATTATCAGTATGTAAATATAGTGGTTCCCTTGAAATAAATAATAACCTAAGTGCAGTAACTAACAGAGATCTTTTAAGACATGAAATAATTGCTCTATGAATCTTTATCCTGACTCATACACTGTTAACTTAGTTAGATTGTCTAGAAGGACATTTACTGGTAACCTTGGTCATGATGTTTTAGAGTCTAATTTATGTTTCCTAATTTGCACTTAATATAGCAGTAAAGGTGTTGGTAATTTTCCTACACTTAAATATTACTATGGATCCTCTTCTTGTATTACATACATCATTAATTTTAAATTCATGACCTTTATGGTTTTGAGCCAAACGGTCGCAACAAGACTTAGATAGAGCCAACTAGAGGTTATAATATGTGATATGTGATAAGCAATAAAGATATTTGAATTTGAGGTTAATGGGGGAAATCTTTGCCCAACAGTGGGACACAATAGTTTAGTAAAAAAAAATGAAAAACAGTGACAAAATTAAGGAACATATAAAACAAATAAAGCTAGATTGATTATTGTTTCATGTAACATGTTTTTCCACATTGAGAATTTTTTCTATATTAAAAGACAGGTCTTCTGATAAGCTTGCAAGGCTAAGGGTATACAGTTCCAAAAACCAAACAGAATCAGGCTGAGTTTCAATCAACATAATCAATTCCGTACTTTGGAGGGTACGTTAAGCCGGTTACTTTCTACAGATAGTAGTCATTACATGAGCCATGTCATAGGCCTTTGGCGGCTCAATAACTCTGACACCAGGATTGGCCAGGTTGACCATCCACTCGATGAAGAAGAAGAATCAATAAAACACAATAATAACACTATAAACTACCATTGATGTTAAACATCCAAACACCAGAAGGGATAGATGTTTAACATTATAGAAAAAAACTTATTTACTGGTTTCTTCAAGCATGGTGATTGTGACTAATCCTTCTCGCCATACTGGTGTCTTTGGTGGGATGAGAGACCTTTGCCCAGCTGTGGGACATAACAGACTACATAAAACTTTTTCCTTTATTACTGGTTTCTTAGGTTTAAGATATATTCAATTGAAACTATGTTTACCCGCATACACTTTTATTTCAATTCCAAATAAACTTATTTAACTTATCTATACCTCTACCAGTGGCTCGTCGAAAGTAGAAGAAGCAGTAGACTGTTACCTCCGGGCGGCCAACCTGTTCAAAATGGCCAAGAAGTGGCCGCAGGCGGGGCAGGCGTTCTGCAGCGCTGCGCAGCTGCATTTGAAGGCGGGCGTGCGACATGATGCAGCTACTAACTTCGTGGACGCCTCTAACTGTTATAAGAAGTGTGATCCTAATGGTAAGATTACAGACTATCATTACAGACTTAAGACGCCAATGTTCATATTAAAAGATCATTTCCAAATTTAGATCTCAACCTCGGTGGTCTATACATGTGCATTCGCCTGCCAAGGCTGAGGTCTCGGGTTCGATTCCCGGATTGAGCGAAAACATGTTTCCTACATTTCAAACATGGCTCGGGTTTGAGATCACAAACCCGCATTTGACAAGTTTATTAATTTTTCTTTGGATTTTCAATTTAACTTCAAGGATTACTATGTTCATACCTCCAAAACAAAATCTCGTCAAAGCAACTTATAATACAATGAGATAACGCGATAGATTAGCACTTGGTGTAAACAGTGCAAAAATATTTTATCAGCACGATAATGTATTAGATAACAGTGATCTATCAGTCCAAGGTCTGGGTAATCGGATTAAGGCTGGTCCTCCACTTATAATTGAGCGAAACACTTTAAACTATTAATTTATTCATTTCGAGTAGGTTAGTGGCCAACCGTGGTGTTGGAGTAAACTAAACTGTAGAGAGAGAGAGAGAGAGAGAGAGAGAGAGAGAAGTTCTAACGTTCTCTTTTAAAAGATCTTTATAGATAGTAAGATCGTTTTATAGATCTGTCACAACTGTCACAAGTCATTAGTACACAACCAAACTCGAACGGAACTTAATATTTTAAAAGTACTGGACTTATTAAACGTATGTTGACTTATTATTGTATGCTCTGCCTCCTACATAGTTGCTTATTAAAATTGAAGCTGAATAGGTATATACCTTTCTATTTTTTGAACCACAATTGGTCGTGCAAACGCCCGTACTTACAGACGTCTGCTTCCTTAGTAGAGATATAATGAGAGATTTTGACATGTATAATGTATGAAAAATGACGTCGATTAATTAAGTGTCGATTTAATAATGTCTCTGAGTGCGTAAGTAAGTCTGTTTATTATAACTGATCTGCACTTATTACTTGATATTTAATTTTAGTTTCAATAGGTATTCTTAATGTTTTAAACGTTTCCCAAAGTTTCCCATACATTTATGATTTGATATGTTTTAATAAATCATTGTTTTGTTATTCGCAGAGGCTGTCTCGTGTCTCCTCAAAGCCATAGAAATCTACACCGATATGGGAAGATTTACAGTCGCGGCTAAACAACATCAGGTAAACAATATTATACTTATCCTATCCTACTAACATGTAACACAAATACTACTTTGAATACGCCGCAGCGGTGTACTCGCCAGCCAAGTCTGAAGTCCCGGGTTCAATTCCCGGGTCCAGCGAAAACATGTTTCCTAAGTATTAAAATATGGTGGGTTTGAGGTCACCAACCCGCATTTGGCAACCGTGGTGATTACTCTTAATCCTCCTCACTGTACTGATATCTTCGGCTAACAACTAATACTTTTTATCCCAAAATTCCCACGGGAACAAGTCCAACGCGGGTGATATCACAGGCGTTGCAAGTGAAAGCTAGAAAGTTGAAAAGAACACTAGTTTTAAATATGCTAATCTCTGGAACTATCGGTTGGATTAGAAAAAATAATGTACACTAGCCGCGTCCCGCGGTGTTACCCGCGTTGTACCCGTTCCCGCGGGAATTTCGGGATAAAATGTATCCCATGTGTTGTTCTGATGTATAACCTATATTACTGTAAAGTTTCATCCAAATCTGCCCTGTAGTTTTTCCGTAAAGGAGTAACAAACATATGTACATACATCCATCCTCACAAACTTTCGCATTTATAATATTAGAAAGATGTTTAAAGAAAAGGTTATAGGCAACTTTCAGCCCGAAATTATATTCATACTTTGCTTGTACTTGCAGAGATAATGACCTTGTGATATACGTCTCAAATAAGATTCAATCCCTTTGAATTTCAAATGAGATTTTGTTCCATTGTTCTATCGGATAAGGATTTTGTAGGAATCTAGGCGATTTACCATTTTGTAACATTAGCATAGATTTAGTATCAGTTGGGGTATGTTGGAATTCAAATTTGTAACAGGGTTGTGTTCTATGAAATAAAATAAAACATTTATTGCTTTCATAGTATAGAAAAGTAACTAAGTATTGAACTTATAATGTCTTTCTATCATTCATAGACACAGAGACAGCCGTACTTTACGTTTATAGACACGGAGACAGAATTGTTTTTGGAACTCTATCATTTATAGACACAAAGCCAGAGACAACTTTTTTAACCGACTTCAAAACAAATGGTGGTTCCCAATTATGGATTTCTTAAATTTTGTGTCTTACTTACCTATCTTTGTTACTTATCTACGTCGTTTAAGAACCGATTAAAAAAATAGGTCCCATAAAACTAAGTTTTTATGAGAATTTGAAATCGGCCTATCGCTTGAAAAATTTCATAAACATCATAGTTCTCACAAAAATATGTTTCGAATTCTATCTATCGCTTGAAAAAGTAAAAATAAATAAAAAGTCTTAAGTTTAAGCGAACACTAGTAATTTTGAATTGAAACTACGTTTGCGGATACACTTCCGTGACCTGAGTTTTCTGTGACCACGGTTAACGGATAAGAGGCCAAAACGTCAGATATTAAAAAATGAATAAAAGCGAAGTGTATCCGTGAACGTAGTTTCAATTCCAAATAAAAATGTTATTCATCGGTCTATCGCTTGAAAAAGTTAATAATAAGTAGTTCTCACAAAAAAAAAACTGTTTTATAATTTCTTTATCGCTTATAAAAAGTTAAAAAGCAACCCTTCAATCAACAACCGTCACCTACAGAACATAGCCGAGCTGTACGAGACGGAGTGCGTGGACCTCTCCCGCGCGATGCAGCACTACGAGCAGGCCGCCGACTACTTCCGCGGCGAGGAGTCCACCTCCTCCGCCAACAAGTGCATGCTAAAGCTGGCGCAGTACGCCGCGCAGCTCGACCACTACGATAAGGCGATTCAGATCTATGAACAGGTCAGTGCACATGCATAAAGTCCCCAGTACACATACATAAAGTTCCTATTATATAGTACAAAGTATCCATTACACGGTACAAAGTATCTATTACATGGTACAAAGTCACCATTACACGGTACTAAATACCTATTACAAAGTACAAAGTCCCCATTTTATGGTCCAAATTCCCTATAACACAATACTAAAAGTGTCAGTTTTTCGGGCACGCAAAAAGAATTAACATGATCAGCCAAGTTAGTAAGAGCTATGAGAAGCGAGTACGAGTATGTAACGAGGTGGTGTGTCCCGGCAGATCGCGAAGTCGTCGCTGGAGAACAGCCTGCTGAAGTACAGCGCGAAGGAGTACATGTTCCGCGCCGCGCTGTGCCACCTGTGCGTGGACGCGCTCAACGCGCAGCTCGCGCTCGACAAGTACACCGCGCTCTACCCCGCCTTCGGCGACACGCGCGAGTACAAGCTCATCAAGGTGGATAAACATTCTATTACAACTAGCCGCTCCCCGCACTGTTCCTCGCGTTGCGGGAATTTCGGGATAAAATGTATCCCATGTGCTATTCTGATGTATAACCTATATTGCTGTAAAATTTCATCCAAATCCGTCCTGTAGTTTTTTAGTCAAAGAGTAACAAACATACATACATCCTGATCCTGCCAAATTCACTGAACCGATTTCGATAAATTTGGCATAGACATAGACTCTGTGTCGATTGACGTACGTGACGTATTCCATTTCACCCCAATGTTCCTACAGAAACGCCTACATATAAGTGTAACCGTAAGAACAGTTGACTGTACAAACAAAGCACAAAATAACCTCAATAACTATCCACAGGAGTTGATCGAGCATTTAGAAGAACAGAACGTGGACGCGTTCACCGAAGCCGTCAAGACCTACGACAGTATATCCCGACTGGACCAGTGGTACACCACCATGTTGGTTCGCATCAAGAAACAGATCAACGACAACCCAGATCTGCGCTGAATGAATGAACAACTCGGTCGTCGCTCCCTCGTCTATGGTTTGCTTGTCTATGGTTTCGTATTGTAGTCTTTGGTTTCGATTTGTTTGTCTGTGGTTTCATCTGTTTATGGTTTTCTGTTGTTTGAATGGTAGGTTTTTTAAGAGGCGTGGTTGCACCAGTCGCCCAGTTAACTTAATGACTCAAAAGTATAGACTAACAGTTAGTCTATGCTTTTAAGTGTTATGGCGACTTTTTAAAATGAAACAAACAACATGGTGTTTGTTTGATTTTGTATATCACATTAATCGTCTCTAATTCAAATACTAAAAAGTTAGATTTTGTCCTTTCTTTCAGTAAATGAACTATTCAAAATTATGTTTGGTCAATATTCTTTATTCAATGAAAGAGCAATTTCATGAATGGAATTGAATTTTAAAACAATTTTTGTATAAAAAATAAATGTGTTTATCTTCATAGGAAACCCAAGTTCTTTTCAAACAGTGATGCAAACACGTTATGAATGTTCAACATCGTTTAGTTGTCAAGTTGATAAATCTAACCAAAAAATGCATATGAATGCTCAAAAATGGTTCAGTAAGCTGATAAAGGAGTGACGACCGTATTATAACTAAATTAATAAAATTATAATTCTCTTTTTATCATATTCGTGTAGAATATTTTCATTAAATGCCTATTTCATTGTAATTTGAAATCAACGCAGAATACATCATTGATTTGATATATAAATACAACATTTTTCATCTATAACATAAGAAATGATAATTATTTAACCTGTATTGCAAAAGGTTTGCTCCAAGCTTTTTATTCCTGAAAAAAGTTTGTAGTATGAAATAGTTTAAGGTGTTGATTTCCTTAATAAATATAGAAGTAAGTGGCAAAAAATATCAATGGTTTTTAAATAAAACGAGTAGTGATGTTCCATTAAGTTATCGATAAAAAAACTCCAAACTTTGAAACGTCACATCACTAATCGCTCGTTGTTGAATTAAAATGCTTGTACGAAAAAGTATGATCTGTCAAAATAGCATTCGACCATTTCTCTAAATGTGATGATGATCGATTTTCGTCTAAAAATGGTCGAATAGCCAACTACACCTATCTTACTGAGTGGCGTTTCACTTTTAGGGAGTCAGTCTGTTTAATTAATATGTTTTATATTATGACACTTTAATACATATGTAGTGTTAGTGTCTTTACTAATGTATGTAAAAAATACAGTCAAATCCGTTTTTTTCGTCATACATAATTGTACTTAAAACTTCAATAACAAACAAACATTATGGAAATTAATTTACAATGGTTAATAAGTATTCAATGTGGAAAGATTAGTAGTATTAAATAATAGTGTTTACGCATTTAGATCGAAGCGTAATCCATAGAAAGTAATTATAAAAGTCTACTACCAACAAAAATATCAGCCATTTGTTAATCATAAAAAAGACAAGTTTCGAAGATTTACAATAATACTATGAAAGCTATAATTCGTTGTACATTATTTTGATTTTCATTATAAATTATAACAGACATTATAAAACATGTAAGTTATATATACATACACAATTCGATGTATGTAGGAACGTTGTGGGTTTATAAAATATTGTATGGTGTATTCTTTCCAATATGTTAAGTACATTATATTATTATGAACTGGTTATATTGTTACTCATTCGCATTCGTTAATTTTGGCTCTTTGTTGTATATATATACATTGGGAGGTGTTACGTTATAACATTAGTCAAATATCTTTGACTTTAATTCCGGAATTTGACAGTTTTGTCAAATGAACATGTTTAAATAATGTGACACATGAACAAAATATTTGACTAATGTACCGCCCTTAGTATTAAATGATGTCCTAATTTAGAAAATTAATATTCGACCTGATACATGAAGTTATTTCGTCAGTGATCTATCCGATATCGACACTTTGTTTCATCGACAAAGGAACAACACTAGAACATCAGAAAAAATGTTATTTATTATTAATTTCAAATTGGGGCCTATTCTCACTTAGAGTTAATTTTTAATTATTCATTTTTGTTGTTGTAAATAATGTACTGTTTCGTTTTAATAAATTTTATATTAATTTAATTTTTTATTATTATATTTTTTTTATTTTTCCCGTTTTTATTCCTGTATTGTTAAGTTGCTTTCACACTGTTGTTTTTATTGATAGTTATTAGGGGGTGTCCAACGTGTTGTTACTTTAACAATATTGATATGTTGGGCAAAGTGGCAGTTATGTGAAATCGTGCAATATTTAATAATTAGTTAAATTATATGGTAAAGAACAATTTCTATTACAACCATTAATACATTAAGAGACGCCTTACACAGAAGGCTAACATTTTTCATAATAATATGCTTGAATGCCATGTTGGAACCAAGCAAGTGTGGGCAAAATAATGTAGATTTTTACCAGGCATTGTCCCACAACTGGGCATAGGCCTTTCATCTGAAGGAAGATTTGGTACAGTGATTAGGATGTCGTTGTTAATATAAGTTAATAATTTTTGATAGTATGTTATCTCATAATAATTATTATCTCAATTTTGCTTAACAATATACGAAAATATATCGACGTTGCACGTTTTCTTTCCTTTTCTAAATAATATTAAGGACCTCCCATATATAACCTCGTAAAAATATGTACCTATTTCAATATGTATGACATCTCTTAGGTTAGAATTACCCGACTGCGCCCCAAAAGGAGGGTGTGGTTCCGACATGGCGTCCCAGCAGGCATCGATTAGAAAGTTTATCTCTCTTACTGTTACAATAGCATCAGTTGGTTTAACGCAATGTACGCACTGAACTTAATTATTGTAAACGAATAAAGGTTCATAAATATTATTGAATGCTTTTCATTTTATAGGCACAGTTGACGTCATAAATATGAATAACCAGCTGCGCCCCGCGGTTTCACCCGCGTTGTACCTGTTCCCGCGGGAATTTCGGGATAAAATGTATCCCATGTGTTATTCTGATGTATAACCTACCTATATTACTGTAAAGTTTCATCCAAATCTGTTCAGTAGTTTTTGCGTAAAGAACATTACTTGAGGTAATAGAAAATAGGAGAGGGAAGATGGTAGGACATCTCATACGACATGACAGATTCATAAATAATATCACGGAAGGTAAAGTGAAGGAAAGCGAGGTAGGGGAAGGCCTAGAATCACCGCGTACGTAAGTTCCCGTTGAAATAAATAATAAGGCCTAGAATCAGTTACATGAGTCAGATTGAAGAAAAAGTGTCTGTCATGTCGTATAGAGATGTGAAGGAGCTTGCACTGAATAGGAATAGATGGAGAAGTCTGCATCGGACTCACCGACAAGAGCCTAGCTCTTACATTTATGATGATGACAATAAAAATGGACAGTTCGTTAATTATTAAATAAGCAATCATTTTCAATTCCCAGGTCGAGCGAAAACATGTTTCCTACTTTTCAAACATGGCTCGGGTTTGAGATCACCAACCCGCATTAGGCAAGCGTGGTGATTACGCCTGAAACCTCCTCACTGTACTGATATCTTCAGTGAGACGAGAGGCCTTTGCCCAGCAGTGGGACATTACAGGCTAATACTTACTACTTTCAATTACTTAGGTAATTTAAAAAAATTGAAATATGGCGTTTAATCTCTTTATTGCATTAAAATTCAATGAAAACAACAGTAAAACCATTGAGTTAAGTATTGTATATGTATTACGCAGTACATATAAGTCTATGAGAGCAAAAGTCTTGTTATAATTAATCTAACTAAAACCATTCCTCCTTCTTAAGTGTCTTCTCATTCACGTTCCCACGGAGCGTAAGATCATGGTCATCGTTTATTTCGGGATACATCATCGATTTCACATCAGGTTTTGGTTTCTGGAACATTTTCTTGAAGAACGCTATTAACTTTAATAAGAGACTGCCCTGGTCGCGCCTGATGTTAGGTTGGTTGGACGAGTCCACGATATTCTCAAATGCTTCAGAGAGTTCCGGTGTCATGTCTATTCGGCCCCGGACGTTCAACTTGTAGGTGTTTACTGAAGAGATTACGACTGGAAAGTTTTGATTAGTTTAGAATGACAGGTCAAAATTATTTCGTAATGCATTGCGATAGGTTATTTGCGAGGGGTCTGAAAACATCGACCTCAAGGTTGGACACCAACCTATTCAAACTTACGTAAATCCCAATTGAGTATTTGAATGTTTTTTTTTATTCTTCCTATTAACTTATCTTGTTATCACGTGTAAGAAACTAAAATCCGTTTTTTATATCGTTATTATTTCGAGAGTTACAGGCGGTCAAAGTTGCTGATTAGACAGAGACAGCACTACTACTAGTGTGACGTCACAATGTTAGAGCGCCATAGACGTCGCGTACAAAAAATCGTTTTGCAAGAAAGGGACAGCATCAGACAGGAGATAATATTTCAGAGTTTATAATTTCTTTATTTATTAAACGATTTTGATGCTGATTTCAGTTTTGATCATAATTTTAGTCGTGCTATGATAAGTTACCTAATAGATATAAAAAAAAAAAAAATACTCAATTACCTAACTAACTATGTACTTGGTCATTGCTTCAATAGGGTAACTAATATAAATAGTTGCAAATTAAATCTAGTTTTATACTTACAAAACAAGGTTAATATATAAAACACAGTCATTTTCATGAAACACGTGAATTTTTTAAATACCTAACAGCCTTTGACAATAGGTTACTAACTATGTATTAGGTATGTTTTAAACTCGTGAATCGTTAATTATCGAAACGAATGGACTGTGATTTATTTGCAAACAGTAATTTAATTAACTTGCGTAATCGTTTAGTAATAGAAGGTGTAGATACGAGTACCTACTGTACTTTGAACTTTGCCGTAAAAGTAGGTATTGATAGGTATTTTAATTAAGGTATTGATATTCATCATTACAGTATGGGGATTTAGAAAAAAATTCTTTCTTGTTCATAAAAATTTATTACTAGGTATATACTAAGAATAAAATTATGTCTCTATATCACTACTTATACAAAATGTTGTACACTCCTGTAAAAGGCCTCTCACATTGTAATATGCCTATATATTTCTTTTTTTACTGTATGTTTTGTGAAGAAGCTGTTGGTGTGTCTTAAATAAATAAATAAACTACATATTATAAAACAAAGTCCCCGGCCGCGTCTGTCTGTTCGCGATAAACTCAAACATTACTGCACGGATTTTGACGCGATTTTATAAAATAGTTTGAGTGATTCAAGAGGAAGGTTTATATGTATAAATATTCCTGAAATTCCCACGGGAACGAGCACAACGCGGGTAAAACCGTGAGGCACTGCTAGTTGTGTAGAAATTCTGTTTGAATTGAGACAGTCACAATTATGTGCTTAGATATAGTAGATGATAGTAGGTATCTCTACAAGTACTTAACTACACTTTGAAGTATTGTCAAAATTAGATACTTATGTATTGTTATAGTACTAATAAGTGTGTAGGTAGTTATCAAAACATAATCTAGACTTCTAGAGGGTATCTTAAGTCATCAATCCAGTAGAGTAAATTAAAATAATTTATTCATACTTATTTAAGTAGTACATAGCACGCAGTAAACTGTGACACTGGTATGGAAATAAATATGGAATTTTACTACCATTTGGAGGGGTCTAGGATTTGGACAGGGGGAGGTTAGGGGATGACAGTTATGTGTTAATGTTTTGGGGTTCATCAAGGGATATTTTTTGTTCGGAACAGTGACTCTGATAATTTTGGAAGAGGCTTAAATACGTAGCACAGAAATAGTGCGTAGTACAATTTTCCGAGTCGACAAGTCGACCTTTTTTTTTAGGTTTTATTACTTGTAAGATTTTTTATTAGCTATTCTACTCTTAAGAAGACTGAGAACTGGTACGTGATGGTATATACAGAATGTAAAAGGTCCAAGAGGACTCAATTATCTATATCTACGAGTACATATGTATGAATGAACTATCCGCGCCCCGCGGTTTCACTCCCGTTGTACCCGTTCCCGCGGGAATTTCGGGGTAAAATGTATCCCATGTGGTTTTTGATGTATACCTATGTATATTACTGAAAAGTTTCATACAAATCCATTCAGTAGTTTTTGCGGGTAAGAGTAACAAACATACATACATATTCGCACATCCTCACAAACATTTATAATATTAGTCGGGTTAGGTTAGGGCATAGGTACCTTCCCTTTATTTAGGTACCTAAGTAACTACTTTACAGCCTGTAATATCTCATTACAAAGCAAAGGTCTCTATGGCAGAAGATATTGGTAGAAAAATACATCATTTCTCAACGTTTAAAAAAATAAACAGTAACGCTGTAAAATAGAACGATAAACTTTGACGAAATAGGGAAGTACCGGTATAGAAATACGGGGGAAATCACGTCATAATTTCTTTTGTTAAACAAATGCTTAGCTTTATAGACTGTGCCCAAAAAAGTGGCACACAGCTCCAAATATAAATCACTCACAACTGCATACAAAGTACTCCTCGCTGTACCAACAAATTGGAGCTACCAACCTCATGAATTAATTCAGTCGAACTTCCGTCTAGCGCCCCGAACTGCCAAACTACTTGGCCCGAACTTCACATACAATAATATTGTATATTCATAAGGATCACAGGGCACTTCGGGTTATTTACATGTTTATGTATGCTACAATTATTCCTAAGTAGAATGCACAAGACTAAATTTTTATCAATGTATAGAATAGTGGTTGCGACCGCGCACGGAGGACGACAAAATGTACCAAGAAACCGCAGAGATCAGCAAAAAAAATGAGAATAAGTTTGAGAATTCCATCTCGGAGCTGAAGAAGAAGACCTTCGTGTCGGCGGCTGATATTGAAAGCTACAGTAAGTCTAGACCTCCTTCATCTACATCTACACTAATCTACACTAATATTATAAAGAGGAAAACTTTGTTTGGTTGTAATAGGCTCAAAAACTACTGGACCGTTTTAAAAAATTCTTTTACCATTCGAAAGCTACATTATCCACGAGTAACATAGGCTATTTTTCATCCCGATATTCCCACAGGAATGGACACAACGCGGGTAAAACCGCGGGGCTAGTGTTTTATATTTTGTGGAATTATACCGAGAATAGTTGCGCCGCGGTTTTTCTCGCGTTGTGCCCGTTGTAACTTTAAAATTGTCTAGGAAGTCGATTAAATAGATTATTTCTATCTTTTTAGTTACTGGATTTTGAAAGCAGTTAGATTTTTTGTAATGTTAAGGTTAGAGAAACCCGCGGTTGTTTTTTTTCTAAAAGCTCTTTAGACCCAGTAGTCCATTAGTTTTTAAGTCGTTTTATTTCTTAAGGCCAGGATATCCCAGCCGTTTCGGTCACTGTCTCTCTGGGTAGAAAAGAGCGAGAAACACTACGGCGCGGAAATGGTGGTGGTAGAATTTTGCGACTCATTTTTAAGAATTACCACCTTTCGTTGGATTGAATCGAAATTTTACTCCAACAGTATTCAGTCATAGTTTATTTTACATCACTCAAATTAATTTTAGAAATATACGTTTGAAATTGTTTAACAAACTAAGTGTGAAAGTAAGGTATAAAAGACCCATCTTTGTGATTTTTTTCTATAGAGGAAATTAATAGTCAACGTGTTTCGGAAACAATAGTATGATTAAACATATGATCAAGATTAAAAACAAACAAAAATTGTTCTTGCGTTAAGACTTTTGGCTAAAAAATTGTTTACAGTAGCCCGTTTTAGGAACTCATAGGCCCTTAATTGTAAATAAAGTAAGTTAGTTCGAGTAGGTTAGTGGCCAACCCAGGTGTCGGAGTTTTTAGACCGCCTAAAGGCCTCCGACATGATCTAACGATCCTTAGATCCTTAATAAGTACCAAGTACCAAGAAAATCCTTGAATTATGTACTTACCTACCTGAATGTAATGCAAATGGCGTCTGTTTACTTTTGTTCTGTAGAGCAGAAACGATCGTATAATTAGTTAGATATTAAATTAAGATAAGGAAACAAAATAACTCACTAAAACACATAACATTCGTGCTGCCTTGCTCACATCCTAAAACATCATACAAAATAATAATTATCACTACATAGTATAATGGTCGTAGCACACATATCAACTCGTAAACGGAACGTAAACGTATCAACTCGAGCCGTTCAGTATTCTTTGTATGAATGAAACTCCCTACTGCAACGCACACTTATCGGAATCGTAACGTAATCGCCTCGCCTCGGGACAAGCTCACAAACCGCAGTACGGTGCGTGGTCGACTTGCCGTACCCGCGCTTACGTCTCTCCGTACGCTGTCTTACGACTCTCCGTACCCTAGCTTGCGTTTCTTCGTTCCCGCCCCCGGCCGTCGTCAACCAGCGACCGGCGAGCCGTAAGCGCGGCGTCGCCTAGCCGTAGCCGAGTCGATTCGGAGCTGCTGATCGCACGGTGACGCGCTTACGATAGGTTGACGCCTGGTTGACGGCGAGGCGATACGGTGACGATCCCTTTCCGAGTTGATATGTGTGCTACGACCTTAAAACAACGTCGCTTTCTGCTGTCTGCCTGTCGGTCCCTATGTATGCTTAGATAGATCTTTAAAACAACGCAACAGATTTTGACTCAATTTTTTTTAAATTGATATTGTTTCGATAAGAAGGTTTATAAGTATAAAAGTTCCCGAAATTCCCACGGGAACGGGCACAACGCGGGTAAAACCGCGGGGCTCTGCTAGTAAGTAAGAAAACAATTGTATTATCAACCTACAATTGCGCTATCTTTAAGATGTTACTTTATATGATGAAAATAGGTACTTTCATTTATAAAGTTTAGGCAATCGCTAATTTAAAAAAATCTACAATGTAGCGAAGTAAGTATTACATTCAGGGCTTATAAATAAGTATTAATTAAGTGTCATTTATTGCAGCAGTAAGTTAAGAAGTTTGTATGTACTAAGTATTTAATCCCATTATGGGACGTTATGATGTTCACCGGGTACTAGCTATTACTTTAAGTACGAATGTTATAACAGATTAAAGATATCGCATCGCTACGCATAGCTTCCCACAACGCAACTGACCTTAAAACGCGTTTAACATAAAAATAATTATAAACTTAACATTATAGTAAGCCAAGCATTTATAATATCGTTACATTAGTTTTAATTGTGATGTCTTCGTTTGTGTTGACCAAAATAAAGATTTGAGAACATGACAACGATAAACATTAAGCACATTGAGGAGTTCTTAAATATTACTGAAAAGAAACATAAAATTAATGACACTTTTGGAAGGGAAAGTAAGTAGATTATTGTAAAGATTTGTATCTTTGGGTACCTAGAATCCTAAAGCACCATAAGTGACCTCATGTGCGCCAACGACAGGTGCGTAGGGGAGTGACTCACTGGAGGGATCATTTAAATAGTTATTTATTGTGACATCGACACGAAGAAGACACGTAGAAGAAGATAGGATGATCTTAGCAGATTAGGGAACCTAGGTAGGCACCTAGGACTTAGAAGCTAGCAGTGAATTAAGTATTTATCTGTGGATTATCATCATCATCATTGATCAAGGCACTACCCAGTTTTATTTTAGCGAGCAAGGGAGTTAGTCTAGCAAGGTATACAGTTTCGAAAGGATTTAAATCGAAAGACGCTTTTGTCGGATTCAATTCGGTATAATAAAATTGAATAAAGGCGCCGCCGACACCCGTTTTAAAATCCGGATCCTACAGCCAAGGAACATAATCATAATCTCATACTTAGACTACCTAGAACTGACAAGTTGTTTGTTTTGAATTGAAACTACGTTTACGGATACACTTCGCTTTTATTTAACACTAGCTGTGCCCCGCGGTTTCACCCGCAGCGCCCCCGTTCCCGTGGGAATTTTGAGATTTTTATTCCTTATTTTTCTTTAACATTGTCCTGACAATAAGGAACACATTAAAAAAGAATCATCCAATTTCGTGCAGTCGTTCTGAAGTTATGCGCTTAGCAACAGATTCAGCGATTCATTTTTATATTATAGATTGTTATCCGACGTTTCACCTTTCGGCCCCTTTACAGGAACCGTGGTCACAGAAGACTGAAACTGAGTAGTGTTCGCCTAAACTTAAGAAACCAGTAATAGTTAGTTATCCTCAGTAGTAACACCAATCTTTGTTGTGTAGATGAATGTAATTTAACGGAGGAATGCCAGCGGGCCCAGCGGCGTTCCCTGGAGGACCCGGAAGGGTTCTGGGGCGAGGTGGGGCACGAGCTGGAGTGGACCCGGCCCTGGGACCGCGTGCTCGATAATACCAACCCGCCGTTCACTAAGTGGTAAGTTCCGTAGTTACAACTACGGAATACTGTATTATACTACTGTATTAGCTTGTAATGTCCCACTGCTGGGCAAAGACCTCTCATCTCACCGAAGATATCAGTACAGTGAGGAGGATTGGGCGTAATCACCACGCTTGCCTAATGCGGGTTTTTGATCTCAAACCGGAGACATGCTTGAAAAGTAGGAAACATGTTTCAGGAAACATCGACCCGGGAATTGAACCCTAGACCTCAGCATTGACAAGCGAGTGAACCATCCCCATTCTTTAAAATAATACTACTCTATGCCACAGAGCATAGAATCACCGCCGCGCCGGCGAAGGAGCGCGTGGTGAATCTTTGCTTTCTGCTCTATGCACTTTTCAAAAACTCCTGTCCCTCCCAGGTGGGTAGGCGGTGAGATGTCAGTCTGCCACAACGCGGTAGACCGCCACGTGGCCAGCGGGAAGGGGGACCAGGTGGCGCTCGTCCACGACTCCCCCGTCACCGACACCGTCAGGAAGATCACCTACAATGAGGTTAAATACCAGGTGAGCGTGCGTAGTTTAGGTAAGCGATGTTTAATGAAGCAACTTGCAGCTCGGCTTCTACTGATGGTTAGTTGATTGGTTAGTGGCATTTCTATCTGAGCACTACCGTGATCCGGAGGGCACGTAAATTAGTCGGTCCCGGTTGTGTCAATCGTTAGACCACGTCGGAGGCCTTTGGGCAGTCTAAAAACTCCGACACCAGGGTTGGCCACCAACCTATTCGACCTTACTTTTTTTAGTATTCTTGTCTCATATTTCAGTCCTATATTCTTCCCTCTCAGGTCTCACGTCTGGCCGGGAAGTTAGCGTCCCTGGGGGTGACGCGCGGCTCCAGGGTGCTGATCTACATGCCTCTAGTTCCCGAAGCCATCATCGCCATGCTGGCCACCAACAGAATCGGCGCCATTCATTCTGTTGTGTTCGGAGGTATGAATTTAGGTTAAGTCGATTTTAAAATGGGAACCGATTTGCCAGTGTATTGAATTCTTATAGCACTCTCCAAGTTAGGAGAATGTTTACACTATATTTGGGTATTCCTGAGTTTTAAAGGCAAATTGGCGTTTAACTATAGGTACACTTTAAAATTAAAATAAAATATAATTGATTGCCACAAAAAATAAGAAACAGGCAACAACAAGTTTAACTTAAAACTAAAATAAATAAATGTAGCAATGAGGGGCTCAGCTGATGTTCTACTGAGATCGAGACCTCAGTAGAACGCTGGTTTTACAACGCCCCTTCTTTATTAAAATTAATTCTTAGCCTATCCAATAACGATACGCTAAGAATTAATTTTGGTAAAATAATATTCTTCTTCTTCTTCATCGAGGGGATGGTCAACCTGACCAATCCTGGTGTCAGAGTTATTGAGCCGCCAAAGGCCTCTGACGTGGCTCATGTAGCGACTACTATCCGTAGAAAGTAACCGGGACCGACGGCTTAACGTGCCCTCCGAAGCACGGAATCGTCATAGTAATAATAAAAATAAATAAATCAATAGAGTAATAAATAATATAGATAGTTAAATACTGACAAGACACGTAGGATGTGAACATACAAGCAATAGAAATTGCTGAAGAAGTCTCCATTGATATCCCGACAAGAACTTTGCTCTTAAGTTTAATGATGATCAGTCTTTAACTCAAAATGAATACGGATGAATATTGCTTCATGTTTTTACTTTGAACGAACTTTTCCCTCAGGTTTTGCTGCGAGAGAACTAAGAACAAGGATAGAGCACGCGGAACCAACCGTCATCATCGCCGCCAGCTGTGGCGTGGAGCCTAACAAAATTATCAGGTAGGTACGTACTTGTGTTCATATAGGTCACATGGGTAATAAATACCTAGGTTATAGGTAAAGTTCGAATAGATCAGTGACCAATCATGATGACGCAGTTTTTAGACCGCCTAAAGGCCTCCGACATGGTCCAAAGATGAAACAAACAGAAACTGATTTAAAGTGTCCTTCGAAGCACGGTAGCGCTTAGATAAAAATGCCACTATCGGCGACCCATTTATGCAGTGGTTGAGATGCAAGTTGTTAAACTATGCTAAGAGCGCAACTCCTTAGTACCTAATAAACAGGTAAGGTACTTACCCGTGCCTATATTTATGCATCTAGTAGTTAGGTACCTAGTAACAAATAGTTAGAGTACCTTTTAAATGTGACTGAAATTGAATGAAACCGCATTCTTGCCCGAAAATAAACCCAAAATCAAAACCATACTTACAAAATCGATCTCCATACCAGGTACAAAGACATCTTAGACGAAGCTCTAAGTCAGAGCAGCCATCAGCCGCGCTCCTGCATCATCTACCAGCGGCGAAGAGTGCTGGAGTGTCCTCTGGAAGAAGGGAGGGACATCTCCTGGGAAGAGGCTCTGGAGGCCGACCCGGTGCCCTGCGTGTCTACAGAGGCGAATGAGCCTTTGTACATTCTTTATACTTCGGGTATGTTTTGTTATAACCTCTTTTTATACTTCTGGTTAGTTTGGATAAAATCTCTATCGCCGACTTCAAGAAGCGAAGGAGGTTTCGTTATAACCTTCCCAGCCGTGGGGCATTACAATACAAGTTGTTATGGGGAAAAATATACTGGTGTTACACATTGAGTTATATGTACGTGTTACATATATTTTCAGATCTTCACATAATTTGGTTAAACAATTAACGTGTACGATGGATGATATTTATAATTTACTAGGTGTGCCCTGCGGTTTCACCCGCAGCGCCCCTGTTCCCGTGGGAATTTTGAGATTTTTATTCCCTATAAACCTCACGGAACCCGAGACCTTTCCAACGAATGCAAAACCGTGGAAATCGGTCCAGCCATTCACGCGTGATGCCTTGACCAAGGAAAACGGGTTTCATTTTTATATACATACTAGCAGCGCCCCGCGGTTTTACCCGCGTTGTGCCCGTTCCCGTGGGAATTTCGGGATAAAATGTACTCTATAGCCTTCCTCGATAAATAGACTATCTAACAGTGAAAGAATTATTCAAATCGGTTCAGTAGTTTCTGAGATTAGCGCGTTTAAACAAACAAACAAACAAACAAACAAAACAAACTCTTCAGCTTTATAATATTAGTATAGATATAGATATATAGATTATCTAGAACATTAATTTTAAATAAGTACCTGTTATTAAAAATTTAAGCGATGTGGAATATGCACTCATTTATATGCATACCTTTGTAGCTATTTTTGATGCAAATATTTTTACTATTATAAAGATTTGCGTTCATTAGTAGGTAAACACTTACGTTAGGTATAAAACTAAATTGTTTTGATTATTATATTCAATTTAACTATTTAATTGTACTTAACTTTTTGTTCTGATATAATTATTTATATTAATCAGACCGTGTCTAAAATAGTTACCTATTAATAATTAAAGCAAAGGTATCAGAAAAACTTTATGAGATTAAGCACGGATTGCACGAGTATTTTCAATTTTATTTAGCGTATAGTTTAAATCTTAAAACAAACAGCTATTAAACTGAAATACATTCTTATACATTTTCCTTGCGCAACTCGGACCTGAAATTTATTTTAATTTTTTTAGTGTCTTCATGTAATCTGCGCTTAGTTAAAAAACTGACTGAGATCCTGGATTCAATTCCCCGGTAGTGCAAAAACAAGTTTCCTACTTTTCAAATATACCTTGCGTTTAAGATCATCAACCCGCATTAGGCAAGCGTGGTGAATACGCCTAATCCTCCTCACTGTAGTTTTATCTTCCATGAGATGAGAGGCCTTTGCTCGGCAGTGGGACATTCCAGGCTAATACTTATTAACTTACAATTAAAAGAAAATATATGCTTAAAAATAAAACTTATCTACAATCTATTTTTTCATACGAGTCTTAAAATGTGGACTAATGTCGTCAATTTTCCAGCCGAAGACGATTACTCCTGAAGAGGAAAAAGGTTTGATGATTTTATTTCATTCTTATCCTATATCTAAACCTTTTTCTTCTTCAGGAGTACTGGAAAATTGACGACATTAGTCCACATTTTAAGACTCGCATGAAAAAATAGAGTGTACACAAACTAATTTCTTTAACAGGCACTACAGATGCTCCAAAAGGCATTCAGCGTCCGTGTGGTCACGCTGCCACTCTCTGCTGGACTCTCCACACTGTCTATGGTCTCCGTAAGGGCGTTTGGTGGGCAGCCTCCGACCTTGGGTGGGTGGTAGGACATTCGTACATCTGCTACGGACCACTGCTGGCTGGAGTGACTTCTGTCTTGTATGAGGGCAAGCCTGACCGGACGCCCGACCCGGGGCAATATTTTAGGTAAGAGGGTTGTTAGTGGGTATTCATTTGGCTAATAGAGTTTGATAGGTATGACTGTGGTGATTACGCCTAATCCTCCGTACTGTACTGATATCTTCAGTGAGATGAGAGGCCTTTGCCCAGCTGCGGGACATAACAGGCTTATACCGTTCTTTTTATTTTTAGGTATGACTGAGTCGGAACTAATATAAAAAAAATTGCTGCAATTGTTTTTAACTAGAGATGCTTACTAAGGCTGGTTTAGATCTAGCTAGTTTATAGTTTTCAAACGGGCGCTTTTATAATCAAATGCAGTCAAAATTAAAAGCGCCATTAAAGATTTAAGGTGGAAACCAGATTTAAAACCTTAATAAATTGCTATCCCTGAACCTGATACACAAAATAGAGTTAAATTGAATAAAAATACTATGTAATCAGTAATCATGATAGAAGTATTATTATGAAATTACTAGGTAGCCGCGCCCCGCGGCGTTACCCGCGTTGGACCCGTTTTTTCAAATTCTTTCAGTAGTTTTTGCGTGAAAGAGTAACAAACATACATCCATCCATACATCCATCCTCACAAACTTTCGCATTTATAATATTAATAGGATAGGACTTATATCTTTTGAAGGAATCGCCTTCGAGTGAAAACATCCACATTTTAATGAAAAAAGTGTGTCTACCTTTTCACCATAAGTATAAATTTCTTTACAGAATCATAGAACAGCACAGGGTGAACGTCCTCTTCACGATCCCCACAGCCTTCAGGGTGCTGAAGCGAGCTGACCCCAACGCCAAGTACGCGAGGCGGTACTGTGGGAACAGTCTGAAGACCGTCTTCATTGCTGGAGAGCATTGCGACCAGGATACCAGGGTAAGATATACCTTAGAGTACGATTTACATCAGAGTAAGAAATTCCTTAGGGTAAGATATACCTCAGGGTAATAAATTTTTAGAGTAAGATAAACCTAAGTGTAAGATATAGCTCAGGGTAAGATATACCTCAAGGTAAGATATACCTTAGTGTAAGATTTACCTTAGTGTAAGATTTACCTTAGTGTAAGATATACCTCAGTGTAAGATATACCTCAGTATAAGATATACCTCAGTATAAGATATACCTTAGTGTAAGATATAGCTCAAGGTAAGATATACCTTAGTGTAAGATATACCTCAGGGTAAAATATACACGGGTAAAACTGCGGGGTGCTGCTAGTACATTCTATAATAATCTATACTAATATTATAAAGCTGAAGAGTTTGTTTTGTTTTGTTTGTTTGTTTGTTTGTTTGTTTGTTTGTTTGTTTGTTTGTTCGTTTGTTTAAACGCGCTAATCTCAGAAACTACTGAACCGATTTGAAAAATTCTTTTTGTAATGGATAGCCACATTCAACGGGAAGGTTATAGGCTACTTTTCATTCCGAAATTCCCACGGGAACGGGAACAAGGCGGGTAATACCGCGGGGCGCTGCTAGTAGTAATATATAGACAACTGATACATTTTAAATACGCAATGCAATGACCCAATTTTCTCGTAATTAGTACATGCCCAAGTGAATTTTAATTGGTTCAAAGTTCCTAGTACCTAACTCGAATATAATTTAAAGCGAGTTAGTGGTTAGTCTAGGAGTTAACATAATGTTAATAAAAAACAATGGAAGCGAATATGACCCTTGTTAAAAAGTAGGAAGTAAGTTCACAGTACGGTGATCGCAGTAAGTTTCCTATTGTGTGTTAATTTGTTCGAGTAAAACGTATGTTGTTAATGAATAAAGTACACAGTTTTAGATCTACTGTGTAGAGACTGTATTTATGAGATACTAACAGAACCCTGCGGTTTTATCCGCGTTGTGTCCGTTCCCGTGGGAATTTCAGGATGAAAAGTAGCCTATAGCCTTCCCGTTGAAAGTGGCTATCTATTACAAAACCTATACGAACTTACTTTCCAATTCCAACAATGGACAGGTCCGGCCTTCGAACAAACTCCACAAAATCCATAATTTACTAATTGAGTCAGAAATGTGCAGGAAAAAACATTACCTGTTTCCTTATTTCATAATTAATTAAATAATTTAATTATCTACATGAATTTTAAAAATAGGCATCGTATAACTAACCATGCTTCACTTTAGTAAGTAAAGTTCAAAACCATGAAATAGAGAACGCAGTAAGTAAAAACAGCAATGTAGAGAACATCTTCTTCTTCTTCTTCATCGAGTGGATGGTCAACCCGACCAATCCTGGTGTCAGAGTTATTGAGCCGCCAATGGCCTCTGACATGGCTCATGTAACGACTAGGTACAATACGTAGAAAGTTACCGGGACCGACGGCTTAACGTGCCCTCCGAAGCACGGCATCATCATCATCGGAATCTGTATAGAGAACTATACAGTAAACCATTGCTCTTCCGTGCCCAAAACAATTGATTTGTTCCAGCAATGGGCAGACCGCGTGTTCGGCGTGCCCGTGCTGAACCACTGGTGGCAGACCGAGACCGGCTCCCCCATCACGGCGCCGTGCCTCGAGTACGGAGTGAAGGCCATCCCGCCGCATTCGGCCGGGTACCCGGTGCCGGGATATGATAGTAAGAGATTTTATAGTACATATAACTTTTATGTTTATTTTGCTCAGCAATAGGACCACAGCAATATATTGAGAAATGGGACTTTATCACAGCATAGGGGTTTAATGCGTACTAATTAGGTATGACACTTATTGGATTATAAATAAAGCCTCTTACACATAACCGCTTATAACGCTAATAATCACGGTATGCCATCTTTAGCGTTTTAACGCTCGTCTGAATAACAAGATCTAGTTTTCATAGCTTATTTAATTGAGCTTATTTCGCTTATTTTTCCAGTCCGCACCCTCAGAGAGGACGGCACGGAGTGCAAGGCGGGCGAGGTGGGGCGACTCGTGGCCAAGCTGCCTCTACCGCCCGGATTCGCCTCCACGCTATGGCAGGCCGACGAGCGTTTCAAGAAGACTTACTTCGAATCGTATCCGGTAAGTAACCAGAGCAGTGTTAAACTTTACCCTTCTTCTTCTTCGTGTCGATGACACAAAATTTACTATGAGCACGCTCCAGTGCGTCGCTACCCCTACGCCATTGTCGTTGGCGCACATGAGGTTATTTAGGATGCAGCTTAGAGGGGGTGCAGCGTAAATCTACCTAATTTTCCAATCTATTACAATACAATGTATTCATACACCTAGTCCAATACAGGATTTAAATAGTACCTACCTAAGATATCAATAAATAACATACCCAAATTCATTGGTAATGCTCTTCCATGACAAATCAAAGACAATTTCCATGAGTAATGTCCAAAATATAAACACATCTGACTACTTAAACAATTTTTTTCTTTTATATACCTCAGTCTTCTGCGGTTCCTATAAAGGTGCCGAAACGCCAGATAAAAACGTAAAATAAAAGCGAAGTGTAAACGTAGTTTCAATTCAAAATACTTAAACCATTCTCTCAGGGTTACTATGACACCCAAGACGCCGGCTGGATCAGCTCCGAAGGCGCCGTGTGGGTGGTGGCCCGCGCCGATGACGTCATCAACGTGGCCGGCCACCGTCTGTCCACGGCAGCGCTGGAAGACGTTGTGCTACGTCACGCCAGGGTCGCTGACGCGGTGGTGGTGGGCGCCCCTGACCAGACGAAGGGGGATGTTCCGCTGTGCCTGTATGTTATGAGGCCGCCGCAGGACGGTAAGTTTTAGTGATGGGGATGTTTTTTGATATTTTTTGGGGGGTGAGGCGTTTGTACTGTAGTGGGAGGCCAGGCCTTCTTTTTTAAATGTGATACTCAGTGATGGTTATCTAGAAATACCTAAGTACCAAAATGTATTCCCTTATTCCTTATTGTTCTAGATGAAGAAATGATCGCAGAAAGCACAGTGACCCAAGAGCTAATCGCCCTCGTTCGCCATTTGATCGGACCAATAGCAGCCTTCAGGAAAGCGGTTGCAGTACCCGCACTACCCCGCACTAGATCTGGCAAGGCACTTAGAGGTGCTATCTCTAAGCTGGCTAGATCACAACTGGTCAAACTGCCTTCTTCGATTGAAGATCCTACAGTATTTGGCGAGATCAAACTAGCGCTTCAAAAGTTAGGTTACGCTATCGATGCGCCTGACCCGGAATATTGATTGAATCCTTAATTGTAGTTAGGTTTGTTAAGTCTGAGGTTTAAGTTAGAAAGATTGTGTAACTAGCTAGCCAAATGGCAAATACCTTATCTGGCAATACTTGATTGTGATTTCAGTTTGTAAAGAGTTAAATAAATTTTATTGTAATGCGGCTTTTGGGTAGGTATGAAGTGAGGTACTTCATAAAATTATTTTAAGTTATAAATCTGTAAAATAATTTACTTGTACTTAGTTTTACTACTATGAATATAGTTTAGAATATAGAATGTAGTTTAGAATTTGTATTTTATTTACTTAATCAAGTCAATAGTTAATTATTTTTTAATGAAAAACATTTACAAAAAAAGTAAATAAAATGGATTCCAAAAAAATCCGTGATGTTTTTTTAAAGTTCCCGCCTCACAGTCCCGCATAATCTTCGCATAATAATAAAAAAACATGTCAAACACTATTTTTCTGCACAATGTTTCAAAAATGTCACTGTCACTGTCAGATTTCTGTGCGTGACACACTATTATTTTTTTTCTGTTTTTCTGTCGCCTGTCACTTGTCAGTCATTCATTCCGATTAGGCGAAGTTTTGTAGGCGTAGGAAGATATTTCCAAAATCTTATTCGTTTTACTGACTAAAAAGTCGATAACAAGTAATTTTATTCCATTCGATAACAGTATATACATCAGTGCTTAGTTTAAACCGCACCTGTGTTATTGTTATGTGTTTAAAGTGAAAGTTTATCGCGTGTAAACTCGTCACCGGCAGGGTTTGTATACGGACTTTCTATTTTATTTAATTCGCACAATTTTTTTATCATTTTAATCATTTACCTAGATAATTTTAATATCTCAATATAATGTAATTGATATCTTTTGTTAATAATAGCCATTTGACCATTATATCATCGTAAATGAATGTAAACATCGGTTGCAAATGGTATGAGTCACTATTTTGGTCATATCTTATAATATTACGTTCATTTTCAAATATTTATAAAGTGGGAATGGATAGTGACCGCATTTATTGTTATTGTGTGTCACGAGCGGTCAATTTATTAAATATTTTGTATTTCCTTACCCCCCACAGAGTTTGTTGACCTAACATTACTGTACTGTTCAGGAAATGTTATATATATCAAATTAAATAATGAATAGTGCATGTTGGCTACCATTGTGTGGTGAAAACCTAAACAAAGTGTGACTGAAAAGCTTTTTATACACGTTTTTCAGTATTTAGATTTAGTATTGAGGAATAGTAGGATCAACCATCATTCTCATTGCATGTTTTGTCAATTATTTAAAAAAGTTTATTCTTCAGATGTGGAAAGCCTCAACTGACGTGAAGGCTCCGGCGCCTGCGGAGGCCGATGACTGGGAAACGGATCCAGACTATGTGAATGATGTCACGGAACACGAGCAGAGGTGGGGCCCGGGCGGAAGGAACGTTGAGGCGATAGAGTGAGTTGGTTTTTCTTCGGTCTACTTACTCTTTCTTATCTACTGCCTTTTTCTTGTATATTCCCATAACACCTCAGTCTTCTGTGACCACGGTTAGTGTAAAGGGGCTATAACGTCACATAAGAAATGTAAAATAAAAGTTAAGTGTATCCATGAACAAAGTTTCAATTAAAAAATTTTGGTGTAGGTATGTGTTGATTTCAGTTATTGATGGTGGTATTTGCGTTTCTCAAATTGGATAGTTGCTTGAATTATCCTAATCCAATAAAGAATAAGAGCCTTTATTCATAAACGCTTATTAACAGTACTTTAGCTATCAACTGGTTTGTCCCTTTTCGACATACGCTATTTGCCAAGAAAGAGACAAAACACTTGAAAGCAATGTTAAAGTTAAATATTGTTTATGAATAAGTCGGTATTTATTGGAAGGGCTTCCACCAGAAATCATAAATCAATTTAAGAAACAGTAGCTGTTTGTTTAAAATTGTATTTAAGTGCAATTAAGAATGCTAGTGCAATCCACCTTTAATGAAGTTTTTATTCAGAGCTTATATTAAAAAGAGGTTTAGGTATATTCACTATCCATCTTATTCATAAACAATATGTCACTTAAACAGTGTTTTAAAGTGTATTGTCTCTTTTGCTCTTCGGCAAAAAGCATATGTCAGAAAGGGACATACCATTTGATAGCTTAATGCTGTTAATAAGCGTTATGAATAAGGCCCTATGTATTTGGTTTGAAAATTTAATTGATTTGCCCCTGACTGAGTGCTCTTTGCTGTACTTCAAGTAAAAGATTTTATTTGAGGGTTTTAACAATAATTTTCAATTATTTGCAGCATGGCTAAACTGAGAGAGGAAGTGTTTGAAGCTGACAAAGAGGCTAAACAGAAGCAGTATGAACAGGGGCCTAAATCTTCATTTGGGTAAGTTATAGGCTAAAGTTTTATCTAGATAACATCACCATCATTTATCTATCTAGTTAAGATATAACTAGATAGATAAATGATGGTGATGTTATGTTAAGCCAGGTATGACAAATGTGGAGTGCTGCTAGATATAGCAGCACTCCACATTTGTCATACCTGGCTAACAATTTTTTTTATTTATTCTTATGAACTCAACGGATTTTTGCCTGGTTTGCGTTGTGTAGCTCTAAATAGAGAGACGTAGAAACGATGAAGGGAGGCCTTTGCCCAACAATGGGACGCCCAAGGCTATAATAAAATAATAATAGGGCTTGTCCCGAGGAGAAACACTATAATAATAATTATTATTTCCATTTTATCATATACAATCTAATTTCTGAAGTAACCAAGTAAAAGTATACTTCAAATGACTATATCTGAAGTTAATTTAGTCCACAATATAGCCTAAAAAACCTTTGTGTTGGCTTCAAATTCTGCCAGCTCTTGTTTGAGTCACCCAGTTGAGTGAAAGCTCACATTATTAGTATGATTCATTCAAAGATTGAATAAAATTGAATAAACGATATATAAAATTGACTATAAATACGAGACATGTCATCATTCCAATTGATGTAATATTCTGTTACAGTTACGGTGGTAAATTCGGTGTCCAACAAGATAGGATGGACAAATCCGCGGTCGGACATGACTATGTGGGGAAGACGGAGAAACATGTCTCGCAGAAAGACTATGCTCAAGGTTAGCATTGTAAATTTTGCTAGTAATTTTCTCCGTAAAATATCACATGTGTGTTTAGGTATTTTTCGGGGAATTTCAGGTTTAATTAAAGTAGGTATTCCCTATATGCTGAGTCTTAGTAAGATAAAATATTTATATCAATTACTAGCTGCGCCTTGCGGTTTTACCCGCGTTGTGCCCGTCCCCGTGGGAATTACGGGATCTTCTTCATCGAGTGGATGGTCAACCTGACCAATCCTGGTGTCAGAGTAATTGAGCCGCCAAAGGCCTCTGACATGGCTCATCTAACGACTACTATCCGTAGAAAGTAACCGGGACCGACGGCTTAACGTGCCCTCCGAAGCACGAATTACGGGATAAAAATAGTCTATAACCTTCCCGTTGAATATGGCTATCGTTACAAAAAGAATTATTCAAATCTTATTTGTAGTTGCTGAGATTAACACGTTCAAACAAAAAAAAGGATTATATTAAAAGATGTTAATTTGTTGGTAAATAATGCTTTGTACTTGCTGATTGAATTACGATCGTTATGTCTATTCATGGAATACAAGCTTTTATATAACCCTTGTTAAACAATCTATTCAGGTCAACAATTTACATAACACTTAGAAACAAATGAACTGTATTTTTGTCTAGCCAACCTATACATCATTTGTGACATTAAAGTCACAAGCATTCATTCAATTGAATAGACACTATATTCAATCAGTTCATTACTTAATGAAACAAGAAAGGATTCTTTGTTTTGTTATTAAATTTTAATCTGAACAATGCAATGCCTGTAACAGATATTACATAGTTCGTTTCTTTTATAGTATTTTAAATTCGCAACAACTATATTATTTGACTGCTATGTGTGTATGCTACCACAGTTCTGAACCGATTTGGACTGATTTGGATGCGGTTATTTAGATTGAAAGCTAGTTTCGATGATTCTTAGACATTTAATCAAAGTTGACTAAAACATCTACTAGATATAATAAAGGGTGCGTTTCCAGTGAAGCGGAGCCCGATTTATCAATCACAGCGCATTGCGGTTGTCAAACAACGCATTGACATTGTCAAAATATTTTCGTAATGCGTTGTGATTGGTCAGTTGAGCGTATACTACGTTTACAATCAGCCGAAGTGAGCAGGGAAGTGAGCAGGGAAGTGGGCAGGGAAGTGGGCACGACGAACACGTGGCATGGAGAAGTATTGTGTTTACACACTCGTCCTGCCCACTTCCCTGCTCACTTCGTCTAAATGTAAACGTAGTAATACATAAGGTGCGATGATACACGCTATAGCGTTAGCTGTGTCGCGTATATCAACGCCCACCTCCAGAAATGATTAAACCTAAACACTTGAACTAAGAAACTTACTTCTAACGTTCTTAACTTACATTCCCAGGGTTCGGCGGTAAATATGGTGTTCAGAAGGACCGAATGGACAAGTCGGCCGTCGGGCACGACTACGTGGGCAAGGTGGAGAAGCACGAGTCTCAGACGGACTACGCGCACGGCTTCGGGGGCAAGTACGGCGTGCAGACCGACAGGGTGGACAAGGTAAGAAGCTATCATTCTCACTGGTTTCTTAGGCTGGTGTTCACATCGTTTACGGATATACTTCGCTTTTCGCTGTCAACGAAACTTCAAAGACCGAGGTGTTTGCTTTATCTCACTTCAACGAAATGTCAGATAAAAATGTAAAATAAAAGGAAAGTGTATCCGTGTATACATTTTCTCACAAATCTTGGCAACCTATCTTATGTCACAAAGTCGCAAACTGTGTATTTTACACAAATTATAACTCAAGAACGGTTTGATTTCCAAGGTAACTTTTTGAATAACTCAAGATCGACTGATTCGATTTCCAATTTCCGATTGACTGATCCGATTTGAGTTTCGATTTTTGATAAAAAATTGTCATGCTTACCGTCGTTAATACTATGTTTAACAAAAACTTCTTATATTTTGCAGAGTGCAGCCGGCTGGGAACACAAGGAAACCATAGAGAAGCATTCGTCCCAAACCGACTATTCGGTCGGGTTCGGCGGCAAGTTCGGCGTGCAGAACGAGCGGAGCGACGCCGCCGCGCTCGGCTGGGACCACCGCGAGCAACCCAACATACACGAGTCGCAGAGAGGTACACATCCATCCATCCATCATATTTTAGATCAGCTAGAATTGTACTTTGTAGAGCAAAGGTCGTGTCGTACGAATAGTTGAAGAGGATGGCAGAAGATAGAGGAAAATGAAAAGAACTCCATCGACAAGAGCCCAGCTCTTAAGTCTAAGAAGAAGGATTGTAGTTGCCTTGTCGAAATGTACTGACTGTTAAATGTTCTATTGATTGGTATGAGCTATACCTGCAACAAATATGATTATGTATCAATTATAACAAGTATTATGTCAAAAATGTATCATGAATTTACAAATACTAAACTGCTGACTGATATGTTCAGTGAGATTAAAGATATTTGTCTAGTATGGGGGCATGGTAGGTTGAAATTTTAGGTGGTAGGTATTACAGTCAATGTTTTCTGAGCAGTCCTAAAATGTAAACAAGCTTTTGATGATACACACATTTCGATCAATAACAGTCAGTTACACTATACACTTTTTCCTATATTATACAAGCCCGTTAGCACAGTGGCATATGAGAGCGCTTACTGTGTCGGGGGTTGGTCGATTCCCGCCCGGATTCGATAATATGTGAAGACACAGTTGTTGGCGACGACGTCTGGGTGTCAATTATACATTCTTCCAAAGTATTTGTGTATTATATGTAGTAATATCAGTGAGTTAGATTCCATGATACACGCTTAGAGCTTAGTTTGGGTTTAATGAATACCTTTATCATAAATAAAAGTTAAGTAAAGTATTAGCCTGTAATGTCCCACTGCCGGGCAAAAGCCCCTTATCTCACTGAAGATATCAGTACAGTGAGGAGGATTAGGCATAATCAACACGCTTGCCTAATGCGGGTTGGTGACCTCAAATCATGTTAGAAAAGTAGGTAACATGTTTTCTTTCGACCTGGAAATTGAACCTGGGACCTCAGTCTTGGCAGGCGAGTGCACGTACCACGCTCTACACTAATGAACACTTGTATGTGTGTGTGTATGTAGACTACGCGGTGGGGTTCGGCGGCAAGTTCGGCGTGCAGAGTGACCGCCAGGACGCGGCGGCGCTCGGCTGGGACCACCGCGCGCCCGCCGCGCGCCACGCCAGCCAGCAGGACCACAACAAGGTACCTACATCGTGTATTTTTCAATAAATTTTATGTCATATACATACATTATGACAAAATTCCTACGAGTGAATCTCTAGTTCAAAATAAATGTATCCTTTGAGTACAATTTGCCATCTTCAGTATTTAGAGTACATCCCTCCAAGGGCATTGTTATAATTCACCCTATATAAACACCCTTCGACAAATAATACTATCTTTGTGTATTAAAGATCGAAGCCATCATAAAATAATATCTAAAATCATAACTTATTTTACATTCAACAGGGTTTCGGCGGTAAATTCGGTATTGAAACCGACCGTGTCGATAAGTCCGCGCATCATTTCGACTCGGTCGAAAAGGTTGGAACCAACTACACGAAGCAGAAACCGGACATCGGAGGAGCCAAGCCCTCGTCGATTAGAGCCAAGTTCGAAAACATGGCTAAGGAGAAGGAACAGGTTAACAAGAAATTAGGTTAAGTAGGTTAAGTTCAGGCAGTTAATAGTATGTTATGTAGTGAGAGAAATTTTTGATAAGAGTTAAAATCTTATCCTCAGCTAATTTTCTTGTTGAAATTAACCATATTATCACTACATAGTATAAATAAAGTCGCTTTCCGCTGTCTGTCTGTGTGTCCCTATGTATGCTTAGATCTTTATAACTTACGCAACGGATTTTGACACGGTTTTTTAATAGATAGAGTGATTCAAGAGGATAGTTTATATGTATAAAAATACCCGAAATTCCCATAGGAAGGGGCACAACGCGGGTAAAACCGCAGGGCGCTGCTAGTATCATATAATTTAATAAATTTTGAGAAGATTTTTACTTATATTATTGTTGCAGGAAGCATTGCAGTCTGTCCAAAAGATTAGACAGCAAAGACAACAGATTGATAAGGATTTGAGTCAAAAGGTAAGTAACGCAGTTAAATAAAGGTTAATTAGACATTCTCACTAGAATAAATGAGTCGTTTAATAGGAATGTTCATAAATAGTGTGTCATATTAGCATATTATGTCATATTTGCATGTGACACATATAATTAACGTTATTTATTAAACTGCTCTTTTGATAGTTCCTGCAATATATTTAGCCTGTTATTTAATTTATAACCTTTGTATAGACACAGCAAAAAGTCTACCTAGTTGAACTATCTACTTTATTCACCTCATCTTATTCCAAAGCTATTCAATTCCAAATTATAACAGGAAAAAGAAAAAGCTGACAAAGAAGAAATCGCTCCAGCACCCGTAACACCCACAGTACAGAAGCAAGAGAAGGTTATCGCTCCTGTAGTGAAACCCGCTCCCGTGACCGAAGTGAGCGAAGTGCCTGAAAAAGTAAACGTAGTAAGCGAAGTAAGCGAAGTAAGCGAAGTAAGCGCAGTAAGCGCAGTAAGCGAAGTGAGTGAAGTCAGTGAGGTGAATGAGAGCGAGCGGTCGATCGAGACTAATCTACCGGATGTGACTAGAGTAGGGGAGGTGAAGGAAGAAAAAGAAGAGGTAGGTGTTTTTGAAGGTTTTATGAGATTTAATTCAGCTTCTGTTGTCTCGGTGACTGTCCACTTAAAAATATACTCTATTCCCAGTAGCTTAGGTAAGACTTTTCAAAATGTATTAGATCGATCAGCTGGAAGAAGTGGAAACAAGTTTAGAGATAGGACAAGAATGAAATAAAATCACTAAACCTTTTTCCTCTTTATGAGTAATAGTCTTCGGGTGGTAAATTGACGACATTAGTCCACATTTTAAGACATAATACTTGCAGGCTGTGAGTGAGCTGAACGGGCACAATCACAAGAGTGATTGTTGAATAACGTTCGGTGTTATACTTCGATAGTTTTAAAACATCATCCATTGCCTTATAATACTCAATAACAAATAACATCCTACTAATATTATAAACTAGCAGCGCCCCGCGGTTTTACCCGCGTTGTGCCCGTTCCCGTGGTAATATCGGGAATTTTTATACATAAAAACCTTCCTCTTGAATCACTCTACTTATTACAAAAAACCGCATCAAAATCCGTTGCGTAATTTTAAAGATTTAAGCATACAGATAAACAGACAAACATACAGACAAAAATAGCGACTTTGTTTTATACTATGTAGTGATGCGAAAGTAACTCTGTCCGTTTGTAACGGTTTCACGCCAAAACTACTGAACAGATTTGATTTTGTACACAGTTAGTCCAGAGCCTGAGAAAGGACATCGACTACTTTTTATCGCGAAATTCCGCGGGGAACTGGTACAACGCGGGTGAAACCGCGGGGCACGGCTAGTGTATGTATATATGTTCGTTACTCTTTCAAATACTACCGAACGGATGAAACTTTACTATATCTATACTATATCATAATATCACATCGTAATATTATAAAGCTGAAGAGTTTGTTTTGTTTGTTTGTTTGTTTAAACGCGCTAATCTCAGAAACTACTGAACCGATTTGAATAATTCTTTTTGTAATAGATAGCCACATTCAACGGGAAGGTTATAGGCTATTTTTCATCCCGAAATTCCTACGGGAACGGGTACAACGCGGGTAAAACCGCGGGGCGCTGCTAGTAGGTTATACATCAGAATAACACAATTGTATAGCGAAATCCCCATATGTGAGTATCGGCATGGTTAGTGAAGTGTCGGTGTGGTGTGGTTGTGTGGCAGCCGGCGCGGCAGCCCACGGTGGTGGTGTCGCCGGTGGGGTGGGCGGGCGCGGGCGACGACGAGGAGGCGGACGAGGACGGGTACGCGGCGCGCGCGCTCTACGACTACCAGGCCGCCGCGCCCGACGAGATCTCCTTCGACCCCGGGGACCTCATCTCCAACATCGTCATGGTCAGTCGCACGCATTACTCTTTTCATCGTTCAATCAATGATCCACTTCTGCCTGAGGGATCTATACCATGAGTCATGTCTAATCTACGTCATGAACCGTAAGTTGTCATGAATCGTCAGTTACCGTCGTCATGAGTGATTTACGTCATGAGTGACCTACGTCTTGAGTGACCTACGCCATGATTAACCTACGTCATGAGTGACTTACGTCATAAGTGACCTACGTATGTGACCTACGTCATGAGTGACTTACGTCATAAGTGACCTACGTCATGAGTGACCTACGTCATAGTGACCTACGTATGTGACCTACGTATGTGACCTACGTATGTGACCTACGTCATGAGTGACCTACGTCATGATTAACCTACGTCATGAGTGACCTACGTCTTAAGTGACCTACGTCATGAGTGACATACTTCATGAGTGACCTACGTGATGACATGAGTGACCTACGTCTTGAATCATCATCACAGCTAGCAAAAAAAATGCAAATTAATGAATTTTATTATCTCCAACAGATCGACGAAGGCTGGTGGCAAGGACTGTGTAAAGGTGCCTACGGATTGTTCCCGGCGAACTACGTGCAGTTAATAGACAAATAGACATGTCTACACACACCTTTACATTCCTATAGCATACTTCATACAATAAAGGTCTTGGGACTGTAAGAATTTGGGATTTATGGTATTCCTTACAATATACTAAAGGGCACTAACGCGTCTCTAAAGATATTCGATTTTCGGTTTCCATGTATTTTTTAATTTCCGTTCCTAAAATTGATTTTGAGATTTACTATGCTACAGACTAGCATGTAAAATCGTTACACCTCCTACTTTTGTCGGTTAAACATTGAACGAAAGTCCTGTATAACCTGTATTGTATTCAGTGTTTCGTATTATGTAGAATAGTTTATAGAACAAAAAATATATTACATAATAAGTGTTGTCAAAACTATACTTATGAATTTTATTATATAACTTTTAAATAAGACTTTTCCAAATGTATGTAAAATTGATTTTTAGGTATGTTTTCTTTAAGTAAATATATTTAGTTATTATTTTTTGTATAGGGTCGATGCACCTGATAAAACTTGTTATAATTAATTACACAAATCACTTTAGTAAAATCTTGCAAATTTATCTTTAGCAAAGGCCTCTCATCTCACTGAAGATATCAGTACAGTGTGGAAGTCGTAATCACCACGCTTGCCTAATGCGGGTTGGTGATCTCAAACCCGAGCCATGTTTGAAAAGAAGGTAACATGTTTTCGCTCGACCCTGGAATGAACCCGGGACTTCAGTCTTGGCAGGCGAGTGCACATACCACTAGACCATCGAGGCGTTTTTTTTAATACAGTAATTTATACTAATACTAGCTGTGCCCCGCGGTTTCACCCACAGAACACATAAACAGAGGTTAGAATGGCGATCATGCGCCGTTCGTATGAAAACCGGTGTCGCCGAATCCGCCCCACCTTTCACCGCCAGTGCATCTGTGCGTAATAAATATGAAGCTTACGCACATATTTGCAATTTCAAATCTAGCCTATCTTAGCGCCGCGCCATCACGCGATTTCAAACGGAACCAATCATGCGCATGCACGCACACTGATGCACATTTTATAGCTTATCGCGTTGTCGTACAAATATGAGCGTTCGCTCATATCCTTGGCGCGCCTGCCCCGCCCACATCGCCTTTCTAACCTCTGTTTATGTGTTCTGTGGTTTCACCCACAGCGCACCCGTTCTAGTAGGAAATACGGGGTAAATAGTATCCTATATCCGTCTCCTGGTTCTAAACTACCTCCCCATCAGTGTTCAGCCAAATCGGTTCAGTCGTTCTCGAGTTATAAATAGTGTAACTAATACGACTTTCTTTTCTATATTCTTTTATATATGTAGGATTTTTTCTTCCTTACCAACCAAATGTATGGGCGCGATCGCACTAAATCTGAGAAAATAACCTGATCTACAACATTTTCACTATAGCGACATCTATTGGATTGCGGGTGGAACCACCGCGCGGGACAGATAGTAAGAAATAAGATAATAAGATTTTATCAAAATATTTCAAATGTTGCTATCTATAATATAAAAATGAATCGCTGAATCTGTTGCTAAGCGCATAACTTCAGAACGACTGCACCATATTGGATGATTCTTTTTTTAATGTGTTCCTTATTGTCAGGACAAGGTTTTATCTTAGAAAAATAAGGAATAAAAATCTCAAAATTCCCACGGGAACGGGGGCGCTGCGGGTGAAACCGCGGGGCACAGCTAGTATGCTATACAAAAGAATATTTTTTTATTTCGGCCCTATTTTAATTTTATTATAAAAAATATACATAGGGCCATATTATTAAACGCGTATTTAAGAACATTTTAACTATCACATGGTTTGTCACTTTCTGACATACGCAATTTTCCGAAGAGCAAAAGAGACAAAACAGTGTAACAATGTTTTACTTACACCGCGTTTATAAATATGGCGGATAGTGTATAGATTGACTTCCAAAATAGCATAAGTTTTTAATTTTTATTTCATAACGAATATATATTTTAATAATAATTATTACATCGAGAATATATTCCTAGAATATATTATACCTTTATTCCTTTTTAAATATTTGCTTAAGATTGAAATTAATAAATTTATTAAAACAGCAATGGCTACCCATCGTCATAATACCAATCGTTGCTTAACAAATTGTTTTTAATTAAGTTTTTGAGCACTAATTACGTAACAGCAAGTTCCTTATTTTATGTTTCGAAACGGTCATAAAATGCGAAAGAAAAAATAAAACAATTTTATATTTTTATTCAATTTATAAAATGGCGATTGTGTTATAATGTATACAATTTTATATAGGTACTACTAATCGTCGAATACACGAAATTCAAATTAAGAGGCACTCTTTGTGAAAATGGTAAGAAATTGAGTGTTGATCAACTTTGGATCTTAAGTCAGTCATTTTAAACGTGACATTTACTACTGTTACTGTAAGAGCGTTTCCACATTATCCGATCCGATATCGGTGTCGGACGCCGATACCCGACATCCGATAGCCGATAGACACCATGTGCTATTTTCACATATTTCCGATAAAATCGTTCCGATACGGCCATTTGCTCAATAGCTTAGTGCGTGCAGGTCATCATGGCGGACTATAATACAAAACTTTATTTGCTGTATCTATTATATTTGAGACGCAAAAAAAGATCTGTCCACAGACAGTATTGGATACATCCCATTGTGGAAGCTGGCTATTCAGAGGGAGCATTTTATACTATTTTTAGCAAGCTACAAAACGCACCTAGAAAGTTTTTTAATTACTTTCCTATGAGTGAATCCACATTCAATTATTTGCTTAGTCATCTCACAAACAGTTTCAAAAAACAACCAAACTAGTAAACAAGCTTAAAGTGGCCGCCGCGCATCGGGCTCTACGCACACAGAGACAATTTAGATACACGTATAGCACACATACAAACATTATCGTCCGATGGCTCACCGCCGTCCGATGGTGCCGCCAGCATATCGGTGTCGGCTCCGATATCCGATATCGGGCCGGACAATATGAAAGACAGGTACATATTTCATACATTTTACTTACCCCGATATCGGATCGGCGTCCGATACCGATATCGGATCGGATAATGTGGAAACGCTCTTACTGTTAGCCCGTAATGTCCCACTGCTGGGCAAAGGCCTCCCCCCATTCCCGCCACTCTTCTCGATTTTGGGCCACCAGTTGCCAGTCCCTTTTGTAGGCGTTCAGCTCGTCCCGCCACCGCCTGCGCGGTCTGCCGCGACTTCGCCTCGCTGTCTCCGGGCGCCACACAGTGGAAATTTTGGCCCACAGCGTGTCCGGCATGCGGCAGACGTGACCAGCCCAATCCCATTTTAGTTTAGCGGCCTTTTCACCTGCATCAGCGATTTTTGTTCGGGAGCGCAGTATTGTGTTGCGGATGCGGTCAATTCGTTTGACTCCAAGAATACTGCGCTCCATCGCCCTCTGGCAAACCTTGAGTTTGGATTTCTGGATGTTTGTCAAAGACCAAGTCTGTGAGCCATAAGTGACATTTAGTCTACTCAATATAATTTTTATTCATTTACAGAAGCATTTACTAACAAATATGACTATACGCCCATATTTTACTCAAACAGCTGATCTTTCAACGGCCCGATAAATAATTAATTAATTATCTGTTTGATAAAAATTATCAGGTGATTGTAAAATTGGAGTTTAGTTGAGAAAAAATGTGCTTTCAAAAACAGTGCTTTTCCATCAGAGTTATGCTACGTTCCTATGTTATATTAGGTCCACCTATCATATCAAAAGTAGTATAGCATATCTCTGATAGATATACATTCCTGAATCAACCAGTGTAAATCACCTAACCAAGCGTTAAAATATTTTAATATTTATATTACGGTATAGTAATCATAATATGTTCATAGATACGGTATCCAATACCGAAGCATGTTTTAGAATAATGTTTTGAAATAATAAAATATTTTATAGAATATCTACTGGGTTTTATTTGGTCCACAATTTGGCCAATGTAGTAGTAGTGCCATAAGTATGAATTTTTTCCCCCGGACAAATTCACACACGGTTAATGAGACCCAAAGTAAGCTCTAAGCTTGTGTTATGGAATTTAACTTATTGATACTACTACATATACGTACACAAATACTTTATGAGAGTATATAGTTGACACCCAGGCGTCGTCGCCAATTATATATTGGTTTATTATCGTAACTGGTGGTAATAACAACTAACAATCTTAGCATTTCATAGCTCTAGTCTAGTGTAAAGGCACCCTAACCCCTTTTTATAAATAGGTTTTTAATTAGTTGTTAAAAAGTATGACAAATGAATAATAATATTTCCAAAAAGCCTTTTAGCCCTTAATTTGGTGCCCGCGGCCATTACTGTTTATAATTATCAACTTGTTAACCGTTCCAATGGTGTTGTTACTGATTAATAGCTTCGAAGAAAGGTCACTCGAACTGAATGATAAGTAGGACGTTTTGCTGGTTTGTATGTTTGAGTTTGTTTTCAACGTAATTCGTAAGATAATAATGGAGGTAAGTCAGAGATACTGGTAAATTAATGATAAACTATAAGTCACAATCTGACAAAAAAAATGTCCGCGCAAAAACTCTTTTGTTTAGCTGTAGTGGCCGTCATCATGCCTTGAGTGAATATGCATGCGAGACGTATTCTCTCTTTGGTTCGATTAAGGAAAATTAAGACTTATCACTATGGTATAGAGTTTAATATTTTATAAAAACATATTACCTAGTAGTACGCAATCCAGTTTGTATATTAAATTCATGCTGACCATTGAAGCACAGTATTGTATAAAACAAAGTCGCTTTCCGCTATCTGTCTGTCTGTCCCCTATGTATGCTTAGATCTGTAAAACTATGCAACGGATTTTGATGCGTTTTTTTAAATAGATAGAGTGATTCAAAACGAAGATTTATATGTACCTATATAAATTCCCGGAATTCCTACGGGAACGGGCACAACGCGGGTAAAACCGCGGGGCGCTGCTAGTATAAATAGTAGACTATTGAACTGTGAATGAAGTATATCACTTTCTCAAACATTCATGGAAACTTTTTAAACTACACCTAGTTAAAGTTGCACCTCTTCTTCATATACTGCTTGTCTCTGCTCGGTATCGACTTTACGAATTACTATAGAGGTCAGAGGTCAGTGCGAATTACTCTTTAAACCAAGTTTTATAATTATTTCCTTTTGGTATAGTTTTTTACTTTTTAGTAGTGTTTTTAGTTTATATTCTCTTTGTACGCAGACAATACCATGGACTTACTATACAAATATACAAATGAAGTCCTTGGGCAATACGCAGAAAATGTCAGTTACAATAAATAATTTTAAATTACCATTAGGTATTTTCAATAACGTTTCCAAATAATTTTGAGTCGCAATAATCCTGGATAACAAATAACCTTCCAAACATGATTTTAAAATTTCTAACATTGAAATAAAACAGTTCTAATGAGAAACCTAATAGGGCTAGTTGTGCTCGTTTCATTTCAAATTGGCACTGTGACTTCAGAGCCGAGGTACGACAATCGTGTGATCACCAGCCTCAAGCACAGCAGTAACCACATCAAAGCAGAACCGCTCATTGTGAATGGGATAAGAGCTCGTGAAGGCCAAGTGCCCTACCTGGTTTCCATCAAAGACACGGTAAAGAGAATTAAGAACACAAAGCTTTTCCTATGGTCCAATTTATGCGGAGGAAGCATTATAGGAGAAAAAAAAGTTTTAACAGCCGGCCATTGCTTCGAAAGGAAAAATTTTTTTCTACTCGACAACTTGGACCAGTTAATAGTAGTAGCCGGGAGTCTTTTAACAGATCTGCAACACTCAGGAGTCGATGAAACTAACGATAAATACCAAGTAAGGAAGCTCCGAAAAGTCTACATTCACAAAAGGTATAATTTCCCTACTAATGATGTGGCTGTCGTGTATACTGTTACCAGCTGGAAGTTTAACGGTAATGTAGGTTATATCAGGTACGATAGACGGACTACAGATTACACGAGATCATGTCGTACGGCGGGATTCGGCGATACATCCACCGTACAGACTAAAACTAACATCACCACGTCTCTGCTTACCGCTGAAATCACAGTTCTGCCAAGGATCGCTTGTTCGTTTCTCTGGGAAATGGATATGACTGAGTTTATTTGTTCTGATTCTGTTGTGACTGATGTGTCCAGAGGCGATTCCGGAGGGCCCCTAGTCTGTTACACTTCCAAGTATACAGAGAGAACTAAAAAGCCCGTATTGGTCGGAGTGGTGAGCGGAAAGAACTATGATAAAACTACTCTATATACAAGACTGTCTGAGCATTTGGATTTCATCGACGATCCAACTTCGGTCGCTCCTGTTATTGGATCCAATGTGAAATTATTACTGTTGTCGTTTATTGTAATATATTTGTGCAGTTTTTCTTAGTGGGTTTATTTTACGTAGGTACCTCATTGCATTTATATCGACATAGCTGAGACCCTCGGTTTATGGGCATTGTACCAGTTCCCGCTGGAATTTATGGATGGATTTAGAAATGGCTAAGAAAACTCTCTAGAATTTAGCTATACAAAAAATATTCGAATTGGACTGGGAGTTCATGAGATTAGCACGTTTACACCAAAAAATATAAAGCTAGCCTTTCAGATTTCTCATACTACAAGTAGACTAGCAGCGCCTCCCGTTGTGTCCGTACCCGTGGGAATTTCGGAATGAAATATAGCTTAGGACCTTCCCGTTGAATGTCCCTATCCATTACAAAACGAATTATTCAAATCGGACTGGTTGTTCCCGAGATAAATGCGTTCAAACAAGCGAACAAAAAATCAAACTAACTATTATTAACATATTAGTATAGATTATACTCGTAGACAAGTATAGAAGGATATTATACCCATGTACCAATATCTTATCCCATCATTTTCTTAGTCGGTTCATATCAAGTTGGCAGAGTACCATGATCCTAGAAACCCCCTTTCTTCTTCTTCATCGAGTGGATGGTCAACCTGACCAATCCTGGTATCAGAATTATTGAGCCGCCAAAGGCCACTGACATGGCTCATGTAACGACTACTATCCGTAGAAAGTAACCGGGACCGACGGCTTAACGTGCCCTCCGAAGCACGGAATCGTTTTACTTTTCGGGCAATCAGGTGTTTCAGCCTGAAAGGCCCTAGCCAAACTGAGGGCAGTCTCACAAAAATAATTTTTGTGAGATATTGTCCCCACTGGGAATCCAACCTGGAACCTCCGGATCGTGAGCCGAGCGCTCAAACCACAAGACCACGGAGGCTGTTAACCTTTGACTCAACCCTTATATTAATGAGTCTCTCTGTAAAACGGATCCCTGTTATCATAATCAAATTGTCATTTTTTCATTATCGGACGTAATAGATATCTTCTGTTGAGTTTTAATTTATTTCGCAAAAGGAAGTCGGTTATATATAAGAATAATTAGTTGAATATCTAGTACTGAACGCTTCGGTGGTCTAGTGGTATGTAGGTACATTCGCTTGACAAGCCTAAAGTCTCGGGTTCAATTCCTGTGTCAAGCGAAAAAAATGTTTCTTACTTTTCAAATATGGCTCGGGCTTGCGATCACGAACCCGCATTAGGCAAGCGTGGTGTTTACGCCTAATCCTCCTCACTGTACTGATATCTTCAGTGAGATGAGAGGTCTTTGCTCAGCAGTGGCACATTACAGGCTAATACTTTTACTTTTAGTACTAGAATCGGTTATTCAAACGTACTCTAGTGTCGTGTTTTTTAGGGTTCCATAGCTAAATGGCAAAAAATATCCCTTAGCCCAGCGCCACACTTGATGGAATATAGGTTATAAATCATAATAACTCATGGGATACATTTTATCCCGAAATTCCTGCGGGAACCGATACAACGCGGGTAACACTTCAGGATGGGGCTAGTGCATTCATACATCCATCCTCACAAACTTTCGCATTTATAATATTAGTAGGACCCTAGGAAATTATCTCACATAACATGAAGGAAGGTTAAGTTGAATCTAAGTTATAATGTCTCCATCGTCATTCATAAGTCAATATAAATGTTAAAATTGTGAGTCACAACTTAACATACAGATAACATAACGTAATATATTCACGACCCTTTTTACTCCTTTTAATATCATTACCCGACTGCACTGGTTGCGAAGTAGAGTTGTGTGTTTAGACAACATGTTTAAAGTATATTGGTGGTACCGAATAGTACCATTACATTATTTTATTAACAGCCTCCGTGTATGTGGTTTGAGCGCCCGGCTCACGATCCGGAGGTTCCGGGTTCGATTCCCGGTGGCGACAATATCTCACAAAAATCTCTTTGTGAGACTGTCCTCAGTTTGGTTAGGGCATTACAGGGTGAATCACCTGATTGCCCGAAAAGTAAGACGATTCCGTGCTTCGGAGGGCACGTTAAGCCGTCGGTCCTGGTTACTTTCTACGGAGCCATGTCAGAGGCCTTTGGCGGTTCAATAACTCTGACACCAGGATTGGTCAGGTTGACCATCCACTCGATGAAGAAGAAGATTATATTAGCCTTGGTGTCCCTATTGTTGGGCAATGGCCTCCCCCCATCGTTTCCACTTCTCTCTATTTAGAGCTTCACGTCGCCAACCAGGCAAAAATCCGTCGAGTTCATCTCGGCATCTCCTTTTTGGTCTGCTGCAGCGTCGCCTTTTTGGGTCTGGGTCTGATAAAGTGGCGATTTTTGCCCAAGACTCAACAGACGTCAGACATGTCCGGCCCAGTATATACCATTGCATAATAACAATTAATCTATACGCCTCCGCTATGATAGCAAATTGATATCATTTATCTAGACAAGGTGTCATGGAACCATTAGCTAGAGTGCGGTAATTATTTTTAATATTATCTGATAATATAGTCGATATGATAAACACATTAGGTAGGTATGTGGGTGAAGTCATTTGGTGTAAGTACATGGGTTAATTACTACCGTAAATTGAAGATTACAATTACATTAGACAAGTTAATGTTTAAAATAAATGTAACTGTTAAGATAGTGGAAAGTGGTCAAATATGGAATAGTATACCTAATATGGAATAGTACACCTAATATGGAATACCCTATTTCTCACAAATGCATCAATCAGTGATATTACGTCTCTTTATACTCCACTAGCTTTGCCCCGTGGTTTTACCAACATCGTACCTGTTCCCGTGGGAATATTGGGATTTTTATAACTTATTATCCTTTTCCTGACCAAGATAAATAAATTAAAAAGAATCATTTAATTCGGTCTAGCCGTTCCCGACTTATAAATGGTGTAACTAACACAACATTCTTTTATATGTATAGTCTTTTTTAAACTTACACGATTTGAACCCATAATTTAAACGTACTCACACGGGTTTTTTCGCGTTGGAAACAAAAATTCCAACGCGTGTGAGTACGTTTACATTATTCTTTTATATATTTCTTCTATTACCTATATAGATTTAACAGCGTAAAAATCGAGGACTTTTTAACAAACGTAAGTCGATAACTAACTGTTTGAAGCAACTATTTATAGAGAGTCGGTATGCGAACTACATTTGCTTATATGGTAATCCCAATAAAATATGAACCAATAAATATCTATATCTAAATAACTCGATGCAAAATCTAATTTTATACATATAATATGAATTTGTAGCCGCTCTAGAAACTCGAAGAATTCTCTAATAAGTGTGAAGTGTGGCTTATTCCATCAAACTGATGCGCGATAGAATATACCCGACTAGCAGCGCCCCGCGGTTTTACCCGCGTTGTGCCCGTTCCCGTGGGAATTTCGGGATAAAATGTAGCCTATAGCCTTCCTCGATAAATAGACTATCTAACAGTGAAAGAATTATTCAAATCGGTTCAGTAGTTTCTGAGATTAGCGCGTTTAAACAAACAAACAAACAAACAAACAAACAAACAAACAAAACAAACTCTTCAGCTTTATAATATTAGTATAGATTTGATCTATCATAAAATCTGGGGAATGTTACACTTGCTATAGAGGACGACTTTACTTATGGAAGTTATGGATAACTTTTTTAAGCGAAAATCGAACTTTAAACCAGGTTTTTATGAAAGAAAACTACTACCTTTTTTTGAAATTGGTTAAAACGGGACCAATAAGTAAACATACTCTTTCATATACCGAAATAATTTTCGAAATTGGTTCATAAACTACGGATAAATGAGGTAACAAACATACAAAAATAGTTACAGACGAATTGAGAACCTTCTTTGTTTTCTGAAGTCGGTTAATAAATGGAAATACAATGAGCTGTTTCTTTCCCTTTATGTGCGCGTTAGTATTCCAAAAAGTACTTTTTAAATAGTTGAGTCCACAGTTCTATGGCGTAAGTAGTTTTTGATGTCAGTAAATTATTGTGCTATCGGGGTACTCTTGATCGTAGGTCGAGAGTTCGATCCCAAGCCTTTGAGCGGGGTCCTGTTCATACCCGTAAAAATTTCGGAATTTTTATTAATTATTATTAAGTAAATAAAAATATAATAGATAAATAAATAAAACACCAGCCATTATCGAGTAAATAGTGTAACTAACACGACCTTCTTTTATATATTTAACTAGATGCACCCCGCGATTTTACCTACGTTGTGCCCATTCCCGTGGGAATTTAAGAACCGCTCGACCGATTTTGTGTGCACAAAACTTCACATAAACCATCTACCTACTAAATAGTCCGAACAAAGCCTAAACATTTGGTTTGGATAGGTGAGCCCGTTCTTGAGTTATAAAATTACAACGAAAAGTGGCATTGATTTTTATATATAGAAATAGATAATACACGTTATAAAGGTGAAACCAAAACATCCTTACAAACTTTGGCTAGTATATTAGTAGATATCTAGGTAGCACAAAGTTATAAAGTGTAATATGAAAGTATCTTTCCATCAAAAGGTATTTTAATCCCACATTATTAAACATTCTCCCACCTCGATACTGGCATATGATATATTTTACATCGATTTAAAGGAATGTCTGTACCTAGAGTATTACTCTGGTAGTATATTCCAGGAAATCATTATTTTTCAAAGGGGTTACTTTTGTGAAGAAGAAATTGTGGAAGATTTTATATTGATATACTCAATGGTTATATACTTAGGTTAAATAAAATAATTCTTAGGCAAGTGAGGATAGATATCTGAGCCTGGGTGCAAAGATATCTTCAGTGAGATATGCCCAGCAGTTTGGCTCAGGCTAAAACTGTTTATATTATAAAAGTGATTCAGAATAACTAATTTGTAACCTAGTTTTAACGAATCCATTAGCTCCACTGCAGGTCCAAGACTTTTACTGTCGAAAATAACTCTACAGTGAGGGGGTGCAAACACTACATTTGACAACTGTGGTAGATACTAAATTACGTATGAACTTAACCATTTAACTCCAGACTACCTATTAATACTACTACTACCTTAATACTATAACTAATTAATAATAATTAGTTATAGTATTTACCATTTACCTTATTAATACTACCTTTGACAAGCCCGTTGGCACAGTGGCAGTGAGAGCGCTTACTGTGTCGGGGGTTGCGGGTTCGATTCCCGCCCGGAGTCAACAATATGTGCAGACATAGTTGTTGGCGACGACGTCTGGGTGTCAATTATATATTCTTATAAAGTATTTGTGTATGTATAAGTAGTAGTATCAGTTAATTAGATTCCATAACACAAGCTTAGAGCTTACTTTGGGTCTAATTAACCGTGTGTGAATTTGACCGGGTATATTTATTTATTTATTTATTTATTATTATAATTCTAGATAAACACTAGAATACTATGATTTTGAAAGAATATAGACTTAATTTCAAAATCCTAGTAGTCTAGTGTCTGAAAATCATCTATTTTATTTTTGCCTTAAAGTGTATCCTTCACTTCATCCCAAAAGTTTTCATTTGCATATAAACTACTGGGGTTAATTATATTAGAACCATAACCCTTATTTATAAGCTTCATTATAATAATAATTTCACAAAACAAGTCCTATGGGGTGTATTTAAATGTAGTGTAAAGTAAGTCTTATTTGAGATATGTTACACAATTAAGGAGCTCTAAAAGAGTAGCCAGATTTGGTAGCTAGCTTCCAAATGGGAGAAATAATCCCGATTCGAAGCTGGCTACGAAATAGGAATTCGAAAGTCCAAGATTTAGGATTTTAACTAGTAAAAAAAAAAATAACCCTAACCTACCGAATAGATCGTTCCCATTTAGTAGCTAGCTACAAGATGGGAAAACACTTTTCTCAATTCGTAGCTAGCTACCAAATCTGGCTACGAGATGGGCCTAAACTGGTTTTTAAGAGATTAAACGGGACCAAACTAACTCAAGCATATACCCTTTCATATACTGAAAGAATTTTCAGAATCGATTCATAAACAACGAAGATATCAGGTAACAAACACACAAACAAAAGAAAAACATCCAACCGAATTTATTAATTCATTCATTTCGAGTTAGTGTCGGAGTTTTTAGACCGTCTAAAGGCCTCCATGGTCTGACGATTGAAACAACCGGGACCGACTGCTTAACGTGCCCTCCGAAGCACGGTAGCGCTCTGATAGAAATACACATCGCCCACACATCCAAGTTGGTCCATCCAAATCTGAATTTTCTCCTGTGTTTTCTACATCAACTAAAAAACTATTAAGTTTAAACTTAGAGTTCTTCATACAATATGTAGGTAAGTTTGTAGTAGAAATGTGAACTTTTTCAGTTAGTTTTGATAGGATGTGATGATATTCTCATGTAACAACTTACATTTTTAAAAGGAACTTCTTAAACTAATTATGTTTTGTTTGATCTCGTCCCAACTATGGAATTATGAATATTCAACCGCGGCCCAGTGGTGCTCAAACTTTGCCTCGGAGCCAGATACGAATACGTAATATAAAGTCGAGCTGGGGGAACTTGTTAATTTGTTTCTTTTTGGTGACGCCTAAAGTGACCAAAAAGCTTATTAATTGTACAAGAATACTTTTAAATATTATATAGTACTTACGTATAAAAATGTCACAAGTTTGATTTGAAACTACCAGCCTGTTATCAAACTCAGTTTTGACACTGAAATATGGACATCAAATTCAGTGTCAGATCGTCGTTTTAGCTCGCCGAATGCGTTCTACTACTGTATGCATACTGTCTTTCATGGCAAATCTTCACTAGCATTAGTTTTACAACCTTCAAAATTAGCGTAGCGTGTACACCACCTTCTGCGTATTGGTGTTCATTTTGTAAATATTTTATATGAGAGCATATTACTGATATCTTCAGTGAGATGAGAGGCCTTTGCCCAGCATTGGGATATTAAGGCTAATACTTTTTTACTTTATTATGTGAGGGAGAAAAACCGTTTGACTACCGCTGTCTCGAAAAGTTTAATAAAGGCAAGATCTTATGCATATTAAATGCACAAGTTCCCAACTCGTTCGGTTTGAATTAGTCGCCGCCATCATCAGTCAAAAGTTGGTAATTAACAATTGTTTGGACACACTGAGCAACCGTTTGCTTTGAACAACTTTACCGTCTAACCGAATTTATTAAGTATTGTTTAGGGTATAAAAGGCTGAAGTAATATATGAAAGAATTGTGAGAGATGGATATCGCCTCCTGTGACGTTTTGAAAAGTTATCTTTATCTAAACTGATATTATAATGGGTTAATCTCAGGAACTACTAATTCGATTTGAATAATTCTTTCTGTAGTGGATAGCCACATTCAACGTTAAGGCACAACAAGGTGCTGCTAGTTGTGTGTATACTCGTAGTACCCAACCAGTACCAGTTAATCTATACTAATATTATAAAGCTGAAGAGTTTGTTTTGTTTGTTTGTTTGTTTGTTTGTTTGTTTAAACGCGCTAATCTCAGAAACTACTGAACCGATTTGAATAATTCTTTCACTGTTAGATAGTCTATTTATCGAGGAAGGCTATAGGCTACATTTTATCCTGAAATTCCCACGGGAACGGGCACAACGCGGGTAAAACCGCGGGGCGCTGCTAGTGTGTCAAAATAAGTCTATAGTATGTGTTTCTGTAAAAGCAGAAGAGTTGAGTCGGTGATAAATATAAAAGGTTTGTATCACTTCATAGTATAAAACAAAGTCGCTATTTTTGTCTGTATGCTTAAATCTTTAAAATTACGCAACGGATTTTGATGCGGTTTTTTGTAATAGGTAGAGTGATTCATGAGGAAGGTTTTTATGTAAAAAAAAATCCCGATATTCCCACGGAAACGGGCACAACGCGGGTAAAACCGCGGGGCGCTGCTAGTATAGTATAAGTAGGAAGATATACCTAGAAATATATTTTATTTTTATGTAGAAGATGATACAATAATCCAATCTCATCTCATCGTAATCACTCCAACAGACACTGTGTGAATCAAAGAGTATTTTTAATTTCACACATCACAAAATAATATGACTTTGAAAATAATAACACTTCGCTCAAAGGGCCAGAAATCGTATTGATATGAATTTGGTTAATCAAGATTTCCTGATAAAAGTTCAGAAGAAAGAAGTTACCTAGAATTCTTGTATGACTGGTGAAAACAACTCTTGTATGACTCTGTAGGTGAAAACAGCAATAAAATATTTTCAGTACATTTTGAGATCAGCTCGAACATATAGACAAAACGCGGAGCAGAATACTTTTTATTTTACATAATGTAAAGAATCTGTAATAATATATGAAGCTGAGAATTTAATTTTGTATTTTTTTTTTGTTTGTTTGCACGCGTAAATCTCTGAAACTACCAATCCGATTTGAATAATTCTTTTTGTAATTAATAACCACATTCAACAGAATGGTTGTACACTATTTTTGTATCCCAAAATATGCACAGGAAAGGGCACAACGCAGGTAAAACCGCGGGGCGGTAGTTTAATACAAAGCACTTAAATAAACCCACTGTACGTTCATAAGTAAGTGAAATACTTCTTCCCCATACATATGTATAAATAACAAACGCCATTACATTTTTCAAAGGATTTTTCTAAAAAAATTACAAAGAAGAGCCCCTAATAACATGATCGTGGCGGCCTTTGATCCTCGACCGACAAGATACATGTAAATAAATGTATAACATGACGTACACCTTTCATTACACGCCGAAATACTGACTGATGTAAAAAAGTGGTTTTTAAATCCTGAATTTGAAAATGAAGGTACATTTATATATTACTAGCCGCGCCCCGCGGTGTTACCCGCGTTGTATCGGTTCCCGTGGGAATTTCGGGATAAAATGTATAATTCTGATGTATTACCTATATTACTGTAACGTTTCATCCAAATCCGTTCAGTAGTTTTTACGTGAAAGAGCAACAAACATACATCCATACATACATCTATGTCGTACGTCGGAAAAGGACAAACCAATTGATAGCTAAAGTGCTGTTAATAATCGTTTGAATAAGGCCCTTAGCCTGTAATGTCCCACTGGTGGGCAAATTCACATCTTACTGAAGGTATCATCAAAACAGTGAAATGGAGTACCATTACATAATTCGTAAATTATACATTTTATTTTGCATATACCTACAGTACATCTCTTTTCATTCATTTCGAATAGGTCAATGGCCTCCGACGTGGTCTATAGCATGTATCTCTAGATATTTGATAGAGATGTATCTCTATCAAATAAGGTATTTAAAATCCTTGACTTAACAGGAATAGAAACAGATATATTTCAATGATAGTGAAGCCCTAGGCGTGGGTAGTAGGTGCGAAGCTCAGGTGATAGTTATTTGAGAGGTGGTCGCATACCAATTAGTTTCCAGACAGAGCTATAGGTAACTCTTAAAATAAATAGTTTTGGTACGTTAATAGTGAACATAGCTACTGAAGTTCATTCCTTCAATTTGAGCAGATCTGTGGCCAATCCTAGTGTTAGAGTTTTTAGACCGCCTAAAGGCCTCCAACATGGTCTGACGATTGAAACAATCGGCACCGACTGTTTAACGTGCGCTCTGAAGCACGGTAGCGCTCAGATAGAAAAACCACTATCGGACACCCATCTAAGTAGGGGTCGAGCTGCACGTTGCTAACAATCGCAATGAACTAACATCGCTAAGTAAAACTACGTCACGAGCGAAATAAAAAAATAGTCTATCTTGTTTTTCTATCTGAGTGCCACCGTGCTTCCGAGGGCATGTAAAACTGTCGGTCCCGGTTGTTCCAACCGATAGACCATGTCGAACGCCTTTAGGCAGTCTTAAAACTCTGACACGAGGGCTAGCTACTAACCTACACGAACAAGAGTTGGTGAATGATATCATTGAGACCTTCTTATTTTATGACCATTATCGGCAGGCGTCTCTCTCGTCAATTAATAATAATATCAACCAAACTGCCTTTTGATTGACGAAAACTATTCTGATAATTGATATATTTGGAGACGGATAGATTAAGATTTAGTAACTTAGCATTGATGATCTATTTGTGGTACGACCATTCAGAAATCTTAATGAGTTTTATTATGAACAATGTTATTTATACAATACTAGCAGCGCCCCGCGGTTTTACCCGCGTTGTGCCCGTGCCCGTGGGAATATCGGGATGAAAAATAGCCTATGTCTTTTCCGTTGAATGTAGCTATCTATTACAAAAAGAATTATTCAAATCGGACAGGTAATTCCCGAGATTAGCTCGAACATACAAACAAACTTAAAAATTTTACCTCTCTAAAATATTAGTATAGATAATAAAGCTAAAAAGCTTGATTAATGTTTGTTTGTACGCGCTATTCTCAATAAATACCAATGCGATTTGTTTAATTATTTTTGTAATGGATAGCCATATCCAAGCGGTGGTTATAGGCTTTCTTCCCTCTAGTTTTTATACCGAAATTCCCACGGGATCGAGCACAACGCGGGTGTAACCGCGGATGTTGTTAGTATTTAATTATTAGTAATTAAGATATTTTTCAGTTATAGTTTTTAGGTAAATTTATTGAATTTGATGACTCAAAGCATGTAAACTCTCCATATGTTTAAAAAGGTAGTAAAAACAACATTATTTTAAAATTCCTCTGAAAACTTTTGTTACTATTTTCGAAAAATATAAATTTAAAAAGCTTTTACTTATCCTTTTATCACCACGAACGTATTTATTTTTTGTTTCCCATTCTGACCACATAACTCGACCTTCGTTTTCACATCAAAAAGCGGATATTGCACCAATTATAATATATTTCAGTTCCCAAATTAAAAGTACAGTAAACAAAATAAAGGAGTTTACAGAAAGAATAACTATTAATATTAATCAAGTGTGCGTGTGTGCGTTGGGGCGGGCGGGAAGGCGTTGCTGTGGGCGCCGCCCTAAAGATATAAAGCCCGGTAGCGCGCTACATCGGCACACTCGTAGCATCTCGCGTAGCAACGTAGTCGACTACGGCGTAGCAATAGGAAACATAATGGCTCTTTGGTAAGTCACATTTTACGTGTTTTTTTTATTTTATTTTATTTATGGGAAATATAAAAATTGTTTTACGTCACGATTACTGTAAATATTTTTTTATGTTAGTTTCCGATACTATTTTGTTTTTATTTACATAGTAACTTTATACTTGATCAACTTTTTTACTGCATAATATATAAAAAAGTGGTTAATATTTTTGATAAAAGACAATATAGTAAAGAGTAAAATAGAAGTTATTGACGACGTAAGAGAAAAGAACAGAAAATAAAAATAAGCAAGGTAGCTTTATAATTTAAATTAACAAAAGAATTTATTAACAAATTCAACAAATAATCCGAAAAAACTCTTAAGAAAAACTTTTTCAAAGGAAAGTGAAACTCGCGATACAAGGTTTGCGAAACTTTCTTTAAAACTTGGAACGTTTAATGTTAAACTTTAATTTTATTGTAAACTGTTACAATAGTGGAACAATCCATTATTTTTAACTTTGAATACCTTTTGAACATCAGTTGACAATACTTTTTGAACCATTTTAAAAAAAGGTAAACATTTCCTAAAGTTTAATGATAATCTTTGATAATTTAAATCTTTGATATTTGCCTACAATTTTAATACCCATTTTAATCATCTTTATACAAATTTCGACAAAATATATGAAAAGTCTGAAATACATAAAATAGTATTTTATACGGAAAATACAAACCTAACGACGTATTTTATGAAATAGTCGGTAAAATAATATACTATTTTTTATATTTCACCATATTTAAATTTGACCATGTTCACAATAAAGTTATGTCTCAAGAAATATTTAAAGGTTCTATTTGCCGCACTCAGAGTTGTCCATTAAATCGACACTTAACTAATTGACGTCAGTTTTCATACATTACATGTCAAAGTCACTCATTAAATTGTCTAATCAGGAAGCATTTGACATCTCTCTGTACGGGCGGCGTTAGTGTATTGTAATACTATCAAAATTAGTTACGATACAGAAGACCAATTCTTGTAAGTTTTGAATAGAAGCAAGTTGAAGTTATGAACAACACGAACAGGTCCTCAACAAGTGCCTAGGTTAACTAGATGAATGGTTTCACCGAAAGTTGATAGGTAAATATCGGTTTTCTATATATCAGAAATATTGAAGAAAGCTTCAGAGTAACCGTTGTTCCATTAAGTAAGTTCGAGTGGATTAGTGGCCAATTTGTGTCGGAGTTTTTAGACCGCTTAAAGGCTTCCTACATGGTCTAACGATTGACACAAGGTGCCTTCCGAAGCACGGTAGCGCTTAGATAGAAAAGCCGAGTACCATCGTTTGGCCAAACTACGCCACGAGCGCTTAAGGCGGTCTTAAAACTTTTACACCATGATTGACCACTAACCTACACGAAATTACATAAGAATATATATTTACCCATTTACTAAAGTAAATTAATTCCTACCTATTTTCCTATATATATTTACTTTTACTTTATACAGTGAAAAGGAAGATATAAGATAATGGCCGCCACAAATCCTACTTTAAATGAAACATAAACGACAGAACAAACTATTCTAAAATGCTATTAGCACATTTTTAAACCCCCTTTATTACTGTTTCGGTCGCCGGAGGTATTTTATTAAAGTTATTTCGCTAAAGGTGTAGCTGAGTCATTAGAGTTCGTAAATATTTGTTAGTAGGGATTAGAAAATGTCGAAAGAGAATAGTAGAGTAAAAGAGAAAAGATTAGACGATGTATGTTCAAACGTTGAGATCAAAAAGTTAATAACATTTTAAAATATAAAACTGGCTTAAAACTGATATTTTATTCTTATTTTACAAACTTAAGGGATGGGATCTTTTCAATAGAGTTCTTTATCACTGTTCTCTGTCCTATATCATCATTGTGAAATACCTTTTTTCAATTTTGGTTATTAATGAAGCATTTTGTAAACAGTGCTCAAATATTATTTTGACACAGGCACTTATGTGCATTAAATAATGCCTAACATTGACAAAGAAGTTGAAGAAAAAGTTTAAACATATACGAGTATATGACGCTTAAACTATCTATCTAGATTTTACCCATAAATTTCTGCTTACAACGTTAAGGGATTTTTTTCATACAACGTTAAGTATTACATACTTATGGTAGAACAGAAGACCAAACTAAAAGCATTTAATATAAAAACCTACCTAATAATTATTCCTTTTTAAAGTTCATTAAAACAAAAGTTTCGCCATAAAGTTTAAAATTCTCCCCAAACAGTGGGAAATTACCACATAATCGGGTTCTGGCAACAATTTAGCGGGTATTGGTTTACCCGACACCTTTTGAAGTAAATTGATCGTTATGTTAATGTTGGTAAACTAGCAACATTGTTTTGTTATGAATTTAATATCGGTCGTTTTTGGAGGGGAAATTTGAGTCCACTGTGGAACCTAATATTAATATTATAGTCAAAGATTATCTTAAATAAGTACTTTTAAAATATTGTGTGGACATTTCAAAGATAAATTATGCTTTTCGTATTAAAATTATTGGAGTAATAATTTGAAATTTAAATAATTCACAGTACCTACCGTATTGTACACGTAACGTAACGTAATAAGTAACTGCTGCACTCAGAGTCGTACATTAAATCGACATTAAATAATTTGACATAATTGTTCATACAAAATCACTCAGATAGAGATTTTACTCTATCTCTACGGAAGCATTGACGTCTCTGAGTATGCGCTTAAGTACCGTAAGCAACTTCGAGTATGTAGAACCAGCTAAGGGTGCTTTCAAATTATGCGTTTCGTGTCGGACCGCTGCGGTGCCGAAGCGGTGCGTTTGTCGTATTGTGAACGTACGATCGTGTGTTTTCATACAAATCGAGCAGTGCGACAACAGTGCGACGTTGTCGTGCGTTCGCGGTACCGACGCCGCACTGTTGCCGGACTGCTCGATTTGTATAAAAACACACGATCGTACGTTCACAATACGACAAACGCACCGCTTCGGCACCGCAGCGGTCCGACACGAAACGCATAATTTGAAAGCACCCTAATTGTTATCAAACTTTCTGCATTGAACGGTAAGATTTTTCAGTTATTAAGAATATGCTGTAGACATATAAAAGCTACCTAATTTATTATAAAACAGCCACAAAACCATTACAAACGGTTCACAAACTTATTATAACTTCTTGAAACTCCGCGGAGTACCAAATTATAACCATCGCGATAAAAAGCGCGAGTTTTTTCTTCATTTCCTTTACGAAAGAGTTGTCTAAGTTGTTAATTTATTCTTTTAGGGGTAATGGGGGATGTTTACAGCACCCGACATTTAAAACGCTAATTATAATGCTCAAGTATTTTCTTATATAAGAAGTATTTTTTAATTGGCATACTTACTTGGGCGTTGTAATTTATATCCTAACAAAATGGGGAGCTAGATTTTTGGTTGAAACAAACCTGTGTGGAAATAACAGGTAGGTAATGTGGTAACGTTTTCAAAAAAGTCCAGTTTTAACCATTTCAACAACTGTAAAGACTAAGATTTACTAAAAGTTGGTACTTACGTTACTTAAGTACCTATTAACAAGGAATTAATGTAAAATAATAAAATAATTAAACTTCAAAGTACAAAACGAAATTGCATGTTTTCATTATTGACATGACAGTGACAAGGGATGTCAATTGCAAAAAACGTCCTCCGTAATGAACTCATGAAATAAATTACTTACTTATTTTAGTTAAAATGTTAATTAAAAACTACCATTCCGTTGTTTGATCTATAATTCGTCATTTATTTAAAAAATATATGCCTATCTAGTTGTTTTGACTTTTGACTAACTATAACTTTAAATTGAACTAAAAGAATTAAAAAATGATTTTGAAGTCGAGTATAATAATGATGAAAAAAAATATATCTATCTCTGGTTACGTGTTGCATAATCTAAAAATGTACAATTTCCTTCCCCAAAGACATTTCCTTTCTTCACTAATTATAATTAATACACCATCACCAAACATTTTCCTCTACAGAAAACGTTGTCTTTGGTTGGCGGCCATATTTGTTTCATTTGAGAGGTGTAAAAAATATATTAGGTACATAGACAACACTAGTAGGATACCTTCAAACTACCTACCTAAGTAAAATATGAAACATAGTCATGTTAATTTTTCGCGGTTGTTAAGCAACTCGCTGCTCTACCACTACTTGGATGGGTGGCCGATAATGGCATTTCTACGCTACTGTGTCGGACATTAAATCGTTGGTCTCAGTTGCTTCAATCGTCAGACCATGTGGTCTTTAGGCGGTCAAGGTTGGCCATTTACCTACTCAAACTTAAATAAACTTAAAAGAGGGGTTCCCAAAACTTCTCAAACAAATGTAATTGTAAATACCAATAAACGTTTTTTTTTTTAAACTAACTTAATTGCCGATTGTTTATCCTAATGACTTTAAATTTGGATCGAGGTAGAAAAAACTTGTAGTCCTTTGTTTAAGAAACGTTTCCAACCTACAAAGGTGAAAATTGAAATTATAATTAATACGTTACAGCCGTGGGCTCCAAAAAGTCAATTAAACATGTTACAAACGATTCTTTCGATTCAAAGGTCACTTGGATCGGACCGCCTAAATAAATAAATGGAAAACGTTGATGTATGATTTTGAACGTCGAAAAAGTAAAAGATCTGATAAAATAATTTCGGTTCATTTGCTTAATCTGAAAACCTTTTTATATTTAACTCTGGTGAGGTATATTTAATAAATACCGCATACACTCATTTAAAAAGCATTTCATTATGTAGGTTGGTTACCTACGTCTTTACTACCTTTAAAAAAAGAAGATTAAGCTTTAATTGTTTCAATCACAAGCACTAGGTATACTTAGACTAGCATCGCCCCGCGGATTTACCCGCATTGTTTAATTGTTGTTGGGAATTTCGTTAATTTTTATACATATAAACCTTCCTCTTGGATGACTCTATCTATTAAAAAACTGCGTCAAAATCCGTTGCGTAGTTTTAAAGATCTAAGCATACATAGGGACAGGCAGACAGCGGAAAGCGACTTTGTTTTATACTATGTAGTGATGATATCTACCCACTTTGTTACTGCTTTATTCATTATTTTTATCCGACTGTGACCTGGAGGTCTCAATGTTCTTTACTTCATATCTCCGCTATTTATGGACCGTTTTAAAAATGTCCGTTAATCCAATTTCAAAAAAAGTCTGTCTTAAAATCTTGCTTAAGTTGATTTTTCACTTGAAAACGTTTTTTTTTTATTATAGAAAAATATCAAAATAATCCCAAAACACTAGACCAATCAATACCTTGAAAGTGAAAGTGAACAATGTACTTTCAGCGTGATTAAAGGACTTTGTGTTATATCCTATCCTGCGACATACCTTAGTTGTCCAAAACCAAGCGAAGGCGGTTCGCTAGTATACTTACTCGTATTATGTTAGACGTTTTATATAGGTTTTAATATTGTTGACTGTTTACATTTGCCGCAATCATGGACTGCATCCCAAAGGAAATACTATCGAGATTGGTTTTGTTTCAATATACTCCTACAGTTTTCTTACAAATAGTATTTTACTTATGATTGGTATTTTAATTGTTTTTAAAAAAGCTGCGTAGTTTCTTTATGGTAGGTATATGACTTGTATTAATAGATAGGTATCTAACTGCTATTTACTGTTTCAACTTAACTGGTATCAAATGAAAATTAAGTACCTATTTATTTATTCCTATTATATCCACAAAATATAGGGGTGTTATATCTTCCCTCCCAGAACGAATTCTACCAAATTAAAAACAAAAGCCTTATAAATTACGCAATTAACAAGACAAGATTCCGTTTAAACTCCAACAAATAGTTTTCATTGACAATTCTTCCCGCCAACGCAGAAAGTAATTACTGGCCAGTTGTAATTAACCAGGCAGTATGCGCAGCGTGTCCGTGCATAATTCCCGCGAATCCATCATGGCGGACTGTCATCTGTCACAACTGACAGTTGTCACTTTTTGAAAAGCGCGCGCGGACTCCTAATCAGATTTTGGCACACTAATTAACTGTAGTCCGGAAAGTGGAATTAAATTTAGTTTGTAGAGTGCAATCAGAGGGTTTGTTGATGTACGTGGGAATGGGGTTCATAGCACGTTTGTTTATCTGCGGGTTACATTGTATAAATGTTAACGACAAGGGTTTTTGAATACTAAAATATATTACCATACCCACCGTAATAAAAGATATTAAACTAACCACATACGTATTTAATTACATAGTTATGTCATTGTTATAGCAATGCCATTACTTAACATAGGAGATGTAAATTTAAGTTTGTTTTTGGGCTAGATTCTCAGCTGTGATTTAGTAAAAATTCATCTCACTGAAGATACAGTGAGGTGGATCAGACAAAATTTTTACAATGTTAGATAAGTACTTCTTATTATATAATAACTTTCTTATTTTTAAAACTAAGCGAATCTTCTTGAATTTGCCCTTCATACCTATATTTCAATGTAGGTACCCATAACATAATAGAGTTTAATAAAACATGAGATACCTAGGATAATCTTCAAACTCAAGATGAAAATGGAATGTTCTTTATACTTAAAACATAAAGGTATATTTCGTCTCAAGATATCTTTTAAAAAATCTTAACCAGTTTAGAAATTTCTCTTTGCGATCTTTAAACATACTCGTAGCGTAAGAATCTTAATGAAATGCCTTTTGTAGTAGGTACCTAGTTAATAGGATTTGATAGTGCAATTTACTTACTTTAATTTTTTTATCATTTGTATGAATTTATGTTTACACAGTAGTTTAAGAATTATAAATTACTTAAAATACTGCTGTTTACTACTAGACAAAGTAATAAAATAAATATTTTTACCTATGTAGTAAACATATTAAAATGCAACGTCATTAAAATTCCAGGTAGTAAAACAACTTTAAAAGATAAGGAATGGTTAAATTGAGACGAATCTAAATACATGCGTTATTTGCAGATAACCAAATCTGCAAATAAGCGCACGTTTCAGATATTAATAAACGAACAAACTTAAAACACAAACGCATTGAGTATTGTTTTCATTTCCTCTTTAATAGCACAAAAAAAACATTTTTCCAAATAGCTTTATAGACAAAAGTTTTCAAAGAAGATTAAAAAAAGCTAAACACAAAGTACTCCGTACCATTTTAGTCTATGAAAAACGACATCTAATTTTTTAAAAAGATTTAATCAAAAGACATTTAAAAAAACTCATATTTTACGGTTAAAATGGTTGATTTCAGAATATATAAAGTTTTTAATTAATACTCGTACTAAAATAAGTATGGACAAGCAAGACTTGCTATTCGTAGTATTAGTATTGACTTGTAATGTCCCACTGCTGGGCAAAGGCCTCGCATATCACTGAAGATATCAGTACTTTACTCCCATAAATCGAATTTTTTTAGTCCTATTTCATTCAATACAAAGTGTATTCAATACAAAGTGTATAGGAACCCATTCTCACTTGTCGGGTGTCGGGTCCGGATTTAACTCGAAATTTCAACGGACGAAAAGCACGTGGGTGTTCCAAAATCCCACTTCTTTAATAGCCTTCGGTTTCTATCAATCAGTGGATCCCAATCTCAATATACCGTCCACAGTACAAATCCTTTTAAACCTACCTGTCGTCAGGTGAACATATAATACTGATTAATGTACTGTGTGTCTGTTGCGAATTGAAAATAGATCACGACAATGAAGGATTATAGGATTCTATTCTCATTCAAATAAGTTTCCATCAGTGAGTGGTGGTGATGGATTTTAGTGGCGTAAAGAAGTTTGGTTTCGTTGGGATAGTGTAATTGAGAAATAGTACAGTATAAATGTTTTATTTCACAAGCGCGCTTGACGCATACTTGTGTAGGTAATTATAATATAACTAACAGCGCCCCACGGTTTTTCCCGTGTTGTGTCCGTTCCCGTGGGAATTTTTATACATATAAATCTTCCTCTTGAATCACTCTATCCGCATCAAAATCCGTTGCGTAGTTTTAAAGATCTAAGCATACATAGGGATAGACAGACAGCGGAAAGCGACTTTGTTTATACTATGTAGTGATACCCGGATAAATTTACACACGGTTAATTAGACCCAAAGTAAGCTCTAAGCTTGTGTTATGGAATCTAACTCATTGATATTACTACATGTACATACACAAGTACTTTGTACATACCTACACATTATCTCAGTGTGTATCATGCATAGTATATACTTACGCTGTAACAAACGAACCTATTTTTAAAAGATGTTAGTAACTCTTTCTTTTTTTTGTGGGGTCCATCAAACATTTTGCTTTTCAAAAGGGTATCTGCACCAAAAAAGTTTGAGAACCGCTAGCTATATTTGTTACTGTTTCTTATTAGAACACTATTATATTCTTCAGTTAGCCAAGAGCTTTATTGAAGGTTATGAAAAGCTTAACCTTACATACTTTGAGTTCTTTGAAAGCTGTCTAGTAGTTTACTGTGCTCTCTCTTAAAAAAACATTCTCACCTTTAAATAAAACAATACTTTCTCTTAAATCTGCAAAGCATAATCTAAAACAAAAGTACTTAATTGGAATACATAATATCTATTAAAAAAGGTTAAGTCAAAGTTAATAAAACAATCGTGAATCGTATAAAATAAGAAACTCAAACACGACTCACTTCGGGCGGTATTAACTGACCCTCGGGCTTTTGAACAAAGAAACGAATTAAAATTTATTACTGCAACAGATAGCTTCGTCTATAGTCTTTATTTGGTGGGACATACATGTTAATAAAGTACTAGGCTCCTTAATAAAAAAGAGTAGACTGACACCCGTACGCAGAAACGTCAAATGGTTTCTTAGTAGAGATTTATTGACTGTTTTGTACATGTATGAAAAATAACATTTATTTTATGGACGTTAGTAAAAGTGAAGGTAAAAACCTGTAATGTCCCACAGCTGGGCAAAGGCCTCTCATCTCACTGAAGATATCAGTACACTGAGGAGAATCAGGCGTAATCACCACGCTTGCCAACTGCGTGTAGGTGATATCAAACCCGAGCCCTGTTAAAAAATAAGAAACATGTTTTCACGCAACTCGGGAACTAAACCCGAGACCTCAGTCTTGGCAGGCGAGCGCATATACCACTAGACCACACACACACATTTAAATAAAAAAGCACCAATCAACCCAATTGATGATATCTCTCTCAATCAAGTGCCACATCTATTAATAGGTACTTCCTAACAGACGCCAGTTATATCAGCGAGCTGCATGCGCTGAGTATCAAAGAAACTGATAATATGGAAATGCATGAGAATTGGCACGTACGCTCATAACGCCACTTTAAGAGAAAACAGCACTTTATGATTATTCAAGTCTATATGTTTATAGGTAGGTAATTAAGCTTTTGTTAAGGCGTGTGCTGAAGAATTTGTCAACGAAAGCTAAAATTTTTGTGAAAATTTGGTAGATATTTTTGTGTTATAGATAGAAACTGTGTGGGATTTATCTTTTAGTTGGATTGATAGAGTTATATGTGGTTTTTTTATGGGCAGTAAATTCTTTGCGGATAGTCTAAACAGGGCTTTAAGTTATACTTAATACCTAAATTATACTTCAAAAGCTTTTAAATAGAGTCAACTGTCACAATGTTACTTGTGATGCAAAAGTATGTATACTTTCAAATGTCCGATTACACTGTTTGGCTTAGCATACACATAGCTATAGTTTGCTATTCAATCCATGATTAAATTCGTTAGTTAAAGTCTTTATTAAAAACCTTTTAAAGCTATACTTTTTAGAGAGAGCTTTAAAATATTACTATCAAACTTAACCAATCACCACAGCGTATTGGGATTGTTATCCAACGCATTGACATTGTCAAAATCTTTTCGTAATGCATTATGATTGGTCAAATGAGTTCCACAAAGCTCTAATCCGCTAAAATCTAAAATGTTTTTTAAGATTATAATGCTCTGAAAGTTTCCATCAGGTACTTATTTTAGTGCGAAACAGCTTGTATAAGCTTTGAGCTTACGACGAGCTTAAAGCTACACTACACAGCTATGAACAGATTTCAAATATCCGGTATAACAGCTTACTGCCTTATTCATAAATATCTAAAACACTGTTAGTGAGTGTTTTGTCTCTTTTGCTCTTTGTAAAATATCGTATGTCAGAAAGGGACAAACCATTTGATAGCTAAAATGCTGCTGTAAGCGTTTATGAATAAAAGGCCTTTAATACTATTTTATTTTTAATTTTTTATTTTGTTTTATTTTATTGAATTACTAGCGGCGCCCCGCGGTTTTACCGGCGCTGTGCCCGTTCCCGTGGGAATTTCGGGATAAAAAAATAGCCTATAACCTTCCCGTTGAATGTAGTTATCCATTACAAAAAGAATTATTCAAATCGGTTCAGTAGTTTCTGAGATTAGCGCGTTTAAACAAACAAACAAACAAACAAACAAACAAACAAACAAACAAACAAACAAACAAAACAAACTCTTCAGCTTTATAATATTAGTATAGATACATATGAAAAAGAGACATGAACTACTCTTTATACTCTGTATTTACCTAAACTTTCTCCTATTTTGAACTCTATTCATATTATTATGCTATTATAACATATACATATTATATACATAACTTTATTTCATAGTAGGATGTTTATTTTTTTGAAGCTCAGGGCGAATTCCACAACCATTCTTAATTTTATATGTTTCTTAAACAAATGACCTTCGTTTTAAACCAAATATGAAACTTTACAGTACATAATGTAGGCTATTATATAGGTTATACATCAGAATTAAACATACATTTAATCTCCAAATTCCTTTGGGAACGGGTACAACGCGGGTAAAACCGCGGGGCGGGGCTAGTATTTAAATTCTCGTTCAACCTTAAGGTTGAGAAAAATAAATTCATCGCAAATGTCGATACAGGCATTTGCGTTATAAAAAAATTAATGAAATATTTCTCAGATCACGTAAACGGCATAAAATAATGTTATATTTTTACAGCCAACAATAATAGATTTAATATCATAACATGATGTATGTTACATCTATCATAAAAGTATTTGCATAATGCGTATACATCTTTATTTGCGCTGAACTCCCGAGATTGTTTAAATACCTACTGAAGAAAGCAATTAGAAAAATTATGAAAGCAATTTTGCAATTGCCCTTCGAAGGGTAGAGCTCAGATACAAATGCCATACTATCGACCTCCCATCTAATATCCCGAATGAACGTAGCTTAACATTTACAATTTATTTTGATCTTTCAGTCAAACCACGCCAAACAATCTGAAGAAAAAATCCAACTGACTAAAATGAAAGTTGCTGAGCTATATTCAATTTGGTTCAAAACACAATAAAGTACTTACTGCCACACTCAAATACGTCCATTAAACTACACTTAACTAACTAATTGTCGTAATTTTATATACATTACATGTCAAAATCACTCATTAAATCTTTACTAAGGAAGCATTTGATTTCTCTGAGTACGGGCGTAAGAGCGCCAGAGTTAGCAAAATTTCTATACTTACTTAAAAAAGACACTAACGGACACCCGTCTTTAACTAAACAGGTTAACCGTAGCTTAACAAAAGGTAACCAATAGGTTTGGATACACGCCGCAAAATATCATATTTTTATGCAAGTACCTACGAATTTAAAATTTCATAATAATTATTTCTGGTCATAATAAATCTTTCGAAATGGTCTTATGATTCACTCTCAGAGTTATTGGGTTAAGGTTAGTTAGTTTAGCGTTGAGCTAAGCCTATTGAGGTAAAATCCGTGACTAAAAATATGTCCTTAAAATTGTATGGGGATTTTACAGTGAATCATGATATAATAAACGGTATTGGAGTAATCTAAGTATTACGAAATCTTATTGACCGGATGTAACGCCCTCGAAGTTCTATCTAAGAACCTGGGTTCTATCTTGTGTTTGTAGTTTCATTAAAATACAAGCAATTATCTTTATAAAAAAATGTTTCATGGTTCTATTCGTTCGATTTAGCTTATAATGAAATGTCAACATACATTGTGTGTTTTTATTTAAAAAGAAAATAATTTTATTATTTAGAAATCACACTACAAAGTTTAAATTTACTCAACTTAAAAAAGGAAGGTGCGAGGAGAGGTAGGTCCCGGAAGAGATAGTGTTACGATCTTTTTAACCTCGACAAGGTTTTTTCCAAATTTGACCCAGGGTATAGACACTTGGAAGATGTTGAGGGTGACCTTATCCCAGGAGACATAATATATGTTGAAGTATTTTAAAAAATGCAAAATATATCAAATCAAATGCCATCGAAACTCATTTAAACTACTAACTATCTTATTTATAATGCCTTAAATACTGTCCGATTTAAACCGAATCAATGAAAGCACATCTCTAAAGTGGTACACAATCAAGTTGAGATAAATTGATCTGCGTTCCAAATCGAAGTGCAGTCATTGACGTGCGCGCGCGCAGGATCACCGCGTGCTTCGAATTTCGAATACATTTATTTTAACCGAAACAATTAGTCGAGTTCCATTACTAAATAGTTTGAATAAAGAATTGAAAATCGAGGAACATAGTTTTTTATAATTGGAATTTAAATAACTAAAGGAGTTTGTTATAAATGAGGTTTAATAACTTTTTTATTATTTCAAAAGGTTGAATATCTAAGTGCAGTTATGACATTAATAATATTTTATTTAAAAGTGAAGTGAAACATTATTGGATTCATGTTTTTTAATAAGACGTAAGTTTTATTTTCTAACTCTATAACCTAGTTTTTATAACAATTCCATAACTTCAATAAAGGAACTTTGTAATTAAGAAAATATTATTAAAGGTGACTTGCCAACCAGAACTATGCTGCTATATTTGGTATCCTCCAATACAAATATAAATCGTAGTATAGCAAGGTTTATGTGGATAGACACCCTTAAAATTTCGTAAATAAATGCATACCATCTACACTAATATTACAAAGAGGTAAAGTTTCTAACTTTGTATTTTTTATTAAATCTCAAAAACTACCACTCCGATTGGAGTAATTCTTTTTGTAATGGATAGCCACATTCAACAGGAAGGTTATAGGCTATTTTTATCCTGAAATTCCCACGGGAAAGGACACAACGCGGGTAAAACCGCGGGGCCGGCTAGTCTTTTATAAAGCGGTTGAACACAGTTGACTTGAATTTAGTCCACCGATAACAATACCTAATTAACATAATAATATTTCAATGTAATAAATTAATATCACTGTCGCTTGTGTTTACGAAGATATTATTGATTGATATTCAGTATTAATAACAATTATGTTGCGTTATAATGAATACTATTTACTTGTAATCGCTTCCGTAAATTATTTATGTATAAACAAAGTTGTTTAAAATATATACTACATACACAGATACACATAGATAAATATAGTATCTAATCTAAATTATAAGTTTTTCATACGAAAACCTGCTGATTTACTTTCGGATTTCTAATATTTCTTATTCCCAAGTAACGGCTTATAACTACTTATAAGGTTTAATTAAGTTTCTACTAAAGACCGGTCACTCACTGATAAAAACATCTATAAAATAAAATATTCATCAACCTCTTGTCATTACACCATAAAGTATATACTCGTACATCACTCCGTCATAGCGAGACGATGGCGTAGTGCGATGAGCGATGAATAAAAATCGCTTCATATACAACCCGTTGCAATTAGGACACAATTTATGTTGTAATATTCCGCGCTAGTTGGCAATGGACAAAGTTATTACATTCTTGGCGATATTCCTTTGATATTAATAAATGTAAGGACTTTTTACACTTGCAATTGTTGTGATAACAAACGGTACTGGCAACGCCCCGCGGTTTTACCCGCGTTGTGCTCGTTCTCGAAGAAATTTCGGGATGAAAAACGTCGATAACCTTCCCATTGAATGTGGCTATCCATTACAATAATAATTATGAAAATCGGATTGGTACCTAGTTTCTGAACTTAGTGCGTACAAACAAACAAAACATTAGAATAAAAACAAATCCTTCAGTTTTATTATACTAGGTGGGCCAAAAGAAATCACCCTACTAGAAGATGCTCTCATTTTTGCAAATGGCCACCAATGTCAAATCTGTTTTGACATTTGTGGACTAGACAGATGCAGAATACCAGTGAACAAGCCATGGAGCGATATGCTCCCCAAGAACGCCCCTGGTCAAACGACAACAGTGGACGGTGCGCGCTATAGAGCCATGTTGACCGAGTTTTTGCTGCCGCAATTAGATGAATTAGGACTGCGGTTCCAACAGGACGGAGCAACAGCACACACTGTGCGACCCACAACCGATATTCTGAAGGCGGCGTTCCCGGGTCGCCTCATCTCTCGTTTTGGCGATTTGCACTGGCCCGCAAGATCGCCCGATTGAACCGTTTTAGACTTTTTTTGTGGGGTTTTTTGAAGTCCCGTGTTTACGTGAACAAGCCCGAGACTCTGGAAGCCCTCAAGGACAACATTCGACACGAGTGCGAGAATCTGTCGCCCGAAGTTCTCGCTGATATGATAATCAATTGTGACGGCGCCCATTTAGCCGATATCATCTTCTCGACTTGACCAATACAATTCTAAAGGTTCAAATAAACATAATCAAAAAAGAGAATCGAAGTTTTTCTTTTAGAAAAAAAAAGAGAGCCAAACAACATCGGATGACTTCTTTTGGCCCACCCGTTATAACTTACTAGCAGCGCCCCGTGGTTTTACCCGCGTTGTGTCCATTCCTGTGGGAATTTCGGGATGAAAAATAGCCTATGTTACTCGTGGAAAATGTAGCTTTCGAATGGTGAAAGAATTTTTAAAAACGGTCCAGTAGTTTCAGAGCCTATTCATTACAACCAAACAAACAAAGTTTTCCTCTTTATAATATTAGTGTAGATTATAGATTGTACCGCTCGTGGCGTAGTTTGACCAAGCGATGTTAGTTCATTGTGATTGTTAAGCAACGTGCAGCTCGACTCCTACTTGGATGGGTGGGCGATAGTGGCATTTCTATCTGAGTGCTATCGTGCATCATGTACGTTCAGCAGTCGGCCCCGATTGTTTCACCGTCAGACCACGTCGGAGGCCTTTAGGCGGTCTAAAAACTCCGACACCAGGGTTGGCCGCTAACCTACTGGAAATAAATAAATGAAGTATAAATAATAAATAAATATATAAATAAATGCTTTATTCAGTACTAGCAGTGCCCCGCGGTTTTACCCGCGTTGTGCCCGTTCCCGTAGGAAATCCGGGATAAAATGTAGCCTATAGCCTTCCTCGATAAATAGACTATCTAACAGTGAAAGAATTATTCAAATCGGTTCAGTAGTTTCTGAGATTAGCGCGTTTAAACAAACAAACAAACAAAACAAACTCTTCAGCTTTATAATATTAGTATAGATTAGGAAACTTCGCTCTTCCATATCTACAAATTCATTAGAATATACATGTAATATTCTGGGTATAAATATTATTATACTTATAGTATAAAGTAAGTTATACTTCACCTAGTATAGGTTCTAGGTAAGGTATAACTTACTTTAGAGGTACTTAAATGTTTAAATAAACACACACAAATGTCGTTGTCCTAATAGAACGCTAATGCGCGATCATCGTAAGTTCGCGCGAATTTTACTCGTACGAACGCGCGATCAAACATATTGAACTCTAATAGGTGTCCTAACTGACAATCGCACGACGCGGTCTCAAATGTTTGAAACACGCGATGGTCGCATCGCTCGCATCGCGCATTCGCGTTCTATTAGGACAACGCCTTAGGCTGCAAAAATAAGCCAGTTCTTATTAAAGTAACACAAGTCCGTAATTTCATCACGTAAAGCTTATTTAAGATATCATACGTCATGTTCCTTTCCGCGAATTTCGCTCTTGGGGAATCATGGGAGAATGACTCGTGTTTTAAAATATTTAGGCCCTAGGTGCTGTGAATTAATGGTACAGGTATCTATGATTTTCTTTGTAAAAGTCGATGGAAATTATGGAAGATATATTCCAGCTTTTTTAACTTGATATCGGCTATTAAATAATTATACAACGTTATTTAACTAGGTAGAGTTAAGGTATATATAGCCAAAAGTATGATGGATAATTTTTCCTTTCAAAAATCCTTTAACTACTAGCTTTTTACTAGAGCTACATGTTTTGATTGAAATCATCAAAAATTTTACTATTTTAGAAACTTGACCCTTACATAATTATAACTATAAGTGGGTTAAAAACAAGATGTAAAAAGTATAAGCATGTAATGTCAAAGGCCTCTCATCTCACTAAAGATGAGGAGTACAGTGAGGAGGATAGAAAGCATAATAAAAATATTAAAAAACTATTTGTATACCTACCTTTTTTGAAGCCGGTTAAAAAGAGGACTGGAGAGTAAAAGATATCTGTTTGTATTCGATCTGAACTAAATATATTTGAACTGAACCAAAGAAAAGACGAAAGTTTGCATTGCTGGTTACAGTCAGCCGGTTTACTAACCAGTTTAGTCGTGTGTTCATCAACAATTACTTTTTTATAACGTCGGCTAAATTACAGATGGAGATACTGCAAATTGTTCTGTAAGAAGAAATTGTTGTTGTTCTTTGTAGAAATGTTTTGTGTTATTTTATGTGTTAGATATAAGATTACTTTATATAGGTACCTACTTATATGATACGATCAACAATACACTTGATGAAAGGATATGTTTTTTTTGTTTTGTTCCACAAGTTTCTAGCAGAAATTAGAGGCTAATTCTAGCCTTGGATTTGAATTTTAAGACCTCGCTATTATAATTTAAAGACTGAAATTACTAAGCAACACCTCAAGCGCTTCTAAACCACGGTAGCACTCAAGTAATCGACCATCGTAAATTGCCAAAATGTATGTATAAAAGCGCCAACTGTGAACTGCATAAGTGCTTAAATGTTTGTATATATATGCAAGGATGGTCTGAGTTCGACAAAATTCGGTCCCGATAGTTGGTAACAAAACGAGTAGAATATCTAAAGGTTTGAATAAAATCTACTTAATACAAAGCTTTTAGCTTCTTTAAAGGAACTCATATTCCTTACCAAGATAAGAATACGAAAATCGGATCTGCACCATATTAAGGGGGGTTTAACATACAAACACGAGCCTTAATCATGAATTAACTATTGAGAAGAGTGGCGTCTAGTGTGATATTACCTTAAATTATTCATTTTAAATCGGATTCTTTGAGGTAATCTTGACTATGAAATGGTGTTAGATTTTTATTTATTTACCAATATAGGTATTTTTGTAGTAGGTTACTTTGCATCAAATATTTTTCTTTAATCAATTGGGATTTAAAACTGAGTGCTTAGCAGAAACGGTAACCTTGAAACAGCAGTTAGATCCCACAGTTTATTAACGTATTACTACGGGTTTTTTCGCGGCAAAGTAGGTTGATGAATCCGCCCGCGGCCATGGGTGGTGCAATACACTCGAAACGTCGGGAAATTAAAGTAAGTGTTTTACTTATGTATTTAAAAAACCAGCTGTGCCGCAAAAAAACTTTAGTAATACGTTGATAATGGGAACAAATCGCGAACGTTTGAATAAGTCTATCCTACAGGATGTCATTATAAAACAATCGTACCAAAGTGATCTGTTCCAAATCTCTCGATATTCCAGACAACTTGTAAATATGCTAAAACAAGTCGTTAACAAGATTTTAATACATTATGTAAAGAACCTGCCAAATGTTTACGACACCTGTAGACGCGTTAATTCAGCAGTTTACTTAACATTCAGTTTATTATTCAACGTTTTATTTCCTTTTATCTCGGATTGAAATGTTTTCTTGGTACCTAATGTTTTTAATGAAAAATTGGAACTGATTCGTACATTGTAAGTCTACGAAAGTAAGCGAGTTCGTTAGTGGCTAGCCTTGGGAGTTTCTGACCGCCTAAAGACCTCTGATTTGATGTATTGAAGTAATCGGGACCGACTATTTTTAAGCGGTGTTCCCCGCATTATACCGGTTCCCGCGGGATTTTCGGGATAAAATATATCCCATATGTTATTCTGATGTATAACCTATATTACTGTAAAGTTTCATCCAAATCCGTTTTTCGTGAATGAGTAACAAACATACATACATTTATAATATATTATTATATTATGATCTTTTAAATAGATTTCAAGTAGCTAAAACACCTTTTGAAATTGACATTAAACTCACATACGATCGCCCAATTTGCCTGAAAGTTTCGACGCGTAGGCCTTTCACTTTCTCACCCTGTTTAAAAGTTTTATTGTTTTACGAGACAATAAAGAGAGTTAAGGAGTTGGGTGTGTTTTTGAAAGTGGGTGTGTTTTTAAAAAGAAAGAAAACAGTATTTTGTATCAATATCGATGTTATTGATGATGGCCCTGTAAAATATTGGCTAAGTTAAGTAACTTAACTATTACCTCAAGAGGCTGATAGTGATTTCGTATTAATTCAAAATAAGATTAAGATAGAGATTAGACAAGATTCAAGATACCATATATGACATCCTTAACATGTCAAATAAGGTGACGTTATAGTTCTTGTTAAAGTCTAGTTTAAATTCGATATTTTTCAGTCTATTCTGCTGATACAAAGCTATTCTCTTCCAAAGCATAAGGGTTGGTCTTTCAACCCCTCTGTGCAAGTATTATAATGTTATTTCGTTCTAACGTAACATTGTTAGCTGTGTCTGATCTTTGGAGTGTCATCTTACTTGTTATCACATTGTGAATTCCTTGCCTTTGTTTCCGGAATAAAGTATGTTGTTTCGTTTGAAGTAATTTTATAAATAGTTTAATAGGTATAAGTGTCTTAAATTGCTCGTTTATAAAATCCTAAATATCCAAGCCAATTGATTAGATACATTGACTAATGGCATGACCACATTAAAAATATATTTAAGTAAGAATCTAGAACACATACATCGATATTGTTACTAGGACAAGATGTTAAATTTTTAATAAAATATCTAACTTTCATAATGAATATCTGTGGTCTAGTAGTGGTAAGATGTTTCCCACTTTTCAAACATGGCTCGGGTTTGTGATCATCAATTTGGTTTCATTAGCCCGCATTAGGCAAGCGTGGTGATTACGACATCCTCCTCACTGTACTGATATCTTCGGTGAGATGAGAGGCCTTTTCCCAGCAGACATTACAGGCTTATACTTTTTACGTTTGTACAATTAACTATTCTGCCAAAAATCGATAGCGTTAAGTTTGAAATAATTAAAAATACGTTCATTCATTCGTTCATTCGACATGAACGAATGAATGAAGTAGGTAGGTAGTGGTTAACCCTGGTCCAAAGTTCGTTTACACCACGATTCTCTCAAGGTTTAAGTTTCCCAATTTCTGCCGAATAGCAATAAGTCTCATATTCTTTAAGGGTTGTGAATTCTTTCAAAGGTCCCAGCCCTTTGCTTCACATACCGACGCCTTATTTGGGTAAACTATCGAATTTTATTGGGTTTTCCTTAAATATACATACTACTAGTTTTTACTTATAGGTTTGCTTGTCTTATTTTAGAAGATCACAACGAGGAAACCAATTTTTAACAAGAGTGTTTCGCTACGGTTTTAACCTTTCCAGTGTAAATTTTGGACTAAAAGCAACCCGTAACCTTCCTCTTAAAAGTGCATGTGCTCTGTATAACTAGGTATAATATGTACTCAATACTACCATACGTAGAATATGCATAACTCGAAACAGTAGTCTCAGAGAAAAGCACAAATAAAAAACAAACTGTAATGTATTAGTATCACAAATTCTAGACCATGTCGGAGTCCTTTAGGCGGTCTAAAAACTCCGAGTTGAACCAATAAAGATTAAGGACAGTGAGCTATTAAATGGTTTGTCCCTTTTCAACACACGCTATTTCCCAAAGAGCAAGAGAGACAAAACACTTTAGGATAGTGTTTTAGTTACCTAAAGAGTGTTTTTGAATGAGGCGGTAAAGCTGAAGAATTTATCATTTCTACTAAAGCTTCCTACTATAGCTAAGCTTCAAAGAGAACTAGGTACCACAAAGCTAAGCCCACGCGTAGGCGTCGCTTTACATAATCTATACAATATTGCGCCCAAACTTAATAACATGATTATAAATAAAATTCTTTACCAATCCTTGTTTGATATAAATAAAATGGCATTTAGGAAAGTTTACCGATGTGCTTACGTGGATTACTGGCTTCGTTCGCCGCAAACTGTTTGCTAAGGCTTAATGGGGCTTAGCTACAGTTTGACAACAAAACCGATAAAAGTTGACGGTTGGAATCTAATTAATTGTTGCGTTCGGTTTTTGAGCCGCTCTTGTTGTATATTGAAGGAAGATTATGTTATAATAAACCGCCTTAATCATAAGCGATATTTAACTTAAACACTGTTTTAAAGTGTTTTGTCTCTTTCTCTCTTTGGCAAATAGCGTATGTCGGAAAGGGACACACCATTTGATAGCTAAAGTACTGTTAATAAGCGTTTATGTATACGGCCCATAATGTAATACTTCATACGATAGGTCTGACTGTGTGTAGCATCGTGGCGTGAAGTGAATGGATTTTAGTTTAGTCTTTTCGTTTGACGTTTTGGTGGTCTAGTGGTATGTGCAATCGCCTGCCAAGACTGAGGTCTCGGGTTCCAATCCCGGGTTGAGCGAAAACATGTTTCGTACTTTTCTAACATGGCTTGGGTTTGAGGTCACCAACCCGGATTAGGCATACGTGGTGATTACGCCTTATCACTCACTGTAAGTACTGATTTCTTCAGTGAGATGAGAGGTCTTAGCCAAGGTGTGGGACAGTACTGGCTAATACTTACGAAGCACGGAATCGTCTTACTTTTCGGGCAATCAGGTGATTCAGCCTGCAATGCCCTAACCACACTGAGGGCAGTCTCATAAATAGATTTTTGTGAGATATTGTCCCCACCTCGAATCGAACCCGTAACCTCCAGATTGTGATATGTTATATTGGGCTTACTAATATGTCGCATAACGTAATTATGCTACAAGTGTAGAACCTATCAGGAATTGTGTTGGGTGACACAACCACAATATTTAACAATAATGTATAATATTGATCAACATTAAGTAAAAGTTATATTACTATGTTTAATAATAATAATGCTTTGTTATATAGTCTGATCTAGACTCACTTGTAAATAGGTACATTTTATTTATTATAACAAAACAACTATTACTATTATAAGAAAACAAAATAAGAACGTTTTATTCTGATTAGTTCTCCCAGCGTTGAATTCAACCTGTACCATCGGCCTTTCATGTATCCTCATTTTTTACTCTTCATATTTCCTATCACAGCGTGGAACTAAGGCTGTGCGCTGTATGGCTGGTGGCGCTGGCGGCGCTGGCGGGGGCGGCGCCTGCGCAGCTGTGCGCGGGCGAAGGCGGCGAGGACCCGCGCGCCGCGCGCTTCTGCCAGGCTCTCAACACGTTCCTGGAGCTGTATGCTGAGGCGGCTGGGGAGCAGGTGCCAGAATACCAAGGTATGTGGCCAGAGCATAATAACCCTTATAATCAGGGTCTTATAATTATTGTGCGGATCTTAATCAGTTGTCCTAGTGGCAGACTACGAGCGGCACACTTTGTCTTTTACACTCCTATAAGATGATAGAGACGCCGACATCTTTAATAAATCCGAAATGTGGGAAGATTCTTTGATACCTGCCCTGAATATTAACTTAGTGCCTTGCTTTACCGGTGCCCTAGTAGCGATGTAACTGGGGTGGATGAATGCCTTGGGTTCCAGCACAAGTGACTTCCAAAGTAAAGTAAAATTCGCAGCGTTACTAGTTCTTTTTGTAGAAAGACAAAGGTGGTCACAATTTATGATAAGCCCCGCCTCATAAACATTTTATTATCAACTTTTTGTCTAACTACATACTAGGTTATTTTTCACCCCGAAACTCCCACGGGAACTGGCGCAACGCGGAGCTCTGCTAGTGTGATTCATTATTATTTGTTTAAACGGGAACTTACGTACGACGGAGGCTACTGTTGAGAGTTCCTCAACACAGTGCGGGGAGAGACGCTGTCGCTCTCGGTCCACCCTCCTCCTAATGAAGGTCACTGAATGTGACCGACCCGTGTTGAGGGACTCTCAACAGTAGCCTCCGTCGTACGTAAGTTCCCGTTTGAACAAATAATAATGACATTAACGTACGTTTCAATAGTGTGATTCATATCATAACCCAAACCCTAACCTTTCTTTGCAGCGCTAGTGCGTGACTACCCTCAACTCCTGGACTCGGGCATGAAGCGACAGGACGTGGTGCATTCCTTCCTCCGTTTCGGCCGCCGCCGCTGACGTGTGCCCCGGCTGCCTCTAACACCCCCCACAAATCGCAGCTAAACGCAAACCCGCTCTTTAAGTTACTACGTCCAAAATGTTAAAGTTCCTTGTTTGATTGTGTATTACTGTTTGTATTTAAACCTCTCTTGAAGATTAATGTAGGTGTAGATCGTTGCTGTAACTTATTTGTTTAGTTTTTAATGTTATTTAGATAATTGACAATGTTACTAACACATTGAAAATGTTACTACTAACACATTGAAAATGTTAATACTAACACATTGAAAATGTTACTACTTACTAGTAAAAATGTTACTTTTTCAAAACATTTTTTCTTATCCATTCACTCGTATAGTCTTGGCAATGTATAACCAGCGTGACAGTTGTCATTGTGGTATTATTCTGCGTAATCAGTAAAATGTCAAATTGTATAATGATTAATGTTATTCGTGTCATACTACAATGATTAAACCTTACTTTCTTATAAACTGTTTACATTCGCTCCTTTATTAAAAATAGTTATTTTTAATATACCTACGATTATTATATATATGTGAAAAGCAATTAAACTACTACTATGTTAAAGAATTAAGTTGACACTTAAAGAATAAATAAACCAATATAATTAATCATATTTCTTTCCGTTTTTTCGAAAACTTATCTTAAAAATAGGCAGCTTTCTAACAACAAAAATAAATGACTTTTCAAGGCTGGCATTAAAATACCTTGAGTAATCTGGTACAGCAATTAAAAATCCCATCTCGACTTAGGGAAAAAACAGATATTAAAAAAGACACTTATTTTTGGACAATTTTCGTGTCTCAGTTTCTTAATAATATAAAACCATCTAAAGAGTAGATAAAAAATCTTTCTCAAAATAAATTTACTATTTTTCATAAGCTATGTTTGAATTAATTCACTATCTTGGTCCTAAAGCCATGACTCTAAAGCAGCGTCTACACTTACGAATATACTAAGAAAGATAAAGTATTAGGTAGAATAGATAATTGTAAGAACAATCTTGTTGTCAACATATGCGTCGTTTATTTGACATTAACTGTAAGAATATGTAATTAATAATATGAAGTTTTAAATAAATAAAGTATTTATGACTAGCTTAATATTGTTTTAATTCTAGCCTCTAAATAGGTCTAGGTAGAATTATATAGTACTTATCTTTCCTCCAACCAGATAGTTAATAAAAGACGGAGTATGTATGAGCATGTATGACATGAAATATGCATCTATTTTAAATGTTAGTTACCATCTGTAAGTAAGTCGTAAGTGGGCAACCCTGGTATCCGAGATTTTAGACCGCCTAAAGGCCTCCGACACGGTCTGATGCTTGAAACAACCGGGACGGATAATTTAACGTGCCATACGAAACACGGTAGCGCTCAGATGGGTATAACTTAGGTTAAAGCGCCAAACGCTAAATTAGAAACACTACACATTTTAAACTGATCCTATTTTCTGTGACCACGGTACCAAAGGTGCCAAAAAATGAGATAAAAATCTAACTAATATTATAAATCTTTGTTACTCTTTCACGAAAAAACTGCAGAACGGATTTGGATGAAACTCATCATCAGAATCAGTTATACATCAGAATAGCACATGGGATACATTTTATCCGTAGTATAGTGTATCCGTAGTTATAAAAAACTAAACTTGAGTATGAATAAGTATTATTAGGTCTTCTTCTTCATCAAGTGGATGGCCAACCTGACCAATCCTTGTGTCAGAGTTATTGAGCCGCCAAAGGCCTCTAACATGGCTCAAGTAACGACTACTATCCGTAGAACGTAACCGAGACCGACGGTTATAAGGTTACGTACAATGTAACAGTATTTCATTTACATAGTAACTTGATTGCAAATCTAATTCAATGTTCAAGGATAGTTGCAGAGATTAGACAAGTTTGAAATGTCGTAAATTACGTTATAAGTGACATTTGAACGTTTATACCTAGAAGTTCTCAAGTTTTAGTAATATCTGCTGTCAGTCCCGGTTATTTCAAACGTTAGACCATGTCGGAGGCCTTTAGGCGGTCTAAAAAGTCTGACCCCAGGGTTGGCCACTGACTTACTGTAAATGAATGAATGAGTATGAGACCTAACATTGTCCAACTTTTTTGAGCAAAGGTCTAAGACATTTATGATCTGAAAGTAGTCTAACTAACTAAGTCTAGTTTAAGACAATTATTTTTGTCAGAAAAATATGTCCTACTAATATTATAAACTAGCAGCGCCCCGCGGTTTTACCCGCGTTGTGCCCGTTCACGTGGGAATTTCAGGATTTTTTTTACATAAAAATCTTCCTCTTGAATCACTCTACCTATTACAAAAAACTGCATCAAAATCCGTTGCGTAATTTTAAAGATTTAAGCATACAGACAAACAGACAAACAGACGCGACTTTGTTTTATACTATGTAGTGATGCGAAAGTGTGTGACGATGGAGGTATGTATGTATGTTTGTTACTCTTTCACGAAAAAACTACTAGACGGATTTGGATGAAACTTTAAGTGTATGTTATACATCAAAATGACCATGTCGGTGGCCTTTAAGCGGTCTAAAAACTCCGATACCAGGGTTGGCCAATAACCTACTCGAGTTGAAATGAACATCAAAATAACACATGGGATACATTTTATCCCGAAATTCCCGAGGGAACGTGTACAACGCGGGTAACACCGCGGGCGCGGCTAGTATTTATATACTTAAGTCAGAGGTTAGGAATACCTTAAGAGAATAAATTAAAAACCTTATATTTCATTAAATTGTTTAATCTATCTACAATTAAAAACAATTTAAAGTTAATCATACAATATTTTAATACAAAACTTATTAGTCCAAGTTTGGTACAAGTTGTAGGAACCAAATATTCATTATTTAATTGGCAAGATAAATAAAAACATAAACAAATACTTAATACTATTGACTTTTATGCTTTCGTCCATTGGTTATGAATTAATCTATACAGGGTGCTCTATGGCTACGTCAATTGATGGTAACACCCTCGGAACACCCTGTATAAGGATACGACATAGGCCTTATTAATAACCGCGGATTAAGAACAGATTAGCTATCAAATGGTTTGTCACTTTCTGACATACGCAATTTTCCGAAGAGCAAAAGAGACAAAACACAGTGTGACGTGTTTTAGTTACACCGCGTTTATGAATAAGGTGGAGGAAGTATACAGCATGTTTCAAGTTGTATTTTTTACGAATCATTATTACTTTCAGCAAATATCAAAAACGAATGGACGATATTGAACACACGAAAAATACGTATTAGTGATATAATTGTAGCAGTCGAAAAATGAAGTTAGTTATATATGTATTTCATATTGTTAGTAGTTTGAGGGTGCGTTCCCACTGAAGCGGAGAGGAGCTATGTGAAGCACAGCCGACCAATCACAGTGCAATACGAAAAGATGATGACAATGGCAATGTGTTGTTTGATAATCCCGCGCTGCCAACAGAAGTAAAATTACTACTCAACTCATCGTGGTTTTTTCTACCAGGAACACTGACACTGGCGGAATTGCGACGAAATGTCAGCAGAAGCCAATAACAATAAAATGGAATTGAATTAACCCCTCGCTGTGATTGGTAGTCGGGCTCTGCACCGTTCCGCTCCGCTTCGATGGATACAAACCCTTATCCTGTGCGTATTTGAGGTAATTATATATAGAATGATAAAATCATTTAATTAATACGAAAGAAACATTAAAAATATAACATACTATTAATTAGTAATTACATTAATAGTATCAGCCTGCAATGTCACTCAGTTGGGCAAACGCCTAAGTATACAATTATATCAAAAGTTGACACTCAATATGCTATTATACATTTTAATTATGTCATTAATCAGCCAAATGAATTTTTAATCCTAATAAAAACACTCACTTTGGGTAATTATGATGAAATAATGTAGGAACAGTTACAAAATGTCCTTGTAAATGTGGTGCTTTTTGAGATGATAATATGTTTTAAAATACTTAGGATATTTAGTGTTTATTTATTTGTGAAAGTTGCTATTCATTTACTATAAATAATTTTTATTGCTCATTAAAAAGTTTTCCAAAATCAACACAATAGATAAAACCCTAAGGGCCTTAAAATAAACGCGTGATAAGAACATTTTAACTATCAAATGGTTTGTCACTTTCTGACATACGCAATTTTCCGAAGAGCAAAAGAGACAAAACACAGAGTAACAGTGTTTTAGTTACATCGTGTTTAGTAAATGATAAAATAGCTATTTACAAATATAAGCCAATTTATACAATATAAAATTTTTGTTTCAAAAATTCGATTTTAATAGGTACATTTACTAATAAATTAATCTTAATATAGATATGTCATGATTTCCAGTACGATAGCTATAAACAAATCTCGTACTTCTTATAATGAATACAAAACAATTAGGTGACTAATTAAGAAAACACTGTTGTTTTAAAGGTGATTAAAATTTCAACAAATTTTAATATAGTCGTGCCATGTCATGTCAGAGGCCTTTGGCGGCTCTATAACTCTGACACCAGGATTGGTCAGGTTGACCATCCACTAGATAAGAAGAATATAGTCGTCGTCTCAACTATTTCCATAAAAATACTTTGCACTTAGGAAATAGTGTATAATGTATTAGACAAGTATGTGTGAATGTGTGTTATTACCGATTAAAAAGATTTATTGCAATTTTAGTTACATTTAAAACAAAAAATACTTTACGCCAGGAAAATTTAACTCATGTCTCTAATATGAAATACACGAGCCCAACTCCGCTGACACAACGAATGTGTCACAAAAGGCGACAAGACTAGACAAGATAGTAAACAGGATAATAAAATAGCAGCGCCCCGCAGTTTTACCCGCGTTGTGCGCCTTCCCGTAGGAATTTCAGAATGACAAATAGCCTATAACCTTCCCGTTGAATGTGGCTATCCATTGCAAAAATAATTATTTTAATAAGGTTAGTAATTTGAGCGCTTTCAAACAAACAAACTCTCAGCTTAATTATATTAAGTATGATACTGTGAGTTGATAGGTGGTCAATGTGTCACCAACCAGCACAGTATTTATCTTGTCGTCAATTCACTTTCTGTGACATTCATTGTACTAGCCGAGCCGGCCCTATGTTATTAAAAAATGGTGCATTTTTAATAAGTTACATGAACAACGTCACCGCCTACAGATAGAAGACATTGACCCTGTAAAAAAGAAAAGTTTTAATGAAAATATTGATAACTTATTATTAATTCCCCTGCAGCGCCCACTAACTAACCCCAATGTAATTTGTGACAGTTTAAATAATAAAGTAGTTACCTGGTTCTTGTGTGCATTATCCTGCAACATCAGCTGCGTGATGTAGTACGAAGTGAGTGCGTTGCCTCCTAGCGCTGCCGTGTACGCGCGGAGTATCGCCATCACCTACAATATTGAATGTGCTATGTCATTTTAAAAAATAAATGACATTTAATTAGACACTTTTTAAGTCAATTAAAAATGACAATATTTAATCTAAGTTAGAGTGTTAGTTTTAGTTACTATTGACAATAAAAAATAGCAAAAAAATCAGTATTTTTTATTACAAATATTTTAGTTTTGCTTTTTTTGTCTTATTTTGTTTTGAGAAATGACACTCATGTTTGTAGTCATTATTTTACTGACAACACTTATCTTGATATTAATTTTTTTTTCAAATTTCGACACTTTTTTATTGTGACATTATATTATTGAGACACATGTTAATTGTGTCACTATTGGTGGCGAGGCGACTGACCTCGCACGTGAAGGTGTGCAGGAACCCGCTGAGGCCGCCCTGCTCGCGCACGGCGGTGGTCTCGCGCACGAACAGCAGCCGCAGCGCGCACACGCGCCGCGACCCCGCCCCGCCCGCGACTACCGACAGCGACGTCACCGCTACCGCGTGCGGGGACTGCGACACAACAAAACATATTACTGTATTTTGAACTAGCAGCGCCCCGCGGTTTTACCCGCGTTGTGCCCCTTCCCATGGGAATTTCGGGATGAACAATAGCCTATAACCTTCGCGTTGAACGTGCCTATCTATTACAAAAATAATTATTCAAATCGGACGGGTATTTCCCGAGATTAGCTCGAACATACAAACAAACAAGTATAGATTGAAATTACGTTTACGGATACACTTCGCTTTTATTTTATATTTTTATCTGAAGTTTCGGCCTGAAGACTTCTGTAACCACGGTTCCTGTAAAGGGATGTATAAAATAGATACCTGTCCAGTGTCCTTCTCCACGACATCCTGCAGCTGGTTTTTGGAGACGAGCTGTTCCTCGTCGAGCTCGAAGATGTCGTCGTCAGCGTCGCCCGCGCCGGCCTGCGGCGCCGCCGCCGGCTCCGGCTTGCTCGGGTCGGCTAACGGGATGGCTGTGCCCGACAGCACCAGTTGAATCTCATCCTCAAATAATTAATTATAATAATCTAAGTTATATGTAGGTATGTTTTATGGGAATTATATATTACTAGCGACCCGCCCTCGCTTCGCTTCGGGTAATCAAGATTTCATGTAGGAAAATCGGGATAAAACATTGCGTGTCTCCCGCAGGAATATACACAATCAAAATTTCAAGTGGGAAATTGGGGATAAAATATTACATGTCTCGTGCGAGTATATATGTATACACAATCAAGATTTCATGTGACGAAGAATTCGGGATAATACCTACATAGCGCGTCTTCGTCGTTCGTAGTTCGTAGGTAGGTACCTATATCCCCGCGCGCTTTGACCGCACGAAACAGTTAGTTATTTTGTAAGCAGCGCCCCGCGGTTTTACCCGCGTTGTGCCCGTTCCCGTGGGAATTTCGGGATTTTTTTTACATAAAAACCTTCCTCTTGAATCACTCTACCTATTACAAAAAACCGCATCAAAATCCGTTGCGTACTTTTTTGCATACAGAAAAAGATTTAAGCATACAGACAAACAGATAAACAAACACGAAACAGAGACGACTTTATTTTATACTATGTAGTGATATTTCTCATCATAACTCTGAAACTAACTGTCCGATTTTAATAATTTAAAGAGGTATACAAAGAAACATAATTAACCTTGATTGTAGAGCCATTTATTTTGATGTAGATTCATATCATCATATGAATATCATCAACTTAAAATTACACTCCTTTTTTAAGTAATTAATTTTAACTAAAAACAGTTATTGTGGCTTAACTATAATAGTTAGACATATGCCCTCGCGAACTTATTTGTTCGCAATTATATGTACTTTGATTGTGTAGAACATTGTTTTTGTGTATCATCAATAGATTTAGTAGCGCACGCCAATAACCAATTTTTTTAGGCATGTTTTTCATACCTTGGGTTACATATACCCGCGTTGTGCCCGTTTCCGTGGGAATTTCGGGAATTTTTTTACATAAAAACCTTCCTCTTGAATCACTCTACCTATTACAAAAAACCGCATCAAAATCCGTTGCGTAATTTTAAAGATTTAAGCATACAACCAAACAGACACGAAAAAGAGACGACTTTATTTTATACTATGTAGTGAAGGTTGCCCTAAGACCGATATTTGTATAAAATATTTATTGGGCGATACGAATATGAGCAATGTAATGGAGTGATTATAAAAACAAAATTCACTAACCCTATCTAATATAATAACATACCTCCGGTAAGTCCAAATGTAATGTAGTATGTACCGCAGTGGGCGCACGTCGCCTCAACTTATACGAGACGGCGTCTAACGCGCGACAAACGCCGCGTTCCGCCGCCGTAGCGCCGCCGGAAGATAGGGATAGGCGGCAGCGAGAAACCTGGGGATAGGTTCGTAGCAATGTCGTACTCAGTTGAAAAAGTCGTAGCTAGCGTAGTACGATTAAAGATCCGTAGCATAGTTAGTAGTAGATTTGGAGATTCGTAGCAATTTCGTAGTCGAAAAAGTCGTAGCAAGCGTCAGTTAGGAAACCCGTAGCAAAATACGTAGTAGATTTGTACATTCGTAGCAGTTTCGTAGTCAATTGAAAAGTCGTAGCAAATGTAGTCGGTTTCAAGATCCGTAGCACAATTCGTAGTAGATTTGGAAATTGGTAGCAATTTTGTAGTGAGTTTGGATATTCGTAGATCGCAGATTTTTTTTATCAACGACACTATCGAATGGCTTGTTTCTTCTTAAAATGATCACGTTATATCACGAATAATGAATAAGCACCAAAAATGTAATGTTGGTGAAAATTCTTATAATTCAGGTTTTTAAAATTTTTCTCAAAAGCTCGAAAAATGCCCGAAACTGCATTTTTCGAGCATTTTTCGCTATTCAAACTATGAAATGCGAAAAATAGGGGCATACATTTGGAAATTCCCCCAGTATATTGTCAACATACCTGTACGAAAGCCAGAGGCGGTTGTCTCTGTGCTTTTAGAGTTGGACTCCAAGCTGTCAGTGGAGGCTTCCGTACACAGAGCAAGCGGGCTGTTTCCACCTGCATACAAATAAGTCACCATACTAAGTCCTATTAATATTATAAATGCGATGTATGTATGTGGGATCTTGAAGCAAAACAAACGGTTGTATTTCTTGTTTAACCATTCATTTTTAATTCACCGTAAATCGTCGTCGTGCCGCCTAATTTTTCTTCCACCTTCTTCTTTATCTCTATCATTCACTCAATCACTCACTCACATCCTGTTTCATTCACTATTCCGTTCCATTTCATTCACCACTCATACGTAAATAATTACCGGCTAGATATCATCCAACATTCAATATTTGTTACTCATTTTCACAAAAACAGAACGGATTTGGACAAAACTTTACATTAATATAGGTTATAACATCAGAATAACACATGGGATAAATTTTATAAAAAAAAGTATTAGCCTGTAATGTCCTACTGCTGGAAAAAGGCCTTTCATGTCATTGAAAATATCAGTACAGTAAGGAGGTAAATTTTCTTTTCCTCTTCACTGTACATTTTGTCATGAAACATTAGTAACTCACATCTTCCGCCTCGTCCAACTCTAACACACACGCGTCCTTGTCGCCCGCGAGGTCGAGCGCCGGCGGCTCGACCGACGAACAACATGACACTGCATTACTTTCAGGTATAACTGCAACAATTGACAGTATATTTATTTTACACTTGCCGAAGAAATAAGACAAGCAACTCATGTTAACAGAAAAAAGACGTGTGGCACTCGGGGACTGCCGCGGTAAAGCTATTGCATAGTTATTTTTTGTATCACTAGATGGCGTTAGTGGGGAGCGTGAGGTTTTTTCATTACGGAATTTCTGGATTCGGTCCCCGCGCTCAAGGCCCGCGATAGGAGCTATGCAATAGCTTAAAAATAAATAATTATGTATTGGCACAATTACAAGAAAAGAAAAGTATTAGCCTGTAATGTCCCACTGCTGGGAAAAGGTATAGACAGTAGACTCACCCGCGTCGTACCCGTTGGCCGCCTTGTTAGCCACAAACGTGTCCCACAGCGCTCTCTGGATTTCCAATGCTTCTTTGTCCTTTTCTGACGCCTGCAAAACAAATCAAAACTTGTTTGGCGTGTTTGCATAAATGCGGTTCGTATCAAAATTGACCAAAGACAATGCAGTATCAATGAGGTGAAAGAGCTCAACTCTTCTATAGAACGCACTCTTATCGTATCAATGGCGCAAGAAATATAGTTACAACAAATAGTATTACGGTTTTTGGGATTCAAAAATTTAATTCTAAGTACTCTATAAACTGATTTTTTTATCCAACTATATTGTTTCGACATTAAGATTTAGTTACCTTGATCCTCGGTGGTGTAGGCGGTGGTAACGCAGTCAGTTTGCAGGCGAGCCCGCTGGCGAGAGCTAGCACACAACGATCACCGACCGCTATTTGTGTTTGTAGAGAGAATATCGCGTTTGCACCCTGTGAATAACGAAGTCTTTATGAAATGTTAGGATGAGATATGGACCCAAAATGGAACCTTGGGGTACACCAAACCACATGTTTGTATTAGGAATGTAAGTATGAGTTTGTATCGTATCATTGTATTAGTGAGTATAGATAAATTACACTAGAACTTTTGATTTAATGCCTAAATAAATATCTTTAGGAACTTTCAGATTATATTTTAAATACAATTTTGAACAACCAGCTTTTCTTAAACATATTAAAGTACTGAATAGGTTTGTGTATATTATTATTTATTTTCTCTCCTATTCTCTTTTCCTTTTCTTCTATTATCTATGCTTTCCATCCCATTCTCTCTTTTTTTATACGTGGATATCTGTAAGACTTCCTTTGTTTCAGTATGTGGGTAACGTTTATGTATATTTCTTTTCTCTCCTATTCTCTCCTCCTTTTCCGTTTTATCTATTCTTTCCATCCCCTTTTCCCTCTTTTTTTACATGGGTATGTGTAAGACTCCCTTCGTTTCCAGTATGTTACCTGCATCCGTAGCTTGGCGAGCAGCAGGCGGTGCAGCTCGTACTCGAGGAACGGCAGCTGGTCGGAGAGCTCGCGCGCGCCCGCCTCGCCGCCGCCCGCCGCGCGCCGCGACCGCCCCGCTGCGGATATACCAAACAGTTTCACATGAAAAATAGCCTATATAACCTTCCCGTTGAATGTGGCTATCTAGTACAAAAATAATTATTCAAATCAGACTGGTAATTTCCGAGATTAGGTCGAACATACATAAAGCAACTTACAAATTTTACTTTTTTACATATAATATTAGTATAGATTATGTATAAATTAAATATGCAGTTATTAACAAATTTTAAATGTTTTGAAAACGGTTATACTCATATACAGGGTGGAAAGAAGTGAGATACGAAGGTATATTATAGGTACAGGGGTATATAATAATTTTTGTTGGTGGTTCATTCAATTATTCTTCATGGGTTACCTGTCATTTAATCCATGTTAAGAACATATATTCTCTCGCTCTTATGACCCTATTGATCTATGTTACATTACACCTCAACAAATACACTTTTCGACCATTTTCCCTAAGCAACATTGGAATAAAAATAAAAAATATACACACAAAAAAGAATGAGACTTGACTTACCGACAGCTGTCAAAGTGACAGCTTTAGGGTAGGCCGCCAATCTGCTTGGCTTGTCACAAGTCGCTAGTAACACGGCGGGGACTCGAACACGTCTAGGAAATAAATAAGGTATCAAAAAATATTGGTTCGACTTCGGCGAGGTTCAAGAAGTAAAAATATTAATTGCTAGCAGCGCTCGCGGTTATCCCCGCGTTGTGCTCGTTCCCGTAGGAATTTCGGGATGAAAAATGGCCCATACCTACCTACATACCTTCTCGTTAAATGTGGCTATCCATTACAAAAAGAATAATTCAAGTTGGATAGGTAGTTTCTGTAATTAGTACGTTCTAACAATCAAACTCTTCTTTCAAAACAAAAAAAAACAAAGCTATAAGTATACGAATATTAGTATAAATAGTTAAATTTAATAAGTTAAATAAGGGTTCTCCGACACCCCTATTTATATAATCCTGAAAATGTAATCTCACCGACAGCCGCCACACGTAGAGAGCTCGGCGCGGTACGGGCCGACGCCAGGAGAGTACGGCACGTGCGCGATGGAGCAAGCATCTTCCCAGTCTGTTGTCTTTGGATTGGACACTGAAATAGACAAGTAGACAAAGATAAGCAATCTGTGTCTTTACATGCCAATGTATTTATTACTAGCCGCGCCCCGCGGTTTCACCCGCGTTATACCCGTTCCCGCGGGAATTCCGGAATTAAAAGTAGCCTATGTCCTTTCTCAGGCTTTGGACTTATTGTGTGCCAAATTTCATTTAAATCGGTGCAGTAGTTTTAGCGTGAAAGCGTAACAGACAGGCAGACAGAGTTACTTTCGCATTTATAATTATTAGTTAGGATTGACACTACTAAGACAGAGTTACGTGGTTACCTGAGACAGCCTGATCGATATCTGCATTGAAGTCACAGTCGAGGTTGATGACGGCCGCAGTGCCTGACGCCGATAGCACGCATACATCGTCGCTGAAAGGTTACCGTTATCAATTAGTATATTCTGAAGGTTACTTGTGAAGGATCGTGAAATGTTCTATAGCTTGCTATTGCAAATTCGCGAAAGATTCAGTCGTAAACTGAGGGACTACCATTCCAAAACCATGACGTCCTGTTTTATTTCGTTCCATTGATGTGTAACGGATTTTTTATTTTAGTATGATTATGTTATATGATACTAGCAGCGCCCCGCGGTGTTAACCGCGTTGTGCCCGTTCCCGTGGGAACTTCGGAAATTTTTACACATATAAACCGTCCACTTGAACCACTCTATCTATTACAAAAACCGCATCAAAATCCGTTTCGTAATTTTAAAGATCTAAGCATACATAGAGACAAACAGCGGAAAGCTACTTCGTTTTATACTATGTAGTGATGTTATGTAATTAACATATTATCATGAACTTCCAAAAAAATCCTCTATATACCTACCTAAAATTAAACAACAAACATTAAACTCCTCACCATATAGCGACTTTCTCTTCATACGCGAGCACGGCGTTGCAGCGTAACGCCCTGGCGTGCGCGCGTAACTCCGTGCGTAAGTCGGGCCACGCGACGCCAGGCGCGCCCGCAGCCTCCACCAGACGCACGGCACGAGACATCACCGTACCACCTATAGGTAGACACAGGATATAGCTTGGCGTAGTTTGACCAAGCGATGTAAGTCCATTGCGATTGTTAAGCAACGTGCAGCTCGATGGGTGGCCGATAGGGGCATTTCTATCCGAGCGGTGGTGCTTCGGAGGGCACGTAAAGCAGTCCCGGGTGTTTTAATCGTTAGACCATGTCGGAGGCCTTTAGGCGGTCTAAGAACTTCCGACACCAGGGTTGGCCACTAACTTACTCGAAATGAATGAAGAACAGGATAGTAAGGTTGAGACAAAGGTCTCACTGCTGGGCAAAGGCCTCTTATCTCACTGAAGATATCAGTACAGTGAGGAGGATTAAGCGTAATCACCCCGCTCGCCTAACGCGGATTGGTCACCCGAGCCATGTTTGAGAAGTAGGAAACATGTTTTCGCTCGAACCGGGAATTGACCCTGGGTCTTGGCAGGCGAGTGCACATACCTCTAGTAATTTATAATAAACCATATGAACCAAAAAATTATGAGTACATAAAGTTCACAAAACTCACCAATATGCACAATGAACCCTGAAGGGTATTCCTTCATGGTCAAGAAGGGATACTCCAACAAATCCAAGTTGTTGCTGTTCATCGATGGTTTGAGGATGGCGCCTCCACCACTACCGACGTTAACAGCCGATGTGTTTAGTGAGCCACCTAGATTGGAAAGTGGGTGTAGTGTGCAGTGTCTAGGTTTAGAAGTAGGTAAAATTATGAAGAGGAGCAGCCGTAGAGTCTTGTAGTGGTATTTATAATGGCATATAAGATTAGTTTTGTGATTGAATTAGTACCTACAGTGATTTCAACTTTAGATAATATGTCATCCTCAAAAATACACCTCAGGATGTCATTGCCATTCATCGATTAGTATCTAAAGCTACGCTGATCTTTAGATTGTGAATTAATGACTAAATTACATCATGGATGGGAGGAACTATCCCTAGAAACGGATATGGATGCTTTTGGTCAAAAGACAGATACAAAAACCCTCCGTCACGATGGAAGGTTTAAACGACACGTCGTTTTCTAATCTCGCATTACTTGATTACCCAGAGCTACGTTGATTGCCTGTTTAAAGAATACACTTACCTTTAGGCGTTACACTGAGATCAGAGTCAGACGATCGCCTATGTATCCCCATCGGCGTCGAGGTGGAGTTGAGCGACGAATTCTGCGCGTGCGCCGACCCCACCGGCTCCTTCCCGCCATAAGACTCGTGGCGGGAATGCTTCGGCGATCCTCTGTCCTTCTCTCCCCTATCTCTGTCCCTGTCGGCACCGCACGCTGCATGCGAGTTATCACACACACTAACACTGTTAGACTCAAACGACTCATCCAAGCTACGGTCGAAACTGCTTTCGGAAACTGATGGTATAGTCTCTAGCGGACCACTAAGTATGGGGTGAAAATGTTGCAAGACTGGCGCTCGTGTTACGTTGGGTTGTGCGGTGTTAGGCGATTCTTCGGACTGTTTGGATTCGGCAACAGACTGGATACTGTCTTGACGAATCAGCTTCTTTTGTTTGATCGAGTCTGAGTTAGATAAAGCCTCTTTTGTTATAGCTTTTTTCGGCGATTCGTTTTTATTTACATTTGTGTCGTTAAAGGCATCAATAGATTTGCTTTCATTAGATTGTGTATTGTCTTTTAACAATTTGTCCGTAGTTTTTAAATTATTTGGTTTAGAAACTTCTGATTGTATTTTATTTGGTTTTATCAATTCATCTGTTTTAGTAGTCATTTTAGAAACTTCGTTTGGATTATTGCTAGAGGGTATTTTAATGTCTACTAATTCAATACCTTCTTTATCATTTGCAAATGGCATTTTCACATTCTCATCATGTCTGGGGTACATGGTTTGCATTCGATCTATTAGCATAGTCTCCATAGCAGTTTGTACCAAAGTTTGGGTTTCTCTATGATCAACTTTAGGGTTATGCTTAATGTCTTTATCTTCATTATTATCGATAGCAGATTCTTGTACACTTACAACGTCAGGGTTTACTAAGGCTTGAGCTTTTTCTAGAAGCATTGTTTCCATTGCAGTATGTACTAGACCTTTAGATTCAATTTCTGGGACTGCAACTTTATCATGATCATTAGAAGGTATTGCAGGAGTAACTTCAGTTTCCGGACTGATTAGATTTTGAACTTTATCTATAAGCATTGTTTCCATAGCTGAATGGATTAATCCCGTAGGTTTTACTTCTATATCTCGAGAATTAAGACTTTTGTGAGATACATTATCTTGTGAATCTATATGAATGGGGATAGGCTCAGTAGAATCTGACATTACTGCTTGTATTTTATCCATTAGCATAGTTTCCATAGCTGAATGGATTAATCCTGTAGGTTTTACCGCAATATCTCGAGAATTATGACTTTTATGCGATATATTATCTTGTGAATCGATATGAATGGGGATAGGCTCAGAAGAATCTGACATTACTGCTTGTATTTTATCCATTAGCATAGTTTCCATAGCTGAATGGATTAATCCCGTAGGTTTTACTTCTATATCTCGAGAATTATGACTTTTGTGAGATATATTATCTTGTGAATCGATATGAATGGGGATAGGCTCAGAAGAATCTGACATTACTGCTTGTATTTTATCCATCAGCATTGTTTCCATAGCTGAATGGATTAATCCTGTAGGTTTTACCGCAATATCTCGAGAATTATGACTTTTATGCGATATATTATCTTGTGAATCGATATGAATGGGGATAGGCTCAGAAGAATCTGACATCACTGCTTGTATTTTGTCCATTAGCATTGTCTCCATAGCTGAATGGATTAGGCCAGACTCTTTAACACCCTTTTCTTTAGGACTACTTTTCTTAGAATGTTCATTATTTTCAAATTTAGAGTCTGCGTGAATAGGTATAGGTTCTGGTGAATCAGGCATCATAGACTGAGCCCTATCCATCAACATTGTCTGCATTGCTGTATGTACTAACCCACCAGATTTAACATCATGCTTTGAATGTTTCCTATGGAACATATTCTCGAAATGTATATCAGGAGTGAGCATTGAATGAACTTTGTCTTTGATCGAAGTTTTAATGTTAGTATCGATTTTAGGTAGTTTATGCTTGTGTTTATCGTGGTGTTCTTCATTAATATGATCATGGCTTCCAAAGTGTACACCATAAGGGTTATTTTCCATTGCACTATGAACGCTTTTATGTTCAGGTACTTCAAACATTCTGTCAACAACGTTGTCAACTCCAGTAAAATCTTCAGATTGTCTTTTAGGCGTGACTGCCACGATTCTCGGAGTAGTCGATCCTGTAGACGTCTGCACCTGTCCCATCTTTAGCTTGCTATCAAACTCTCTGATCTTGTGCTCGACGAGTTTCTCACTAACATCATTAAAGAATTGTGTATTAGCATTGGGTTCAGGCGATGATGGTACAAGCAGAGTATCTACTTTATCTATAAGGATGGTCTCCATAGCGGTATGAATCAAACCGGTCGATTTGAGAGGTTTCTCTTTCTTATGATGGTGATGATCGTGATCGTCTCTACCATGATAAAGGAGTGAAAGACCACTAAATGAAGCTCTAGATACGGGCTCCGAACCAATGTACATAGACACTTTAGCGCGATCGAACTCATCGCTCTTACATAGCTTGTTGTTTTGGAAGCCGTCCTTGTCTAAGCTAAGCAAATCAGAGTAGGAGAGAAAGTGAGAACCTAATACTGTCTCGCTTGGGACTCTAGATGGAACGTCAGACGATGATCCGTTATGGCTGAGGGATTTCTCGTGCTTTTTCTTTGGTAACAATGAGTAATGGGATAGACTTTTGATCATATTGTTCTTTGTCAGCTTTGACAGTTGATCTCTAATACGTTTTGATGAGCGACCGACGAAACTACGCTTTTCGGTAGGAGATGAAGGAGCACTAATGCTTGTAGAATGCTTTTTGTGTGCAAAGGGATTATGAATCTTAATATAATGGGAATTAGGTTTGGTTACACACTTTTCTGGGCTGGCCGAAGTCGATGGCGTATTGATAACCTTCTCAGGATACTCTTGAACTTCCTTGGGTTGTATCTGTGTTGGTATAGTTGCAACTGGTACATTTGCTTCAATAGTAGGTACTGATTCTTTAGATATCAGTTTTATATCTTCTGCCATCTGCACGTCGTTAGGGTTAGGAGGAGAATTTTGCAAAGAACTAAGTTTTCGATCCATTTCCGCTACAATGGCCGGATTAACTGCATGATTCATAATGGAATTAACGATAGAAGCTGTAGTTTCTAATTCTTCAGAATCACTTTTGTCTGAACTCTCATATTCTTCTTCCTCCGAACTTGAGTAGATAGAACTATCTCCCGATAAAGCTGACGATACAGATCCATAGTAGCCTACATCTCCAGGCAGTTTAAGTAGGTTTTCGCTCCTACCAACCATTGGACTAGTAGGACAAGACTCCGAAATTCTACGTACAGGCTCATCGTTCTCATTAGTCTCAGAATGAATATTCTTAAGAGATGTGAAATGTATTTCGGGTACAGTTTTATTATCAATATTAGTTTTAGCAATTCCTTCGTTATCTTTTGCTATTTCTTCCTCTGCATTGATATTATGTTCAGATTCGCTAGTTTTTCTTACGGTTGAACTAGGAGAGTTTTGTTCAGAGTCTTGTGTCTCAGCAATGCATGCTAGACTTGTATGAACATGTATAACCGACCTGGCTAGTATAGAAGCCATACCAACACCCTCATCTTGTTTATTAGCGGAAACCTTTTTAAACGTAGGCGTTTTCAACCTTTTCAGTTTACCGAACTCATTTTTAATATCAATGATAGATATCTTAGACGTGTCAGAAGAATTAGATTTAATAGAGACACTATCATCGTCTTTCTTAGATTTACGTTTGGTAAACTTTTTGGTGAAGAAATTCTTTTTGAGATTTTTGATTTTTTTGATCGGTCCGGATGAGTCTGAATCGGAATCATTCTTATTGAGTAGTTTGTTTAGGTCTGTTTGATCTTCGCTTAAATGACGTAGACTTTTATGAGCTATGTCTTCTTCTTGGTATATCGAGGCGGAACCAGCATAACTGTTGATGCTGGCTGCTCTTCCTCTATCCAATTTTCCGTCATCATCATCATCCCCTGCCTCAGGATCGTCCATCAATGATGTAGCTTTAGGATTCAAAATGCTGAGCATTTTTTGAAGCTCGTCTCTATGAGTGCTGTAGTACTGACTCAGATCAGTGACTGAATCGTCATCTGTTGCCAAAATGTCCAAACATTTTTTTAATTGTCTATGTTTATGTGAACACGACACGACACACCATGCAAACATATATTGATCAGTATAATTTTCTTTTAAAATAATAAATAATTAAAAAGACTAATCTTCATAAGTAAGATAAATAGAAGTTTTCCTATAAAGATTAAAATAACTTGATTTTCTGTAAACTGCTTAGGTCAATAGTAAAAAACTTTAATTGTACTATTATTATATTTAAAAAATACTTTTTATACAGAAATACCTATTATATGGAACTTGAGTTTCAAACTCGATTTTTCAGCATAAAAAAATATGTCTATAATATACATTTAACAACTTTGAACTCTTTGCCTTCGAAATAAGAAACAAATTAGAATACTCACTGTTGTGTACATGTGATGTTTATAGGCTGATACGGTGTTGGTAATGGAGTGATGCTGACTGCCGTACCTTTAAGACGATTAAACAAATTAAATATACAAAAATTACATACAACTAGTATGTAATAATTGATGTCTGTCCGTTTATTTTAAGAGACACGAAACCTAGTTTAGGTAGTATATATGCCCCGCGGTTTTATTTACCCTGGTGTCGGAGTTTTTAGACCGCCTAAAGACCTTCAACATGGTCTGACGCTTGAAAGAACCGGGACCGACTGCTTAACGTGCCCTCCGAAGCACGGTAGCGCTCAGATAGAAATGCCACTATCGGCCACCCATCCATGAAATTAGGTGAAAGTGAAGACCTATATACGTATTTACCTATAGCTCTGGCCACGACGCCTGCCTCCCCTTCCAAATCGAAGTCCTGTTGGTATCCCACCACTGCGTTAGCTCCCAGCTCTGCCGCCTTTAGGCCGACAAGGCGTTGCACCTAAAACAATTGTATAATTTTTAATATGTTTATATTATTCGCGTTGTAATCGTCCCCGTACAAGGTTTTTATATAAGAAAATAAGGAATAAAAACTCGAAATTCCCACAGGAACGGGAGCGGTGCGGGTGAAACCGCGGGGCACAGCTAGTAAACCAATAGATAACATTCAGCTCACCTGATTACTCAACTTGATGAAGGCGACTTGGCGCGCCTCGTTGCTGGCGCGGGGGGTGCGGATCTTGTCGATCCACTGGTACTCGGGGTCGTCGTTCACCACCAGCTCCTCCACGAACCCATGGATAGAGGTCGCGCGGTACCCGGGGGGGATCATTGGACCTGGGTCGCAAAAGGGGGTACATTAAAAAATAAATGGACCAAAGAAAATTATACACATGCATTATATGGGGGCCCTATAATAGGGGGGTCGAAACGTCGATAAAAAGAGACCGAAACGTGTTGAGGAACACTCAACAGCGACCTCCGTCATACTAAATGAAACGGGTCTATATCGCGGATAATTTAACGTATTTTACTAAAATACATACCCGACGTTTCGAGCGGATTGCACCGCTCGTGGTCACGGGATGACTGATAGTATAATGAGTGCCAATCGTGTGAGTTTATAAAGTAAGTGACCTCCGTCACAAACAAATAATAATGCTCAGACACTTTTCCAAACACTCACAATGAAAGAACTGCACCCCACAGCTGGAAGTCTTGTATTTGTTGAAGTCAGACAGCAGTTCCACCTTCACGATGACGTTCAGCTCTCCCCGGATGCCGTGCATCGTGTCGAACACGGGAATCCAGCCGGAGAGGACGGCTCCTAGAGATGTGGGTGGAAAATCGGTTTGAAGTCATTGATCGTGATACATAGTCTTATGAATAAGGGGAAAACGCCACATGCTAAATACGGTTAATCAGAGCTAAACTGTTGACTGCAACCCGCAACCCCCTGCACAGTAAGCGCTCTAACAAACACTGTGCCAACGGGCTTGGCAAACACTAGTTCTTGCGGTAACAAAGTATTAAAAATTATGCGTAGCGTAGGGTTATAAGCTATGTAACTACCATATTTAATCCAAATAAATTCTATTCATATATATAAAACTACGTTACCTACATGTTTGACCATAAACAGCTGGACTAGGAAGGTGAATATTTCATGTCAAGTATTTTTCATAGTTCAATTAAAAAAATGGCGATTATCTAGTAAAGCTGCCGATCCCTTACCTCCCGGATTACCGGTGCCCTTGACATTATTGGCCTCCCTGGCCAGCAGCGGCGCGAGGCTGATCACCACCTTCCCGATGGCGTCGTTGGCGGAGTAGGTGTCGTGGTCCATGAGGCGAAGCTGGAGCGGTTCGTCTTGAAGCTCAGATTCTTCTACCTGAGATGGTTGGTTAGATATGAAAGGGAATATCTATCTGTCTATACCATAGACAGTAACCTCTTTACTGCGCTCAATCTAAGTAGGTATACTCGTTACAAATATAAAGTAAAGTATTAGCCTGTAATGTCCCACTTGTTGGGCAAAGGCCTCTCGTCTCACTGAAGATATCAGTACAGTGAGGAGGTTTCAGGCGTAATCACCACGCTTGCGTACAAATATAATAAAGTTGAAAAGGTTTTTGTTGTTGTTTTGAACGCGTTAATCTTAGGAACTACAAATCCGATTTGAATGATTATTTTTGTAATAGATAGCCACATTCAACGGGAAGGTTATAGGCTCCTTTTCATCCCTAAAATCTAACGGGATCGGGCACAAAGCGGAGAAAACCGCGACGCGCAAAAATTAGTATATTTACAGGTATATAGTTAGATAGCCTAGTGTGGATAATACTCCCTAACATTGGTCACCATTCGTCTTTGCCGACATTGAAAAACAAACTCTGATTAATTTATGTTTGGTTGGAGGAACAATGTTTGGACATTAGTTACCCCGAATATAAATCAATCAAGCTACCGTTTAAACTACCCACAACTTTACGACCAACGAGATTTATTTTATTAAAAAAACTTGACTTCTAACAAATATAAGGGTTCCTTTCCACCATCGGTATATTATCTTACTAGCTGCACCCGCGTTATTACCCGCGATGTACCCGTTCCCGTGGGAATTTCGGGATGAAATGTATTCCATGTGTTCTGTATAGCCTATATTACTGTAAAGTTTCACCGAAATTCGTTCAGTAGTTTTTGCGTGAATGAGTAACAAACATACATAGGTAGGTACATCCATCCTGACAAACTTTCGCATTTCTAATATTAGTAGGATGTTACGTTTGATATAATTGGTGGATAACACCATCGCTATATAGTAACGTATGATTTGATTGGTGGGCACCAAAAGTATTATACAGCGTAGCTCTGAAGAACAGACACTTCATTTGTTGCTGTACTGTGTAGCTATGTAAATACAGTATGAATAGAATAGTATAATTCTATGAATATGTTCAACATGTCATTCTAATCCAAAAATTAACTCTTATATCACTAGTGATATAGACCTTGGTCTAGGCCATGTAATAATTTAAAAATTACTGAACAAAAATGTCTAGATCTATAAACAAATCCGAAATAGAATAGTGAATGAAGTACCCAACTAACCTACTAACTAATAAAAAAACAAAATCAAATAGAACGCGAAAATAATTCAAATTAATACCTACATACTCTAAATACCGACATAGCATTAGGAATAGCTAGAATCAATTACGTTCATCAGATCGGAGCCAAATATTAACGAAATTTATCTGAATAGCCACCGCACATGTGGCTAACATCACATAGACACATTGGCAATGTGTCAAGTCTTTTTGAATCACAAACATTGTGGAAATACTCTGCTAATAACTGGCAGACAAACACTAGACATTAATATAAATACAATGCATTTCCAACATTTGCATGTTGCCAATTTTTGTTCATAATTCAGTTGTTTTAATAGAAATGTTGTTATGACTAACTTTGAAAAAAGAACAATATTCTTGTAAATGTCGGTGGAGATAAAATTATGTGATTGTTTGCGAGGTTGTATGTATGTATGGATGTTTGTAGCCTAAAGTAAGTGAAGTGAGTATTAGCCTGTTATGTCCCACAGCTGGGCAAAGGCCTCTCATCTCACTGAAGATATCAGTCCAGTGAGGAGTTAGTGACTGTAGTCTACCAAATCTAAAATTCCGATTTTTTGTCATTAGCGTTTTTACAGACCACAATTTTGGTAAATCATTTTTTTCTTACGAGAGTTAAAATGTGGACTATTGTGTTCAATTTACCACTAAGAGACTCTTTCTGACTAGGAAAAACGTCTAGTGATTTCAATCCATTTTTACCCCTTAACTGAACCCTTATGTTTTTGACTTTTCTTAATGGCAGAAGTTGTCTTTGGTTTAAAACCTAAATAATTGTTTGAAGTTCAACTCTTGCAATAAAAAATAAAAAAGACAATAGGTACTCCTCAAATTATAAAATAAACTAGCAGTGCCCCGCAGTGTTACCAGCGTTGTGCCCGTTCCCAAGGAAATTTTGGGTATTTTTATACTTATAAACCGTCCTCTTGAATCACTCAATCTATTAAAAAAACTGCATCAAAATCCGTTGCGTAGTTTTAAAGATCTAAGCATACATAGGGACAGACAGCGGAAAGCTACTTTGTTTTATACGAAAACCAGCGCTGCCCGGGGTGTCTCGCCCTGGGCAGCAAAAGCTGAGCCATCGCCTTTTGCTAAATGTAATTTGTTAATTGTGATTCTGTCTTTGATTTTTTTTAAAGCAATAAATGATTTTTTATTTTTTATTTATTTTATTTACGTAGTGATAGTGACGGAACAATATATTTTGTTTTTATTTTAGATAACCGTGTAGGTTGTTATTTATTGTGTACAAATGTAAACACCACACTATTATTTAAAGTCCTGTTTTTAAGTTCCATTTTGTTTACCACCTCATTTTAGGTCAAAATAATGAATGTCTCATAAAACAATCAACATTATTACCCATTCATTCAACAGTAACAGCTTAAGGAATATAATCATTCTGATTTTATTGGAAAGGCATCTTACTAAATTCATGATAGAAAATAATATAATTAGGATTGCGATATTTAAAGAGGATTATTTTCTTTCAAAGGACTTCATACTTGCTGGTAAATGCACATATAAAGGTCCTAGGAAAGAATATATAAAACTAGCTGTTTCCTGCAGTTTTACCTGCATTTTGTTCACATTAAACCTTTTAATAGCCGTTGAATGTGGCTATCCATTACAAAAATAATTATTCAAATTGGAATACATAATTTCTGAATAAGTGCATTCAAACCAACAAAAAATCATATTATATTAGTATTCAGCTCTATTATATTAGTATACATGGGACAACATTATTTTATGACTATGTATTTTTAATTTCTATTCTTAAGAGCGGCCAACCCGTCTTACTTTTCATACAAACGCTGTTACGTGATTACGGCGTTGTTATAGATCTTTCTTTGAAAATTTTTAGCTAATAAGTATCTTATGCACTATATCTAGGTTTCTATCATAAAAGAAAATCAAAATTTTTAGAAACAAATTCAGTATAAGCCTCCGAAAACCGGCTTTTTTGCACAAATTTTACCTGAACTTTGGGCGGTCATATTGTACTTATAAATTGTAAAATTAAAGAAAATATTATGATAGAAACATCGTAAATATAATGGAGATTTTAAATAACAATCATTTATTTTACAAACATGCAAGGTTTATTAATAAACACGTATATCCTGGAACATGTTTTATGAAGATTCCGCACACTATATTTTGTTCAACGTTATCGCGGTCTCTCTTGCTGGTTGACAAGTGACGGAAAGAGGTATGCGGGGGACGAGTCTATCTATGAATGGCGCACTCGCTCGCTAGCTCGCTAGTTCGGTCGCTCGCTCGCTTTGTATATAACGTTCTTCGTTCTTTGTATTATTGTATTGTGCCTACGATATATTTACTAGCTGCGCCCCGCGGTTTTACCCGCGTTGTGCCCGTTCCCGGGGAAATTTAAGAACCACTCGACCGATTTTGTGCAAACTTCACATAAACCATCTACTAAATAGTCCGAACAAAGCCTAAATATTTAGTTTGGATAGGTCAGCCCGTTCACGAGTTATAAAATTACAACGAAAAGTGGCATTGATTTTTGTATACCTATTTCCATAATATCCCACACGTAGGTTCTCTCGAACTTATTTGTACGCAATAATGATTACTTTGATTATGTCGAACAATGTTTTTATATATCATCAATAGATTTAGCAGCGCACACCAATAACCAATTTTTGTGGGCATGTTTTTCATACCTTTTGGGTAACATTATTCCAATTTGAATACCCTTTTTAAAAAAAAAATACCTCGCCTATGTCCGTACCTAAAGTGTACGAGTACTTTACCTATAGGTGAAAGAATTCAAACAAACAAACAACTATACAAACAAAGTTACAAACTTTACATCTTTATAATATTAGAATAAAAGCAATGTGCGTGAAGCGAGTAGCGAGTATCGGTAGTAGCGAGGTAGTGAGGCGCGTGTACTAGACCATATCACAGTTTAAATTAGTTTCCAGTAGGTATTAAATTAATAAATTTGAATTTGAATTTATATATGATTTTTGAAGCAGCGTTTTTTGCATTAATCGATTATATTGTGCTGTTTTTGGTTGTTTGAGTTGTTCATTAACTCATTCAAGATAAAATTTTATAAATTACCGGGAATAATTAAATCTACTTATGAAAAAAACAGCATGCATATTTATTATACACTTAATGTTTCATTTAAAATTAATTTTATTTGATTGAATATAAAATACTCACAATCAAAAACTAGAAGAAAATATCAAGTAGGTGTAAAAAAATATCAAGATGCAATTAAAATAGTCTAGGCGGGCAGCCCTATCGCATCTGTGCGTTCAGCGCGTGTGTAGGTATCTAACTGAAGAACAGAGCCGAGTTACATTACTGGTATTACTATACTGTGATATATTATCATGAATCTCATCGTACGTATCGTCAACGGCCGTCCGCCCCGAGTGAGCGACGAAAGTTATCGAATGCCAAACGAGCGCTCAGGTGCTTTCTCTCTCTTTTCGCAGTGCCTCTTTTTCTGACATTGCGCTAGTTGAAACAACAAGCTTTTCAATAATGTTCGCGTTGGAGATAGACGGCCCGGGAAGGGCCCTCTTAAGAAGAATATTAATGTCTAAAAGTTAATAAATACTAAGCTAAATGGAATTATCAATGGAACCATAACCTATTTTGATTTCTGAAAAACTTATATGTGCAATAATTCTTATAATAGCCATTTCCAATACATTATTTTTTAAATAAAATCTAACTAACTTAAAGTCTCTTTGTATGGAGGTTTTTACTAAAAACGTTATTATAGAAATACAGTGACAGGTCCGGTATTAGTTTTTTTATTTTTTGGGTCCATTTACATATTAATTGCCTCACCTCAAACCTGTACCACTCCGTGCTATTCCAGTGAGGGTTCAGCGACTTCCTGCACACATCAGTCTTGTGCGTAACGCCTCCAAACTTTATCTCTACGAACGCATCTGTGGTGTCACTCGCCCTGTCCATAACAGGCAGGTTTCTGCCTGCTAACACCTTAACTTTTATCTTCCCAGGCATTTTAACACTATTCACTTGAACTCACAACCAATATTAACATATATTAGCATCTCATTGACATTATTTTATCATTCTTTTGTCGAACCATTATCACCATAGGTCTCTAATCAGTAGAAAAAATAGTAGATTCTAATCTTATCACTGCACTGTTATTTTGGAACTACCTGATATTTTTATACTGAACACTACCTCTGTGATGTTTTCTTCTCGTAATACTAAAGAAAACACGGCTTTTTATACATATTAAGACACGTAAACGTGTTTTCGATAAACATAAACATATCGTCTGTGAAAATTCGCAACGTTAAAAGCGTATAATTGCGCGGTCGTATTATAAACACTACACCTTTGAGCGCCTCAGACGTATCTAAATAATGTTCTAAAAGTATTCCCTCGATTTATTTATAGATAAATGTGAGATTTTATAAATAAAACTCGTAACAAGAGAGACACCATCCAGCCGCATCAACAAAAAAACCATCACATCACATGCATGCATGCATGCATATTCCACGAATGACATTGACAGTTGACATGGATGACTCATTTTAAAAAATGTCAATTATCGTGTCAATGGTAATGTGTCAAAACAACTAACTGTCTGTCACTGTCAAGTGTAAATTCTAAAACAAAAAGTTCCTTTTGTTTGTTAGCTTTGTAAATTAAAGTTCTATCTGATAATTTTAATCAATTCCCAAAGTTTTGTAAATTATAAAAAATGAAATAAAATTCATTCAATCCAACTCCACCATAATTTGATCGTCATTAGCGATAGAAGTGGTGTTATTAACATTATTCGTTAGAAATAACGTATGAAGGAAGGTAGGAACGTTTGAAAACGTGAAGACCCTGGGTTTTCGAAGCTTATCACCATGAATATACTGTGCGCGATCTGCAGTGATTTAGTGAATCAAGCGGAGAATATTTATGTGACGAAATGTGGACATATATTCCACTTTCATTGCCTGTCTCAATGGATAGAGAGGTTAGTCCTTTTTAGTTAAAGTTTTTTTTAAGTACCTCACTAGCCTTATAGCTACCCCCAATAACCCAAGAAACATATGAATTTGCTTCCCTAACTTTCTTCGAGTTTATTCCTAAAATTATAGAGAAAAATAACACCATATGTACTACAGCACCATTTAAATAGGTACTTAAAAACATATGTTTTATTGTTACCTGAATGGTATCCTCTTTATAACAATGTATATGAGTAAAATAACTGTATAAAAGTTCTTACTACATACCAAAAACCTAACATTTAACTTAATAGACATAATCTACATACAATTATGATACATCTTCCATAACAAACTACAGAAACAATTATTTTCTTAACCCACAGATCAAAATCATGTCCGCAATGCCGGAACAAAGTGACGGACAAGTGTATGTTCCGTATGTACCCGACTATATCCAGTGTGACTGGTACGGATGATGCGGCCACACTGCAGTCCAGTCTAGACGATGCTAAGCTGCAGCTGCGGCAGAATAAAGCAGAAAACAAGAAGAAAGACGGCAGATTGAAGGAGTTGGAGGATGCTATAAAGAAGAATGAGTAAGTTAAACATGATACTCTTAAAATAACTTCTTTTGTCACCTTCATCAAGGATTGGCCCAGTCTAAAGCTGAATAGAGAAAAGTGGAAAGAGGGTAGGAAGGCAGTTCTACAATTTGGGCTACAATTTATGAAATAAGTACTAACAGAATTACCTAAGTTATTTTATACTAGATTATACTAAACAATTTTTTTTTAATAAAAAAAGACATACCTATGATGGATGGATAAACAGTTTTTTAATACTACATTGATAATATACCCATGGAACAGAAAACAAACAACATATAAGCAGTTGTGTTACATTAATTAATATGTTAGGATGTTCGGAAAAATGGAAATACTGTTTTAGTAAGGAAAATGAAAATGATTATTGTGGAAAATTTTAATAGATCTGAGATTATGTGGTTTTTCATCAATTCCATTACTTTGTTACATAATTTTGAATTGCAGTTACATCACAGTAATAAACAAACAAATTTAATCCATAAAGTAAACAAAATCTTTCCTTTCAGAGGAGTAATAAAATCTCTAGAACAAAAGCTGGTGAGTCGCACGTCAGCGGTGAGCGCACTCACGGAACAAGTGACTTACTTGAAGATAGAGAACAAACAGACTAACAAACTTCGGGAGGAGAACGAGGTTATTAGGAAGAATTTGGATATGTTGAACGGGTAAGAATACAAATGAATAGAAGTATCATCTATATAAATAAAAATGAATTGCTGTTCGTTAGTCTGCTTACAACTCGAGAACGGCTGAACCAATATGGCTAATTTTGGTCTTGAAATATTCATGAAAGTCCAGGGAAGGTTTAAACGGTAAGCATTGACTAAATAAATGCGGGTGAAATCGCAGGGCACAGATAGTATTATATAAAAATCAATTGTGGTTCATTAGTCTCGTTAAAACTCAAGAAATGCTGGACCGATTTTGTTGATTCTGGTTTTGAAATGATGATTTAAACGGTATGCAGTGGCGGAATAAATGCGGATGAAACCGCAGGGCACATCTGGTGGATAATAAAAATTGACTCCTTGCATAAATTGTGTTGCAACATTGTTCGAAAATTCGAGAACAATGACATTCTTATACTAAAAGTATTTCTAATTTTCATAGATTACAAAAAGTCCTGAACGCGACTAGTGGAGAGGTCGAACAAATGCTGAAGGGATACACAGACCTTCGGACGATAGCTACGTTCGCGACTGCACTTAAAAGGTTTGTCACTTAAACAAACCATTTCGAGCCATGTCAGAGGCCTTTGGCGGCTCAATAACTCTGACACCAGGATTGGTCAGGTTGACCATCCACTCGATGAAGAAGAAGGAGATAGCTAAATTCTGTTAATAAGCCTTTATGAATAAGGTCCCTGTATAATAAGGGTTTTTATTTGATTTTAGAAAGAATACCAACTATTTTTAACACCATAATGTCAGTAATGCATCTTAACATCAAACTGTGTGATCATTTGTTGTTACTCGTCATACTTTCAGAGCGCTGTGCGAGTCTGAATCTAAGAAGAATGCCCTAAGAGACCAGCTGCAAGTTATAAGACAACACAACTCATCAGAGAAGCACAGGATTGAAGATATGCAGAATAAGATCATGTATGTTTTGTATAAAACTGTCCTGTTCTTTACTACTTTATATGTAGATTATTTTGTGTAAAAACTATTTTGTACGTAAACATGTAAAATGTAAAAACATGTAAACGTACATTGTCATGCTGTTTTCACCAAAAGAGCGAGGTGTTACCGGCGTTGTACCCGTTCCTGCGGGAATTTCGGGATAAAAATCATCCAAATCCGTCCAGTATCCGTGAAAGAGTAAAAAACATACAAACATACATCCGTCCTCACAAACTTTCGCATTTATAATATTAGTAGGAATTAGTAGGATTAACGAGAAACTTTGCTTGCATTGTGTTTGGCATAGACAAAGAAAGTCTTCACTGAAAACGTGTATTTACAACAAAGGGCTGAACAAATTTGCTGACAATACACCCTATATTGTCAGTTTTTATTTCACTTCTATCTTCTTTAAAACCTAACATTAATTAAATTTTCTTCTAGACAACTACAAGACAAACTCGAAAGATCGGAAGCTAAATACGCCGAGTTAAAGAAGAGGAAAGCATCTGACATGGAGGCTGGCTCCAGTAAAGGAAGTCACGCGGAGGGCGCCAAGCAGCCGCGCCGGAGCAGCGAGAGAGCCACGCCGACGCAAGAAGTTAGCATTGTGAGTTATCAATCATTTTCAACTATTACGGCCCGCCGTGGTCTCGCGGTCTGAACGCTCGGCTCACGACCCGGAGGTTCCAGGTTCGATTCCCGGTGGGGATATCTCACAAAAATCTCTTTGTGAGACTGTCCTCAGTTTGGTTAGGGCATTGCAGGCTGAATCACCTGATTGCTCGAAAAGTAAGATGATTCCGTGCTTCGGAGGGCACGTTAAGCCGTCGGTCCCGGTTACTTTCTGCGGATAGTAGTCGTTACATGAGCCATGTCAGAGGCCTTTGGCGGCTCAATAACTCTGACACCAGGATTGGTCAGGTTGACCATCCACTCGATGAAGAAGAAGATTACGGTCCTGTACTGGTTTCTTAAGTTTAAGCGAACATCTCGTAAACGTAGTTTCAATTAAAAACCTGAGATAATTTTCTTAGAATACATATACTAGTGTTCATTCACTAATCATTGTTTATCTTTATATTTTCTGTATTACAGAACACAATGGTGAAAAGGATAGAGAACGCTGACTCTCCTTACTTAGCGTTAAGGCAGAGTTCCTTAGCGTTAGCTTTGACAACAGTTAAGGTAAATATGAACTTTAAACTTTTGAAAATTGACAAGACAAATATTTATTTAATCTTAAAGTATTGAGAGGCTTTGTAATATTGAATGTGTTCATCACAATATGTAGTTACTATAAATAATGATAGTTGAGTGGTGTATGCACTAGCTTGTCTGATCAGACTTGAAGTCTCGGGTTCAATTCCCAGGTCTAGCGAAAACCTGAGCCATGTTCGAAAAGCAGGAAACATGCTTTTCGAACGTGGCTCGTGTTTGAGATCACCAGCCCGCATTAGTCGAGCGTGGTGATTACGCCTAATCCTCCTCACTGTACTGATATCTTCAGTGAGATGAGAGGCAATTGCCTAATTGTAGGACATTGTAGGCCTTTCTTTACTTTGGTGTTACTTTACTTCGTTCTAAATTCAATAGTCATATAATTTTCTTTACAGCCCACTGAATTTGCCTCAATATGCCGCAAGACGAAAAGCAACCCGCTTATCAAACCCACACCATTACCTACCAAAAGTATATTCTCGCAAAAAGAGCGCTTATCACCAATACCTAAGGTACACGATAATAACAGGCTAGATATTTCATACGACGGCCTCGGGGGTCATTCTAAACTGGACACTTTCCCAACGCCTAACAAGAAACCAGTTTTTAAGAGCTGCGTGCCTAAATTGACGTCGAAACATAAGTTGAAACGACCGGCTTTCAATGGTTCGCAAGATATAGGGAAACTGTTTGAGAAATTGCAGGATGACTTCTTAGGTAGGAAGGTAAAATGATTCTTTAGACCATTGCTATAGGAAATGTGTAAATCTTAGTATAAACATAAGGCTGCTAGTCCACCACAACGGAGCAAGATTGAGAAGCGATAATATAGTAAAATCATACGAGCGATGATTATATGCAATTCTATTGATGTATTTTTTAAACTATATTTTCCGACTTCAGTGGACAGTCTGCCTAATAAAGCCTCATCAAGACTTTGAAGGTTTTTATGCCTTTTATAACTTAGAATTAAGTTATTTATTTAGTTCCTAAGATATTTATGACGTAAAGTTGAAGTTTACTTGAACCCACCAAAAGCGCTAGTCGCTACCAATTAGTTAAGAAATTAAGCACGTTAAGCCGTCGGTCCCGGTTACTTTCTACGGATAGTAGTCGTTACAGGAGCCATGTCAGAGGCCTTTGACGACTCAATAGCTGACACCAGGATTGGTCAGGTTGACCTTCCACTTGATGAAGAAGAAATTAAGAAATAGTTTTTTTAATAATCTTGTTTTGATAGGGGTCTGTTATAACCCCATCTGTTTACCATAGCTGGCTATAGATAATGTATCTTGTTCATAATGGGGTCAAATGTGACCCATCTCTCACATTGGTGTAACGGGGTCTAAAACGACCCAAATCTGTTGTAGTAAATTAAATATTGATGTGATAATTAGTTGTTCAGAGTTATCTCAGTAATTAACTTGTTATATAAAATATTGCACTTATCAAATTATCTATACTAATATTATAAAGCTGAAGAGTTTGTTTTGTTTGTTTGTTTGTTTGTTTGTTTGTTTGTTTAAACGCGCTAATCTCAGAAACTACTGAACCGATTTGAATAATTCTTTTTGTAATAGATAGCCACATTCAACGGGAAGGTTATAGGCTATTTTTCATCCCGAAATTCCTACGGGAACGGGTACAACGCGGGTAAAACCGCGGGGCGCTGCTAGTTTACTATAAATAGGTACTTAAATTCTCAGTGTTGCCAACTAATAAATTTTAAGTCTTTACTCAATTTAAACATAGATTAAGTATAAAAGTCTGATTAATCATCACAATTATTATTTTAATGTTATTTCTGTTCATTATACTGATTTATAACATAATAATGATAATGCAATTTATTCCTCATTCATACAATTTTGTGAATAGTTATTTTTTAATATTTAAAGGAATGATTTTTAATGTAAAAATGTTGTTATACTTGCTTGTTGTGTAATTAAAAGATTACGATTATGAATTACATTTGTTTAATTTATTCAGTATTTCAGACCATATTCAGGAGTATATTTACGTTACAACTTAATTAAACTTAACATATTAACGAATGGAATGGTATTTAACTTATCGTTAAAAGTAGCAAAATGTCGACCATCTTTCAAGGGAATTCTCCAAAGAAAATATAGTTTTGCCTTCAATCGCATTCTTGGTTCATTAACGGCCGGTCCCAATATACGATCTCAATCCATTTTTACCAATCTGCGATTGAAATTTCAATCCATTTGTTACAAAAAGTGTTTCAATAACCAAACTACAGATTGCAATGTCAATCCAATAATGCGATCTATCCGTCGGAGGGCACCAATCCATTTTTAACGGTTTTCGGATCGGCCTCTGTTCAGAAATGACAGTTGTTGGGTTTCAATAACAAATCTTTGGATTTTGACAAATCCTTTTTCGTCTATCTACGATCCATTTTGGCAATCCTTGATAATTGATGGATTAAGCGCAATCTTTCGAAATAAAAACTGTGATTAAAGGCATTTCTTATAGTAATTTTAGATAAAACATCCTAAAATAATAAAAAATCTCTACAACAATAGTTTCTAGTGATAGTTACAGTGATTTGGAAGTCTTGGAACTTCTTTCAGACTGGGATACTGATGAAAACGAAGGTCCATCAGCACCACGACGATATTCGTATTAACCATATACAGTGCCTAACGGATGCTGAATTCACATTCAGATTTAGATTAAACAAAGCTGCGGTAGAGCTGCTTCTGTTAGAAATATTACCACATCTTAAAGTCACATCAAAACGGTAAGTAAACAATGGCCAAGCTACTGATAGCTAAAGCTGCAGAGTGTAAAAACATTGCGAGAGGTGTAGGAAAGCATGAACATTAATCAATCATCTTATTATTTACAGAAATAATGGAGTTGCACCGCTTCACCAGCTTCTCTTGACGCTCAGATTTTATGCATTGGGTTCAATGCTGATTTCTGTACCGGATTTTGTAGGAGTGTCAAAATCTTCTGCCCGCAGAATAGTGCAAAATGTTTCTGAAGCTATAGCCATGCTTTACAACTAATATGTTGTAATGCACCTAAATAGTGTAGATAAGTTTTACCAATACGGTCAATTTCCACGTGTACTAGGTGCAATTGACTGCACCCACATACGCATACAGTCTCCAAGTAACTCAAGGCTAATAATCAAATCATTTTATTATTTTGGCATAGACTTATGTACTTTTAACATTATTTTTCAGATCAAACTATTGGTGAAGAGTTTAGAAATCGAAAGGGTTACTTTTCATTGAATGTCCAAGCTGTCTGTGATGCTGATTTAAAACTGATGAATGATGTGGCTCGGTGGCCTGGCTCTGCACATGATGCTACTATATTTAATAATTCAGTTTTAAGTGTAATTTTTCAGTTATCTAGTTGAGTTTTACGTTAAGTTACTTTTGTTTGTTTAATTTCTAAAATAAAAGATAATTAATATTAGTAACATGTATTATTGTGTGCCCACCCAAACAATAGGTAGTTTATTGAATTCTAAAGTATAAAGTAGTAAGATGTGTAATGTGCATTCTCAAAAATGTGCATAAGCCATAATGGTTATAAATAGACATAATAATTTTATCCCTGATTTTACAACGACTGATGTAAAAAATGTCATGGGAGTTTCTTAATCGAGAAAAGCTTTTACAGATTGTAACTTTCACATTTATTATAAACCTTGCCGATCCAACAGGAACCATCAATTTTCATTGAAATCTGTTCAGAAATAAAACATAAAACTCAATAATAGTTACAACAAAATTTTATTACACAAACAAGTTACAACATAAATTTAATACACAAGAAAGCCACATAAAACATTTAGAATATCTTGCTGGGGTTTATGCACTGCACTTTCCATGGTAATTAATTATTTTAGGTAGTTTTCTTTTCGATTTTAAACAAATAACTTGAAAATAAAAAATGACATGACTGACACTGATACGTCTCTCAAACAGTTCAGATTACGTTCCGTTCTTAGCATATTGGGATCGAGCGTATCTCTCGGTTTTGCGCTGGTGACTACATTTAATTTGAAATTTGTCAAAAGTCGTATTAGTTTTGTGTATAAAACGTATATTTTTTTATAATTGTTGTAAAAATGACTACGTCAAAGCCCAAAAGTTAGCATAACGATCTAAATTATTTATTATGCCTATAACGCATTAAACATGAAGACTGCTTAAAATGGAACGTACGGGAGGGAAGGATCAACCGCCAATCCAATCTGAAAATCGATTGACGTTTGCTATCCGTTGTTATTGGGATGTAGATTCAGACCGATCGGAAGATCGCATTCTATCTTGGATTGAGCCGATCTCCCGATAGAAGATTCGATATTGGGATCCGCCGTGAGACTACTATATGTACTAGAAAGATGTAATTTGGCATTAGATCAAGTATGGAAAAAAGTCGTACCTTTTGTGGGGTTTAATCTTACCCCAGGCTGTTTTAAAACTGTTTTATAATAGTTTCGACTAATATTTTTCAAGATTGTAAGGTTTAAGTAAACTAAACATTATTTTAGATGAAAAATAAATTACAAGTTGGACATCACATACAGACACACATACATAAATAACAAAGTAAGTATTTAAAAATGTAGTTCTCTATTCCTCTCTACTAAGATCTACTTCTTCAAACTTCTTGTACGCTTTCTTCAATTCTTCTAGCAGTACTTTGGCCTGAGTCTTTTCGATAATGACGTCGTGTGTGTTTTGGTCTCCAGCCAAGTTTTCTGATTGTAGGCTTAGTTTGACGGCGTCGACTGTACCTTCAGGAGCAGGGGCGGCGGTGATGTCTGTTAGTTTGTTGACTGAAACAATCATTTGGAGGTTTACGTATGGTTTGATTTAGGTATCAGGCAATGTAACGGTTAAGATACTTTATCAGCTTTATCCATACTAATATAATTAAGCTGAAGTTTGTTTGAACTAATCTCATTTAATAATTTAATAGGAACATTTAATAGGAAGATTATAGGCAATTTTTCATCTCAAAAATCTCACGGGAACGGGCAACAACGCGGGCAAAACCGCGGGGCACTGCTAGTGTCTCGGTAAACTCAGGTTTGTTGCAACTACCCTAATAAATAATGTTGTCTAACTAAAGGGTTGGTCCGCTATGAAAACTTAGTGAGTTAGATTCCATAGCACAAGCTTAGAGCTTACTTTGGGTCTAATTAACCGTGTGTGAATTTGTCCGGGTATATTATATTAGTATACTGACCCATAACCCCGTCCCGCGCCCGCTCCTCGTACCCCGCCCGCCCTTCATCCGCCTTGTCGGCCAGTGCAGCGGCGAGCGCGCGCGGCACGCCCAGCACGCCCAGGTCCCGCGCCAGCGCCGCGCCCGGGCACGCGCACGACCACGCCGAGTGCACCACCCAGCGGATCACGGCAGCTGCGCGCGCTGATTCCTCGCGGGACGCTATATGGAGTGTAATTTTTCAACTAGAGTATCGGGTCGAGCCTTGATTTGAGACAAATAACCTACTATGAGTAGTAATATTACTCACTAGCAGCGCCCCGCGGTTTTACCCGCGTTGTGCCCGTTCCCGTGGGAATTTCGGGATAAAATGTAGCCTATAGCCTTCCTCGATAAATAGACTATCTAACAGTGAAATAATTATTCAAATCGGTTCAGTAGTTTCTGAGATTAGCGCGTTTAAACAAACAAACAAACAAAACAAAACAAACTCTTCAGCTTTATAATATTAGTATAGAAGTATAGATTCATCATTAATTCATTTGCAGTAGTTTAGCGGCTAGCCCTGGTATCAGAGTTTTAAGTTTTTAGACGGCCTAAAGGCCTCCGACATGGTCTGACGATTGAAGCAACCTCGACCGACAGCTTAACGCGCCTTCTGAAGCACGGTAGCGCTCAGGTAGCATATAAAATATATAATTATCGGTCACGGCGGGTGTAGGTTGAGGCATAGGCGTGTCTTCTTTACTTACTTTCTACGGATAGTAGTCGTTACATGAGCCATGTCAGAGGCCTTTGGCGGCTCAACAACTCTGACACCAAGATTGGTCAGGTTGACCATCCACTGGATGAAGAAGAAGAAGAAGTGTCTCTACTTACTCCACCTCCATCCGAGGCAGCCGCGACCCGAGACTGGCTCTAGTGAATAACCTGCTTGCTTGTTTATACTGATATTATAAATGCGAAAGTACAGAGTTCCTTCCTGGTTGATTCTTCGCGAGATGATACGTTACAAAGTTTGGGTTTCACTAGTCCCTACCATAAAATAAAAAAACATACAGTCGAATTGAGAACCTCCTCCTTTTTTGCAAGTCGGTTAATATATTCATAGCGAAAGTAACTCTTTACTCACACGGGGTTTTTCGCGTTAGAAAATTTATAAAGCAAGCAAACTACTTACTTACTTACTATTTACCTGACTGTTTCGTTTTAAGAACAGATTTTGATGTTTGGTACAGAGGTTTATTACAGAATTAAATAATAAGTACCTAAAAGTCATCTATTTATCGAGACCAGTAATTGATTCGCTTGATCATAGCAGTCAACAACACTTACCCAAGCTGGTGTCTTTCAATATCTGCATTATTTCATCTTCCTGAAATAAAAATAAACGTGTTTTTATCTTGACAACATTGTGGGTAACTTTTGAGGAAAGGATAAATAAAACTGAATGTCAATACCATGAAAATTAATGGACTTCATTCACTACATAGTATGAAACAAAGTCGCTTTCCGCTGTCTATCTGTCCCTATTTATGCTTAGATCTCCAAAACTACGCAACGGATTTTGACGCGGTATTTTAATAGATAGATTGATCCAAGAGGAAGGTTTATGTGTATAAAAATCCCGAAATTCTCACGGGAACTGGCACAACGGGGGTCAAACCACAGGGCGCTGCTAGTAATATACTCGTATATAGGTATTGTGAGTCCATGGAAATGTTAAGCACATTAGTTATATTGCACATACCTTGGTGTACCTACTTGGTATGTTACAAGAATCTCAACATGTTATTCTTCTTCTTATCGAGTGGATGGTCACCTTGACCAATCCTGGTGTCAGAGTTATTGAGCCGCCAAAGGCCTCTGACATGGCTCATGTAACGACTACTATCCGTAGAAAGTAACCGGGACCGACGGCTTAACGTGCCCTCCGAAGCACGGAATCATCTTACTTTTCGGGCAATCAGGTGTTTCAGCCTCCAATGCCCTAACCAAACTGAGGACAGTCTCACAAAGTGATTTTTGTGAGATATCCCCACCGGGAATCGAACCCGGAACCTCCGGATCGTGAGCCGAGCGCTCAAACCACAATACCACCGAGGCTGTACCTACTTGGTATGTTATAAAATCTCAACATGTCAGTAAATAGGTAGATAATTATAGCAAAGGTTTCGTAGGAATTATTCTTGTTTGAATATGACAAAGTTCTATGTATGCTACATTGTATACTTACTGAATAAAGTAAATAACTATTCACCTTATTTACTCCTCTACGATATTCTTAATCACAATAATGAGACAATGAATATTAAACAGTAATCATACTTTGATATGTCATAAATTAGTGATGTAATAAATAAACATCATATACAGGGCGTAAATGTATCTGAGAAATATAAGATAAAGTAAAGTATTTATCTACTAGCTGTGCCCGCGGTTTCACCCGCAGCGCCCCCGTTCCCGTGGGAATTTCGAGATTTTTATTCCTTATTTTTCTTATATAAAAACTCCTTTATATTTACTCCTGACAATAAGGAACACATAAAAAAAGAGTCATCCAATTTGGTGCAGTCGTTCTGAAGTTATACGCTTACCAACACATTTTGCGATCAATTTTTATATTATAGATTTACTCGTAGTCCACTGCGGGGCTAAGACACGTCACGCCTCAGAAGTATATAGAGGTAATAAGGTTATAGGGTAGAGAGAGGACGATTAGGGCTTATCCTATTCCTACTAATATTATAAATGCGAAAGTTTGGGAGGATTTAAATGAAACTTTTCAGTAATATAGGTTATACATCAGAATAACACATGCGATACATTTTATCCCGAAATTCCAGCGGAACAGGCACAAAGGTAAAACCGCCCTGGGGCCCTGCAAGTTTAAATATAAAGTTTCACTATTTCCACGTGTATAAATATAAATTGAGACAAAAATACTTCCATCCACTTCGATCAACAAAAAAAAACATTGCCAAATAAAACAGATGTACCAAATAAGTTTAAGACGGTCAAACAAACGGTCTATTGAATTACATTAGTGTACTTTGTTGTGTTCAGAGCACAGTACAAAGAATATAAGGAATAGTAATGTGATGGAAAAACACACTGTATACAGAAACATTTTGCTATATATTCACTGCCTACTTTCGACTTCTACACATTATATTTATTTATAACTAGCAGGGATCCGCGGTTTTACTAACTTTGTACTATTTTCATAGGAAAACTATCTTATAAAAATGGAAATACAAACATGTAGGTATCCCGTAACCACGAGTGGTCAAATCTGCTCGAATAAATGTATACTAATATTATAAAGTAGTAAAGTTTCTAACTTTTTTTTGTTAGTAAGGTATCTCAGAAACTACGAATCTGTTTTGAATAGTTCTTGTAAAGGATCTTCGATCAACATGTGTATTGTTGATCGAAGTAATGGATAACTACATTCAACGGGAAGGTTAGGTATATAGGCTTTGAGTAGATCGTTTGGTTAGGGCTGAATCACCTAATTGCCCGAAAAGTAAGATGATTCCGTGCTTCGGAGGGCACGTTAAGCCGTCGGTCCCGGTTACTTTCTACGGATAGTAGTCGTTACATGAGCCATGTCAGAGGCCTTTAGCGGCGCAATAACTCTGATACCAGGATTGGTCAGGTTGGCCATCCACTCGAGAAGAAGTAGATAGTTTTCCTATGAAAATGGTACAATGCGAATAAAACCGCGGGGCGCTGCTTAGTTATCATATACAAGTACATACACAGATTTTGTATATTAAGCTGTAATAGTCTTTTTTAAACTTACACGATTTGAACACATAGTTTTAACGTACTCACACGGGTTTTTTCGTGTTAGAAAGTTAATAAAGCAAGTAATAACTTCTTACTAAAAAGTACTTTCTAACACGAAAAAACCCGTGTGAACACAATACATTTTAAAACGTTTTAAAGAAAATATACAATAACTTTTAGAAAACATCAAATGCTACACGTAATAGAGTATGTTGTTTTATAGTCACACCTTCTTTGACGGGTATTATTACATTTACAGAAGATATCGTATTGAATAGAGACACGTGACTATTTTACAGAAAAAGGTTAAAAGGTTAGTTTCGTAAAGGCTTCCACACAAGTGTTATAAAATGGTTTCTTAGTTTTTCCTCTGCGCTCGTCGCGTGCGATTTCATACAAAAGTGAACCGACGCGTGCGGCTTCATACAAAAGTGAGACGTCGCGTGCGCAAGTCGCGTGCGCCCGCCGCGTGCACCCGCCGCGTTACTACTCAATTATCTCTAGTTTACTATATATACTATGGTTTACAAACCACTACCCGGATAAAATCAAACGCACTCAATGTATTAATTACAAGTTTGTTAGTGAATATTTACACTAAGTTTAAATTTACTTTGTGTACATGATGCTTTTAACTTAATAACATAACAAGAAATCCTTAATGTAAAATGTTATATAACACATAACGCATAATGTGATAGTACCTTTATATAACTTTTAGTTTTGTGAAGACTACATCGTATTGCTACGCGTCTAGCTACGAACATTGCTACGGGTCTATGACTACGACGCTACGAGTTGCTACGATTTTATTAGATAGTTCGTAGGCTACGAAAAAATATTTCCAACGTTTCTAAGCATCGTTCGAACAAAACAGTTTTTTGTTTCCAATTTACTTTTCAAATATAGCTATTGTTATAAATCATTAACCCGCAATGTCTAAACTACCTCACACTAACATAATTAAAATAACACGTAGGTACTAAAATCTTCAATGAGACTTGAGGCCTTTCCCTAGCCGGCTTATACTTTTCAACTTTATTTATCGGCCTCACTGTACTAAAAATCTTTAGTGAGACGTGAAACCTTTGCCTAGTAGTGGGACATTATAGTCTATTACTTTACTTTACGTTTATTTACCTAACGCCCAGTTCAAAATAAAGTTTTTACCATGCGTTAAAAGCATTCGTGTATGTGGCCCAAAATACAGCCTTTACCGTTCATTAAACAAAAACATTTGTGTGCGTGGCTTTATGACATTAACTTACAGAATCTTCAGTCAGGACTCGGTCAAGCAATGCCCTGAATATCTGCGCCGGAAGATTGCTGAGGGCGTGCAGGGCGGCCAGGGCCCAGAGGGGGCAGTCGCCGTCACCGCAAAACTTGAACTTCTATATAAGAAAAGGAAATAAAACAAGCTTAGAACTTGGGTTTAGATTAGGTACTAACTGTATGAGTTATTGAAAAGAAGAAAACAATAAGTTATTACGCAAGTATGTTTGTATACGTACGAGTATGTCACAAGCCAAGGAGATTTTTGGTGTAAGTTTAAATGATCTTTTAAAATTAGAAAAGACATAATGATTTGTCACACATATGAAATAAGGATGAGTGCTACATTAAAGTAGAGTTAGTGTAATTCACCCATATATGAACAAAGACGCCATTAACATACACAACTTCCACTTTCTAAATATATACTAAGAAAAAAATAAATTAAGCAAATCTCTCATAAAACCATACAAACTACCATCAACATAACACACCACTTTTGACGTCACACAACTCAAAATTTCCTTAATCCTGACCTTAAACACAGACAATAACTTACCATCGCAATTGAGTCGAGTGATCTGTGAACAAACAAACGTCCAAGCATTAAATTTACATATAGATAGTGCAATATTCATTCAGGACACGTGATAGAGTTATATCGTTTGGAAGTTTCAGCTGTTATGTCATATAGTTATTGTATGATAGTCGGGAACACTATAGAGTGGTTGTCGTAGTTATTTTTGGGTGTTTAAATTACAGAACGCCTTACGCCTTATCCATACATGACATTTAACTTCAACAGTGTTTTGTCTCTTTCACTCTTTGGCAAATAGCGTATGTCGGAAAGGGACAAACCATTTACTAGCTAAAACGATGCTAGTAAGCGTTAACAGCCTCCGTGGTCTTGTGGTTTGAGCGCCCGGCTCACGACCCGGAGGTTTCGGGTTCGATTACCGGTGGGGATATCTCACAAAAATCTCTTTGTGAGACTTTCCTCAGTTTGGTTAGGGCATTGCAGGCTGAATCACTTGATTGCTCTAAAAGTAAGATGATTCCGTGCTTCGGAGGGCACGTTAAGCCGTCGGTCCCGGTTACTTTCTACGGATAGTAGTCGTTACTAGAGTCATGTCATTTGGTCGGGTTGCGCCCGTACATTTTGTTGGGTAGAAACAATTCTTTCTCAGTTACTATTCTTACCAAAATCTTGTGACTAATGCATAAACTAACATTTGTCTCTCCTAAAATAACATATATATCCTAAAATAATATAATCCAATTGATGGAATTCCGTATCAGTTCAACAGCATAATATTCATAATTCACTTTTTTGTAAACGTAAATATTGCTTAGTACAATAAAGCTTAAGAAACCAGTACAGTTTTTATTTGTAGCTTACCGATACAGGCACTACATAATCCTGAATAGAATCTCAATATCGGGGTCTCAGCTGAAGTGCATATTGCAGGTACAATAATAGCTGGTGGCTACTCCATACTTCTATTCAAAAGCTCACTAAAGCCGCGTTTTCACTCAGTGTTCAGTTGCGAGCGAACATTCGTTTTCAGAGAGGCAAATAAAAGTAAGAAAGTAAACCTATCATCTCACTGAAAATATCAGTACTACGAAATAGAGAAGTTACGCAGTACTTCGATCTTTAGTGATTAGTATAGTAAGGAAAAAATAAAATTTAAACCAATATTCGTCGACAAGGTTATACCCAAACTAAGCATTAAGCTAGTATTATGGAATTTATGTATCTAATTGATACTGACACTATACAGCAATGGCGCAAGCGAATGTTCGTTCAATGAGTATCGGCCAATCAAATAGTTCATTACATCATTGAAGGAAAACATGTTTTCTATTTGAAGCGTACATAGTCACTGAGTATTTGTACCGAACATTTGTGCAAATGTCCGTTCAGAGCATGAAAACAGGGCTAAAGAAATACAAAATGTAAAGCTTGACTAATATAAATGAGAAAGTTTGAACGTATGGATGTTGGTTTTCAGTGTAGAAACTCCACAGTTAAACTTACTTAAAGCAGGAAGTGTTTGATATTTTGGCAGTTAGGTTATACAACCTGATATAGCATGTTGTTTTATTTTGACTAGCTTTTGCCCGCAACTTCATCCGCGCTGCCTTTTCGTACACGCTGAACTTTGTCTGTGCATTACTGCACGCTTATCTCAGAAACTGCTGGACTGAGATTAATGGCATTTAGCTACACTAATAGCCTAAGATCCGGAATAACATATAGGCTAAACTTACTTAAAAGTCAAAACTTTTGATAGTGATATATATACTAATCTATACTAATATTATAAAGGTAATATTTGTAAGTTTGTTTGTTTGTATGTTCGAGCTAATCTCGGGAATTATCAGTCCAATTGGAATAATTATTTTTGTAATAGATAGCCACATTCAACGAGAAGGATATAGGCTATTTTTCATCCCGAAATTCCCATGGGAACGAGCACTAAGCGGGTAAACCCGCGGGGGCGCTGCTAGTATATATATAACCCGGGACCTCAGTCTGGGTAGGCGCGTGCTCATACCACTAGACCACCGAGGCGTTAATTAGATAAATATTTTATTAGGTTAATTCAATGCCATTTTATAAAGATCACAAATAGGCCGTCAAAAACTTCATGTGTAGATGTGTCTTGAGAGATTGGTAAACTATTTTATAGTCTGACATGAAGAGTTAATCAGCAGTAAAATGTATTTTTACACACTTCCTTATAGTCTGAAGAAAATAAAAAAATACGTTGTCAACGTATATCGATTACCTTGTATTTGTTATTTTTAAAGCTACATGAAAGTGGTTACAAAAGTGGTTTCGACTGTCCAAAAGTGAGGCCCCGGGTTCAATTCCCAGGTCAAGAGAAAACAAGTTTCCTACTTTTCAAAAATAACTCGGGTTTGAGATCACCAATCCGCATTAAGCGAGCGTAGTGATTACGCCTAAACTTCATCACTGTACTGATATCTTCAGTGAGACGAGAGGCCTTTGCCCAGCTGTGGGACATTACCTAATACTTTATACTTTTTAATAATGAAAAGAAATACCGGAATAATGCTGTATGTATTTGATCCTGCAATATCTTGACTAAGAAATATACATAACTAAATATAAAAAGACTACAATGTGTAAATAACATAGAAAGTTTATCCTTTTTCAATACTTCCCGCATCGATCATCCAGTTGACATTTTGAATATTGACCGTTCAAAAAGGTTCAAAGCCAAGGTCTTGGAAAGTTACTGAAGTTACCCCAAAAATATGACTAGTTTCGCGAGAGACAGCAAAAACTAAAGATATTAAAACAATTCAAGACAGAAAATTGATTTGATTCTCATCAAATTATATTAAACTAATATTATAAATGCGAAAGTTTGTAAAGAAGATGTATGTACTCGTACGTTTGTTACTCTTTCCCGGAAAAACTATAAGATGGCTTTAGATGAAACTTTACAGTAATATAGGTTATACGTCAGAATAACACATAGGATACATTTTATCCCGAAATTCCCGCGGAAACGGGTACAACGTGGCCAAAACCACGGGGTGCTGATACTGCATGAAGTAAGTAATTTAGTAGGATGTAGATACAGCAGAGATTTACGACGGGTTTCCATCGCCATGTCGAATAACTAATAATCTAAATTTAAAATATCGAACACTATACATCGAAATGTCATGTTGTTTAGAGATGTGAAGGAACTTGCACTGAATAGGAATAGATGGAGAAGTCTGCATCGGACTCACCGACAAGAGACGAGCTCTTAAGTTTATGATGATGATACATTAAAAATTTAAAACATCGAACGTTCAAAATATCGAATTGTCATTATATCGAATCCGTACTTACATCGTATCGATTTTAGAAACGATCGAGCGTTCAAACTATCGAACGAAATAATTGCATTCTTCTACAGTTTTTATATTGAAACATAACACCGACATTATGTGTATATTTCATCCTGTAACATAACTACTGACCATTCCAATATCAGGCTGACAACATTCATCTATATCTATACTAATATTTAAAAAAAGGTAAAATTTGTAAAATTGTTTGTATGTTTGTATGTTCGAGCTAATCTCGGGAACTATCAACACGATTTGAATAATTCTTTTTGCAATGGATAGACATTCAACGGGAAGGTTATAGGCTATTTTTTATCCCAAAATTCCCAAGGGAACAGGCACAACGCGGTAAAAACCGCGTTAATGATAATTGTATCAAAAGGTGTTTGGACATAGATAACTTTGCCTTTTCAGTCGGTATTAAAACGGTAACCTTCGGTAGGTCAAGTGATTACTTATCAGTTAGGGCAGGCGATGTCTATCAGCTGTAACAACCACCTGAGCCCCGACGTAATGAAATGAAAACATCTCAATACAGAAATTACGGCCAAAGGGCTACATTTTCTTTCTGAACTGGACAAGTTCTATTCAATATTTTATTAGTTTATATATCGAAATAATCTACTTAATTAAATAAGTACTGTTTCAAGTTAAAGCTAACACTACTAATTTTGAATTGTAACTACGTTTACGGATACACTGCTCTTTTATTTTACACTAGCCGTGCCCTGCGGTTTCACTCACATTATACCCGTTCCCGCGGGAATTTCGGGACAAAATATATCCCATGTGTTATTCTGATGTATGACCTATATTACTGTACAGTTTCATCCAAATCCGTTCAGTAGTTTTTGCGAGAAAGAGCAACAAACATACATCCACCCTCACATACTTTCGCATTTATAATATTAGTAGGAAGGATTAGTAGGATAGGATAGGATAGGATAGAATAGTAGAATAGGATTATCTGAAGTTTCGGCCACTTTTTATGCCTCACTGACTACAGATATCAAGCTACCTAATAGATCTCGTGTATAAAAGACATAAAATATTTTCAACGTAAAATATAATAGAAAATATAACGTATGAATCTTAGCTCCAGACATTTCCAGGAAATGAAGAGAGAAAAACATAATAATTTCTCCATATTGGCATAACTTCGTTGCATAATATTATTTTAAGCGAAAACAGTTATGCGCACTGCAGCGAACCAAATGCTTAAAAATATTGAACATTTTTATAATTATTCAAAATGAGTGTTCATTTAAATCTAAGAAATCTAATAATATATAATTTCAACATGTTTAAAACTTAAATATTGAAACCAAATAGATTTGCCGTAATCTTGATGAATAAGAGAGATGTACCACGACGGAAATAATTAAGAAAGTACAACAAATTCTGCATTACAAATTTATTGTGAACATGTACTTTTTCTGAGACAAATAAATTTTATATTATAACTAGCTGCGCCCCGCGGTTTCACCCGCGTTGTACCCGTCCCCGCAGGAATTTCGGGATAAAAAATAGACGTTGGCCGATTCTCAGACCTACTCAATATGCTCACAAAATTTCATGAGAATCGGTCGAGCCGTTTCGGAGGAGTACGCGAACGAACACTGCGACACGAGAATTTTATATATAAGATAATAATAATCTCCAACATAAGTGTTAATTGTTATTTGTAAAATATTCATGTCAGCAAGAACGTATGGCATGACTTTGGCAGCTTCTTTGACAGTTCGGGGTAGTGCGCAAACATCCTAATTACATAACAATGATAAGTTAAATTTTATTCTCATAAAACTCCTACATATTATAACTTGAGTTGGTTTAAAACAAACACAAACCTAAGTCAAATATTACGTTTCTAAATGTTATTGTTATTTTTAGCGGTTTCTTTGAATTTCGTCTTAGCATTAACTTTAACGTCTCGCAAGTATAGGCATAGTATTTACCATTAAATTATTATACTAATACTAGTAGCGCCTTGCGGTTTTACCCGCGTTGTATCCGTTCCCGTGGGAATTGTGGGAATTTTTATACTTATAAACCTTCCTCTTGAATAACGCTATTTTATTGCAAGTAAAATGGCCAAACCTGAATTGTTTAGACCACCTAAAGGCGTCCGACATGGTCTAGCGATTGAAACAACCGGGACCGACTGCTTAACGTTTTCATCTACCGATACAACGAGAGACGTTACCAGTGACATAAGACGTGCGGTGTTTATAATCTTCTTAAGGTAAACGGCTATTGTAGTTTTGTTTGTAAACGGTTTAGTAATTTCCTCTCACATCTCGCCATGAATTTTCAATAAAAATAAGAATTCAAGAAAAAGTCAACATGCATTCCTGTAACACACGGATTATGAAAGAAACAAAGTAACTATATTTTGACAAAAAAATATGCCCTTTCTATATTTTGTACTAGCAACAACACACGGTTTTACCCGCGTTGTGCCCGTTCTCGTGGGAATTTCGGGATTTTTTATACATATAAACCTTCGTCTTGAAGCACTCTATCTATTTAAAAAACCCGCGTCAAAATCCGTGCAGTAGTATTTGAGTTTATCGCGAACAGACAGACAGACAGCCAGGACAGGGACTCTGTTTTATAATATGGTAGTGATAGTTATAGCCATGTTGGAGGCCTTTCAGCGGGCTACACACTCAAGGGTTGGCCACTAACCTACCACCTTATATACTTATCCCTTATGTCAGGGGTCAAAAATAATGTTGAATACAGAGAAACAGCCGCACTAATCTGATTGAAGATATTAATATACAATAACAGTGGTCAGACTGTCATTACTCGACTAATCCTCTCTCGCAAGAAAGTCATAAAATATTTCGTATCATCCCTTCGGCGGCCATATTTTATTTACTATCTAATTATAAATAACAGGTGTAGCTGGTAGTATAGCTTGATAAACAAGCAGCACCTCGCGGTTTTACCCGCGTTGAACCCGCTCCCGAGGGTATATCGGGATTAAAAATATCCTATAGCCTTCCCGTTGAATGTGGCTATCTATTTAAAAGATAATTATTGAAATTAGTAGTTTCTGAGATAAGCCCAAATATACAAACAAACAACACAATTGATTTTCTATTGTGTCTAGAATCCCGGCAAACAAAAGGTTAATAGATAGAGAGATTCAAGAGGAAGGTTTATATGGATAAAAATTCCCGAAATTCCCACGGGAACGGGCACAACGCGGGTAAAACCGCAGAGCAGTTCTCGTAGTGATCTAGTCATACAGATAGAGATATGTCAGATTTGACTAACAATTTTAAATATTATAATGTAACTTCGATTACATTTCTCTATTTTGAATATAATATTCGATAATAGTTCATTATTATAATAATAAAGACGCGATGCAGCCACATGTAAAACGGTCATTGTTCTACAAAATGTAATTTGTACCTACCTAAATGATTATTATTTAAATATCAACTTTGTTGTATATAAACACGCTTATTTAAGGCAGTCTTAACAGGATGTAATTTAAAAGTAATATCCTACTACTATTATAAATGCGGAAGTCTGTGAGGATGAATGTATGTATGTATGTATATTTGATACTCTTTCACGAAAATACTACTGGATGGATTTGGATGAAACTTTACAGTAATACAGGTTATATATCAGAATAATACTTGAGATACATTTTATCCCGATATTCCTACGTGAACGGGGACAGCGCGGGTAACACCGCGGGGTGCGGATAGTCATAACTATAATAATACAATAAAACTGAATGAGTGTTTTGTTTGTTTGAATGAACTAAACAAACGCGTTAATTTCAGAAACTATCAATCCGATTTGATAACTATTCTTGTAACTGATAGCCACATTCAACGGGAAGTTAAAAAGCTATATCTCATCCCGAAATTCCCACGGGAACGTATAGCCGCGGGCGATGCTTGTTAAACTAAATGCAGCACAACTAAGTGTCTTAACAAGAATGGGTTAAAGTAAAGCACCTTTCACACAAAGAGAATCAACACTACTTCACCCCTTTGTAGGTACTCATTTGGGGAATTACGAATACTAAGTCAGACGGACAAATATCCCCCAGGCAGTACGTAACACAGCACACCTCTGTTCACATCTGTGAGTCGGTAAAGAAAGCTTAAGTACTCATAGATACATAATAGTTTTAATGGTTAAATCTATTTTAAAGTCGTACTTAGAAACGTCAATTATTTAATTAATATATTAATTAAATATTAAATTATTATTATAAAGTAATTTTATAATAATAATTGACATTCTAAGAATTGACGTAATTTTCAATAAATTACATGTGAAAAATCACTTACATAATTACGAATTATTTGATATCGCCGAGTACCTAGATTGAATAATCTATACTAATACTAGCTGCGCCCCGCGGTTTCACCCGCGTTGTACCCGTTCCCGCGGGAATTTCGGGATGAAAAATAGATGTTGGCCGATTCTTAGACCTACTCAATATGCTCACAAAATTTCATGAGAATCGGTCAAGCCGTTTCGGAGGAGTACGCGAACGAACACTGTGACACGAGAATTTTATATATAAGATAATAAAGCGGAATAGTTTGTATTTTTTTGTTTGAATACGCTGTTTTTTATTGAATAGCCACATTAAACCTGAAAGCCTATTTTTCATCTCAAAATTCCGTAAAGTAAAACCGCGAACCATTATCAGTCTAATTTGAATCAATCTTTTTGTATATGATAGCTTCATTCAAGATAAAGGTTCCTAGTACATTTTAACCTAAAAAAGTAAAAGGAACGGATACTATGAGGGCAAAACCGCAGTGAACTGATAGTCCTATTAGTACATATTATAAAAACGACAGTTTGTGAGTATGTATGTATGTTTGTTACTCTTTCACGCAAAAACAACTGCACGGATTTGGATGAAACTTTACAGTAATATAGGTTATACATCGGAATAACACATGGGATACATTTTATTCCGAAATTCCTGCGGGAACGGGTATAACGCGGATGAAATCGCGGGCGTGGCTAGTATGTATGGTAAACCAGTGTACCTTTGAAAGTTCATATACCTCCATGGTGTAACGTGGCTGTTACTGCTATTACTATAACACCTTGTAAATATTACTATAATACCTGTACCCATGTTTATTGAACAATAAATTGAATTGAATTGAATTAAGAAATATGTGCGAAATATTTCACCACATACCTAACTCACCGATTCCACTGCGTATACGAACACGTAAGGATTATTATTTACCTACTCCAACGTAAGCAGTATAGTATAAACCTACATGAGTTACTTATACCAGCTAAAACGATCAGATACAACAACAAAATTAGCATACAGTTATGGGGCAATACGTGATATAACTTTGTATTATATCCACCTACTAATATTATAAAGAGGCACAATTTGTATGTTTGTATGTTTAAGCTAATCTCGGGAATTGCTAGTCCGATTTGAATTATTATTTTGGTAATGGAAAGGCTATAGACTATTTTTTATCCCGAAATTCCCACGAGAACGGCACAACGCGAGTAAAACCGCGGTATGAAATATTGCCTATAACCTTCCCGTTGAATGTGGGTATGCATTACAAAAATATTTTTTCAAATCGGACCAGTAGTTCCTGATATTAGCGGGTTCAAACAAAAACACAAACAAACTCTGCAGCTTTATAATATTAGTATAGATTTGTGTATGTTTAAGTAGTAGTATCAGTGAGTTAGATTCCATAACACAAGCTTAGAGCTTAGATTTGGTCTGATTAACCGTGAGTGAATTTGTCCGGGTATATTTATTTACAGGTAACGGATACAGTGTTGTCTCCCATTATGTAAAACATGTAAGTAACGAATACTTAACTTACTTTTGTTTTTATTTTGAAAATGGTTGGTTATCGTAACAAACGTTCGTTAAAAGTTTAAGATTACGTACGCTGTAATTATCTGGTAAATACAAAGCGTTGTATCATAATAAGATAATCTGTTACATATTTGGGATATTCGAGACAGTAGAAAGCCTCAATATTTTATTTTTTACGTCTATCGACACTGACATTTAGTTTTAACGTTTACTGGTGAATGAACGTAACCTGAAGTAACCTGCTCTTAATCTAAATATTTTGAACAATCTTTGCAATGGCTTTGGATGCATTTCTATTAATGCGTAGCTGAGCTATGCGGAGCTCAAATGGCCAATCTGAACTTATTACGAACAGATTTTGACAATGTCATTGCGTTTATCAATTTTGTTGCGTTGTGATTGGTCAATTCCTGAGATTATCCTGATCCTTATCCTGATTTTCCTTATCCTGATTTTCCTATGGGATATCATGTTTGCTGAAAGTAAAGTGTGACCGCAACGCGAGTTTAAAAATAATTCTAGACTTTTTACAAGAAAAGCTTTTTAAAAGCAATCACAAAACTCCATTTTGTTATTTTGAAAATAAATTAATTTAGATACCAATTTTGATTCTTTTGTGCCAACAATTAATTTGAAGGAAATTAAATTTGAAATTCTAGAAAGTATTGTTCGTTCATTTTTAACTCTTGACAGGTTAATCTTTTACGACTAAACCTAAAAAACATAATCTATAACTAGAATTACTTTGTTAAAAACGTCTTAAATAAACGGAAATATCTTGCAACATAACAAAGAAAAAATCGAAAAATTGGTGTTATCAAACCCGAACCATGTTTGAAAAGTAGAAAATATGTTTATGCTCGCACCGGGAATTGAATCCGAGATCTCAGTCTTCACAGGCCAGAGCATACACCTGTAGTGGTATGTGCACTCGCCACCACCACCAGAGGCGTTTACAACACAGCAATTTTTTCTTTTCTTTCTGTCAATTTGGGAAACTTAAAGATTTAAAAGAAAGTCATTTGTCTAAAATATCGAACAAAATTCCATTCTTCTTTTTGAAAACAGTTAAAAGCAATCATAATACACTATTCTCAAAGAGGGATTTTCAATAACATATTTGTTCATTTAACTTTGTCTAAAGTATAAAAGAATTAGCCTGTAATGTCCCACTTGTTGGGCAAAGGCCTCTCGTCTCACTGAAGATATCAGTACAGTGAGGAGGTTTCAGGCGTAATCACCACGCTTGCCTAATGCGGGTTGGTGATCTCAAACCCGAGCCATGTTTGAAAAGTAGGAAACATGTTTTCGCTCGACCTGGGAATTGAAGCCGGGACCTCAGTCTTGGCAGGCGAGTGCACATACCACTAGACCGCCGAGGCGCTAAACCTAACTATAATTGTTCAAATGTTTAACATCCTACTGTCCAGTCAAACTGTTGTTAATAAAATACCCTAATATAAATTGTTATGATTAAAGGAGAAGTATTCATAACAAAGAGCCGCTAGCTCATCTACCAATATTATAAATATTGTGTTCGTGGATTGTTTTACTTTCACTGCCTAAACATGTCTCTTAAAATTAGGGTTCCGTCTCGCCAAAGGATGTTAAAGAAATTTCATTAGATTATTCTACATCGTTTAACGTACGTAACTTAACGACCGTAATCTACCGTACGTAACACAACGAAACGTACGCATCGTAACGTACTTAAGTAACTTAACGTATAATGACGGTTTAGGTCAATGCGTTATTTGACAATTGCGGTGTTATTTGGTTGATTGAGCTCCGCATAGCTCCGCTCGGTTTCAATGGAGGCGCAACCTATAGATTTTATTAACTTCTCTAATTCATTTCGGTTTTTTCTTTCAAATTTTTCTTTTCTTTCTAAATCTTATCTCAGTACTAGCCGCGCCCCGCTGTTTCACTCGCATTGTACCCGTTCCCGCGGGAATTTCAGGATAAAAAGTAGTCTATGTCCTTTCTCAGGCTCTGGACTAACTGTGTATTAAATTTAATTCAAATTGGTTCTGTAGTTTTTGCGTGAAAGTGTAACAAACAAACCTACATTCACATTAATAATATTAAGTAGGGATAGGCATGAGTAGGGATAGGGATAAGTAGAGATTTGAGGTGCGAGAATGTATTTCCAAAATGGGAAGAGTGGTCTTAAACTTAAACAACCATCATGCACAGAATAGTTAACTATTGTATAAAAATAAACCGTAATAGTATAAACTATTATATAATACTAGCTGCGCCCCGCGGTGTTACCCGAGTTGTACCCGTTTCCGCAGGAATTTCGGGATAAAATGTATTTCATATGTTGTTCTGATGTATAACCTATATTACTGTAAAGTTTCATCAAAATCCGTTCAGTAGTTTTTCCGTGAAAGAGCAACAAACATACATCCATACATCCATCCATACATACATCCAAATATTAGTAAGATTACTTATTAAATGTTACTTTTCAGTACAATAATATGAAATTCATAATTTGGTTAAAGACACAGTTATATATGAAGATATATATAACATTATATATTTCATACTAAATATAAAAAGTACTTACTAAATCTGTTATGACTCCACTATAGTGTAAAGGCCTCATCATTCACTGATGATATCAGTTTTTTTATTTGCCTGTAATGTCTCACTGTAGGGCAACACTTTCTCATCTCACTGAAGATATCAGTACAGGGAGAAACAATAGGTGTTGCCTAATCCCTCCCTAATATAATATAGCTAAGTTTTATTTTTGTATGTATGAACGCGTTAATCAGAAAGTACTTATCCGATTTCAATAAGTATTTTTATAATAGATAGCTACTTTCAACCGGGAGGCTATTTTTCATCTCGAAATTCCCACGGGAACTGGCCCAATGCGGGTAAAACCCCGGGATGCTGCTAGTTAGTAGATATACCAAATTAGCCTCGCACGTGCTAACTAGGCTAAATGGAACTGGTTTCCTATTAGACCCGTGATAAGGTGTCCTAAGGAAAGGACAACAAGTTATACAACATAACGAGAGTCCTGCGGGACATAGCAATGTGCTGTTGCAAGTCAACAGTTGGTCGGTAGCGTTAGCAGAAAAATTTAAGAACTAAAGTTTGAAAATTTTAATAGCGAATATATCTGTAATGTCATTGGATAGTTAAATTATTGTAGAATCATCTTTATTCTCTGATGTTGATGGTAACGTTAACGGAAAAATAACCGGCCAAGTGCGAGTCGGACTCGCGTACGGAGGGTTCCATACGTTAAAAAACTTTAAAAAATCAAGTATGTTGTATGGGAGCCCCCTCCTTGAATATTTGTTTTATTTTATTTGTATTTATAGCGACAATAGAAATACATCATCTGTGAAAATTTTAACTGTCTAGCTATCACCGTTCTTGAGATACAGCCTGGTGTCAGACGGACGTACGGACGGACGGACAGACGGACGGACAGCGAAGTCTCAGTAATAGGGTTCCGTTTTTACCCTTTGGGCACAGAACCATCTAAAAACAATAACCATCCGGACTTGGAACTCTTTGTTGTACCTACAAGTTTTATTTTACTCATAAATTATCCAATACCTTCGCTTGATAAAGAATTGACCACAGTATAATTCTTTATCTAGGGAAGGAAAATAATACGTTATCATTTTCAATAGTAATTCGCACTTGGTTATTTATATATATATCGGTTGATTATATTCGCAATAAAACAATAGAATTTATAAAAATACGATTAAGTAACTATCACATATTTATTTATAGTTAATCTCTTGCGTAAAATAAATAAATATATACATAACAATCAACTTTAAATATAAATACGTAAAATACGTAACAGGAAAAACAATTGGTAAAATTGTGCAAGTTATTGTGTGTTTTTCTGCATTATAAGGTTTAGTGTAGGACTTGCTATGGATTGCTAAATACGTGCTTCAGTGCCGCAGCAAATATAATTCAATATTTTTTCAAAATCATCAATCAAAATCGAATTAAATAAATATATATTACTCAACTAAAATCGTACTTGAGTAAGACTAAATAAAGTTTAATTTTAATCGACACCCAAAAGGAGAAGGATCTTTGTTATATGTTTATCAGATCTAAAAAATATATATATTTAATTTCATGGTACTTATTTGTTCTGCGCGCTGTACCGCATCGAACCCAATCCATATATAAGGAGTGACGAAGTTCGTTCCGTGCCATAATCGTTTGAGCTGTCAAACAGAGACCATTCATTGTAACGTAATTGTTATAAATAAAATACATTTATAACATTGTATATAACATTTGGAAGTGTTGTTGATTTCATAGTGATATTTAGGTTATGAATAAAAAAGGTGAGTGGTAGATATAATTTTTTTATTTAATTTTTTTATGTGTTGTGTTTTTTATTTTTTTTTTGTCTGGTAATTAATTTATTATTATTTATTTATTTCATTGATAAGTATTATAATATAAAATAGAATTAACAAATAACTTGGTAGGTTTACATTAATAAAAAATAGGGAACACTTTTATGTTACATGTTAATTTTAAACTATAGACATGAATTTCCTTTCATTTTTGAATTTATATATTACTAGCAGCGCCCCACGGTTTTACCCGCGTTGTGTCCATTCCTGTGGGAATTTCGGGATGAAAAATAGCGTATGTTACTCGTGGATAATGTAGCTATCGAATGGTGAAAGAATTTTTAAAAACGGTCCAGTAGTTTCAGAGCCTATTCATTACAACCAAACAAAGTTTTCCTCTTTATAATATTAGTGTAGATTATATTTATTCACCAGCAGCGCCCCGCAGTTTTACCCGCGTTGTGCCCGTTCACGTGGGAATTTAGATTTTTTTTACATGAGTGTGTGTGTAACAGCCATTTAAGAATTAAGCGATGTCTAAACTAGCAGCGACCCTTTTACACCCGTTGTGTCCATTCCCGTGGGAATTTTGGGATGAAAAATCATAGCCTTACCTTGTTGAATGTCGTAATTGTTGAATGTCGTAATCCAATACAATAAGAATTATTGTAGTTTCTGAGACTAGCGCGTCTAAACAAACAAAACACGGAATAAACTTTGATTGTTGATCATTGTAAAATAACATCTTGTTTTAACACGCACAATTTTGTATGTAACATTATATATCTCACTTGCCGTTGCAAAAAAACTAAAAAATCGCGCCAAATTGAGCGTCGTCTTATCTTCGATTTTTAGGGTTCCGTACCCAAAGGGTAAAAACGGGATCCTAGTACTGAGACTTCGCTGTCCGTCCGTCCGTCTATCACCAGGCTGTATCTCTAGAACGGTGATAGCTAGACAGTTGAAATTTTCACAGATGATGTATTTCTATTGCCGCTATAACAACTAATACTAAAAATAAAATAAATCAAATATTCAAGGGGATCCCATAAAACAAACGTGATTTTTTGCCGTTTTTTAAAGTACGGAAACCTCCGTTTCTGCGAGTCCGATTCGCACTTGGCCGATTTTTTTTCAATCAAGCAATCAAAGCAATAAAGTAGCTTCTCTATTTATTAATAACATCCAAACATAATGTAACACAAACTAAGACAATACAGATGAGATCAGAATTGATTCGAAACCAATCAAACTTGGAGACCAGGCAAACATCAAGACCATATTAAATGTAAACACATGAATTACAATTCTTACTTGAAAGTTATTAGTAAGCTCGAGAAGGTTGGTGGTGTAAAGGTTATGTTAATAGGGGTTTATAGACCGCCTAAAGGCCTCCGACGTAGTCTAGCCTACCCACCGAAGCACGGTAGCGCTCAGATAGAAATGCCACTATCGGCCACCCATCCAGGTAAGGGTCGAGCTGCACGTTGCTTAACAATCGCAATGAATTTACATCGCTTAGTCTTGTACGCTACATGGTAGTGCTAGAGAAATGCTGCTATCGACAACCAAGGTTATATCTACCATGTTATTATGTTCTAGTTCTAGATATTGATGTCTACCTGTATTTTAAAACTAGCAGCGCCCCGCGGTTTTACCCGCGGTGTGCCCGTTCCCGTGGGAATTTCGGGATAAAATGTAGCCTATAGCCTTCCTCGATAAATAGACTATCTAACAGTGAAAGAATTATTCAAATCGGTTCAGTAGTTTCTGAGATTAGCGCGTTTAAACAAACAAACAAACAAACAAACAAACAAACAAAACAAACTCTTCAGCTTTATAATATTAGTATAGATAGTTAGGTAAACACCAAAATGTCGAGTTCGAGTAGGTCAGTCCTAAAGGCATAGTCTTACGATTGAAACAACCGGGACTAACCATTTAACGTGCCATCCGAAGCACGGTAGCGCTCAGAAAGAAATGCCACTATCGGCCCAGCCACCCATCCAGGTAAGGGTCGAGCTGCACGTTGCTTAACAATCGCGATGAACTAACTTAGTCAAACTAAGCCACTTACACTACAATCGCGCCACAGACTAAAAGTACTTATAAGTAAGTAAGTTTGAGGTTAGAGGCCAACCCTGGTCCAACCATCGCCTAGTAGCCCTTTATCTTGAACTAGCAGCGCCCCGCGGTTTTACCCGCATTGTACCTGTTGCCGTGGGAATTTCTGGATGAAAAATAGCCTATAACCTTCCCGTTGAATGTGGCTATCTATTATAAAAAGAATTATTCAAATCGGACTGATAATTCCTGAGATTACCTCGAACATACAAACAAACAAACTTACACATTTTACTTTTTTATAATATTAGTATAGATGTACAAATCATAAACAAAAAATACTGACCAATTAGGACACTACTAATTTATTCTTGACTCTGTAATATTAGTACATATTTTGTATTATAAGAACGTCTCGCGGTTTTGCTCGCTTTGTACTCGGTCCGAAGAATTTCGAGATGAGTAGCCCTAAGTTTTCCTTTTCTTCTTCTTCTTCATCGAGTGGATGGTCAACCTGACCAATCCTGGTGTCAGAGTTATCGAGCCGCCAAAGGCCTTTGACCTGGCTCATGCAACGACTACTATCCGTAGAAAGTAACCGGGACCGACGGCTTAACGTGCCAGGAACAGGTACAATGCGAGTAAGACCGCGGGGCATTGTTAGTAAATAAATAGATATATATACACCTTTGTCACAACAACAAACTTTGTTGCAAGTCAGCAAGATCGATCATATCACACATACTTTTGCTTAAAAATGATATTGACACCAGAGTGTCACGGCCTACTCTCATTGAGATGGTGTTTTATTCGTTCCTTCAGGAGAGGACAACAAATGATAAATGACTACCGTTATCCGGGTTAAGTCCTGTAAAGTATAATAAGAATCAGGTTTAACTAAAAACACCGGTTCGAAAAATGAAAATAAATATATAAAAGATAAAAGTACTTAAAAGTTAGTTCGTGTTGGTTAGTGGACAACCCTGGTGACTGAGGTTTTAGACCGCTCAAACACCTCCAACATGGTCAAACGATTTATACAACCGGAACCGACCATTTAACGTGCCCTGCGCAACACGGTAGCGCTCAGATCGAAATGAAACTATCGGCCACCCATCCAAGTAGGGGTCGAGCTGCACGTTACAATTGCAATGAGTTAACATCGCTTAGTCAAATTACGCCACGAGCGTTACACAGAATGATACTTGTTGCAAATTGGTATTAACGTAAAGTCCGATGTTTTCGTAAAAACAGTTTGATAAGAAATCAATTTACAATTTAATAAACCAAAGTTTTTAATGAATTGCGCAACTCAGTACATAACGTTCTATAAGCGACCCGTGGTTTTACCCGCATTGTGCCCGTTCCTGCGGGAATTTTTAATAATTTTTATACATATAAAGCTTCCGCTTGAATCACTTTATCTATTTAAAAAAACCGCATAAAATCCGTTGCGTAACTAAAGATTTAAGCTTACATAGGGATAGACAGACAGCGGAAAGCAACTTTGTTTTAAACTATGATTAATCAATTTTGTGACTACCAACATTTTGGGTATGAATATCATGCTGGACTCAGGTCCCACGAGTAGTGAACACAATATACTCATTAACACGTTCGTAGTACAACACGCGTAGTATATTTTAGTATACACTAGCAGCGCCCCGCGGTTTTACCCGCGTTGTGCCCGTTCCCATGGGAATTTCGGGATTTTTTTTACATAAAACACGGTAGCGCTCAGATAGAAATGCAACTATCGGCCACCCATCCAAGTAGGGGCTGAGCAGGACATGGCTTAACAATCGCAATGAACTTACATCGCTTAGTCAAACTATGCCACGAGCGCTGCATAGCTACATGCCCGTCGAAAAACATTGGTCAGGCAGATGCTAGCGGCCACCTATATAAGCAATGTCTGTACCAACCGTTGCATTACTCCCACGCATACCACACGAACAAACCTATACTGATATTATAAAGAAGTAAATTTGTAAGTTTGTATGTACGAGCAAATTTGAATAATTTTGAAATAGATAGCTACATTCAACGGGAAGGTTATAGGCTATTTTTCATCCCAAATTCCCGTGGTAACGGACACAACGCGCGTTAAACCGTGGGGCGCTGCTAGTAAATATATAAATAAATGCGTACCAAATAAATGTAGGCGAAACGATAAAAAAATAGACTGCGTAGCTTAAACAATAGAGGCAGCGCTCAAAGTGGACAACGGCTTTAAAAGCCAGCACTGAAATCAAAGTATTGAGCCTCACCAACAAAACACAGGTGGGGTTTTGTTGGTGCTCCACAAAAGCGAAATATGAAAGAAATTCCTTTAAAATATGCGCTTTGAATCAGTTTTTAAATAAAATCCTCTTACAAAAGTTTTTGGGTGGATATGACAAAAGCTTCAGACTGACAAACGTTGAAAAACTATTCGATTGAAATAATCAGTGATGATCTATTGAAATCGGATGTAAAACTTGTTTTGGGACATGGTTTCAGATGATCAAAACAAGTACAGCAAATTAGAAAACCCACCTATTGTTCCGAAGTGATATGTGCGATGTTTATGCCTAACAGTTCATACTGTTGTGATTTCTGAGGCAGACAGAATTAAGGTGAAGGTCGCCTTGAAGTATGGAAAACTCTGAAGACTACTTAAAAAGTTATAAAAATCGCCGATTTTGTACCATAGAAATAATTAGAAATGGGAATTGGTAGAGCGGTCATGGGAGTACGGATCTCTAGGGCAAGTCACGTTGAAAAAAAGAAAGCAGAAATTTGCGTAAAAAGCGTTTAAAAAAATATTAACCGACTTGAATGTTTACGTAGGAGCATTTGGAAAGATACCTCTTTTGACATATTTTTCTTTTTATGTACTTTTGTTTTTTCGTATCCGATTATTTTTTCATAATTTGAATAGGAAAAAACAAACCATAAATATACAGATGTATGCTTGATAACTACCTGTATGCTGCGCCCCGCGGTTTTACCCGCGTTGTGCCCGGTCCCGTGGGAATTTATGAACCGCTCGACCAATTTTGTGTAAACTTCACATAAACCATCTACTAAATAGTCAGTTCAAAGACTAAACATTTGGTTTGGATAGGTGAGACCGTTCTTGAGTTGTAAAATTACAACGAAAAGTGGCATTGATTTTTATATTTAAAGATAGATAAGGGTTCCGTTTTTGTCATTTTGCTACGGAATCCTAAAAAATAATTTAGAAGTTTTTCAAAATAAATACAATTTCTAGATGATTACCACGCATTGTAAAACTGTTTATGACATAAATGTCATTAGTTTTCTTGATTGAATACAAAGTTATAAAATCCTGAAACCGAACCAATACTAACGTAGGTAAGTGGACAACCTGATGTCAGAGTTTCTACCCGCCTAAGGGGACTTAAACAACCGGATCCGACATTTCAACGTACATTTCCGAACAATGAAGGCCTCAAAGAGATAAGCTGTCACTTACACAGAAACCGAGCTGTATCGTTGTTAGATTACTAAAATCTACTCATTACTAGCAGCGCCCCGCGGTTTTACCCGCGTTGTACCCGTTCCCATGGCAATCGGTATGAAAAATAGCCTATAACCTTCCCGTTGAATGTGGCTATCTATTACAAAAAGAATTATTCAAATCGGACAGATAATTCCTGAGATTACCTCGAACATACAAACAAACAAACAAACAAACTTAAAAAAATCCTCTGCGTAATATTATTAGTATTATATACCCCGACAAATTCACTCACCGTTAATTAGACCCAAACTAAGCTCTAAGCTAACTAAGTGATTCTACTACTTATACATACACAAATACTTTATAAGAATATATAATTGACACCCAGAAATCGTCGCCAACAACTATGTCTCCACATATTGTTGACTCCGGGCTGGAATTGAATCCGCAACAGCCGATACAGTAAGCGCTCTCACTGCCACTGTGCCAACGGGCTTGTCTTAAACCTATGTACTTTCACCTTGAACGTGGGTTTCATATACCAACATACTTACTACTTTTCAAACATGGCTCGGGTTTGAGATCACCAATCCGCATGGTGCAAGCGAGGTGATTATGCCTAAGCGTCGTTACTGTACTGATATCTTCAGTGAGATTGGAGGCCTTTGCCCAGCACTGGGATATTACAGGCTTAATACTTTTTACTTTCTTTTTTGGTTGGAACGTGTCTTCATGGGTGTGTTCTTAGCCATCTATAATATAAAAATGAATCGCTGAATCTGTTGGTAAGCGCATAACTTCAGAACGACTGCACCAAATTGGATGATTCTTTTTTTAATGTGTTCCTTATTGTCAGGACAAGGTTGTTATATAAGAAAAATAAGGAATGAAAATCTCAAAATTCGCACGGGAACGGGGGCGCTGCGGGTGAAACCGCGGGGCACAGCTAGTTTTAAATAAATAAATCAGTGAGAGTATAACCCTTTTAGTAGTGTTCTATTGAAGTAAAGAGTATGAGTAGAGTAACTGCCTTATTCCTAAACGCTCTCTCACTAAAACACTGTTAGTGAGTGTTTTGTCTCTTTTGCTCTTTGGAAAATAGCGTATGTCAGAAAGGGACAAACCATTTGATAGCTAAAATGCTGCTGTAAGCGTTTTTGAATAAGGCCTTAAGACTTAAGAGTCCCTTTTAGTTTTATCAAGAAATTTCAAAAATAAGGACAGCAGACCACCAGTCATTAATATCCAGCCACAAAATTACCACAATAAAACTAATAAGCTCTCTTACCCACTTAAGTATATTAACTAATGAGTAACTCAATAACGTTGGTACACTATATCTTTACTTCTATAGTCTACACTAATATTATAAAGAGGAAAACTTTGTTTGTTTGGTTGTAATGAATAGGCTCAAAAACTACTGGACCGTTTTTAAAAATTCTTTCACCATTCGAAAGCTACATTATCCACGAGTAACATAGGCTATTTTTCATCCCGAAATTCCCACAGGAATGGACACAACGCGGGTAAAACTGCGGGGCGCTGCTAGTAATATAATAAAGCTGAAGAGAATGTTCGTTTGAACGCACTTAACACTGAAACTACCAGTCCGATTGGAATAATTCTTTTTGTAATAGATAGCCACATTCAACGGGAAGGTTGTAGGCTATTTTTTATCCTGACATTACAATAGGAACGGGCACAACGCGGGTAAAATCGCGGGGCGCTGCTAGTGTATCACATTATTTATTTACCTCTATTTTCATTCGATTATTCATTGGAGATTTTCAAAGGAGACACCATCAATTAATTGAGTAACAACTGTTAGTACTGATGTATTCTAAATTCTAGCCAATATTTGTTTTATACTTTGATCATGCGAACGGTAAACGAGACCAAAAATAAAACGATATTATTTATTTTTTATTAGTACAACTCATACTAGCTATGCCCGCGGCTTCGCCCTACCCGTTCCAGAGGGAATTTCGGGATTTTTTACTTATTATCCTGATCTAAATAAATAAATTTAAAAAGAACCATTAAAATCGGTCCATTCTCGAGTTATAAATAGTGTATCTAACACGCATTTCTTTTATACATATAGATTTAATACAAGCTGTTTTTGATGATTCTACTTGCGTTCAATAGATGGCGGTATGATGTAAGTCACGCTATAATCATCTCCAGAGATTAATCAGACGACGGAAATATCACTACATAGTATAAAACAAAGTCGCTTTCCGCTGTCTGTCTGTCCCTATGTATGCTTAAATCTTTATAACTACGCAACGGATTTTGATGCAGTTTTTTTAAATAGATAGAGTGATTCAAGAGGAAGGTTTATGTATACATAAATTCCCGAAATTCCCAAAGAAACGGGCATAATGGGGGTAAAACCGTGAAGCGCAGCTAGTTTTAACATTAAAACACATTTAACTTAGGCTAACTTACTACCCTTCGAATACCTTTGTTAATTCGTATGTTTCTAGAATGTGTTGCTCTCGTGATTCAACCCTTTAGGCTGTTTCATGTTTCATTAGGAAAGCGTGGTTATATTCAGATTCAAATATCTTTAACGCTTATCTATACTTATATAGTTTAAAGAGGTAAATTTTTAAGTTTGTTTCTTTGTTTGTATGTTCGAGCTGATCTCAAGAAGTCAACAGGAAAGTTATAGGTTATTTTTCATCCCGAAATTCACACACGCTTAATTAGACCCAAACTAAGCTCTAAGAGCGTTTGTCCACCGCCGCCGGCACCGGACCGTCACCGGGAAAGAGATGACGGCGCCGAAGTAGCGGTAGATACATTTAGAGCGTTTTGCTTTAGCCGCGTGTCCACCGCACATCCGTCACGTCATAATAAACTCGGGCCGAAATAATCTCGTTCCCGGTGATGACGGTCCGGTGCCGGCGGCGGTGGACAAACGCTCTAACTGATACTACTACATATACATACACAAATACTTTATAAGAATATATAATTGACACCCACACGTCAACGCCCACATCTATATCTTCACATATTGTTGACTCCAGGCGGGAATCGAACCTGCAACCCCCGACACAGTAAGTGCTCTCACTGCCATTGTGCCCACGGGTTTATCTTTTAATCTTTATATAAAAATCAATGCCACTTTTCGTTGTAATTTTATAACTCGAGAACGGGCTCGCCTATTTAATCCAAATGTTTAGGCTTTGTCCGGACTATTTAGTAGATGGTTATTATGTTTGCACAAAATCGTTCGAGCGGTTCTTAAATTCCCACGAGAACGGGCACAACGCGGGTAAAACCGCGGGGCGCAGCTAGTATATTTTAAATTCTATATTGCTTAACTTTTTATACTTATTTATAATTTTATACTGGAATATTAGTATTTTGTGTGTTGCAGTTATCTTCATCAAAGTTTATCGTATGTATTACTTATGTGTGTACTTATCCTCACTTAATTAGGCCTTTTCTCTGCAGTGGTACATTATTAATCTGGTATTATTAATTATTACCAGAGCTATAACTTGATTACCTTTTACCAACAACAGTGGGAAAACGACACGAGATTATAAATAAGAGACAAAGTCAATTTGAATAATTCCTTATAGGCCAATATATTAACACTAATCGCGCCCTGCGGTTTTACTCGCGTTGTACCCACTGCTGTAGGGATTCCGGGATAAAAAATAGCCTATAATCTTCCTCTTGAATGTTCAGTAAAATAAAATGATCGGATCGTCCTGGAAAACCAAAAATCAAACTCTTCAGCTTTACTATCACTACATAGTATAAAACAAACTCGCTTTCCGCTGTCTGTCCCTATGTACAATAGGTATGCTTAGATCTTTAAAACAACTCAACGGATTTTGATGCGCTTTTTTAAATCGATAAAGTGATTCAAGAGGCAGGTATATATGTATAAAAATTCCCGAAATTCCCACGGGAACGGGCACAGAAATCCGCGGGGCGCTACTAGTATTATAATAAATTGGTCTCATGCCAGCTTCCTTATATCGTACCCAATTCAAATCCAGATATCTCCAAAGAATACTTTTCAAACAACGACAGAGATCAGATATCATGATCATTTAAGGATAAAATATTTTTAAATTGTTTGAGATGTCTCGAGTGGTTCGTACATGACTAAGCATAGAAATATATTTTAAGTACCTAAGTATATTAATTCAGGTCGGGTTTGAGATCACCAACCCGCATTAGGCAAGTGTGGTAAACGCCTCGTCACTGTACTGATACCTTCAGTGACATCAGAGGCTCAGCAGTGGGACATTACAGGCTAAAACTGTTTTAATAAATTTATATAATTTTGGACATCATTTATATATGTAGGTACCTACTTAGGTATATAGAATAGCAGTAAACCGTGAAAACTTTAACAAATCGTATTAATATCTAGATTTTTCAGTGCTTGCTTTTACGATGCCTTATGAAACATCACCAGTAAAGTATATACATTAGATACCTATTGCACTAAGCACTTCAAAAGAATACTATCGGACAAAATCGTTTGAATGACATAATAATTTTGAATCGAAACTACGTTGACGGATACACTTCGTTTTTATTATACACTAGCAGCACCCCGCGGTTTTACCCACGTTGTACTCTTTCCCGTAGGAATTTAGGGATGAAAAATAGCCTATAACCTTCCCGTTGGATGTGGCTATCTATTACAAAAATAATTATTCAAATCGGACGGATAATTCCTGCGATTACGTCGAACAAACAAACTTACAAATTTTACCTCTTTATAATATTAGTATAGATTTTTATCTGATGTTTCAGCCTCTTTATAGGAACCGTGGTCACAGAAGTATTATTGTTATCATTACCATCAACACCTCAATTCCTTAGAAGAGTAACCGTAAACGTAGTTTCATTTAAAAACCGGCCAAGGGCGAGACGGACTCGCAGACGAAGAATTCCGTATTATGATCTATTTAAAATTATTAGTATCGAGCAAGAAACGGTAAAAAATCACTTTGTTGTATTATTTTATTTTTTAGTATTTGTTTTTATAGCGGCAATAGAAATTCATCATCTGTGATTATTTCAACTGTTAGCTTTCACCGTTCTTGAGATACAGCCTGGTGACAGACGGACTGACGGACGGACAGCGAAGTCTCAGTAATAGGGTAATAAATTAAAAAAACTAAAAAACACGCTTTTATTGCAAATTGAACTAAAAACTAGAAAATAATTTTTCACCTCAAATGAAAATTATAATAAAATTTAAGTTATTAACACAATGATTCAATTCAGAGTAAAAAGCGTGGGGTGCTTAATATTTTTTTTAAATATTACAATCATCATTGGTATCTATGAGAGGATAGTTATGAACTACAGTAAAATGCACCCCACGCTTTTTTACTCTGAATTGAATCATTGTGTTAATAACTTAAATTTTATTATAATTTTCATTTGAGGTGAAAAATTATTTTCTAGTTTTTAGTTCAATTTGCAATAAAAGCGTGTTTTTTAGTTTTTTTAAACTATAATTTTATTTTTTATTTTTTAGTAAATCTGGCAAATCCATATAACATTATATGCAACTTTTCATCCCGTAATTCCCACGGGAACAGGCTTATCACGGGACGCTGTTAGTGTCTAGTACCATTTAGTAAAATAAAACAGAACTCCCGTTCCGTCCCACAGCGAGCGCCCGTTGATGTCTTTTATATGAAGTAATATTTTTTTTAGTAAATCTGGCAAATCCATTAAGGATAATGGGAAACTGTTATTAAATTATTGCATTGTCATCGGTCCTTGATACGTATGCAAAGTTTCAAATTAATCAGACTTCTGGAAGTTGGTGAAAATGATGTTCAAAGATTCCATTACATACGTTCGTAAGTACGTACGTACATACAGGCCAAGCTAATAAAAGCGTGTTAATAATGGGAAACTGTTATTAAATTATTGCATTGTCATCGGTCCTTGATACGTATGCAAAGTTTCAAATTAATCAGACTTCTGGAAGTTGGTGAAAATGATGTTCAAAGATTTCATTACATACGTACATACATACATACATACAGGCCAAGCTAATAAAAGCGTGTTAAAAAAATGAGTAGTGTTCGTTTTAACTTCAGAAAAAAGTTTGCAAATCAATAATAATTTTATAAAATCTGACCATAAATACATCTAATCATACAACAGAAAAATTTGAAACTTCTGAATTTACAACCATGTACTTAGGTATAAAAATAGGTTTTCATAATCGCAAACAAAACAATCTTACATTGATTGTTCACAATATTTATTCCGGCACGCCAAAAAATAGCAATAATCACCCGCATTTGGCAAGCGTGGTGATTATGCCTAATCCTCCTCACTGTACTGATAACTTCAGTGAGATGAGAGGCCTTTGCCCAGTAGTGGGACATTACAGGCTAATACATACATACATACACCAATGTAACTGAACAAGATATTTTAACAAACTATCTCGCTTCTGATTCCCACACATACCCGTAAACAAACACATAGAAAATGTTTTGTAAAACAAAAAACTACTGAAAAAACCAATTCGTTCGGCTGAATTGACGTCAAAGAAGAAAGTTTAAACAAACAATATCACACGCCTATTGTTTCATGTGTTTAAGTAGGCTTTGATCCTATTATCTACACTAATCTACACTAATATTATAAAGAGGAAAACTTTGTTTTTTTTTGTTGTAATGAATAGGCTCAAAAACTACTGGACCGTTTTTAAAAATTCTTTCACCATTCGAAAGCTACATTATCCACGAGTAACATAGGCTATTTTTCATTCCGAAATTTTCACATGAATGGACACAACGCGGGTAAAACCGCGGGGCGCTGCTAGTAATATGTATAAATGCGAAATTTGTGAGGATTGATATATATATGTATGTATGTATGTACATATGTCTGTTGTATATCTGTATGTATGTTTGTTAATCTTTCACAAAAAAACTACAGGATGGATTTGGATGAAACTTTACAGTAATATCCTATCCTACTTATATTAAAAATGCGAAAGTTTGTGAGGATGGATGTATGTTTGTTGCTCTTTCACGAAAAACCTACAGGGCGGATTTGGATGAAACTTTACAGTAATATAGGTTATACATTAGAATAACACATGGGATACATTTTATCCCGAAATTCCCGTGGGAACGGGTACAACGCGGGTGACACCGCGGGGCGCGGCTAGTAGGTTATACATCAGAATAACACATGGGATACATTTTATCCCGAAATTCCCGTGGGAACGGGTACAACACCGCGGGGCGCGGCTAGTTAAGTAGTAAATTCCAGTAGACTATCTCGCTTCTGATTCCCACACATAGGTACGAGTAAGCAAACAAATAGAAAATGTTTTGACAAACATTACACAAAACTACTGAAAAATACCGATTCGTTCGTCTGAATTGACGTCAAAGAAGAACGTTTAAACAAACAGAATATCACACATTTTTCATGGTTTTTGATATTTAAGTAAGTTTTAATTAAGTAAGCATTTTAATGAGTAAGTGTTGTACCCGTTCCGGCGGGAATTTCGGGATAAAATGTATCCCATATGTTATTCTAATATAACCTTTATTACTGTGAAGTTTTATCCAAATCTAGGATCACTAGCAGCACCTCGCGGTTTTATTCGCGTTGTGTCCGTTCCCGTGGCAATTTCTCGATGAAACATAGTCTAACCTTCCCGTTGAATGTGGCTATCAATTACAAAAATAATTATTCAAATCGGATTGGTAGTTTATGATAATAGTTCACAAACAAAAAACCGAAAAACAAACTTTTTAGCTTCATTATATTAGTATAGTCTAACCGTTATCGCGGGAATTTCGGGATGAAATGTATCCCATGTGTTATTCTGATGTATGACCTATATTACTGTAAAGTTTCAACCAAATCCATCTAACAATTTTTTCGTGAAAGAGTAACAAACATAAATAGTTAGGTACATTCATCCTCACAAACTTTCGCATTTATAATATTAATAGGATAGATGCAAAAGTAGGCATGGATAAACATCTCACCAATGAGAAACAAAGGTAATCTACAAAATACGAAATCATCCGACTTTTCACGGTTGGCGCATTGTACTGTCAACTTTAAACTCCGCAGCTAAACCTACCTATTTACATAAATTAATATGTAAGAATATTCCTTTATCTCTAGGCAGTAATAATATTCTATTATATAATATTTATATCAATGTTAACCCTCCGAAATGTCCCCTTACATTAAAATATATATCGGTTTTGTTTTCCTTCTAATCTCCATGGGGACTACTCGGAACAGCGGCGATGGTCAACTCAAACCTTTATTTCAAATACCTAAGTATAATTTTCAATTAAATGGGAAACGTAAATTTTGAAAGTTTGGGAGAGAATTTTTTTCTGGAATTAGAAAAGAACACTCTAGTTCGGAACGCGTTTCAAACAACAAACAAATTAAATCTTTTCTTTCCATTCGTCTGAGAACTACGAGCCAACAATGTCTATAGTGACACTCCCCTTTTCTTGCGTTGCTTATCGGTTGTCTTTCGAACGCCTAATATTAGAACGATTATTCTAAGACGTTATACGTGACCGAAACGTGTTGAGGCACTCTCAACAGTAGCCTCCGTCGTACGTAAGTTCCCGTTTAAATCTATACTAATATTATAAAGCTGAAGAGTTTGTTTTGTTTGTTTTGTTTGTTTGTTTGTTTGTTTAAACGCGCTAATCTCAGAAACTACTGAACCGATTTGAATAATTCTTTCACTGTTAGATAGTCTATTTATCGAGGAAGGCTATAGGCTACATTTTATCCCGAAATTCCCACGGGAACGGGCACAACGCGGGTAAAACCGCGGGGCGCTGCTAGTAAATAATAATGACGTTATACGTCACTAAGTATAAGGCCTTAGCGATTATTATGATTGCACTAGAAAGGCCCTGCGGTTTCACCCGCATTGTACCCGTTCCCGGGAGAATTTCAGGATAAAATGTATCCCATCCAAGTGCGAGTCAGACTCGAGCGGAGGGTTCCGTACTTTAAAAAACGGAAAAAAAATCACTTTTGTTGTATGGGAGCCCCCTTGAATATTTGTTTTATTTTATTCATCTCTGAAAATTTCAACTGTCTAGCATGTGACTAGCTATCACCGTTTTGAGATACTGCTTGGTGACAGAAAGACGGATGGACGGACGGACAGCGAAGTCTCAGTAATAGGGTGCCGTTTTTACCCTTTGGATATGGATCTCTAAAAATGGTTTACTTAAACGAAATTCGACAAGAGTTCTTCAATAAACGAAAAAGAAACGAAATGATTAAATAAAATAATCCATTAAATTTTCCACCGCAGCGTAAAAGTCTCTCATCACACTGAAGACATCAGTACAGTAAGGACGATTAAGCGTAATCACCACGTCCCTACTACAGACAAAATGTCGACTAAAAAACTCACACACAACTAAAACTAAAACGACAACGATTAGCCAACTAACTTCGGCTAATTACACACTGAGGTAAATTATTCTTTACTCAGTAAAACTTTATCGAATAGTGCGAAAACTAAATAAAAGGCACCTAGAATTACAGTAGATTACAAAAATAATGTTTAGTTAGGCTCCCACTGTGACTGTGCCTCGAGATAATCACATTTATTACGGTGGCTTTAACTTTCGCGTTAATCAAAATATTGGAGACGTTTTCAGGTATAGTTAATAATCCTTTTAGGCGGTCGGCACATTCATGAGATATATGTGTAGTGATTTATTGAAGTGTTATTGATATTATGACTTCTCTAGTATCCATCTTATCGAACTAAAGCCAATAGGCCTCATTTATAAACCCTTGTTTAGCATTTTAGCTATCAAATGGTTAGTCCCTTTCTTTTCGGGCAATTAGGTGATTCAGCCTGCAATGCCCTTACCAAACTGAGGGCAGTCACAAAGAGATTTTTGTGATATATTGTCCCAACCGGGAATCGAACCCGGAACCACCGGATCGTGAGTCGTGCGCTCAAACCACAAGATCACGGAGGTTGTTGCCGTCTACTTAAACCCCCTAAAATGAAGCCGTCAAATACATACTTTGAAAAATAAGCTGTCGTCAGAAATTGTGAATTTTAATGGAGTTTGAGTATTCCTACTTATTAACGTTTATGTCCTACAATTAATCTCGACCCTTGACAGTGGTGACACTCTATCTACGTAAAAAAATATAGCCCGAACACTTAATTTACACTTGTTTAAACTTAAAACTATCGTAAGATATCTATACTAATATTATAAAGCTGCAGAGTTTGTTTGTTTGAACGCGCTAATCTCAGGAACTACTAATCTGATTTGAAAAATTCTTTTTGTAATGGATAGCCACATTCAACGGAAAGGCTACTTTTCATCCTGAAATTCCTACGGGAACGGGTACAATGCGGATAAAACCGCGGGGTGTTGCTAGTATAAATATAAAAATCCATGCCTATGGGGTCTTGTAGCCTATAGGGTTAATATAGAATTATTTTAAAAAAATGCTATAACTTTAACAGACATGTCACATACATTCTAAGGATGGGTTGTTTTAATACATTTGTTTGTCAGATAAAACAATCCATTCAATGTTAGTGAATGCTTATATTATGTTAATAATCAAATTAAAATCAAAGTAAACAATCAGAACAATCTATACTAATATTATAAAGCTGATCATTAATAAAATAAAAACGGTTTTAAACGGTTGGTTATCGTAACGTACGCTCGTTAAAAATACAAAAAAAATTAAGCTGAATACAAAACATTGTTTCTGTCAGGTTTGTTAAAGATATTTGGGCTGTCAGCTGAAGCCACGATTTTTCATTTTGTTACGTATGTATGTTGAGACTAAAATTTTGTGTTAACGTAAATTATGTTCATGGTAATTATGTACATACACCTACATAGTATATCAAAGACATATTATTTTCTTGAAGAAATATGTTTTTTATTTGGAGTCTCTGATCTCATAGGGTTGTTATATCAGATTATATTAATCTTGGAAGTCAATAAGAGTATATTTAGTGATATTTCTTTCAAAAGGTGTTGCCAAAGGTTATAGGGCCTGAATGGGGTCGCTCATAAGTTACTTTCAACTGCAGCTAACTTGGTAAAAATTATATAAAATTTAGCGTAGCAACACATTTGTTATGCACCAGTCATATCAAATATATGTAGCATACCAGGTTGAACAACGTAACATAGGCGGTGCCTTCGTGAACTACGATTTAATAGTTAAGCCGTCGGTCCCGGTAACTTTCTACGGATAGTAGTCGTTACATGAGCCATGTCAGAGGCCTTTGGCGGCTCAATAACTCTGACACCAAGATTGGTCAGGTTGACCATCCACTCGATGAAGAGAGGGATAGTTATATATAATCCTAGCTATGATCATTCGCGAGGACACGGGCATAACTTTTCAAACCTATCTGAACAAACTTTTAGATGCGCGGCGTAATTAACCTATGCTTTACCGATGTCCAGACCAACCCACTTTTCCAAAACTAAGGAGGCTCTATAGCCTACGCAACTACTTATAATACGCTTTTGATTCCCCCATATTATCAACTAGCCGCGCCCCGCAGTGTTACCCGCGGTGTACCCGTTCCCGCAGGAATTTCGGGATAAAACGTATCCCATATGTTATTCTGATGTATAATCTACATTACTGTAAATTTTCATCCAAATCTGGTCTGTCGTTTTTGCGTGAAAGAGTAACAAACATACATCCATACATCCATACATAAATCCATCCTCACAAACTTTCGCATTTATAATATTAGTAGGATAGGATAGTAGGAAGTAGGATAGTAACTACAATCAATAACTTCTCTTTCCTTTCCAGAATAACCATGTCGCACCACTTGCTCCTCATCACCTTCTCATGGATCGGCAGCGCCAGTCTTCAGTACATCAACACCGGAGGCCAAGACGCAGACTCCATCATCAACCCATTAGACGCCACGCTCCAATACTCCCTCCCAATCATCAACTACTTCAAAGACCCTGAAGCGGAAGCCATGGATGATACCGACATCTACCGATCAGAGGCCAAAAAACTCAGAGGTATATCAGCAAAAGAGCGCTCGAGAGAATGGCTCCCCAATCTTTTGGATGGCAGTACGGCTGAGAAGACGATGTATTTGACGGAAGGCGATCTGGTACCTCCGATTGAGGATCGGAAGATCGAGGATATTGAATCCGAGATGGAGAAGAAGAACTTCAGCCCTTGGGGCGGAAAGAGGAATGAGATGTAAGTTTTACTTTTATTTTAATTTGGGTACAGAAGAAGATTAACGCTTAGCCAAATACTTATTAATATAACTACTATTGTATTTGCTCAGATGAAAGAGCACTTTGCCCGAAAATACAAGCCTACAAGTTATGTTCAGGCCTTAATGCAAATAATACAGTAAAATTTTAATTGCAACTAAAAATAATGAACACTTAAGTATCTCGTAAAGTTTTTTTAGTTGCACCCACTGATATTATAAATGTACGCGGAGGTTACTGTTGAGTTGTCCCTCAACACGTTTCGGCCACATACGGTGGCCTTCATCAGGAGGTGGGTGAAGCGCTCGCGACAGCGTCTCTCCCCGCACTCAAGGGTGTGAGACGCTGTCGCGAGCGCTTCACCCACCTCCTGATGAAGGCCACCGTATGTGGCCGAAACGTGTTGAGGGACAACTCAACAGTAACCTCCGCGTACGTAAGTTCCCGTTTCAACAAATAATAATGACATCAACGTACGTTTCAATTAATAGTAAAATTATAAATGTAACCGTAACTCTTATTACCTATTTAACGCTTTTGAAACAAAACTACTCAACTATTTTGATATTGTAGAGATGGACTACACTTTAAACACTGACTAAATCATCTAGCTATACTATGGTCTTATGCTCTACCTACGTACGTTAAATACCTACGTATGGCTAAGCCTATCCTTACTAATTGTTGGAAAAATGCACAACCAGATGTTAGATTATGGATCAACCCCACCAAATTTAATTGTCAGTAGAATTTAACAATCTAATATTTATACTAAACGAAACGGATCTGTATCTTAACGTATTTTACTAAAATACGTACCCGACGTTTCGAGCGGATTACACCGCTCGTGGTCACGGGATAACAGTTATGTAATCCGCTCGAAACGTCGGGTACATATTTTAGTAAAATACGTTAAATTATCTAACGCGATACAGACCTGTTTCATTTAGTATAATGAGTGCAAATCGTGTGAATTTAAAAAGTATAATCTAATATTTGTCATTTCAGGGTTTCAGACATACGACAACCACATATCATCAGATTCGGCTCAGGGGAGAAAATTAAGTGAGTACCGACTAAGCAGCATCGTATCTTAAATTTCACAATCTAAATACCTATCTATGTTTAGTTAAATGTATGATTTCCTACCTGTATGTAGTCAACTATAAACTAATATTTTTTTTGTATTCGTTCATATTGAACAAAATATAAAGTCCTAACCGTACAACAGTAGTAAGTTTCTGTTCCCGTTGTTGCATACCCGTTCCTGCGGGAATATCGGGATAAAAAGATTTCCTATTTTAAGTCTCCTATGTCTAATCTATATCTAAGTCAAATTTCATCCAAATCGGTTCAATAGTTTCGAGGTCAAACCGTAACAGATGGTACTCTAGCATTTAGAGCCCCTCCCCTCCCTCTGTGTGTATGGATACTGTTTTATGTATCAATGGATATTGGATATTAATCATAACTTTCCACTGTTCCAGCCCATTCTTCGAACACATGTGGACTTGGAAACGGGCAGCCGCTATCCGTGAGCCGAGCATGCCTAAACGGGTGCGTTTCAGCCCTTGGGGGGGCAAGAGGAGCGGCCAAATGATCTACAAGCCTGGCAACAAGTCATCCAAGGTCATCTACTCCACCTCGATCCCAGAACTCACCCGCATAGTCTCAAACTACTCCCCAAACGGACATCACTTCAACCTCGCCAGATTTCAATTCATTCCAGGCGTAGACAAGAGACATCCCATCAAAATACTAGCCCTATCTGCTGACTCCCGAATAATGAAAGAAGCAATGCCTTTCCGATCAATTCTCGACAGCCTGCCCAAAATGTTTAAACCTGGACACCCGTACACAGACTTGCATTTGAAAAAAGATGGCAAGAGGAAGGTCAAGTTCAGCGCTTGGGGAGGAAAGCGATCCCCGCCTCTGATTGGTCCCATCTGGACACCAGCGAGTCAAGACGTCAAAGAAGCGACTCTTAACACTATAGTACTTATCAGGAACGATGAAAACGGCAAACACAAACTGTAAACGGACCAATGAAGCTCATATTCCCCCTGATATTTGTTCATGGCGATCAGATTCGCAAATTCGATTGGGTTCGTTGTAGTGCCATAAGATTGATAAAGTTAAACAGCTTGTTGACCTCAGTTATTGTTTTAGTTTGTTCATCATGTTTTGAAGTGAGTCAATGAAACTTTGATGGAGTTTTTTTAAATATGTTTGTTATACATGTTTCATCGCTCAATAACTCTCACTCCAGGATTGGTCAGGTTGATCATCCACTCGATGAAGATCATTTAACAAACATTTAGAGACTAATTGTATTTGATGAAATGGCTGGTTTCATTAAATACAATTTTTTGAAAACTATAGGTATTATAAATATGTATTGTTTACATTTGGTCTATGAGCTATGAAGCAAGTGATGAAGATAAAACAAAACAACATTGCAAAATTTTTAACCTAATTATAAGCTTTAGCTATATTTGTTATGTGACTTGTTATTAAGAAAATAAAATTATATATTCAACTTCCATGATCTATGGTGAACAAATGTAGTAAAATAAAATTGAAAAATACTGTATTTGTGTTTATTTTGTCCTTCAAACAAAACATTACATAGTACGGTAGGAATCCAAGAGTTATTAAGTTTATACAGGCATTTAAAATTACAAAACTTTACATTACATGTATAATATACACTTCAAAACAATGCACGATCTGAAATCATTTTATATAAAGCAGCATTCGTATTTTTTAATAGTTTACAGGATAAATTCATCATTGAACAGTGTTATACGAGAATCAACTTATATGAGTAGACACTTTCCTTACAAAAAAAAGAAACCCAAAGCATTAAACTTAGTTAATTATAACATAACAGAATAATCCTATTATTTAAGAGTCAAATTGTTAGCTAATTGGACAAGCTTGAGTCCTTATTAACTGCAGAAAGATTATAGCCCAACACATTCGGGTAAGATGAAAGGATTATTTCTTTTAAGCCGGATAGTAGTTGGCAGCTTTATGCAGTTCTCAGTATAATATGGACACCAGAATCGGTTTCAACCGGTTTACTGAGCTGTCCGACCTTCAGTTTGAAAGCTTCTTCTTCGAAGGCCTGTTGCATCTGTCCACGGCCGAAGTGACCCAAATCCCCACCTCGCTTAGCAGAAGAACAGTCAGAGTATTTAGACGCGAGTTCGGCGAAAGTCGCTTCGTTGGCGACGATTTGTTTGCGATAGTTCTTGATCAGTTCAAGAGCCTCCTCTTTGGTTCTGGTGATGTTTTCTTCGCGCCAGGATGAGGGACGGCGGCTGCCTGCGTGTTTGGCGAGGAGATGGCTGCAGCGGACCTCGCCGGGGTCGGCAGGGGCCTCCGGGCGTTCCCATTGCGACTTCTTATTGTAAGTATTGAGATAGTACGTCATCCCCGTAGACCGACTCGTCCTCATTTCCCATCCCTCGGGCAGAGGCGTCTCTTTCTCCTGACTTGACATTCTGGAATGGTTTTCGTAGGTTCATGGGATGCACAAATGTTTACAAATATCGCCTACAATTTTTTAGGCTTAAATCATTGATATGTAAAGTTAAACTGTTTTAAGAACAAAATAAAGTGACAAATTAAATATCTATTAACTCTTTTAGGAGAAATGCTCACCATAAACATGAAAAACAAAGTTTTTGTTAGTTTATCGGTTGTGATAACTAACCTACAATTTACAGTTAATTGGTAAAGTTTTATGTAAGAAACAGATCAAAATCTTACCTGAAGTTACACCTTTGTTGTAATAGACGAAACACTGATGTATTAAGTTTTGCTTTAGTTAAGTATTTCACTAAATAATTAACTTATATCCACTTTTAACTGAAAAATAGAAAGAAAAAGCGACCGATGTGACGCCGCCTTCCTTTGGTTGGTTGGTTTTTTGACATTGACAATTTGACATGACTTTGACAGTTCTGTATGAATGACATACATTTATTCAATGCTAAAATTTGACAGTAATTTGATCTCCGTTTCGTCTGTGATCTGAAGCCCCTACAGTGATTCAAAAATATGATAATAGATGGCGCTAATATGAATTAACATTGATTACAACGCCATCTCATAAAAATAATGGGAATTTCTTGGGAGGAAAACTGAAAACCCCTAGGGAAAATTGCTTGGACGCTTTGCCCTAGATAAAACTTAAACCCATTGCTATTTCAACAGTTGCATGGGGATTGGAACTAAATTCTACTAGGCCAGCGGAAGCTGAGAAATAGAAAAGATGGCATGACAATCGGAATATCATGTACTTAAGTAGGTACGTTAGCATTAAAATGGATAATTCTTAAAGCAATCACGAATTTACTTAGCGTGTTTATTAATTACATAAAAGTGGTTACTAGTAAGTTAATTAGTCTAAGCTATCCAGACTCCAGAATTTACAAAATAATTATTTCATGTATCTAACAAAACCAAATTAACTAATAGGTATATTAAACGTGTCAGTATACTTATTTGCTAGAAAGCCACTATTGGCTATCCATCCTTGCAGACCCAGAGGTGTACGTTGCTTAACAATTGCGATCAAATAACATCGACAAATACATTAAAGCTACTAAAAACGCGGGTAAAACCGCGGGGCGCTGCTAGATACCTCCTTAATAAAACTACATAGCAAACAGATTTTAGGAAGATAACGTCAATACTGCCCATTGAGGTTGAAGAGCAAGCATCAACCAATGTTTTCTAACCCGAGACCCGTAAACAAGTCGACTTCCAGACAATACCGAAACCAGTGCAAATAAGTGAAGTCCTGACACAGGGAGTGAAGTCCGGACACTGACACGGATCAAGGAACAGGGGCTATCTAAGTGGTCAAACCCCCCCCCCCCCCCCCCCATCTTCTTGAGATAACAACATAAGTCGCAAGTCGCGCGGCGGTAGTGCGACCGTGCTCCGTGCTGTGGCGGTTTCAAAATTTTACTTTGTGGCGACTCGATCTTAAAAAAATCCAAAATCCTGAATCTACATTAAGCGGGCGCCCGCGCGTGTTCATACAGTAGTGTTACGTCCGGACGGGGCCCGCCTCCATGCGACAGACGCCCGCGCGGGTCCCCGCGACGAAGCATTTTTGTATGAAACCGCGGGGGTGCCCGCTCGTGACGGGGACAGCGCATGTACGAGCGACGGTTGCCCGTCCGGGCATCTGCTTAACGCAGTTTCAGGCCTAAGAGTCCTTCATATTAGGTCGCAAGTCGACTAACGCCTTAATGAGAAGGCATCCTAAATCCCTACCACAGATAAGTATTTGTCTACTGCACTCCTAAATTAATCCGCCCGTGTAAACAAACCATAGTAATTACTCCAAAACAAACTTGGCTGCGTTTACAAGGATACAGCTAACAAGATTTCGGTCGAGTTGGCCATCTGGGTTTGTTTGTGGCATAGTTCCGATTAAATAAGTGGTTTTACCCACCATTAGCGAACGTAGCTATAGGTTTGTCAGGGGGGAATTATTAACTCTCGTGGCGTATTTTGACTAACCGATGTTAGTTCATTGCGATTGTTAAGCAATGTGCATCTCGGCCCCTAATTAGATGGGAGGCCGATAGTGGCATTTCTATCTGAGCGTTACTGTCTTTCGGAGGTAAGTATATTTTGTCTATGCTAGGTATAAGGTTTATCTATTTACTTTTGCAACTAAAACTAGTGATTATAATTAAGGAACTAAAGACACGTAACTTTGCACTTGACCTGTCTACAAGCAAAATAGGCATTAAGAGAGACGTCGACAAATGTACTTGAACAAGCTAGCCGCGCCCCGCGTGTTACCCGCTTTGTACCCGTTCTCGGGGCAATTTCGGGATGAAATGTATCTCATGTGTAATTTTATCTGTAACCTATATTAATGTAAAGTGTACAAACATACATCATCATAAACATTCGCATTTAAAATATTAGTAGGATACCGCCTACAAAAATACGTTAGAACCTGCCATAAAACTATGTTTTAACTAAACATGTTTATAAAAAGTTGCCTATTATCACAACTGTAGAGGACACCTCACAAACACTGTTACAGTACCTATCTATTCAAAAGTTTGCCCATTTTATGTTTACCTTGGTATCTATGTATTTAGTTTAGACTAGGTACAGTCAAGGCAGTTCGCGGTTAACTGAAAAGCAGTGAAAATGAGTTGTACTGTGAGAGCGATTCAACTACAGGAAAATTCAGCTCTTATAGTGTGCTACGGTGGCAGCAGTAACGATAAATTACGATTTTTAATCAGTGATTAGTCGCCGTCGCTTTTACTTGACCGTAGCACCGTGCTTCGGTGTTGATCTGATAGTAGTCGGTTTAAGAATAGGATAGCTTATGGAATATTGTGAAAGGAGGTTTTATCAAGGGATTATTTTGGTACTGATGAATGATGAATGATGATGAATTTTGACTATTATTTGAGGGTTTGATTGAGCCACTTAGGATCCGTACTTCATCCCAATCTCATCATCAACTTCAAATTTAAATATCTTTATTATATCAGATCATTACGATCATCAGCTTAAAATTAAAGTTTACGTTAGCGACCCTACTGAGAAGAACTAACAAGAAAATCAGAAGGAAATTAAAAAATAGGTACATTCTACGTATACCAATATTATGAAGAGGTAAAGTTTGTAATTTTGTTTGTTTGTATATTCGGGATAATCTCGGGAATTACCAGTCCGATTTGAATAATATTTTTGTATAGAGTAACTATATTCAAGAGGAAAGCTATGTTTCATCCCGAAATTCCCACGGGAACTGGCGCAACGCGTGTAAACCGCCGGGTGTTAGGCTAGTTAGGTACTTATATTAGACAGTAAGGTATTATATTTTCTAATTACAATACAGCTACCCTGCAACAAAACAATCACGCACGAAGGTCCATCAAACACGTTAATAAGCACATTCGCAACGAAACACTATGTCCGTTACGAATAATTAATGAAACACAAATCATTAATGAATCACCAATCATTACTGATGGTCGCACATTTCGCACAATGATATTTTGTCGCCAATTAACCCTGTACACTGTGTGTTCATTAGCAATATGTCAACGGGTTTGACTTCAACTGAACACGCAATTCAACAATTCAGTGATTTTGATAATGTTTCTGATTTCACCAGGTTTTATTATATTTAGCGAGGAGCGCTTGTGGCGTAGTTTGACTAAGCGATGTTAGTTCATTGCGATTGTTAAGCAACGTGCAGCACTAAAGGTTACCCATCCATAGTTTTAACGTACTCACGGGTTTTTTCGTGTTAGAAACTTAATAAAGCAAGTAATAACTTACTTTTTATTTCCCGACGTTTCGAGGGGATTGCACCTCTCGTGGTCGCGGGTGAACTGAAGACATTGGAGTTACCGCTGTGATGGGAGGGTAGACGTTCCAAGTGTTGGAAGTACCCTCACATGGTCAATATTAGAGTTTAAAGGTGCGTTCACATTAGACTGACACACAACACTGACAGTATCCTGGCACTTGGTCTTTTGGGCACGTCTCGAACACTTATAAGTTATTACCGGATTCCAAGCCGCAGAGAGTTTAAAACCGTCTTCACGATTGAAATTCGGATATTTCCTTATTTCAATCGCTTCCCGAATGATCCTCTTGTAGTAGTGCGGCTCGTTTGCAATAACTTTAGGGTCATGTAACTCGATCCAGTGATTGAGACCCGAGTCAACTAAATGTTCGGCTATAGCAGACTTGTTTATTTGACGGTTCTTCACAGCCGCTATGTGCTCCTTAACGCGTTCGGCGATCGTCCTCTTGGTCTGACCTATATATGAATGACCACAGCTACAGTCAACTTTGTAAACACCCGGCATCTGTAAGGGTATTACATCCTTCGGTGTTCGCAGCTGTTTGGCCATTCTCGTGAGCGGGGTGTAAATCGATTTTATTGAAAGACGTCTGAGTAGGTTTCCAATTTTATCCGTCACTCCTTTCACATAAGGTAAAAACGCCGGTTGTCGAGTCGCCTCAGCGTGTTTCAGCCTAGTGCGTTTCGTCTGCGGTCTGCCAGTCCTGTAGCCATTACGGTTCAGTACCTCCTGAACATGCTGTAGTTCGCTCTGTAAATGTTCAGGGTCACAGAGGTCATGGGCTCTGCGCGTCAGTGTGGTGACTACAGACTGCAGATGAGCGGGATGGTGGTGTGATGCAGCATTCAAATACCTGTCAGTGTGTGTTGGTTTTCGGTACACAGTGTGAGACAACGTACCGTCAGGCCTCGCCATTATTTTGATGTCCAAAAATGCTAACGTCCTGTTCTCCTCCAACTCGTACGTGAACTTGATCCTCGGATGAACGGAGTTGAGGTACGCGGTCACCTCGTCAACACCTCTGATTCTTCTGTCCAGAATGCAGAAAACGTCATCAACGTAGCGCTTCCATAATTTTATACCAAAAGCTGTCCAATCGATCAGTTGCTCAAAATGCTCCATCCAGATGTTGGCAAGTGCCGGGGCCACTGGACTACCCATGGCGACACCATCAATCTGCAGGTAATACTGACCTTGGTATAAAAAGAAGTTCCCGTCCAGACAATTTTCTAGAAGAACCACATATTGGTCGGGTAACTCGTGGTCGTTTAGCATTCGTCTGACCACATTAAGGCAATCCTTTAACGGAACATTGGTGAATAATGACTCGACGTCAAAACTCACCATTATGTCATACGGTTCCAACTTCATGTCCTTAATAATCGATACAAAATGGCGAGAATCCTTGACAAAAGATGGCGTTCTTCCTATGTAGGGTTGTAATATACCAGCGACATGTTTAGCCAGTCTGTACGTTGGCGAATCTATTTGACTCACAATGGGCCGTAAAGGGACATCGACTTTGTGAATCTTAGGCAACCCGTACAGTTTTGGTGGCTGAACTATAGCCGGTCTATGCAACCGTTGGAACACATCCTCTGGAAACAGATCCTGACAGTCGTGTATAACAGCCCTTATACGTCTTGTTACTCTGGCCGTGGGATTATACGATACCGGCTTATACACCATAGTGTCACTCAACAGTACACGTATCTTATTATCGTAGTCTTCAGTGTACATGACCACAGTGGCGTTTCCTTTATCGGCCTTAAGAACTAATAGGTCCTGGTTCTCCCGTAAGTTCCTAAGTGCTAGACGCTCACCCGCGGTCACGTTCGGCTTCGGAGGACGACAATTACGCAAAACTCTCGAAACATCTTGTCTCAGCGATTCCGCGTCCGTAGGTGGTATTTTATTGCGTATAATTGTCTCCTCTACACTGCTGATAACGTCCTCATACGGTATTTGTTTTGGTGTGAGAGCAAAGTCCAACCCTTTCTCGAGAACGCTTTGTGTGTCGTCATCCAAACTCGAGTTGGTTAAATTAATGACCGTGGTCGTATTTTTGTTCCGTTTACTGTTGTTCCCCGACAGTACTCCGTTTCGCCCCGTCCCGACACGAGACAACAATCTCTGGAACTTATTTTCATGTTGCTCGGTACAGAAATTAAAATTACGACGCGCTTGAACTAACACGCTAACACGAAAAAACCCGTGAGTACGTTAAAACTATGTGTTCAAATCGTGTAAGTTTAAAAAAGACTGTTACCCATCCAAGTACGAGTATACAAGTAAGTAATCTACTTGGGTGGATGTCCGATAGAGGCATTTCTATCTGAGCGCTACCGTGCTTCGGATAGCACGTTAAATTGTCGGTCCCGAGTGTTTCAATCGTTAGACCATGTCGGAAGCCTTTAGGCGGTCTAAAAGCTCCAACCAAGTTTGGCCACTAACCTACTGGAACTTACATACATTTTGAGCCTATGTTGATTAGTTAGCTTATACATTAGTTTGGGTCTAATTAACCGTGTGTGAATTTGTCAGGGTGTATTTATTTTGAGTACCTATACCCAGTACCCGTACTCGGACAGTACTATATGTGTATTACACATTATGGCCTTCGCCACACTTGACGGATCTTCCGACGCCGATCTTCCGCGACCGAACGCCAATACATATTTTTGCAATTAATTTAGGTAGGTACGCTGCGACGGAACGACCGATCTTCCACGAAGTGTGCCTGCCCGCTATTGGTCTACACTAATATTATAAAGAGAGATTTGAATAATTCGTTTTGTAATGGATAACTACATTCAACGGGAAGGTTATAAGCTATTTTTTATCCCGAAATTTCCATGGGAACGGGCCCAATCGCGGGTAAATCCGCAGGGCGCCGCTAGTAATGTATATGCAACGTCATCCGACTCGCGCCTGTACGCTTAAGGCAAAAAAATACCTCTTCGTAAGTATCACGAACATAGGTTACAATAATACATAGATTTGTCTGTTTAGATTAAAGATAATATGTTCTAACTACTCAGAGGTTTATTAGTTTTGTTATTGTAATTTAATAACCCGCACGTACGTTAGTTAGCGTATCGCCTGAAGGGAATTGTAAGGAAGGAACTTAAGATAAACTGAAGAGTAGATAGGATAAGGCTACCATTGTTTTATCGAAACTTGTTTTACCGAACACGATTCACCGAAATATCAAATGGCCGATGTTTTGTTTTGATGATAAAAATGTATAAGCATCTAATGTCTCATTGCTGTAGCTGGGCATAAGATAGCGAATCACTACGTATAAAACAAAGTCGCTTTCCGCTGTCTGTCTGTAAAGATCTTTAAAACTACGCAACGGATTTTGACGCGGTTTTTTTATTTAATAGATAGAGTCATTCAAGAGGAAGGTTTTTATGTATAAAAAATCCCAAAGTTCCCACGGGAACGGGCACAACGCGGGTAAAACCGCGGGTTGCTTCTAGTATACTTAGAAATATTATGAATATCAACTTAGTTACACCGCGTTTATTTAAGGCGGACAGAGTTTATGTTATGTTAAAAACTTAATCATAGTTTGAGAGCTCATTTTTACCTAAGTTTCCAAGTTGCTTGATATGAAACTTGGCTAGTCATAATGAGGGAGAGATGAGCTAGTGTAAGTCCTGTCAAAAATTCACACGCCGCCATTTTTAATAGTGAAAAAAAGCGGCCAAGTGCGAGTCGGACTCGCCCATGAAGGGTTCCGTAGCAGCGAGTAACATAATAAAGAAGTTCTTGAAATAAATGTTTTTTTATTTACATTTGAGTTATTGAATGAATAATCAGTATTTTTTTGCGGTTTACGATTTATGTCGTAAAAAAAAAACTACTAACTAGACCTCGTTCAAACCAATTTTCGGTGTTAGATTACATTGTTATGTACATCATATATTTTTTTAGTTTTATCATTCTCTTATTTTAGAAGTTACAGGGGGGGGGACACACATTTTACCACTTTGGAAGAGTCTCTCGCGCAAACTATTCAGTTTAGAAAAAAATGATATTAGAAACCTCAATACCATTTTTGAAGACCTATCCATAGATACCCCACACGTATGGGTTTGATGAAAAAAAAAAATTTTTTTCATTTCTAAGTATGGGAGACCCCCCTAAAATTTTATTTTTTTTCTATTTTAGTGTGAAAATATTAATGCGGTTCACAGAATACATCTACACACTAAGTTTCAACAACATAGCTCTTATAGTTTCGGAGAAAAAAGGCTGTGACATACGGACAGACAGACAGACAGACGGACGGACAGACAGACAGACAGACATGACGAATCTATAAGGGTTCCGTTTTTGCCATTTGGCTACGGAACCCTAAAAAGAACACAAAGTTTTAAATTATTATAATATAGTGTAGGAAGTTATGGTCAATGTTACTTATTTTTTTAAATATCGACCGAATGTGGAACTTACTCTTTTTCGACGTCGGTTCTAAAATTCTATAGTCAAGTCCACACACTGTGGTCTTGTTTTGCAGTGTGTCTTCGAAACGGAACAAACAGTAAATTTGCATATTTCATAGTATAATATTATAAAGAGGTAAAATTTTTAGTTTTGTTTTTATGTTCGAGCTAATCTCAGGACCTGTCAAATTTTAATAATTCTTTTTGTAATAGCTAGCCACATTCAACGGGAAGGTTATAGGATATTTTTCATCCTGACGGGCACAACGCGGGTAAAACTACGGGGCACTACTAGTTAATCATAATTCAGTGACATCATAAATACACAAACGTATTTCTTCGCATATCCAACGCTATATTTGTTGTTTACCCACGTACGTTAGGAAAGGTAATAATATTCTTCTACCGAGTTGATATGACCTTAATAAGAGACAGTATTAAAAAGTAAACACTAGATCATATTGCAGTGACCGACAAATCAAATTAAAATAAGCACTACAAATATAAATTAACCTATTTAAGACTTAAGTTCAATTATAAATACTTACCTAGTATGTGTCTAGATAGTTTTTCTACTAATTAGGTAATTTAGTTCAAATTAGGACCTTAGGTTTTTTAATCGTTGCTGAATAATGAATTATACTTATTTATAAAAAGGCAGAGTTGTTGAAAATCGGACTTGTTTTTTATTTAGTATTAATTTTTCTAATTGTTTTTAGTTTTTCTGGGATTTGTGTAATGATCACGTATCTTAAACTAGCAGCGCCTCGCGGTTTTACCCACGTTGTAGCCGTTCCCGTGGGAACTTCCGGATGATATAACCTCCCTGTTGAATGTCCCAATCTATTACAAATAATAAATTTAAAAATCGCGTTTGAAAAAGCAAACTCTTCAGCTTTATTATATTATAGTACTTATAGATTTAATTGAAAATAATAAAATTTAAATTCTTAGGTTTTCAAAATTGTCGAAATGAGTAAAATCAATTTTTGCAAAAAAATGCTAAAAATATTTTATTTATTAAATTAACGTTATTTCTTTACATCAGTTGAAGTGCTAATTTTTAAGTTAGAATACCTACTTTTTACTACTAATGCGACAATTAAGTATCTAGCGGTGTTTATCAATCCCTTCCTCCCCTCCCTCATAACATTATCATATCAATCTGTTTAATTATTATGCCTAAAATCACAACCTTGGGAATAATATTGCATAGCACTCACTTTTAATGTTTCCTATGGCGGCACTTTACTCTTATCTAACACTCGATAACTCAATTTTTCTCAATAACCATCATCGCAAAATTGTTGCACTCAGATAAATTACATATCAAACTAAACATTCATTATCATTGTACCATAAAGTACCTAACGCATATTATTCCAATGAATCGAACATTACAATAGTGTCAACATGAAAAACCTATTAAACTTTTTAAGTGGCTCACCTTTAACGTGATTGGCTGGGTAGTTTCGGCGGAGGCGTACGGCGGCGCTGATTGGTCGGCGTGCACCGTAAGTAGTGGAGTTTTCGCGCGTTTTCCATCAGTTGAGTAGAACTTTTCCGCGCGAACTGTGAGCGCGTGTTCCACGTTTGAATAAAGTTGCCGCCAGAAGTTATGCAGAGTGGTTAGCGAATGCTGTTTTCTTTTTTGTCGCTGGTAAAAGGTAAGTTTTTTTAAAATATAAATTTTTACTTATTTGATTATAATTAATTTAATTTCACATTATTGTTTTAAATAGAAAACAATTTTAAGTATTTGAATATAAGACAGATTAAACGAATTAATTATTAGTAAAAGCAGTTTTGAAGCGCCATTTATTAAATAGTAGTGTTCTAATGTCATATTCAAAATAAAGTCGTCAGTCTGTTCAAGGTGCTTAAGGGCCCAGATCCATATTTTGAGTTAAAAAAAAATGTTGCTCAAGATTATGTTGGTCGGACTAGATTTGTCTAGTTTAACAAAAGTAAGCTCATTGTGTTTTATTATTAAATCTTAAGTATTATAATTTGACAAGGTATTTTTTTTAAGTACTTAAAAATTATCTTGGGTATCAATTTATTATTCATTCACAAGGGACGAACTGAATTTGCTATTCAGTTAGATACATTAATTATATCTACGATTATGTTGTATTATGTTGCATGTCAATTTATCCAATTGTTAATTGCTAAACAGAAATATACTTAATAAAGCAATAAGTAATCTATATATATATAGATTATATAAAAGAAAGTCATGTTAGTTACACCACTTATAACTCAGAACGGCTGGACCGATTTTCATGATTTTTGTTTTAAGTACGTGATTTATCTTCATCCGGAATAGAATAATAAGTAATTTTAAAAAATCCTGAAAGTGCCACGGGAACGGGTACGCTGCGGGTGAAGCCGCGGGACACACCTAGTTTGTCATATTTCCAAATAATATTACTTTCAGAAATCTAGATAATCTACTTTATATCATGTACTAAATTTTTACTTATTTCTAAATTACTACCAACCTTCTGTATATCAAAATATTTGAGGATATATTTTTCTAAGGTGCTTTCACACAAGACCGACTTTAATATTTTAAAAAATGTATCGCTTAGTTACCTATCAACCTGTATAACATATAAGGTATTTAATAACCCAAAATTTCCACTACAATGAGTCCAAAATGGTTGAAAACCGCGAGCGCGGAACTTAGTATAAAATTTAATGAACAAGTCTATCTATACCATAAAATAAGCTTTTAGTGTCTATGGATACTCTATATCCAACTTCTATACTCTACGAGTTTAACCAACCACCAACGCAAAAAGGGGTATTATAAGTATGACGTAACACCGTAACTCCTGGTGAATAGACCGATCTTAATGCGGTTGTTTTTTTGAGAGCTTGTGTGATCGGGTCCTTAGTAACAATTTATAACGCCGGATGATTTTTAAATGTTGTTACTTGACTTTCAGCCGTTTTAAATAAGTATCACTAATTCACTAACTGGCTATTTTAGTTATATATACATTTTCGTCATTTTTCTGTGCAGGTAGGTAACTAAGGGTAGATTGCATAAGCTATCTTAATTTATTGAGTGACTAAATCTATATTATAATATTTAATAGAAGTAAAATAAAGTGTTTTTGGTTTGTTTGTATGTTTGAACTAATTTTGGAAATTGCCAATCCGATTTGAATAATTATTTTTGTGATAGAGAGCCACATTTTTGGGGTAGGTTATAAGGATTTTTTTATTCTGAAATTCTCATCATTTCTACGAGCACAACGCGGGCAAAACCGCGGGCTGTTGTTCATATGTTTAACAAACATAATATGTTATATTATGACGATCGTTTTAAATAATAAACAAGTTAGAACTTTTTTTGTTTCTTAAAACAACAAGAGTAAAGTATTAGCCTGTAAAGTCCCAATGCTGGGCAAAGGCCTCTCATCTCACTGAAAATATCAGTACAGTGAGGAGGAGTACCCCCTTAATGTCTTATTTTTTCAATCGAAACTAGGTATGTCAGGACTTCATCGCCTCTCTGAGATGTTAGAGAGGTTATTGGGAACGGCCTTCCGTCATCTATATATATAAAATTCAAAGTCCTGACTGACTGACTGATAATCAACGCACAGCCTCAACCGCTACACCTAGAAATATGAAACTTGGCAGGAAGGTTCTTCAGGTTCAAAGTGACGTAAGTGCACACTAAGAAAGGATTTTCGAAAATTCCTACGGGAACGGGCTCAACGCGGGCAAAGCCGCGGGGCGCTGCTAGTTGTTTATAAATCTTCAGCATACTTTTATATTCTATTCATTGATGTAGTCGGTAGAGTCGCATATAAACCACTTATTAACGTTCGAAGCAAAGCAAAGTAATATCGAATCTAATTTATTATGCGAATATTGACTTGTCATATGAAAACACACACAAAACATGATTATAGGTAAGTTATCCGTGTTATAGAAGTATCTATATATACCGAAGAATCTTTATTTTATTATTTTGGAATCCATTGAAAATTAAATGAAGAAGAAATTGAAAACGTTTCCATTTTGATATACCTTCTTATGTACACTAAGATGTGTAATGACTTCCTTTTATCTTGAAACTAGCAGCGCCCCGCGGTTTTACCCGCGTTGTACCCGATCCCGTGGGAATTTTAGGGTGAAAAATAGCCTATAACCTTTCCATTGAATGTGGTTATCCATTATATAAAGAATTATTCAAATCGGATTGGAAGTTTCTGAGATTAGCTCGTTCAAACAAACACATTCTTCAGCTTTATAAATACTCATATTAGTATTCCTTTAACAAAATTTAAAAATGTACCTACGAAATTAACAGGACGATTAAGTAATTATGTATGAGCTTTATTTAAACCATTGCTGGGCAAACATAATATTTAAGTAATAAGGTTATAAAAAACATCAACATACTCGTGGCGTTGATAATAAGCTGCGTTAGATGCGATTGTTAAGCAACGTCAGCCTCTTAGATGGGTGGCCGAAAGTGGCTATTCTATCTGAGCGTTACCGTGCTTCCGAGGGTACGTTAAGTAGTCAGTCCTGGTTGTTAAAATCGTTCAATGTCGAAGGCCGTTAGGCGGTCTTAAATCCGACACTAACCTACTCAATTAATGAATGAAGACAAAATGGCGGACGTGACATTGATAGAACATTCTAATAAATAATTGACTTCAGAAACAACAGTTAAACGTTATTCTTAACATTCTCAATTAAAACAATGACCTAATTTATCGAAAATCCGAATAATAGGCTTTGTCCGACTTGATTGTAAATCCCGAGAAAATATTTGTTCATGCGTCCGTAAGAATGGTCAGTGATTAAAATGATTTTTCTTTGAAGATAATTCAAATTCCATTCCCGGCATAATTAAAGAGATACGCATCTTTACGCTATATCCCTTATGAGGAAAATCTGTTACTTGTTTCTACAAATGGAGATAGGGTTTCATGTAGGGACCAATACCAATTTGTCCCTTTAACTTGAACTTGAATTTCAAGCAAAATACGAACTTCAAACCTTTTTTATTAGAATTATTAAAACTACCTTCTTGTTTTGAAATTAGTTAAAATTTGGGACCAATTTGTAAGTACTTAAGACTTACTTCTTTACTTCTACCCTTACATTTGCCGAAAGAATTTTCGAAATCGGTTTATGAACGACAAAGATATCAGGTAAAACAAATAGAACCTACTGCGGTTTTTAAGTCGGTTAATAAAATTTAAAGGCTGCATACAGAAAGAAAGTCGCCTTCTAGTATTCGTGGCGTAGTTAGACTATGCTATGCTATAGTACATTGAGACTGTCAAGCAACGTGCAGCCCCCTACTTGGATGGGTGTCCGATAGTGGCATCAGAGGCAAATCCTTTTCATTCAGGCGGCACTGTTCCCTGACCAAGAATCAATTCATCTAAGAAACCTTAATCTATACTTCTATACCAATATTATAAAGAGGTAAAATTTGTAAGTTTGTTTGTTTGTTTGTATGCCGGTAAAACCACGGGGCACGGCTAGTAGTTCATAACCTGAAAACCCTGACAAGAATATCCCGTATTCCAAGTTCAGTCACGAATACGATGAGCATACTTGTAAAGTAAACTAGGTAAAGTTTAAAAAGAATATTAAATTAGTTTCGTGCATAGTTGCAGTTTTTAAGCTAACTACTATGACAAAAACGAATTAGGAGCAACACAAACAGAACGGAGGTAATTTTGTCCGTCGCTTAATAAACACTTTTTAACTATGTAGTGGCACTCAAATGCAAACAGATGTAGGAGGTTTTCATTTAAAGTAAGTTTTAGTAGGTAAGCCAACCCTGGAGTCGGAGTTTTTAAACCGCCTCTGACATGGCCTGACGATTTAAACAACCGGGACCGGCAATTTAACGTGCCCTCCGAAGCCCGGTTAATGTTAGTAATGTTTGTAGGTCTGTTTAAAAATAGTCATATTTTCAAACGACTTTCACAAAAGCATCGTCTCAAATCTTCAAATGTCTTTGGATGGCACCGATGCAAATTAATTCAACTTTAAAATAGTTTAAATTCGAATGAATAAAATGTTTATATCTTTTTAATGAATACGTTTTGAAGACTATTAGGTTTTAAATATTTTTTTTGCTAATAAACTCAATCAAAAAACTGTCAGTACTCCTAATATGTTTTTATTACAAAACTTTATAAATAAATATAACAAGGCAAAAATATTTCACATTTCTATTCCACCTTCAGTTCAAAAAGTACAACCAACCACAAAAATCTCCACACAAATCCATATATCTTTTAAAACGTCAAGTAGCACATCAAAGTTCTAAAGTGTGACAAAGTGCGACAGTTTAGCGGTGGTTCAACATTCGTTTAGATTCTATCGGGCCATTACGCGGGTGACGGTAGCCATCTTGTCATAATATTACGTCACAACTTTGTAAACTGTTCGAATAAGGAATTATGTTAGTTGTTGTTCATTGTACTTAGAATGCCCGTGGTTGGAACTTACTAGCCGTAAGTTAGTTAGTGTTAGCCTGTTCTGTCCCACTGCTGGGCAAAGGAGTCTCATATAACTGTGGATATCGACACGTAAGGAGATACACATGTATACTCATTATCACAAGTATAACATAACTTGTAAGTCACTATCTATTCTAATATGATAAAGCTGAAGTGCCCTGCGTTTTTACCCGCTTTGTGCCTGTACCCGTAAGACATTTGGGTTGAAAAATAGCTTATAACCTTCCCGTTGAATGTGGCTATTATTCAAATTGGATAATTAGTGAGATTACCGCGTTCAAACAAACAGAAAAACCAAAATCAAACTATTTAATTCCTATTCACCGGTACTAATATAATAAAACTGTAATTTAGAATTGAGTCTTCCTTTTTCCACTAAAAGTTATACAAAATTAACGCTATCTTGTCTGGCACCGTTCTGTTTATTTTCTTTATCAAATTAGATGGGTCATGCTATTATTACCTTCCCTATACGTTACAAATAAATGGTACTAATGAATTACATTATCTCTTGTCTTTCTCCCATTCAGGTGTTTAGTTGAAACCTCTATGTTACTAAGTGTACGGCTATTCAGGTGTCTTTGAAGTTTTCAATATAAAGGTGTCAGTGTCCTGGTTTAGTAAACACTTTACCAACACCAAAATAAGTGTATATATTGCTGGTAAGTCTCATCAAGACTTATACTACCTGGTGAGGGGTATGGTTTCAACTTGAGTGAAAACTTATCATTCATGTATGCTTAGATCTTTAAAACTAAGCAACGGATTTTGACGCAGTTTTTGTCATAGATAGAGTGATTCAAGAGGAAGGTTTTTATGTAAAAAAAATCCTAAAATTCCCACGGGAACGGGTACAACGCGGGCAAAACCGTGGGGCGCTGCTAGTTTATAATATTAATAGGATGGAGTGTCCGCTTGTTAGCCTATTTATCAGCTGACTACGCGTAAACAAATACACTTAATTAAAACATCTCCAAATAGGTAAGGCACACATTGTTTCAAACACATTGTAGCAAAAATAAACATAAATAACCGTTCGCTGTGAATAAATGTTTTTCAGTTCAAACATGAAAAATCATTAAATTATATTTACTTATTGGTTCAAAACGGTTCTGTAACGTTATAATGAGAGCTCAGGACAGTTTGAAATGGCAGACGAAGTCATGGGTATTTTGTTCCTAGTTGAAAAAAATTGATGATTAGTCTATTTTCTTTGTAATTAGTAAGAAGAAGAAATCATTCATTAGTTACGAACCAATATCAGAAATATACCTAATTACTAAAATGGTAATGCCATTTTACTGAGGAGGTTAATCTTAAATGATATTATTGGGGTGCAATTCGACTAGGTCGACCAACACATAAAACATACGTTAACAGTGAAATTTCAAAAGAATTATGCGCAAAACACACGTAGCGTGGGTGCGGGCCGGTTGCGGCTCAGTGTGACACCTTTTATAGAAATACAAGGAATACAACGTCACGGGAACCGCACCCGCACTATCTCAGCTTGAAAATAGTACAAAAAAGGCCCCATAATGTGCGAGAACTAAAAGCACAATTTCAATTTTAATTTAATACATATTCCGTCTATAACTTTCCAAGTAGTCTATCCCCTTCTGCCGAATTTTCTCATTCCGACAAGACCCATCGGCACTCTTTTATGTTAAAAATCGATCTCTCGTTAAAAAGATTGTTAAAGATCCTCTTTATTGACAGTTGATACGATTTGCTTGTCTATTGGCGTTGTTTTATACAAAAAGGTGTAGCCTTTTGTGTGCAAACGTTTGTGTTAACCGGTTTTGGAAAGGAGGTGTAGAACTTAGAGCTCTTAATACGGAGAGTTTATTAATTTATTTTTGAGTTTACAACAAACGTCAAACAGACTACACGCGAACTAAACTGTCTTTTATCAGTCTAACAGTTCTAAGTACATATTTTTTGTCTAACAAACATATCTGTTAGACTTTTCTTCATGTTTCAATATACCAGAAGGCTGTCTAATAAATCCCTTTCCGACATACACTATTTTCCAAAGAGCGAAAGAGACAAAACACTTTTTTTAACAGTTTATTAGTTAAAGAGCGTGATACATGTTAAAATTAAGAATGCTTCGTCCTTAGTGATATGGAGCAAGTTTGCAGTTGCAAGCGTGTTTAATAGGACGCATTTATCTATATATATAAAATTCAAAGTCCTGACTGACTGACTGACTCACTGACTGATAATCAACGCACAGCCTCAACCGCTACACCTAAAAACACGACATTTGGCAGGAAGGTTCTTCAAGTGACATAAGTGCAAACTAAGAAAGGATTTTCGAAAATTCCTACGGGATCGGGCTCAACGTGGGCAAAGCCGCGGGTCGCCGCTAGTGGTACATATTTCCAAAGCCGTTTGTTGACTAATACTAACATCAAACAAAGCTAGGAAGACTTAATCGCCTTATTCATAAACGCTTTCCGCCATACGCTATTTGCCAAACAGCGAAAAAGACAATACACTTTAAATATCGTTAATGAATAGGCGGTAAGTATATAGAATCTTTAATATACGTTTGTTATATTAATACAAGTAATTTATGATATATTCCCTTTATAAACAGCTGCTGAACTTATTGTTTTAAAGCATTGTTATTAAGATCAACACAAATGGATTACTCAATAGAATTAGCAACTGAAGGGATGTATGGTTATGATAATGTAATATTTCTCAAGTCATACATTTGGAATGCCTGCGATGCGTATTTTAGAAAGAATTTCATTTGTTTATTGTTCATTGTTTAGGATTCAAAATAAGTTTTGCAATAAATAGCTTGACTAGATAGTGCCTGTGTCTTCGTCTGCGTAGAAGTCTAATAGAATTTTTAATTGTTTTTTTTCTTCTTCACCGAGTGGATGGTCAACCTGACCAATCCTGGTGTCAGAGTTATTGAGCCGCCAAAGGCCTCTGACATGGCTCATGTAACGACTACTATCCGTAGAAAGTAATCGGGACCGACGGCTTAATGTGCCCTCCGAAGCACGGAATCATCTTACTTTTCGGGCAATCAGGTGATTCAGCCTGCAATGCCCAAACCAAACTGGGGGCAGTCCCACGAAGAGATTTTTGTGAGACATTGTCCCCACCGGGAATCGAACCCAGAACCTATAGCTTGTATTAGTATTTTAAAAAATATGACAATTTGAGATCCTATTTCTTTTTAAGTGAATTTCTTACTTCAGGACAACCAAAATAGAAAATATTAATCCAAAATCATACCACCTCATTCGAAATAGGAACACATTTCACCTTAAATCACGTAACATATTATTTATAATAAATGTCGCCACTTCACTTACATGTAATCCCGCGTTCCCGGCGAATCCCGCGGGACCCGGGATTTGTTCGTATTGAATCCCGGTGACAGGAATTGACCGCTGCCGGACAGATTAAAAAATAATCTTTAAAGAGGTTCTACTCGTATGTGTTAAATGGATTTTTGTATTATATTTCTTTGTGTATGTAAGAGATTTCTTGCCAATATCTTGTCACTTTTTACTTATTGGCTTTTAACTTTTGGCCTTTAGATCTGAGACAGTGTGGCAAAGTTAGACATATCTCTTTTTTATCTAACACCCATACTCAGAGACATCAAATGCTTGCTTAATAGATATGTAATGAGTGATTTTGACATGTAATATATGTAAAATTACGTCAATTACTTAAACATCAATTTAACGGAGTCAGCCACACTTTCTGCGCGCTAATCTCAGGAATAATTATTTTTATAATGTGTAGCCACATTCAACGAGAAGATTACAGGTTATTTTTCTTTTCGAAATTCCCACGGGAACGGGCACAACGCGGGGTGGTCCGAGGTTTTAAAATATAAGTGCCAAAGTAAACTATTGATAAAATATAAGGCCCTTTTGGTTACAAAGGTCACATCTACTCCATCCTTGCCCCTGAACCCTTTCCCTTTGATTTGTCACTGATACTATCAGTCATACGCTAGTGAGTCGGCTTTGTAGATAAACACGGGTTTTCATTATTATAAGGGTTTAGGTAGCTTTAGATTGAGGAGAAGTTACATTTTATATTCGATTTAAGTTATTATTACTACAAAGTATAAAACAAAGTCGCTTTCCGCTCTCTGTCCCTTTGTATGCTTAGATCTTTAAAACTATGAAACGGATTTTGGTGCGTTTTAAAAAAAATTACAGTGATTCAAGAGGAAGGTTTTTATGTATAAAAAATCCAGAAACTCCTACTGGAACGGGCGGCACAACGCGGGTAAAACCGCGGGGCGCTGCTAGTTTTATAATAAAATATAATATAATATGTATATACAAAACCACACAAGATTAATTATACCCAAACTAACCTCTAAGCTTGTATTATAGAATCTTACTAACTGATACTACTACATAACTATACATCCACAAATGTATGTCTTTTTAAAGTTTCATTTCATTCTTATACCTTTCATTTACTTTAGTATTGGTTTCCGGCCGTGTAAAATTTTATTTTTCCAATTAAAATTTCCTTCTAAGCATTCAACCTAAATGATATTCAACTAAAACATAAAATATCATAACAACAGTACTGAAGCGCTCCACATTGCATGACAGACAGACAAACTTGCACAATGAACGAACGCACGTACACAAATCAAAGTTTGTCATCTCGTCGACTAGTTTTATACTCTGGGTTTGATCGCAACTGTGTCGTAGTTTGATAACTTAGAGAGAGTTGATACATACTAATATTACCTGTAAGGGCGGAATAATATAAGTTCGTACGCCGTATCCTACTAACCTACCTACTAATATTAACCTACCGTTTGTGAGGATGTTTGTTACTCTTTCACGCAAAAACTACTGAGCGGATTTGAATGAAACTTTACAGTAATAAATAAATATACCCGGACAAATTCACTTACGGTTAATTACACCCAAACTAAGCTTTAAGCTTATATTATGGAATCTAACTAACTGATACTACTACATATACATACACAAACTTAATAAGAATATACATATAATTCACACCCAGACGTTGTCGCCAATAACTATACATATTGTTCGGGAATCGAATCCGCCAGCCCCGACACAGTAAGCGCTCTCACTGCCACTGTGCCAACGGGCTTGTCAAAGTAATATAGCGAAAATCCTCAATCCATATATTCACTACTATAATGATATATTTACGAGTAAAGGGGCAGGTTGCACAAGAATTCTTAAATCGATTTAGTACCTAAATATGTTTAAGAAACAAAAACTGTTCGTTCAAAATTGTATTTTATTTTGCACTAAATAGAACCCAATTTACAACGACTATTATTTGTTTTCTAAACATGTTATATATGTTAGAGACGTTACGAATTATTATGCAATCCACTCTAAGAATATTTCTTTTCACTATATAAAATACAGTATAATATGATTTATTTTACGATTATGTTCATGCAAGCATAAGCCCCAATCTACGTAGAGTAGTGCAAATATTAAGAACAGATAATCTCTATAAAAAGTGTTTTTTTAGATATCAGTTACTCTCTCTCCCTCTTTAATAGTATGTTAAGAAAAGAGACAAAAGATTATACTTAAACTGAACAACTTACCACTGCATATCACCTACCTAATTAGCAACAAACATACCAAATCAGAACGAGACAGCAATACACAGCGGTATCCAAATAACATGCTAATTGGTTAACAAGTACAAATTGAATTCAAATAGGATTACCTCCACTGCATGTCCCGCTGCGTCACTTTGTCCGCCGTGTCCTGCGGACTTTAAGTGACACGTCCTGTCCCCAGAGATGTAAGTATGTTGATAAACACGACTAATTAGAACAACAGTCTAAACTTGGACTAACGTGTGGGCTTTGTAGCTTGTTTTATGAGAGTTGTTTTATGTCGCTATTTTGCCTGTTTGTCAGTACTTTAAGGAATTTAGTTGTGGCGATTCATGAGGTGTCTCAAGCTTCGTATGGAATGTGATATTGTCCGGTTGTTTTAATTGGTAGACTAAGGAGGCCTTTAGGCGGTCTAAAAACTCCGATACTAGGGTTGGCCTCTAACCGATGATCAAAAACGTTATAAACATAATTTTACACGCTACATATAATCTCGTACATATTTTTCCTACAAAAATATTGCATTTGTTTGAATCAAAGTGCAATATCAAAGAACGTAGTTTTAAAGCGTAAAGTTTCAAATGATTTGTAAAATTCTTTTGATTTACAAATGGACGTATTGAAAGCTTAGCTCAGGCATTGATATTACGCAAACACCAGCGGCGTATGGTGATTTGGAATGGATTTCTATGACGATATACGTTCTACAGAAAGAATTGGTAATGGATCGAGAGATTTGACGGATTGTTCTTCGTTTTGATGGCCCAGGTTCGCCTAAAGAGGTAAAGCTCTAATGAAAATAGTGCCTTCGTCTAAGTGAGTAGCGCTCGTGACATAGTTTAACTAAGCGATCCAGCCTCCGTGGTCTTGTGGTTTGAGCGCCCGGCATACGACCCGGAGGTTCCGGGTTCGATTCCTGGTGGGGATATCTCACAAAAATCTATTTGTGAGACTTTCCTCAGTTTGGTTAGTTAGGGCATTACAGGCTGAATCACCTGATTGCTCGAAAAGTAAGTTGATTCCGTGCTTCGGAGGGCACGTTAAGCCGTCGGTCCCGGTTACTTTCTACGGATAGTAGTCGTTACTTGAGCCATGTTAGAGGCTTTTGGCGGCTCAATAACTCTGTCACCAGAATTGGTCAGGTTGGCCATCCACTCGATGAAGAAGAAGAAGACTAAGCGATGTTGGCTCATTGCAATTGTTAAACAACGTGTACCCCTATACCGCGTCGACTGCGGACACCTATGTCCATACAATAACATAGTAGATAGCCAAGCCCCGCGAGTTTATCCGCGTCGTGCCCGTTCCCGTGGGAATTTAGGCCTATAACCTTCCCGTTGAACATGGCTTTATCTATTACAAAAATAGCTCTGCAAATCGGATTTGTAGCTTCTAAAATTCGTTTTTACAAACAAAGTCTGAAACATTAGTATTAGCCTGTAATGTCCCACTGTTGGGCAAAGGCTTCTCGTCTCACTGAAGATATCAGTACAGTGAGGAGGTTTCAGGCGTAATCACCACGCTTGTCTAATGCGGGTTGGTGATCTCAAACCCGAGCCATGTTTGAAAAGTAGGAAACATGTTTTCGCTCGACCTGGGAATTGAACCCGGGACCTCAGTCTTGGCAGGTGAGTGCACATACCACTAGACCACCGAGGCGTAAGTGAGGGTGAAACATTACCTCTTAATATTAGCAGATAAGACATCCGTATTTATTAACCTACTCAATAACAAAGTACAATCTAAAGAAATACACCCTTAATATTATACGCAAATAAATACACATAATAATGTCCGTAAATATTTACGTTCGTATTGACTGTGAAAACGGAACGTAGTTGCTATCACTGAGATAGTGCCCTTAGACTCGCGGCAATATATCAAATGTTTTTACCGCAATATTTCTTTAGCAGTGATATAAAATATGAGAAAAGGCAAAACAGTAGCAAGTTTCAACGTTCCAACAAAAAGCGGGCCTAGTAGGTACACAACTACAGACTAACTAATAAAACCGTATCTTCAGTATATTATAATACTCCTATAGTCCTTTTAAAATTGGAATTGTCAATGTCACTTTTGTCATTAATTCATATTTATATTCATTTATTTTGCGAATAAGTGTCTTATGTTTATTCCAAGGACATACATTCCAAATGTTAAATAACCTCCTCCTTCGGTTTTTGAAGTCGGTTAAAAAATGACACCAATTACAGTTTCGGTGGCACTGGACACTCTAAATAACAATGAAGTTTTACGCGTTATAATGCGTTGAGAATATTCTTTTTCTTCATCGAGTGGGTGGTCAACCTGACCAATCCTGGTGTCAGAATTATTGAGCCGCCAAAGGTTGAGAATATTAATACTAGAAACGCCCCGCAGTTTCGTTTCCTTGGGAATTTCGGGATCAAATATAAACTTTTCGTTGAATATGGCTATCCATTACAAAAATAATTATTCAAATCGAATTGGTATTTTCTGAGTTAATATTTTTGAAAAACTTTATTGTATTACCTAGTTTAATAAGATAAATGAGGTTTAAAGTTCATACCACACTTTAAACATTGTAAAGCTAAGCAATTATAATCGAACCTATAACTTCTTTCATCACATTTGTAAATGTAACTTTTTCAGATTCTGTTTTATAGCATTTTTATTAATGTATGAATATCGAACAGGGTGTTTTACACGACCCTTCATTTTATTGATGTGCTTATGATAATACGGTTTTGCAATAGTAAGTCTTGTTTCATAAATATATTTAAATTATCATAAATGTATATTATGTGAATGTATTTGATGATGTCTATTGCAAATTCTCATTCACATACACACACACTCATACACACAAACATGCCCACGCACGCACGCACGCACACACGCACGCGCAGGCACGCAAACCTGTCAAACATAATTTATCTTTTCTACTCAGTCTCTCCACATCCAAATCCTTAAGGCTTTGCATCTATTTTGTTGGAACTGACGGCAAAACTGTCCATTATTATATTAAACACCCTTTATAGGCGCCCACTTGACACAAACTTATAAATTGAGTACGATAAGAATATCTCCATCTTATATTAATAACTAATTCGTATAATATAAAATGTCTTCTTCTTCTTGTCAAGTCAATATAGTTAAGGATAACGTGTTCACAAGAATTTGGCTACTCCAACTAAATCCGATTAAAATCCGTGTCCTATTAGATAAACACAAATACGATACGGGTTGTAAATCAATACAAAACCCGGTCAAAAACAATTAGCGTTTGTAAATACACTGTGGTCAAAACCACCAAAATATCGTCATAATTAAAGTAACCATAATATCAAACATTCAATACTGACCGAAATTCACATCATTCGGGAATCGTATCTATTTCAGCGATGCCGTGGTCTGTAACCGCAGTCAATAACCGGTTAGATCCAGCTGAAACCAGTTCAAACTGCTTCTGTTAGACGCATATTTAGCGAGCGATTAAGGAGTGGTTTGTATTGGCATTCGTGTGTAACGTCGTTTAGTTGATAGAGTGATTCAAGAGGAAGGTTTATAAGTATAAAAATTCCCGAAATTCCCACGGGAACGGGCACAACGTGGGTAAATCGGCGGGGCGCTGCTAGTTTATAATATTATTAGGATTTTACATGCATTACAGCATACGCATAAATGTCATTAACACACATACGACAGTACTGTTAGGTACTAAAACCTCTTATTTCACACCAACACTCGTAAATGACTCAATTACCTCCATCAGGTAACCTGTGACTTCACCGATTAGTTCTCCCGCGGGATAATCGATTGCTCCAAGTCGTTGCTTCTGATGTAGCAATCAATATGTTTGATGTTTACTGTTATCGAATCAATTACTGCTCGCTGTGTGGAGGTAGGCTATAGGATGGTAAGCAATTAGTATGGGTAGGCTCCAGTTTGTTTAGATAGTTCAGTATTTGAAATAGTTCTATTTACGAAGACCTATTTTGGTTATAGTAGTCGTTACATGAGCCATGTCAGAGGCCTTTGGCAGCTCAATAAGCCTGACACCCGGATTGGTCAGGTTGACCATCCACTCGATGAAGAAGAAGTTATGGGTTCAAAGTTTTTGAAGTAAAAGCTTATAGTGCGTTGTGCAATATTTTGTGATGGGTATAAAATGTTAAACTCGCGTCAGGACACATGAGCTAATCGAAAATTCGTGAGACATTTTGACGTTAATATTCAAGTTTTCACTTCTGCCGGCACTCACGGAGTGCAACCAGTTGATTATTTTTATATTGGTGTGGAGTTTTGGACCCAATTCCCCGGGGCGTAGTTTCATTAAGCGATGTTAGCTTATTGCAATTGTTAAGCAACATGTAGCTTGGATGGCCGATAGTAGCATTTCTATCTGAGCGCTACCGTGCTTCAGAGGGCACGTTAAATTGTCGGTTCTAGTTCTTTCAATCGATAGACCATGCCCGGGGCCTTTTAGATTTGGTAGTGTTATAGTGTCCCAACTAGATATTTATGTTAGGTATTTTTTGAATAGGTAACTTATTTCTGTGATAACTTAAAAAAACAATAACCACATTTTTCCTTGAAATCACGTTATCAATAACAATAAATTAATTTATTTGACTTGTAATAAATACTACGCCGTAGGCATTACGTAGGAATACTACGTCGTAGTATTAGTTGCTACGCCTGGCTACTACGACGTAGGGAGATGTCCATTCGTAGGGCTTAGTTCGTAGTAAATTGAGTCGTAGTCTAATATAAGATTAGGTTGAGTAATCCAATAATATTAATAGGGAATATAAAAGAAAAAAGACGTTAAAATCAACTTTAAATCAAGCTTGTAAACATTTATCTAGACTGGACTTAATCGCGTATAATGCATACCTCAACGTTTCGGTCGTGTCGCGACAGAGGTATGCATTAAAACCATATTAATAATACGTATTCAGAACATTTAGTTATCAAATGGTTTGTCACTTTCTGACACGCGCAACTTTCCGAAGAGCAAAAGAGATACAGTATAAAAGTATTATAGTTACACAGCGTTTATTAATAAGGCGGTAGATGTTTTATTCGCGATTCAGTCCCGTCTAGATTAGTGTTTACAAGCTTGTTTAGGTTTAAAACACCATCTATTACTAGCAGCAAATTAAAACCCGTGATATGTACAAATTGAACAAGCCTTTACTAGTTAGTGGTGTAAAAATTCTCGGTACATTTAGATTCAAATCCAGTTTAAATTATTAAATTATAACCGCTACGTAATTCGCTACAAGTTGGTAATTGGATAATGCCAGGTCGCACCATTATTGCGCTATTATGAAATTAACTATTCGTTCAACCATATTACGGTAGGTTACTTAATTGTTTTACATTTTACATAATTATAAAAAATTGTTTTTAAGTGTAGAAATAATAATATTTTTGTTTAAAATATTATTGTTTTTATAAGAAATACATGTTGTGGCAACTATAGAAAGTGCATCTAATTCATTAATTTAGTCGTAAGTTTATTTGTTAGTTTGATGTATCTGTCACTGGTTGTCTTTAAATAAATAAATAAACAGATTTTAATTGCGAGAAAAATTAGTTAGCTGGATTCAGAGCATTGTTATTGTAGATTGTCAATTTTACAAGTTGCGTGTCGGTGAATTGACGCCCGTACTCAGAGACGACAAATGATTCCTTAGTAGAGATTAATGAGTGATTTTGACGTGTAATGTATGAAAAATTACGTCAATTAGTTAAGTGTCAATTTAATGAGTGCGGCAGTTAAATATAAAGATTTGTATGAAGAGTATGAATAGCTAGTTATTTAAAGGTGTCTCTAGTGATTTCTAAAATAAAAGATAGTTTATATGCTCAAATAAAACGAACGCCGTTCACAAAAACAGTATTTTTAAAATATACAAACTTAAAAAAGATTTCAACATTTCTATAGTGTTTATTCAATGATTATAGTTGATAGTCTATACTCTTATTTACTGTAAATACTTAGTAACGCCACGTGAGATAAAAAGTTTATAAAGCAAGTAAACTAACGGGCAAAGAGTACGCCAGCGACCACAAGTGCAGTCTACTCGAAACGTCGGAAAATAAAACGTAAGTAGTAACGAAAGTCTTCTGTGACCACGGTTCCTGTAAAGGGGCGTCAGATATAACGTCAGATAGAAATCTACACTTATATTATAAAGAGGAAAACTTTGTTTGTTTGGTTGTAATGAATAGGCTCAAAAACTACTGGACTGTTTTAAAAAAATCTTTCACCACTCGAAAGCTACATTATCAACACGTAACATAGGCTATTTTTCATCCCGAAATTCTCACAGAAATGGACACAACGCGGGTAAAACAGCGGGGCGCTGCTAAAGTAAAATAAAAGCGAAGTGTATCCGTAAACGTAGTTTCAATACAAAATGAGTACGCTTAAACTTAAGAAACCATTAAAACGTAAGTAGTTTAACACAGGTACTGGAAAGAAATTTCCTTTACAATTTGTACAGTTCTCAATCTGTTGACGATTTACATACTTAATAGGTGGATTAAAATCTTTCGTTGACATAAAAAAAATCTCCCAAGATTTCATACACTCGTCTCTGCCAGGTGTTAACAACATCACCTTTACTTTACCTTTTTAAAGCAGGCCTAACAAACTATTGGTTTAGTTAAAACATTTCGGAATCAGGGCTCGTGAACATTTCGTGAGTAGATTGTCAACACTCCACACGGACGGGCACTATTCTATAAAATGTCAGGTGTGCACAACAGTTTGTTTCGATCTTTGTTTAGGGAAACCAAATGTTTGGAGATAGGTTTAGTATTGGTTTTTCGGGATGTAAAAGAAACTACGTGTATACAAAACTATGTAAAGTAAAAAAGTAAAAAAAAACTAAGTAAGGTTGCGTTTTCATGAAAGCGAAGCCGAGCTGTGCAGAGCTCAACTGACCAATCACAACGCATTACGAAAAGATTTTGACAATGTCAATGCGTTGTTTGACAATGTCAATGCGTTCTAATTGGTCGATTGGGCTCCGCACAGCTCCGCTACGCTTAATAAAAACGCATCCTAAATGTCAGATATACGGTGGTGCCACAATGCAACAACGACGATTTTATTTCAATAAGAATATCGAACGTTAACTCTTAAGCTATAATTGTTTATTTGCATCACTGTCGCTCACCAGTACTGTGGCACCTCCATTAGATGTAAGACACGTCCATCCTATCCTACTAATATTATAAATACGAAAGTTTGTGAGAATGGATGTATGTTTGTTGCTCTTTCACGCAAAAACTACTGAACGATTTGGATGAAACTTTACAGTACTATAGGTTATACATCAGAATAACTCATGGGATACATTTTATCCCGAAATTCGTGGGTGAAACCGCGGGCCGCGGCTCGTCCTAAATATTAATTCAAAACAAGAAGACAATTAGGTTCCATAATACAAGCTAAGAGCTTAGTTTGGGTCTAATTAGCCGTGTGTGAATTTGTCCAGCAGTTATATTATTATAATTTTTAATTGGCTTTGTAGTTTTCAAATATTCATAGTTATTCAACTGTTTCCACCCCCGATTCAAATTATTCGGTCATTAAAATTAACAAATACTTTGGTTAATAAATTAAACCAGTACAACACATCTTGTACTCGGTAAAAAACATTAAAATCGCGGTCAGATACAGACGAGCATTAATTAATTATTCATCGGTTTCATTTGCATAATACGAAAATAAGAGCGCTTTTGTTTCCTTGTAAATATTCGCATGCGTTATTTGTTCGGCTGGTTCATTAATATGATGATATTTGTATCTGAAACAGATAAAGATATGGTATATAAGGGGCTGAAAGATACCTACGAGTATATAAGGGGGCTGAAAGATCTTATTTTGGGACTATCAGCACCCTCCAGTTTCACGTACCTGTTGCCGTAAGAATTTTTTAATGAAATGTATCTTATATCCTTTCTCAAAGTTTAATTTATTTCTATGCCAAAAATCATAAAAGCGGAGTGAAGCGGTGCGGGGCCCGATTCACCAATCACAGCGCAGGATTGTCAAACAGCGCGTTGACGCTGTCAAAATCTTTTCGTGATGCGTTGTGATTGGCCAGTTGAGCTCCGCACAGCTCTGCTTCGCTCGATGAAACCTATATCAGGATAGCTCGTGACGTAGTTTGACTAAGCGATGTTAGATCATTGCGATTGTTAAGCAACGTGCAGGTCGGTCCTTACTTGGATGGGTGGCCGATGATGGCCTTTCTATCTGAGCGCTACCGTGCTTCGGAAGGCACAATCAATTGTTAGACCATGTCGGTGGTCTTTAGGCGGTCTAAAAACTCCGACACCAGGGTTGCCCAGTAACCTACTCGAAATGAATGGATATAATTATAGATATAATTATTTGTCTATCAACTTCATATATTTGTCTTTGATTTATGACATAAAGTCTGCCTTTAAAAATGTTCTTTCGTGTTTCAAATAGGTTTGTGAATTATTTAACTACTGCAAGTCGAATGCTTTTAGTCAAATGCAGTATTAACACAAGATCTTCGCGTTTTGTTGAAGTAATAACAACTCTATGGCAAGGGAATATGGTTTATAATCACGTGACGCATCACTATTTGTGTTGAAAAAGCTATGATGTGTTTAACCTTGCAGGATCCTTTTAATTTGGGGTTTATTTCAGACTATCGATTAATTCATTCATTTGAGGAGGTTAGTGGCCAGCTCTGTTGTCGGAGTTTTTAGACCGCCTAAAGACCTCTGACATGTTTCGATGGAAGACCGCGACCGACTGACTGCTTAACGTGCCCTCTGAAGCACGGTAGAGCTCAAATATAAATGCCATTATCGCCCACTCATCCAAGTACGGGCCGAGCAGCATGATAATTACAATCGCAATTAACTATCACCTATGATATGTTAAAAAGCTTGTTATAGCCGTTGGCATAGTGGCGGTGAGAGCGTTTACTGTGTCGGGGTTGCAGGTTCAATTCCTGCCCGGAACCAACACTAAGTGCAGACAAAGTGGTTGGCGACAACGTCAACGACAACGAGTGTCATCTGGTGAATTATTTGTATTAGCATACTAGCTGCGCCCCGCGGTTTCACCCGCGTTGTACCCGTTCCCGCGGGAATTTCGGGATGAAAAATAGACGTTGGCCGATTCTCAGACCTACTCAATATGCTCACAAAATTTCATGAGAATCGGTCGAGCCGTTTCGGAGGAGTACGCGAACGAACACTGTGACACGAGAATTTTATATACATATAAGAAGTATATCTGTACGAAATACAATAAAATAAAATAAAATGAGTACCAGTAAGATTCCATAATTCAAGCTTAGAGCTCAGTTTGGGTCTAATTAACCGTGTGTGAATTTGTCCGGATGTATTTATTTATTTATATAAGTTAAGTCAAGCCGACTGTTTCTCCGTCTGTCTGTTTGTCACGGTTCCACACGTTAACCGCTAAACCTATTTTGATAAGCCATTGCATAGACTTTTGGTACTTTTTATCTACCTAGATACACAGGTAAAACAGCCATAAATGTATAGTCAGTTGATTTAATAAACTTGATATAATATATTGTAAGACTTTTAATAACTGAACACATTTGTATCAACGTCAAAATAAATGTAATTCGGTATAAATTAATATCCGCTGACAAAAACATGATCAAATAAAACATGACATTGATGTTTAATATTCGGTTATGGTTAATGTGTACATGTTGAAAACTCAAATTAATGTGTTCTAATAAATTTATTATGAAATACGTATAATATACTCTTTAAAGCGATGCTTGCGAATTCGTAACCAACGATGTTTTATAAATAACTAGCCGCGTATTATCCACGTTGTACCCGTTCCCACAGGAATTTCAGGATAAAATGTATCCCACGTGTTATTCTGATGTATAACCTATATTACTGTAAAGTTTCATCCAAATCCGTCTAGTAGTTTTTTCGTGAAAGAGTAACAAACATACATACATCCTCACAAACTTTCGCATTTTTAGTATTTAATTAGGCTATGTAGAAAATTGTAGGTAATCTGGTTAAGTAGCTACTAACTATTACTGTCCCTACAAAACTCGCAAACACGCTTAGTTAAAACTCACTGAAATTCACTTTGATTTACATGTTTAAACTTAACGGTCAGTTTAAGTTGTAAATAAGTTGCTAAGTTAGCCCCAATATAAGTCTTAACTTGGATTTGTGAAGGTACAAACGAGGTAAGTTTATTTTTAGGTAAAACTTAGTTTTTAGACCTAGAGCCCGTGAACCCCAGACCTTCGTTATTTTATAAAAGCTGAAAGTTTGTCAGCGCATGCTCCCACACATAGGTAAGAACGATGGACTATTATGAAGTTTGGGTTATCGTGGCTTTGGCAGATAAACGATACTAAAGGTGTGTAAAATACCGATCAAAATTCATCAAATAATAAAGTGTGATTTGTGACATGACATATGTCATTTGAAAGCTCTTGAAGAGTTGTACAAGTCACCCTTTGACGGTGATATCGAAATCGACGGCCAACTTGGTGTTTTCGACCATTGAAGATTGGAGTTGACCTATGTTATGGACGCTGATCCTAATGCTCAACAGTGACATGACCTATATCATTTGAAAGCTCTTGACAAGTTGTACAAGTCACCCTTTGACGGTGATATCGAAATCGACGGCCAACTTGGTGTTTTCGACCATTGAAGATTGGAGTTGACCTATGCTATGGACGCTGATCCTAAGTGACATGACCTATGTCATTTGAAAGCTCTTGACAAGTTGTACAAGTCACCCTTTGACGGTGACATCGAAATCGACGGCCAACTTGGTGTTTTCGACCACCGAAGATTGGAGTTGGCCTATGCCATGGACGCTGATCCTAATGCTCAACAGTGACATGACCTATGTCATTTGAAAGCTCTTGAGGAGTTGTACAAGTCACCCTTTGACGGTGATATCGAAATCGATGGCCAACTTGGTGTTTTCGACCATTGACCTTTAGTACCGTATACCTGCCAAAGCCACGATAACCCAAACTTCATAATAGTCCATCGTTCTTACCTGGTGTTGGGAGCATGCGCTGACAAACTTTCAGCTTTTATAAAATGACGAAGGTCTGGGGTTCGCGGGCTCTTGGTCCATTTGGATTGTTTATAAACTAAATTACATACTCCTACGTATAGTGATTATGTTACGAAGTCGGCTTCAGTTATACGTTTTTTTTAGAATGGTACTTACTAACATTTTTTTAACCTATACTCCCACTGCTGGGCAAAAGGCTGGTAGAGTACCACCCGGACCAGATCAGTGGTTCCACCTGCCAGCCAATAGATGGCGCTAGTGTTAACATTTCGTAGATCACGCATATAGTTTTGAATTCTCCATGCAAATTATGTTCTCCTTATACTAATATTATAGGAAGGTAAAATTTGTAAGTTTGTATGTTCGAGTTAATCTAAGGTATCACCAGTCCGATTTGAATAATTCTTTTTGTAATAAATAGCTACATTCAACGGGAAGTTTATAGGATCTTTTTCATCTCGAAATTCCCACGGGAACGGGTACAAAGGGGGTAAAACTGCAGGACACTGCTAGTCTATTAGATACATAGAGCATAAGCTCTGAAAGACTTTATATGTAAAGCTATAATACAAACCGAATGTATCGGAAAACCTTGTTTCATTGGGTTTTGATAATGCAGAACTGATAACGGTCCATAGATTTAAACCCCAGCTAACTGACTGACCACTACTTCGGTATTAATTGTCCTATTTCCGTGGACTTGGATTAATGGCTGTCTCATTACTCCATTTGAATCAATTATAATTTTGAAGAGATGGACACAAATCACTTTAGTGTAAGCTTGGTTACTAATATGATCGAATTTAATCCCAATTGATATCGGATCAATTTGTCGAAAATTGAATTTTAAAACAACACTAGCCTGATCGAATAGTTTGTACGATACGTAGACAATATATTCTAGAGAACAAACCATAACTCAACTTCTTTCCTCTATCTGTAAATTGGATTGTCTTTGAACTACATACTTATTAGTAATTAACATTTGAAGGCTCATTTGAAAAAAGAAAAAAATTAAAAACGACCTAGCAAAAACGGCTGGATCGATTTTTACCAAACAAAATTAAGAAACACCTCAAGGAAACCGGCTGTAGAATGAAAAAAACCGCATCGAAATCGGTCCACTCGTTTGAGAGGTATTGTACCACAATTTTTAGTAATAAGTCCATGACCACAATAGACACACACACAAACACACAACAGAGACTTACAGACGTCAAACTTACAATACCACCTTCATACCAACCCCCTCTTTTGAGTGTGTTGCAAAATATGTAGATAGTAGGTATGTATGTTGAAAAGTATGTTGTCAACAAGAACATCATAATAAGACGGTCGCGCTTGTCAAGGAAAAAATATTAATAACGTCGGAGTAGTGAATAGGCGTAATTTAATATTTAAGACGTGGGCGAAGCCGTGGGCCTCAACTAGTTGCAGAGGTGAGCCGTAATAATTGGGTTTAGCCACATTTTCAGTCGGTAGGCGGAAGGTTATTACATTCTGTGCCGGGACTTAAACCCGGCTCATATAACTAAATTAACATAATATGTTAAAATAACAGTACACTTGGTTTTAATTGTTTTGCGTTCAGTAGGAGAGGCCCTTTGTGCTGCAACAGACCATTAAAAACTAGAGTTTTTTTGCTTTTTCTAACTTTTTTTGTACGTGGTCTCAAAACTTAGACATGAGTATTGATTACTAAACCTTAACCGGCAATAGACCATCATAAACTATAGTTTTAGCTTTTTCTAATTGTTTTTATATACGATCTCAAACTCTAACATCAGTGTAGGTTACTAACCAATAGATATTATACTAAATGAAACGGGTCTGTATCGCGTTAGATAATTTAACGTATTCTACTAAAATACGTACCCGACGTTTCGACCCGGGAATTGAACCCGGGACCTCAGTCTTGGCGAGTGCACATAACACTAGACCACCGAGGCGTTAGACACTACAATGCACAGTAGAACATTATTCAGTGGATTCCGATTTCAATCGGTACCAGTCAAAGGAATATACAGTACCCTTGATTGATGGACTAACACTCCGATATCAGAGTTAAACACTTATCTAAGTAGATATACGATATACACATAAGAAGAGAATTATAAAATAACATTTCACAAGTAAGTTTTTAGCAACATAAAGATTTTATCTATACCAATAATTTAAAAAATCTGAAGTTTTCTTTTTTGTTTGCTTGAAGGTGATAATCTCATAAACGACTTATGATTAAAATTTGAATAATTCGTTTTGTAATGTTATAGCCATATTTAACGGGAAAGTTATATTATTATGGACTATTTTTTAAACAAACATTTGCACGGAGATGAACACAACGCGGGCACTGCTTGTGATGTGAATTTAAATGTATAAAAAAAAATTCTACGAATGGTGATAAACACAGAATAACTTTTAAGTTTAATCAAAAATAGTCCACAGAGCTTTTAAGCTCCCCATTTTTATAATTATTTACATCATTGATTTGAAAAATGAGCCCAGTTGTGGTTCATTTTGTTTTCGTAATTAAACAGACAGTATTAATTAAACTTCCAATTAAACGCAATACCCCGTTTATCGGAACAAGTCGGGTCATTACTATTGCATTTATTTCCTCCATTTTGGAGCTCGGTAAGGGTGACCTATTTGGTCTTCTTATTATTACTTAAAATGCAATCAATGTTTAATATGATACAGACTTCAGTAGATTTCAGAATTGTAAGATAACTAACTGTATACAAAAAAAAATAAAGCTGAAAAGAAATTTTTGTTTTGTGTTTGATCGTGAATTTTAGGACCTGTCACTCCAATTTGAATGATCCTTTTTGTAATATTTAGATAGCCACATTCAAGACAAAGGTTATAGGCTATTTTACACCCCGAAATTTACATGGGAACGGGTAAAAAGAGGGTAAAACCCTGCGGTTTTACCGGTTTTACCCTGCGGTTTTTTACATATAACTACTTAAATAAATTAACTAATACTCGTACATCCTTAAACATTACTAAATAGAGATATTAACTTAAAACACCGACAAAGAACATTTTAAACCAGACACTTAACTTTAAAACAGTGTCACAAAATTTGAAGTAACATTTTATATAATTAAACAGAAATATAAACTTGAAGATGAAGAAATTACCCTTTTTATTGACCGAGGTTGGACGTAAAGCCAATAAATATTTTGTCAAGTGTTCTCAGGCAGGTGCGATCGTAAACTCGTGCATAAAACATCCACGGCGAGATGGCAACACCTAATTTGTTTTATAGATGTCAATGTGAACTGGCAGCACTTTGAGGTTTATTTCTATTACGTTTTATTGATGTAGTAACGTCTTACAAGAAATATTAAATACTGGTATAAATAATGACTTTTATATGACATCTACTTAACCTTAATATAAATATAAAAATTTTTAAAAATTAAGTTTCAACGTGTCTGATCCGAAAGAGTTTAAGGGCACAATAACATAATGTAAATTACAAATACTCAAATTATTGTTTTAAATATCACACACAAATTTGAATACAAGTTTGTTTGAGCTTGCCTTAAAATGTTAAGTTATTTAAGTATAGCTGACAAACCTTTATCGAAATACATATAAGTACTCAGGTATTATAAATTCAATCACAGGGTCCCTTGTCAAATATGATCGAGGTTATATCCTATTAACATATTTTTACATACGGTGAACATATTATGTAATACCTGCTAAATGAAAAGTTTGTAATATCTGCAAAATTACTCAATATAGGCACTATATACATACTCGTATACACACTATATACAGGGACTCAGCGGACACTGAGTCTGCTCCTCTGCATCTTTTTTTGTTCTCTCTTTATTTTTGTAAATTGTTCAATATTGACGTGGAAATAAATTGTTTTAATATAAGTTGTGCACGTACGTTAAGTCTATTAAATTAACTTAAAAGTTTTGAAGCGTTTAGTTGGGTTTGCATCGTCCGCGTTAGAATTAGTTATGCGAGATAACTAGAACCCTACCGAATATCTCACTTGATATTCGTTTTCTAAATAGTAAAGTGTGCTGTCAGAACATAGAAATATAGTAGGAAACCGGCCGCTAAGAAAAGTACTGTATCGGCTATGCCAAAAAATGCCCGTACAGCATGTCTAAGGTTACATGCGATTTGACAAGCCCGTTGACACAGTGGCCTGTGGCAGTGAGAGCGCTAACTGTATCGGGAGTTGCGGGTTCAATTCCCGCCCGGAGTCAACAAAATGTGAAGACTGTTGGTGACGATGTCTGGGTGTCAATTATATATTCTTATAAAGTATTTGTGTAAGTATATGTAGTTGTATCAGTTAGCATATTCAAAATTACAAGCTTAGAGCTTAGTTTAGTTCTAATTAACCGTGAGTGAATTTGTCCGGGTGTATTTCTTTATTTACTAATGGCAATTGATACTAATAGGTTATTGCCCTAACTCCAAAATCACACCGCCATCGATTCTCCAATATTTTCGTTGTATAAGTATCCGTGGGAATCAATGCTTCCTTCAATATTGACGCGGAGACACTTGTCGTGTTTGATGAACAAATATTATTCTTGAAGATTTATCGACATAGCTACTATTGTGTAATCTGTTCATGCTAGAGGTACAGTGTTCATTTGGAGTAGATTCAGCTTGATTTTACAATTACTTATTAACATTAGTCAATTGGTACAGCTAGGTTAGGAGCCAATACTGGTGTCAATTTTAAGACTGCTCAAAAAAGGTGATGCTAGTGGGGAGAGTGTTTTATTTTTAGTACCTAGCTACCGTTTATAATGTCTTATAATTGAAGTCACTCTAATGCTGAGGACACACGGCGACACTTGACATTAGACACTCAATGTATACATAGAATGTCTGCGTGTGTCCACTGCTGCGACATTAGTTGCAGTTGTTGTCGGTCGGTGTCTGTGTTGCAGCCGTGGAGACAGGTCGTGCGCGGTGTCCGACACAAGTGTCGCGAATTTCGCACTTGCGCGAAATTTTTATCTAGACCAATAACCGCTCCGTTGTTCATGGCGAGGAAATGTACCACACTGAATTGCAGTGTCTCCGTGTAGACAGCTAACCACACATAACCGGGACATTAAAATGTTTACACCGATGTCGACACAAAAAATTGCTTACCATGAGGACGCAATCTACACTAGTGTCGACATTTGTGATGAGTGTCAGTGTCGCCGTGTGTCCTCAGCATAATATAAATCTCGAAGGGCCTTGATGATGATGATACCGGCCGGGCTTGACCCGTGCAGTGGCTCTTGGATAAACAGTAATTTTTCTAGCCTATACTAAACTAACTGTACCTTTCTGTATAAAAAAATTATGTGAAACTACATAGTTCCTTACCAAATTCACTTTAACATAACGATAATTATAATTTCAGTTGAATTAATTTCACTATATTGAATTGACAACCGTCATTACTGTCATGAAATATTAATGTTTTAGGTAATGTTATAGGTAGCTACATAATTCATTAAAACCATTTAAAAATAGAAACACCGTACCAAAACACAAATAAATCATACATTTTAACATACTAACGAATCCGTATTCCGCTTTCTGTAAGATTAATGAAATGAAAAAAATATCTCGTTATCCATTCATGATGTTTTTATTTCAATTCAGTATTAAATACGGCGAGGGCGACCGCCTTTAGTCCGCAAACCCGATTTAAATCTGACATTGAATAACGTTCTGTGAAGAGTTGAAATTGAATCAGTTTTTAGAAGTGAAATATGGACGGTTTTAGAGATAGCATCGGGGAGTCCATGTGGGGCTTGTGTGATCGGTGCCGGCTAATGGTTGCGACTAGTTCAGCCCAGGCACGATGGTTCAATGGAATGTTAAATTTGTAACGCAAAAATGTCATTATTATTTGTTAAAACGGGAACTTACGTACGACGGAGGTTACTGTTGAGTTCCTCGACACGTTTCGGTCACGTCCAGTGACCTTCATCAGAAGGTGGGTGAAGTAAAATGTCAGCGTTAAAAATTTAGCATTTTTTATTATATATCAGTACCTACAGTGTAGACTGTAGAGGATTAGGAGTTATCACCACGCTTGTTTGGATAATAAGAAACATGTTTTCGCTCGATCCGGATTGAACCAGGGACCCCAGTCTTGGCAGGCGAGTGCACATGCCAATAAACCACCGAGGCGTCCACTCTCTTAAATAAAAACTACCTTGATTATTTTAAGCAACGCACTATCGTTTAAAACCTGCTCAATTATGTTATAGTTGTAAAACTCAAGTTACCTCCACTAGTGAGTCGGATCAATATGTGTAAACTTCGGCTCGGTTTAACTTGTTGCAGTCAACAACTTGTTAAACTTCTATGTTGTACTTCCAATTAACCAACTTAGTTATTTTAATTTCAGTTTGTTTTCACGCTCTATTTACTTAGCTCAGTTAAGTGGTAGTTGCTATTTTAATATTGTTTTCGAAGTTTAAATAGCTACTTAAAATATTTTACTATTCATTGAAACGTACGTTAATGTCATTATAATTTGTTGAAACGTACGTTAATGTCATTATAATTTGTTGAAACGTATGTTAATGTCATTATTATTTGCCTCCCTCGTACGTAAGGTCCCGTTTAACAAATAATAGCTAAGTACTTAAAATGTTACCGCGATGGATGGATGATAGTTTTAACATAAGTCTTAGGGTGCGCGCGATGATTCTATTCTTCTTCATCGAGTGGATGGTCAACCTGACCAATCCTGGTGTCAGAGTTATTGAGCCGCTAAAGGCCTCTGACATGGCTCATAACGACTACTATACGTAGAAAGATAAAGATTAGTCGATTGACCTCCCCACAGCTTCGCTCTGTTTTAATGGTAATGACCACAATAAGAGAGATTTTTGAAAATAAGTTTTGGAAAAATCACGTCAATTAATTACAGTGCTAATACTTATTTAACTGTATGATTATTAAAACTATATTGGAACGTTACATCTTAACAGATGTTACAATAATTCACTACACCTAACTCTTTCATTAATCTACCTGTCATAGTCAAATTGATTTACCACATTGTAAGATTATAATTTGTATTAAACGGGACTCTGGTTGACCGTTAATCAGGCTTTAAGGTCTTTGAGCGGTCTAATAACTTCGACCTAACTACAAGCAACATTAAAATACTGTTAATTTTAATTTGTTTTCGGTATTTTTTTATTTCTATCGCCGTGCCTCCGTCTAGACGCAATCTCCGCGAAACGAGTTTATCCGTCTCCAACTCTTCATTTGTAACTAATGACTTGGAAGAACTACCTGTACCCGGCTTTACTTGAAAAAAAGGTCATTATGGATAGGTCATCTATACTAATAGGCATCTATACTAATAAGTCATCTATAATAACATGTCATCTATACTAATAGGTCATCTATAATAACATGTCATCTTTACTAATTCCAATTTACTTGAAAAACAGATCATTATGGATAGGTCATCTATACTAATAGGTCATATATACTAATAGGTCATCTATACTAACAGGTCACCTAGGTATACTAATAGGTCATCTATATTAATAAAAATTAACCTCCGAAACGTTTGTTCGCATGCACCAATTTGGATAAATCTTTCTCTTATGTATTCGTTATTGACAGGAGAAAACAGATTTATATGAAAAAAATATAGTAGCGCCCCGGTTTTACCCGCATTCTGCTTGTTCTGAGATAATTTTTGATTAAAATAGCTTACAACTTTTGCATTGAATGTGGCTATCCGTTAGAAAAAGAATTATTAAAATCAAAGTGGTAAATTAGAGATAGATGGATATATAATACGATAGATGGTTGAACTAACCAAGCTAGAAAATTAATTAAATACCATTATTTTTTTTATTTCATTTGTTTAATTCAATTTTCCCATTTAAGTATCTACTTACTTATTATAGACATCAATGAAAACCACATGTATTTAAAAGCTATTTCATTTTAATATACATACGTTAAATCTTGTATAAATCAGTTAAATCTATTTTGTACTTCAACCAGAAATCTGACCGGAAAATTTCAAAGGTTTGCACAGACCAGGGAAAATTGTCCGTGGAGGACAAAAGTCGCTTCAAATAGTTCTCTATGTAGAGTGACTTCGACTTAGCAAGCAAGTGCATTTGCCATTAGCTAGACTTAAAACCATCGAAGCAATTTATCTTTCTTCCTACAAAAAATATCCGAAAGTTTGTTATGTTTCATACTCTTTCACGCAAAAACTACTAACTAATGGATTTAGAAAAATCTTAACAATATTATAGGTTATACATCAGAACAAAACATGGGATACATTTTTTCCCGAAATCTCCGCGGGATCGGTTACAAATGGCGCTACTATCACTACATATTCTTAACTGACAAAAAGTCCCCCTAAAAGTAAATTAAAGTGAAGTATTGGCCTGTAATGTCCCACTGTTGCGCAAACGCCTCTCAGCTCACTGAAGATATCAGTACAGTGAGGTCTCCTATTCATGCGAAATAGTCTATCGTCTGCTCAGGCCTAATACGAGGTAAATAGGTAATTTATGGATAAAACAATTATGAAAAGGTTTAGCTTTGATGCCCCGAAATATGTTTGGCATTTGATATTATTTTTTATTCGAAATAAAGATAAAACGAGAGAGCTTGTGAATTTTCTTTTCACGTAACTGATGAGGTCATGGGTTCGGTATTGAAATACTTATTTTGTTTTTAGCTTTACGCTGAATAAGATTTGATTAGATATAACGTTGTTTGAAGCTAAAAATACTGGTGTATTTTAGGACTCCATTCAACTCACAAGTACTACGGTGATTTGCTACGAATAGGAGCTACGGTGCTACGAATTGTCACACATACATACATACATCGACAGGATGTAGCACTCTTTATGCTACGAAATTTCTCTCCGCGCATACTAATATACATAATTAGTTGAAGAGTCTGTAGTTTAGATTGAAAGCGCTAACCTTTCCATATATTATTTAGGAAAAGTTATGGTCTAGTTTTATCCCGAAATTACCACGGGAAAGGTGAAACCAGGTACAGCGCAGGTGAAATCGCAGTGTGTTTGTTAGAATAAGATTTTTTTAACGAATACACCCCATTATTCATAAAAGTATACTCTTCTGACATGTGTAAACATAATTACAAAAGTTTCAATTTATTCAAACACTCAAATTGATTTTACTTAAACGACTTTTTCTTATTTTCGTATCGCAAGAAAGGGTACCTAGCTTCTTAATACCTAATCTATATAACAAATATAATAAAACTGAATAATTTTTTTTTGTTTGTTTGAACGCGCTAATTTCAGAAACTACCAATCCGACTTGAATAATTATTTTTGTAATAATTAGTCACATTCAACGGGAAGGTAAGACGCTATTTTTCATCCCGAACCACCCACAGGAACGGGCACAATGCAGGTAAAACCACGGAGCGCTACTAATCTATAATATAAAAATGAATCGCTGAATCTGTTGCGCATAACTTCAGAACGACTGCACCAAATTGGATGATTCTTTTTTTAATGTGTTCGTTATTGTCAGGACAAGGGAATATAAGTAAAATAGGGAATAAAAATCTCAAAATTCCCACGGGAACGGGGGCGCTGCGGGTGAAACCGCGGGGCACAGCTAGTCTACTATAAATACTTAACTAACATTTGTCATCTCTGTATCACTTTTAAACTTAAACTGTCTTAACATTAATCTAAGTTAAACATTTTAAATTCTAGCTCGGAACGTCTTAGCAGAAAGTGCTTAAGTAATAAAGGTGCGTCACACTGATCCAGTGCTTAAGTTTACTACTAGTTTTATTGTCGCGTTAAGTGCAACTCAGCTTTACATTTCCTGCGACAATAATATGGACTACTATATTCTATTTAAAGAGTTAAAATGTGGACCAATGTGGGCGATTTTTGTAAAGAGTCGTTCTGAAGAGGAAAAGGTTTAGTGATTTTATCCTTTTTACCTTATCACTGAATCTTTTTCCTCAATAGAGAGTTGTCTTTGTTTAAAATATCAGTCACGATGGTTTTAATTTTTAACTCTCGTAAAAAATATTAGTCTGTAATGTCCCACTGTTGGGCAAAGGCCTCTCATCTCACTGAAGATATCAGTACAGTGAGGAGGATTAGGCGTAATCACCAACCGCTTGCCTAATGCGCGATGGTGTTTTCAAACCCGAGTCATGTTTAAAATGTAGGAAACATTCGCTCGACCCGGGAAATGAACCCGACACCTCTAGACCACCGAGGAAGCCACTAGGCCAAATGCGTTCTAAAAGTACCTGTTACTAAATCCGATACTTTGTTCATATACAACCTCCGATAAACCGAAACAACGACCAATTAATGTGCCATTAGCGCATCGAGTGTGTTCAGATAAAAAAGCACTTAAAGTAAACGTGACAACGCCTAATTTACTTTGGCAAATGACCAGTATATAGAGCACAGGGTAACATCAAGTCGTTAATAACTGAGTAATCCACTTTTGTTGCCATTACTGAAAGACATTTTAGTATAAAAAGATTTTTGGACAAAAGCCTGTTATAATAATCCGATATGATCGATAGGCGAGATATCTAAATCCAAACATTATGTTTTATCGGGTACTGTTCGGTGGAAAAGTGGTTTAGGTTTTACAGTGGGTGTTAGTTGAAACAAAATGTTATTAATTTTTATGACGTTTAATATGTTTTAAACAATGAATAGCAAAATGTATTTGACAAAGGGTTTTTAGTATTTTTTTAATATTTTTGGTAAGTGTTTTTAACTTTTTATTTTTTAATCTGTAAATTAGTCAAAAAAATAAAATGTAGACGTGAGAATTGTAATCATATTATTCTGATAATAGAAACTGTAATTTTAAATATTAAAAATGTAATAATGAAGATGTATTTTAATGACAGATAGCGTTATTATTTTATTCTGATAATATAATTTACAAATTTTAATTATATTTCAATAAAATTACAGTTTAAAATGTTAATTACTTCAGAATTAATCTGTATAGTATTATACTGCTTTTATTTCATGTGTTACAACAAAAATTGAATCTTAATTTTGATCAATCAAAATGATTTGTTGAGTTCAACAGTTGACATCTGAGTTTGATATGGGGGTTTAATTTAAATTTAGAAATTTGATGAGAATATACGAATACGAATCGCTTTTTCTACTTTATTAAGCTATTGTGCATAGCTTCTATCTATCGCGGGCCTTGAGCGCGGGAACCGAATCCAGAAATTCCGCAACAAAAATACCTCACGCTCCTCAAACATTGCCTACGTATATGCCCAGAACACAACGTTAGCGCGATGCAGACATTCAGCACACTAACGCCATCTAGTGATAACAAAAAATAACTATGCAATAGCTTTACCGCGGCAGTCCCCGAGTGCCACACGTCTTTTTTTTTATGTCCACTTCAGAAAGGAAGACATTAATATTTTACATTAATATGCATGTACTTACTTGAAAACTTTGCCCAGCAGTGGGACATTACAGGCTAATTATTTATTTATTTATTTATTTATTAAGGTACACCAACAGCGATACATGTAAATGTATTAATTTTGAAATAAATATTCACAATAAAAACTTATAAAATAAATATTTTCCTCGGTATAAAATTCCACAGACCACAATATGAATATTATCAAACTTTGTAATGCGAAAAATGTCCAAATTATACAAAAAATAGTTCATAGTCCAAAAAAAATGTTTACGATAATACTGTATAGGAAAGTTCAAGCTCTTTTCTGTGCGACAGTCCTCGTATAAAGCACAGTCCAGCACTAGCTGTCACTTATTTCATGTACCGAGCACTATATCATTGATAACGGTGGTTGTCGCTTTTCAGTACTTACTGCATAGATTAACTTTTGTGTAGTTAGTTATCATAGTTTCACACTTATTTGTATTGACGTTATCTTTCGTGAACCGGTTTGATCGGGATTTAAATCTTGTATCAGGACATTATCAATACATAGCATAAAACAAAATCGCTTTCCGCTGTCTGTCCCTATGTATGCTTAGATCTTTAAAACTACGCAACGGATTTTGATGCGGTTTTCTTTAATCGATAGAGTGATTCTAGAGGAATGTTTATGTGTATAACAATTTCCGAAATTCCCACGATCGACACAAAATCGGAGCCCGACAAGAGAGAATAGCTTCATTTAAAATGTCACTGGGACGTTCGATTTTAAACTGGGCCCGACAGCCGACAAGTGGGAAAGGGTTAGAAAGCTAATTATTATTGGTTCTTTTGTACACTTTTATTTTATTACTAGCAGCGCCCCGCGGTTTTACCCGCGTTGTGCCCGTTACCGTGGGAATTTCGGCAATTTTTTTACATGAAAACCTTCGTCTTGAATCACTCTACCTATTACAAAAAACCGCATCAAAATCCGTTGCGTAATTTTAAAGATTTAAGCATACAGACAAACAGACAAACAGACAAACAGAAGATAAACAGACGCGACTTTGTTTTATACTATGTAGTGATAAAGTTTCTTCAAATTATTTTAAAAATATTTAGTTCAAAACACAGTAACAACGATGTACTAAGTTTTTCTTCTTAAAGAAATAGCATTCTCGTGCATTTTCATCTTGGTTCGAGTGTGTCGGAAAATTTTATAAAACTTCCCGCAATAAGGATTAGACGTAACTTGTTTCAAGCGCCATTGACGCTTATAACATGCATATTGCGTTAAACTTGTACTCGTAGAATATAATAACGAATTATCTTATAGTTTTAGGGCAGTTTTCATGTGACCCAACTATTGTACATACTCAGAAACGACAATTAAACCGACGATCTACTACTAAAATGTAGTAATCTTTCATATACTACACTAGCAGCGCCCCGTGGTTTTACCCGCGTTGTGCCCGTTCCCGTGGGAATTTCGGGAATTTTTTTACATAAAAACCTTCCTCTTGAATCACTCTACCTATTACAAAAAACTGCATCAAAATCCGTTGCGTAATTTTAAAGATTTAAGCATACAGACAAACAGACAAACAGAGACGACTTTATTTTATACTATGTAGTGATATTTCTAATCATAACTCTGAAACTAACTGTCCGATTTTAATAATTTAAAGAGGTACACAAAGAAACATAATTAACCTTGATTATAGAGCCATTTATTTTGATGTAGATTCATATCATCATATGAATATCATCAACTTAAAATTACACTCCTTTTTTAACTAATTCATTTTAACTAAAAACGGTTATTGTGGCTTAACTATAATAGTTAGACATATGCTCTCGCGAACTTATTTGTTTGCAATGATATGTACTTTGATTGTGTAGAACATTGTTTTTGTGTATCATCAATAGATTTAGTAGCGCACGCCAATAACCAATTTTTGTAGGCATGTTTTTCATACCTTGGGTTACATATACCCGCGTTGTGCCCGTTCCCGAGGGAATTTTGGGAATTTTTTTACATAAAAACCTTTCTCTTGAATCACTCTACCTATTACAAAAAACCGCATCAAAATCCGTTGCGTAATTTTAAAGATTTAAGCATACAGCCAAACAGACACGAAACAGAGACGACTTTATTTTATACTATGTAGTGATAGTGAAGTACATGTTTACTTCTTCACTATACTGATATCTTTGGTTAGACGGGAGGCCTTTGCCCAGCGGTGGGACATTATTTTACATGTCTTAAATAATTATTTGGCTCTGAGTGCGACGATAACTGTTTAAATTATTATTTACTAGCAGCGCTCTGCGGTTTTACCCGCGTTGTGCCCGTTCCCGTGGGAATTTCGAGAATTTTTTTACGTATAAACCTTCCTCTTGAGTCACTCTATCTATTAGAAAAACTGCATCAAAATCCGTTGCGTAGTTTTAAAGATCTAAGCATACATAGGGACAGACAAACAAACAGACAGCGGAAAGCGACTTACTATTATTACTTATATATTCTATTTGAAAGCGTTCTTTGTAAGGGCTCTTAACTGACCCAACTAACACCTACATCTTTCAAATGCTTTACTATATTTTAACAAATATATCAACTTCGAAATGTGTTTCACTTACAAGTGTTCGTGCCCGACAGTGAGTGGCCTAGCTTTATCCGGGACACGTGTGTTTTTGTAAAACAAACGAACACAAGTTAAATTCAATCACATTTTGTTTAAATTGGGAATATGAAAACACCCACATGTGTGGGAGAATGGAGAATGTATATCTATGTTCAAATAGGAAAAAGTGACCACGGACGGAGGCTTGTTTATGTAGGAGGGTTTGATTCCTTTGTAGAGGTCTTTACGCAGTCTAGAGGTCTAGAGTCCGTTCAGACAAACTAGCTCAGATTGGAAACTTCGGAAAGCATACTTTTTTTTCAAAATTTTCATTATTTTTCAAGATATTTAAAAAGATTTTCAATTTAAGGTTGAATCGGATTCTTATCACAAAGATGATTTTATCATTTTACTTCTTTTTCCTTGGAAACCTAACACGCTCAGTGTAAAAAGGTCATGTTTACCTCTATTTATTTTGACGTACCTACCTTTTAACTAATGGGTTGCACCTTGGAATACAGTGAGGTGTATTCTAAGTGACCTAAATAAGAACTAAATTAGATTTCTTTAAAAAGCTTTCTTCAAGACTCGTCTCTTCTCTTACTAAAAAGAACTCCATTTATTTAAACCAATATAGTCTAAGGGTGCTTTCAAATTATGCGTTTCGTGTCGGACCGCTGCGGTGCCGAAGCCGTGCGTTTGTCGTATTGTGAACGTACGATCGTGTGTTTTCATACAAATCGAGCAGTGCGGTAACAGTGCGTACTAAAATTATTTCGCGGTACCGACGCCGCACTGTTACCGCACTGCTCGATTTGTATGAAAACACACGATCGTACGTTCACAATACGACAAACGCACGGCTTCGGCACCGCAGCGGTCCGACACGAAACGCATAATTTGAAAGCACCCTAACAGCACAGTACGAGTAAGTAAGTAATTTCGAGTAGCTTAGTGGCCAACCCTGGTGTCGGAGTTTTTAGACCGCCTAAAGGCCTCCGACATGTCTAACGATTGAAACATCTTGGCCCAACAATTGAACGTGCTCTCCGAAGCACGCTAGCGCTCAGATAAAAATGCCACTAAATGCCGTCCATCTAAATAAACGTCACGCTGCACGTTGCTTAACAAATACAATGATCAGTACCCTCGTGAACTCGGCCGTTGCGACACGACCGAAAGGTATGCATTAAATGTTTTATTCGTGACTAGCAGCGCCCCGTGGTTTTCCCCACATTGTGCCTGTTCCCATGGGAATTTCGGTATGAAATAAATATGCCTATAACCTTCCCGTTGAATGTAGCTATCTATTACAGAAAGATTATTCAAATCGGATTTATAATTCCCGAGATTACCTCGAACATACAAACAAACAAACTTACAAATTTTACCTCTTTATAATATTAGTATAGATTTAAGTCTCGTAGATTAGTGTTTATAGTTAACACTCAACGCTGCTCAGTCAAATTAGGCCACAAGCGTTACAGTTTAAAGTTTAGACTGTTTAGTCTCTAAAGATCTAAACAATATTCAAAGTCTGAAAGCCGTTTTAACGGGAGTGCATTTGCGTATTGTTCCTAGCGGACGGGCGACCAAATGTAATATGTCCTCCGACACTTAGTGTTAATGGCTTGTACACACGAGTCAATTTAAACGGGTTATCGTTGGCCAACTTTAAATTGTTGGGGATGGTCGGGTTTGTACGAAATAGAACGGTGAGGTTACGTTACCTGGATTTCAGATGGTGAACTATATTATAAACTAGCAGCGTCCCGCGGTTTTACCCGCGTTGTACCCGTTCCCGTAGGAATTTCGGGATGAAAAATAGCCTATAACCTTCCCGTTGAATGTGGCTATCTATTACAAAAAGAATTATTCAAATCGGTTCAGTAGTTTCTGAGATTAGCGCGTTTAAACAAACAAACAAACAAACAAACAAACAAACAAACAAAACAAACTCTTCAGCTTTATAATATTAGTATAGATTTAATACAACTAGCTACGCCCCACGGTTTCGCCCGCGTTGTACCCGTTCCCGCGGGAATTTCGGGATTAAAAATAGATGTTGTCCGATTCTCAGACCTACCCGATATGCACACAAAATTTCATGAGAATCGGTCGAGCCGTTTCAGAGGAGTTCAACCACGCACCTCGTGACACGAGAGTTTTATATATTAGATAATGAATTAATGAATGTGTACTCGTGATAAAGGGAAAAGTTTATTAGTATTCAATAACTTAAGTTTTTTATGAATATCACTACATGGTATAAAACAAAGTCGCTTTCCGCTGTCTGTCCCTATGTATGCTTAGATCTTTAAAACTACGCAACGGATTTTGATGCAACTTTTTTTTGTAGATAGAGTGATTCAAGAAGACGGTGTATAAAAATTCCCGAAATTCCCACGGGAACGGGCACAACGCGGGTAAAACCGCGGGCAATATAGGTCTTTATATCTGTACCTGTATCTAAATGACCTGCCTAATATAACTTTATAATGAAGACTTGTTTTTATACCTGAGTGTCTTAGTACTTATAATTTTTAGCGGTAAAAGTTATGAGTTTACATTTTGCGTTCGTGTTTGTGATATGTTGTTTGTTTGTTTGTCTTCAATGTACAAACTTATGAGCGGTTGAAAGTTTAACGTGTGCTTTCTTTAGGTCTTGTTGAAGTTATTTTGAATCTGGAAAGTTTTAGGTGCTCTATTATAATATAAAATGAAAGTTGTGACACAGTAATGTGACACTTTGAATTAAAACATGTTTAAGTAAACATTGAAAGAAAGAATTGAGTCTTTTGAAATGCGATTTATGGCGGAATGAAGCTTTTTTTATTCGTCGAAAACTCCAATTACAGGGATTTTTTAGGTACTAAACTATACCTCCTCAGTGTACTGATATCTTCAGTGAGATGAGATGCCTTGTCCCAACAATGGCAACAACCCTATGAACGAATGAAATAAGTAAGTAAGTAAGTATTAGCCTGTAATGTCCCACTGCTGGGCAAAGGCCTCTCGTCTCACTGAAGATATCAGTACAGTGAACGAATTATATACCTATCGAATAATGTGAATAAATGTTAGCTATCAACTCAAAGCACAAATAAACCCTCATAACTCATTCTGAATAAAAGTATTCAACATATTTTCAAAGACTTCCAATTATACTTCGTTGCTGTAAAAATATCTCTTCATCAATTAAAGTGAAAACCTAACGATTTCATTTCCGCCCCGGGAAGTCCTTTGGCCAAAGAAACCGATACAATCTTTGAGTAACACCCTTATGTGTTAACAATAAAGTCTAATATCGTTTGGTATCATTTCAATTTTCAATGGGAATGACTTATCTTGGTGTGTATTAAAAGGAACGATTTTCATTTGTTTTTACTATTTTAAATTGTTGATTTGATGACCTTTTCACAGAATTCGTTTGATTATCTATGTCCATTCTAGCCCGCGCGTTACCCGCGTTGTACCCGTTCCCGCGATCTTTTTGGGGTGGATAAAATGTATTCCATCGTGTTCTGATGTATACTGTAAAGTTTCACCCAGATCCGTCCAGTAGTTTTTTTGTGAAAGAGTCACAAACATAGATACATCCAAACATCCGTACATACATCTTTCTCACAAACTTTCGCATTTATAATATTAGTAGGGTTGCTTGAATAAGCTTTCATATTTTGAAAGCTTACAAAACGATCAATTTTTTATATTAGCCCTTATTTTGCATTTTCTGGCACTTTGGTATCTATCCTTCATAATAAAGTAATTAAACATGTAAAGCGTCTACTAAAAACATATCTAAAAGCAAGCTATAATAGAACAAAGAGCTTTTAAAAAATAATTAAAGGACGTCTCGCAAAAACTTAATGACACTATCCAACTAGCGTGACAAGACAGTGATGGATGTATGCCAGTTTGTGTATGTGCGAGCGAGACAAAATATCAGCTAATGAGCACAGGTCCCTAGGGTTTAAAAGCCATTAGTAGGTGCCATAGAATAGGCTGTAGTTAGTATAGTAGGTTGAATGTTAAGATTTTGTATAGTGGTTTTATTTCACGAGCCGTGCCGCACGATTTCACCCGCATTGTACCCGTTCCCGCGGGAATTTCGGGATAAAATGTATCCCATGTATTATTCTGATATATTACCTATATTACTGTAAAGTTTCATCCAAATCCGTCTAGTAGTTTTTTCGTGAAAGAGTAACAAACATACATACATCCTCACAAACTCGCATTTATAATCTTAGTAGAACTTGTCACGCGTCATTGTGTGTGTAGATGGTGTATAGCTCTCGGTACCGTTGTCAAGATCATCGTTTAGTTACATTTGATACGACTCACTACGAATTTACTCATACTACCATGCTGTCACTACTTCAAACACAAATTGACGTGGCCATGACGCACATGATGCACACTAAGACAATATGTAATGACACAAACATGACCCAGGGACGCTCGTGGTGGTACAACACTACTAGGTATATCATTTGTTATCTCTAACCAACTTCAAAACAGAAACAGTTCTCAATTTCAACAACACAGCTGTTTTATTTCTAAACTAACAGTGCCCCGCGGTTTTACCCGCGTTGTGCCCGTTCCTATGGGAAATCCGGGATGAAAAATAGTTCCCGTTGAATATGGCTATCTATTACAAAAAGAATTATTCAAATCGGACTGGTAATTCCCGAGATTAGCTCGAACATACAAACAAACAAACTTACAAATTTTACCTGTTTATATGTAATATTAGTATAGCCCTTTCGGACCCGCTTCTAAACTACAGGGAAGTTTATTGTTTTTATATTGAATATTAGGTAATTTGGGGTTGTAGATTTCGATTTTGACAATATTTCCCGAATTTCCCGACGCCATCTTGGAGAAAATGGTTACCAACAATTGTATCATTCTGGGCCTGTCATATCATACGTACGATTGTGTTACCCACAATTGTATTAGGTTGAGCCTAATCTTTTCAATTTGATTGATTTATAGGTTTGGTAAAATAAACAAAAATACAATAAATTTGAATTTTTATTCATTAGAAAAGTACAAAACTTACAATTAAACACTTTTATGAGATCAATAATCAACAATTATAGGAAATAATCAACAATTATAAGAAACGACTATTAAATGTTGTTATGGAAACGGAAAAAGCAGTTAAGGTCTTTGGTGAGACACAGGTAAATGTCGCACTTAGAGCAGCGACATCTACTTCTGCTATTACAGCCAGGGGCACGACAACAACGTGGCTGCTTCAGCTCGTCAAACACAGGCCAGTGGTCATCCGATTCTGACGACGAAGAATCGGACGAACTATCAGCTCCGTGGTCGGTTCCAGTGCCCAATAGGTCCGGTTCGTCATCGCTGTCTTCCCCACCAGATGCAAACAGCATTTGTGCGATGTCATCATCATTTAGAATGCTCATTTTTGAGTAAAAACCCTGAAAAAATGAAAACTATTAGGTACTCAAATTGAAATATTCGGTTTAGTTTGGCCCGAACTGACACAATTGAGACGGAAAAGTTCGTTACGTGATTACCTCGATGTTTTTTAACATAAAAGGGCTAGTATTTTCACTAATACGTTCTAAATTTATCCAATTAACTAATAACTACCACATAATTTAATAATCCTACGCATATAATTCAGTATTATACTTACATTGGTAAAATCCGGGAGAGCAAGGACACGTGAAACCGCACAAGTCACTACCTGTTGGCCGACTGATTAACTTCTCAAAACTCGGTGCAAGCTCAAAGTTCGCTTTGCGCGCAATCGTGCGACGCTGGGCCCGTCAACTTACGATGTAAAACTAATGATATATTCTCGACTTTCTAACCCGCACAATTGTATTGGGGCGTTCCGAAAGGGATAGATAATCTACTTTCTAGTGTTTTAAAGAGAACGTACATTTTCATTTTTTGTGACCAATATTTCTTGGACCTTCAGATTTATATGCGTTGCACTCATTCCCGGTACTGATATCTTCAGTGAGATGAGAGGCCTTTGCCCAGCAGTGGGACATTACAGGCTAAAGGCCTTATTTATAAATGCTTATTAACAGCACTTTAGCTATCAAATGGTTTGTCTCTTTCCGACATACGACTATTTTCAAAGAGCGAACGAGACAAAACAATTTAAATCACTGTTAAACATCGTTTGTGAATAAGGCGGTAATGTTTTACTTTGTAATAACTTAAGTAAATATTATTTATGTGCTAATATAGATAGATACTGATTATTTCGCCTGCTGAACCAATTTCAACGAACTTTTCAAAAAGTTTATTCTAATCGATAAACAGCCGATTTATTGCCTCGTTACTAAAGTAATACTTAGCTATTTGTTACACTGTTAGAATATTCGCAGAAAAAATACTTATAACTTTGTTAAGCAAAGTCGTCTCTAAATAGAATTAGTGTTTTTTTAATTGATTGTAAATCGGACCATGTTGGAAGATACCTTTTTGTAATTAGTTCTTTTGCAAACTTTACTCGTACAAAAAGAGCTATCCTTTGAAGAGCTAACCTTTTTCCTCTGCAAAAGGAATCATCTTCCGCCTGAAAATTGACCACACTAGACCACATTTTAAGTCTCGTAAGAAAAAATGGTGTATTTCACTAAACACTACGCTGAATTAAATACATTTCCTGGGTACTAGATATTAAAAATGAAAAGAATTAAAAGGATTAAGGACAAGCAGGAACCATTACACTGAACCGACAGAATCTACCAATTATTTGCTACAAAACAAACTACTTAATACTCTTTACTACAAGACAATATCAAACACAATAACTTGTCGGATATTGTCTAAATAAATATATTACTTTGATACGAATTTATTAGAATGACGTTATATAAAGGGGAGGCAGGGATTCGAGTCATGTACCTTTTTATTTGCGACGGCACGTGATAGCTTTAATTCTTGCTTAATCTTCTAGTTTGGTCGCAGCATCGAGGATTTATTTAAGTTTGAGTTGTTTTTGATAACTGGCACTTTGTGATAAGCGCTATATAATAAAACTAGCAGCGCCCTGCGGTTTTACCCGCGCTGTGCCTGTTCTTCTGGGAATTTAGGAATGAAAAATAGCCCATAACCTTCCCGTTGAATGTAGTTATCTATTACAAAAAGAATTATTTAAATCGGACTGATGATTCCCGAGATTACCTCGAACATACAAACAGACAAACAAACTTACAAATTTTACCTCTAATATTATTAATATTAGTAACTAGATAACATTATTACGTTCCAATTGAGAATCTCTTCTTGGAAGTTGGATATTTGGGGCAAAGACTGATAATGCTTCTTTGCATGAGCATGGGGTCACCAAATCACGGTAGTGAATTTAAGTGTTCTTTTAATGGTAGTTGAAAAACTGGGTCCATCATAAAGTTTTCATCTAACAATTCATATTAAGTCTAAGATTCCCGGAGTGTTCTCGTGACCATTGAGTTAGACCTTGACTTCTTGAGATACGACAGAAAATTCGACATATTTATTAATATGTATATTTAATGTTACATGAGCCTTTGGCGGCTCAATAACTCTGGCACCAGGATTGGTCAGGTTGACCATCCACACGATGAAGTATGTATATTTCTTAACTAGCAGCGCCCCGCGGTATTACCCGCGTTGTTCCCGTTCCCGTGGGAATTTCGGAATGAAAAGTAGCCTATAACCTTCCCGTTGAATGTGGCTATCCATTACAAAAAGAATTTTTCAAATCGGTTCAGTAGTTTCTGAGATTAGCGCGTTTAAACAAACAAACAAACAAACAAAACAAACTCTTCAGCTTTATAATATTAGTATAGATTAGGTTCTGTCTACGTATATGTCACATTGTCTTTATCGTGTTAGTTTTAATAGTGTATCCATATTACTAAGATGAGTCTGGTCATACGGTCACAAAATTGTAGCAGAGCTAATTTTGATCGCGGTTTTAAATTATAGTTTTAAGTATATTTCTGAACTAACTTAAATAAATTTCGTTCTGTTGACCTTTTAAGTGTGATAGGGCTAAGTTCGACAATATACGCCAATTAGTTGAGAGTCAATTTAAAGAACGTCGCTGAGTGCGGCACTAAGCATCCAGCACACAGTGTACACATCTCTAAATATTAATATTTTCTCATTCTAAGCTACACTACATTACACTACACTACATTTTCCTCCAAAATTAATCCTAGGCCAAAGACAAACTATACACGATAGGATCAACTGTGCTCCATACATCACAAGACCATCGCTATTCTGGCAACAACACGCAATCACGTGACGCAGGGCTGTTATACACTAGCGAGCCTCCCCAGAGACGCACGTGTGCAACCGGCTTCATAAATACTTGGGATACAAGATTAGGCCTGATGCCCATAGCAGTTTTGCTATAGAGAGGTATTCGTTGTAAAAATGTATAATATTGATAAAGTATACATCTAGCTTATAGTTGCGGGCTATATATAAGTACAAACGTTTTTAAATCTAGATTGTTTAAAAATAAGAACTTTTACCGTGATAGTATATAACGGATAGTAGTCGTTACATGAGCCATGTCAGAGGCCTTTGGCGGCTCGATAACTCTGACACCAGGATTGGTCAGGTTGACCATCCACTCGAAAAGAAGAAGAACACCGTGATAGCATCTTTTAAAATCAGTCTATTAAGGTTTACAGTGCTACAAACTTTAATCTCCTCTTCTGTTCATTATAATACCTATTTTGTTCAATCATTAAGTAATTCAAATTATTATAACCACCGGACTCAGAGAAGTCAAAATTGAATATAATATAATACACCCGGACAAATTTACACACAGTTAATTAGACCCAAAGTAAGCTCTAAGCTTGTATTATTTAATTTAACTCACTGATACTACTACCATATATGCACAAATACTTTACAAGAATATATAATTGACACCCAGACATCGTCACCAACAACTATGTCTTCACATATTGTTGACTCTGTTGAATCGAACCCGCCACCCCTGACACAGTAAGCGCTCTCACTGCCATTGTGCCAATGGGCTTGTCTAAAGCTTCCTTAGTAAATATAAATATTTAATGAGTAAATTTGACATGTAATGTATGAAAAATTACGTCAATTAATTAAGTGTCGATTTAATGACGACTCTGAGTGTGGCAGTTAGTGTTCAGAATACTTACTTATAATGTTAACTTATACTGTCTTATTCATAAACGATATTTAACTTAAACAGTGATTTGTCTCTTTCGCTCTTCAACAAATAGCGTGTGTCGGAAAGAGACAAATCATTTAATAGATAAAGCGATCGATTTGATTAATAAGCGTTTATGAGTAAGGCCACAGAATAATCTATACTAATATTATAAAGCTGAAGAGTTTGTTTTGTTTGTTTGTTTGTTTGTTTGTTTAAACGCGCTAATCTCAGAAACTACTGAACCGATTTGAAAAATTCTTTTTGTAATGGATAGCCACATTCAACGGGAAGGTTATAGGCTACTTTTCATTCCGAAATTCCCACGGGAACGGGAACAACGCGGGTAATACCGCGGGGCGCTGCTAGTAAGTACTACAAGTAAGACCCTTACTCTCTATAGAGTACACATGTCGTGTACCACGGTATGTGAGCACGAAGCTTATGACGATACGCTTAGGTGGACAATAGGTCTTAGTACTTATAACATAAGCCTATTCGGATAGCATCCTTCCAGTAAGGACGGCATGAATATTTGAAAGTGTTGTTCCAAGCAAGCGATTTACGTTTCAATGTCAAGGGTAGAATTTACTGTAGTTTTGACCGACACGAAACGAATCAACTAGTGGTAGTTTGATTGCTGAGTAGGGTAAGCTACCCTATTGTGTGGAGACAAATATCTTTGCAACGGTCTACAAGATTTAGCTGTTTTGTAAGCACTAAGTGGGGGCGATTTGAATAATAAACCCGTTTTCTATAAGTACCTACGTGTGATTGTAAACTAGCAGTGCCCCGCGGTTTTACCCGCGTTGTGCCCGTTCCCGTGGGAATTTCGGGATTTTTTATACATATAAACCTTCTTCTTGAATCACTCTATCTATAAAAAAAACTGCATCAAAATCCTTTGCGTAGTTTTAAAGATCTAAGCATAAATAGGGACAGACAGACAGCGGAAAGCGACTTTGTTTTATACTATGTAGTGATAGTGATGTACCTATTCGTTGAGTTGGTTTCCAATATAGACGAAAGACGGATTTTTTTAATAATCCGACGATTGTCTATTGTCGAAATTGGAGCCCTAGAAAAGAGTATTGGAGACTGAGTATGCTGGTCTCCAAAGTTACGAGTATCTTACCGACTTATATTCCTATAGATTCTGTAGCATGCATCTCGTCTAAATAGTAAAGATGTCTTTAAAATATAATTGAAATCATCTTCAAACCCGTGGAAGAAAACCACTTGTGTATAAATACATTTTAATAAATTTTACTTACAACAATGCATTTCTTTTGTTACAGAATCAATTACGATGGGCACACCCAAGAAGTGCACGTTCCTCTTCATCTTCCACTTGGTATCCCTCGTGGTAGCTCAGGAGATGATGGAGAAACGAGGTCCCCAGGGCTTCCTCGGCATGAGAGGAAAGAAGCTCAGTGACAACTTGGAGACCGACCAGTTCTACAAGAGGAAACCACAGTTCTTCGTCGGAGTCAAAGGAAAGAAAAGCATGGTCGACATTCTGGAAAGTGGCGTCCTGCCCAAACGAACCCCAATGGGCTTCTTCGGAGTTCGCGGCAAAAAAGACCCGTTCTCAGAAGTCTACAAAGAAGAAGAAGAAATGCCTAAACAAGGCTCTCTGGTAGGCGCAATAGACTACACATCGTCAAAAGAAAACAGCCTCGATCCTTACCCAGTGTTAAACGAATTGCTGAACAAATTCCTGAACAAAATACAAGTTTTGGCTCGCGACAGAATAGATGGAGAGATAAGCGACGATTTTGACGACGAAAAGATTTCCTATGCGGATATAGTAAAGCGAGCTGCCAACATTCACCAATTTTTCGGCGTTCGGGGCAAAAAGTCTATTCAGGATAATAAGAGGCCTTATGACGTTACATTCAGGGGCAAGTTTATAGGAGTCAGGGGCAAAAAGGACGTACAGAACACCAACGCTCACGAGATCAAATTCTGGTACGATAGAAACGATCCGCTGCCGAAAAGAAAGGGGCAAATGGGGTTCATCGGAATGCGAGGCAAGAAGTGGATGGAGGGTAGGTATTACACGTCAGTTCAAGGGTAATTAATAATCAGGACTATCAGGTTTAATTACAGTCCATAGAGATATAGAGAGATGCCAACCTACGCGCTGAGTACGAAACCAAGTGTCCCATTAGAAATTTACACACACAAAGTAATCAAAATAAAAACAATACTTCGCGTTGAGTGCGTGTCACACACACATTGCATTCAGTGCGAGTATTCGTTCGCAACTAGGCTGCGAATAATGTACGTACAGCACTACTACATACGCAATAACATGCGTATTTTATGTATTTTGTTAGCTTGAATGTGCTCATTATCCATTGCGGTATCAGAAGTCAACGTTCGAATAATCTTTAGTACTATGCAAACAATGTAAACTAATTACAATAAGTACATCGACACGCAATGTGTTCTGTTTTTGCGCATATTGCTGCGACACCGGCCCCGTTCCCTTTTCACGTCTCCCTTTAGTTTTTGTAATCTGTGGTCTAAACGATGTTTTTATCAAATAATCCTTTTTTGATTCCCAAGGCAACGGTTTTATAAGATTGGGAAAAATAAAACATCCGAACACCGAACACTTTTAAGTTAAACCACTCAGCCAATTTAGGTATCGGATTTCGCTATAATGTCAGTAGATATTTTTTTTCAAGGGGCGTGGTTACAAGGGCTACTGAATCGTCCGTTTTATACCGACGCCTGGAAGCAAGGTCTGTTCTGTGTGTAAGGCTCTTCTCTCATTAGAATACCATGGATGCGCCACCAGCGTCTGACTTGGTTTTCTGCGATATACTGGTGGCACTGGTGGCCCTGGTTAGGGCGATATTATTTGAGATATAATTCATTTTTAAATTTCTTCACGAGGTCTTACTTGTAAGCAAACATGGTAAATTTTCCAACCAAAGACAAATCCTTACAACATAAGGTTTGGTGATAGAGTAGGACTGAAAATCGCTTCACATTTTTCCTTTACAGAAGGAATTGTCTTTCGTTTTAGACCGGCCATTATTAGTTAACATTTTTAAACATAACAAGATAAAGATAGTATCTACACATTTTGTTAGTGGAGCTATCGAGTGGCGGTGGTGCCACCGTGGCGTGACCATGGTGTTCTAATGAGAGAGAACCTTAAATGAGGGCATTTGTTATGAGCACCTGAGGACCAATCGCAACACAATATACTGTTTTCTTGATATTTCCCGCGGGGATCTTACTGCCTGTTTTATGGGGTAGCTAATTCTTTCTTGTTGTGATTAACGACACAATTTACTGCTTAGTTGCTACCTGTTTGGTAGCACCACAAAAGTACCACAAAGCTTTCCGAAATGCAAACGCAACGTTTCTAATCCATCACAATACTTGGACACCTATATCTTACATAGAACACTTTAAAAAAAGGTTGCATTCCGGGAGTACCGGCGGAAGTGAAAACTTAAATATTGACGTCAAAACGTTTTATGAATTTTCGATGAGGTCACGTGACCTGACGCGAGTTTAAAAAAAATGTACTCGTCACAAGAAAGTGATAAAGAAGTTTTCATTTCAAAAATGTACCTACATTGTACAGGACTAATGCACCTGTACTATGCTCATATTAAGGAAAAATCAATCGTTAAGTGGCTCGGTCATTAAGTACTGATAAAGTTGCCTATATACCATTGAGTTAGAATCCTATAGTCACTATCTATAGTTGACAACATTTAAAAAAATCCGAGTACCGTTCATTATACCGTTTGCAATGACACTTGCTCGAATGTAGACGTTATATCACTTGTATAAGTGTTCAATGTCACTTGTACGCAATGCCATAACTATTCACTCATGGCATGATGACGGCCAGAAAAGCTAAACAAAAATTTTTTTGCGCGGTTTTTTGTCAGATTGTGACTAAGTATAGGATTCTCACTCAATGCTATATACCTAAGCACCTAACAATTTCAAAGCACACTTTACTTTCTCCTAGTTAATATCAGTTCGAAATTACATTCCATGCTATACTATACTATGCCAACTTAATTCATGAGGCTTAGTATCTCTCCGACCAGTGTTAGGTTAGGTTATGTAACTAAAAAAAAAGAACGCATCGGTGGTCTAGTAGTATGTGCACCCGCCTGTCAAGACTGAGGTCCCAGGTTCGATTCCCGGGTCTAGCGAAAACATGTTTTATGATGAGTAATTTTTTAAAACTTCTTTTCAAACATGGCTCGCGTTTGTGATTACTAACCCGCATTTGGCAAGCGTGGTGATAACGCCTAATCCTCCTCACTGTACTGATATCTTCAGTGAGATGCCTTTGAGTACCAGTGGGACATTACAGGCTAAAACTTTACTAAACAAACGGATTCAATTGAGTTCTTTGAAGTGCTTACATATAATCAATATAAATTATCAAATCACACATTGGTCCCACAAACTCTGTTTTAAACAGCAGTTGTGTTTAAAGTGCCCACCCTTAGGCTTTGTCCAGAAGTTTCCCGATTACGAACGTCCCTGGGGTCCATAACCCGTCCTATTTAATAATCCTTAAAATTTGAGGACTCAATATTTTAATGTCATGAAACTTTGATCCAATTCAATTTATTTTGTTAATCGGTATCCACTTAGAATATGGTTAAAATGGGAACTTATGTACGACGGAGGTTATTATCGAGCGTTCCTATACACGTTTCGGTCATATAAAAATGTATATAACGTAGGTACGTTAAAATCAACAGTATATAAAAATACTTATATTATACTCGTACTTTAATCGTAGAGATTTTTGAGGATAAAAAAATATGTGTGTTTGGTAGTTTAGGTTATGCATTTCATTATGTTTCTTAATCCATAGGTAATTGACCTAAATAACCTAAACTACCAAACACACAAAATGCATAAGAAAGTTTATGAAACTGTATATGTAAGTACCTACTTGAATGGAGCGTTCTAAACACCACATAATTTTCTCAGAATACAGAAAGTACCAGAACCCGTGAGCGCGCCTAATACTGTAGCTACCCAAACTAGCCTTAAATAGTGTAGTTTGATGCGCAACCGATCAGTCACTTTGTGACCGTCGGAATGCGCTAACGTGTTTTACCCGTGACCAATTTCACGAAACTATGCCGTCTTGTGTCGTTCCTACCTGTAAAAATGCAGTGGGTCTGAAAAAGAAACAGGATGGGATCACATTTCACGTGTAAGTATCGCATTTAGGTATCGTCTTATTTAAATATTTAATTATTTTCTCAGATTTCAATTGTCATAGAGAGTGATGCGTCAATCTATGTTAGTGTTGCCAATATAAGAGTTTTGATTTACCCTTATTTTTATTACCTTTTGAGGGGCTTTAATTCGTTGTAGAATATCAATAAGTAATATAATAAAAATTAACCAACTTGAAAAAAGAAAGTATAAAGCGTAAGTGTGGCTCGTATGTACCTAACCTAACAATCCTATTAAATAGTAAGTATGTTAGTCTATAGGATTTCTAAACAAATTTTTGGTGTGCGTGTGGGAGAAGGGGAGAGGGGGGGGCGGGTATTAAATTATGTTTCTATATTAGCCATCTTAAATTTTAGCTTCCCTGCTGATGAGGAAAGCGGTGTGGACAAAAATTATACAAAGAGCACGGCTGGAACAGTTCTGGAAACCATCGAAGCGAAGCGTAATTTGCTCGATGCATTTTGACTTAAGTTATTATTCTTTTTTTATGTAACTCTTGTACCTAGCTGTAAGTTTTCCGAATACTTTAAAATAAAATAAAAATATATAATTTTTCCATCACCCCTTAAAAGTATGCAAACATCCACCTTAACACCGTGTTTTATTTAATATACATATCTATTTCTTGAGATAATCAGGTAGGTACATAGTTATATAGAAAAGGACAATTTTTATTCTATTATCATATTACCTCCAAAACTCCCAAAATTTACCCCAAAAATGGACAAATAATGCGAGAGCTAACAACACTATGCGAGGGACTTTGTTCTGTTTTTGGACACAGCGTGTAGCTTGTAAATACATTTGAATGCCGTTTCTGGTACTTTCTGTATTCTGAGATAATTTTGTACACGTAATAGATATTGATATTTTATTTATACATAGGTACCTTTATACAGATAGATGTAGGTACAACAAATTTTCATACCTAAACATGAAACAAAGCAAATTACGTAATGGGCGAGTACAAAAGAAAATACAAAATCTTTATTATTATACTACTAGCTGTGCCCCGCGGTTTCACCCGTAGCGCCCCCGTTCCGCAGGAATTTTGAGATTTTTATTCCTTATTTTTCTTATATAAAAAAACCTTGTCCTGACAATAAGGAACACATTAAAAAAAGAATCATGCAATTTGGTGCAGTCGTTCTGAAGTTATGCGCTTAGCAACAGATTTAGCGATTCATTTTTATATTATCTATAGATACCTAACTACCTACCTACTGGTTTGAAATAAATTACTAACTATAACACAACTGAAGAGTTCGTTTGTTTGAACCATAATCTTTGGAATTAAAAAACGCTATATAAACATTAGTCTCATTCAAGAGGGAAAACTACTACTGTATATCCCGAAATTCCAACGGGAATAGATGCTAAAATCTAGGAAAACCCAGGAGCACTACTATGTTTCAATAGGAATAATTAATTATCTACGGTAATTAATTACTTTTCCGCACCGCTTTTCCAGAGAACCTACTTTATTTTTACCTCTTCATCACTCACTAATTAACTTATAAAAAGCATTTTGTAAATAATTTTGCACAAAACAGAAAAAGGCAACATAAAAATATAACTTTCCCGAAATTTCCCATTACAAGAACTTTGAAAACGAATAATTATTAATTACCCATTAGCATATTGTAAAAGGTTAATTAAGATAATATTTTTTTACAGAACCCACCTCTGAAGAATCACCGAACTAATGAAATTGAATAATCTTCATTAATACCCGTTTTCAAGACTTCTCTGCGACATATCTTAACTAAGGTCCTCGTCTGACGGCTTTTCAAGACACTATTTTCATATTCAAATATTATTGTTCTATAATATTCTGTAAGAACATGTATTAAGAATCAGTTTTTAAAGTGTTATTTTGTACACACATACATTCAAAGTGATTCTCAAACTCACTCAAAGATTAGCCTACCTACACTAAAACTACACTTAACTAATACCTACCTAGTTACGTACATTATTAATTTTAGAACATTATTTTTCGTTATAAGTAGGTACTTATTGAATAACTTTTTGATTCCAGATTTGAATTTAGGTATATACAGAATCAATAAAATCTATGTTAGTTTTAATATTGGGTAGTTACTTATAGTATAGGGCCTTGACTAAAGTTTGAGAATCACTGACTTTTGTAATAGTATTTAAAATAACATACTACTTATTACCTTTTCTGCATTTTGAAAGCATTTACTGAGTAAAACTATATTTATGATGAAAAAAATTGAAAGGTTAAATTTTTAAAGTCCTATCAATGAATTTAAACTTATGTATTTTTTTATATTTTGTGGTGAATATGGCGTAAAAATTCAGGAATTGTATTACAAACTACTTACGTCCTTATAAATGATAGATACAAGTTTTTATCATAGGCAATGTACAGTCAAGGTAAAAACTATTTAAATTCTCACCAAGATACTTTTAAATCCTGTTATACTTTCTGATTTTCTTTCTTTATATTAAGGCAGTCTTTAAATGATCTATAGTGTTTAATAAAATTGATCTGACACGACATTAGGCTGGGATTAAAAAGTTACTGTGGTAAAATTTAATGGCATGTTAAATAACATGGTTCTAGAACACAATGGACTGGCTTAAACGAACAACTATATTTTTCCTTGACAGTACAATTAATCCCTTATTCTAGTTCATGTGATCTTCTTATTGTGTATTCCTATCAAATGTTATACCTACTAGTTAAGTAAATTATTGTTAATACAAAAATAAATGTTATCGTAGCCGGCTTCAATATTAAAACTGTCTGTTTGTTAATGTAGTGAATAATATTCAATTTTAAATGTATAAGTATCTTTTGATCTCCTTGAAATAAAAAATATATAAATCGAAGGCGTACGATCAGGAAAGTTGGTAGTTTACCACTTAGGGACTAAAATAGCTTAACATTCTTGAACTTTAATTGAATTACGCATAGTAAGTATATCTGGGAGTGCGATTGAGAACTAAACTGATGAAGTATCAACTTTTCCAGAGTTTGCGTCAGAGCGTTAAACTATCATATAAGTAATCTAGAACTAAAATAGGAGGATTTCTTGAAGAAAATCTATGGTTTATCAAAAATCTACGGCTGGGATCCCGATAGATTGATTTCCTTCTAATGGTCGTAGCACACATATCAACTCGGAAAGGGATCGTCACCGTATCGCCTCGCCGTCAACCAGGCGTCAACCAGGCGTCAACCTATCGTAAGCGCGTCACCGTGCGATCAGCAGCTCCGAATCGACTCGGCTACGGCTAGGCGACGCCGCGCTTACGGCTCGCCGGTCGCTGGTTGACGACGGCCGGGGGCGGGAACGAAGAAACGCAAGCTAGGGTACGGAGAGTCGTAAGACAGCGTACGGAGAGACGTAAGCGCGGGTACGGCAAGTCGACCACGCACCGTACTGCGGTTTGTGAGCTTGTCCCGAGGCGAGGCGATTACGTTACGATTCCGATAAGTGTGCGTTGCAGTAGGGAGTTTCATACAAAGAATACTGAACGGCTCGAGTTGATACGTTTACGTTCCGTTTACGAGTTGATATGTGTGCTACGACCATATACCGTAATCAGATACCTAATCCTAATCATACAATAGATTTTGTCACACCGATGTGTCTAACCAACCACACTTCTGTGTGACACTAAGGACACGGGCGAAATCTTCACAAAGATCAGTATAGCAAGAAATCTCAAAGACAATATCTATCTTTTCTTTTCTTTCTCATATAAACAGAGCGAGACAGAGATGTCCTTTCAGAAGCGAAGGTACGACTTTTGTCTTTGTTCTGTGGAGCTAATATATTTTATGGCGCTCTGACATTCTACAAACTTTGATGAGTTCCTTAAATTGTACTTTTACTATTAAGTTTTTGTGTATATAGAATACATTTTGAAAGGGCTGGCAAAATGTATATTTGATGTTACGTTACAAGTTTTGTTTTGTATTATAGTATATTAAATAAACGCAGTTGCCAAATTAAGAGTTTGTTTTATTCAATGTGGGGATGGTTGGATGTAGGTGACAAGTAAAGTATAGGCCTGTAATGTCCAACAGGTGGGCAAAGGCCTTTCATCTCACTTCGACTCTGTGCTATATAAATTCGAGTTTATAACCATAGCATACGTCTTGTATCGAAATTCGTAGATTAAGGGTCCGTTCACACAGACCGGCTCGGAGAGCATCGGCGCGCATTTTTCTTTTCACACAGACCGGATCGTATGCGCTTGGAGTTGGTCGGAGCGGAGCCGCCAACTATTTCACATAGACCGGCTGGAAGCGACCTGAAAGCGGATGCGCTCGGAGCCGGTTGGATGCGCTCGCAGCCGGTCGGAATCGCTCGCAGCCGGTCGGATACGCTCGCAGCCCGTCGGATGCGCTCGCAGCCGGTCGAATGCGCTCGGAGCCGGTCGGATGCACTTCGTTGAAAGGATTGTGCTATCAAAATGGCGGTCGGCGTGGAGAAGCGCGGACGTAATCGGAACCGATCGGCTGCGCGAGCGAGAAAGAGCACGCAATCGGAGCCGATCGGCTGCGCGAGCGAGAAAGAGCACGCAATCGGAGCCGATCGGCTGCGCGAGCGAGAAAGAGCACGCAATCGGAACCGATCGGCTGTGCGAGCGTTAAAGAGCATGCAATCGGAGCCAAACGGCTGCACGATCGAGAAAAATTACGCGATCGGAGCCGGTAAGCTCCTCTTATTATTTCACACCAAGCGCCTTCAAGCATTCTTAATCACAAAAGCAGTGCACATGCAAAAATAAACCTTAATACAAATACTAAAAACTCTGTTTTCAACGTGATAAGAATCTGCTCTCCTCTCCGAGCCGGTCTGTGTGAACGGACCCTAAAAGGTTTGCTTCTTAAAATAAAAAGGTCATATTTAATAATATTTTTTTATTAAAACTTCTCCTTATAAATCCATCGATTGCTAACATAATAAAGAACAAATCAAGAAGCAAAGTATAAATGTGTGATATACAATACACTATGGTTTGTTACTTACACGATATCGAGACACCAATCTCACCCATCCGTACTTAACATGCGTTATTGTGTGACAGAGCGAGACAAAACATATTGAGATCGAAAGAGACAACGTATTTAAATTTTGATCTTTCATATAAATATCACAGCTAAATAAAAATGTATACTCCTTTTAATTGCAAATGGCGGCTGATACATAAGTAACTATAGCCTGTATTATTAGATTTCGACATAATCACTCCGTCACACTAATAATACATTTTATTTACTAAACCGATACAGACATACGTGACCGAAAGTTGATAAACAAAGCTGTGCGCGAAATTCAAGTGTCAAATAACAGATGTCAAATTTGACATTGACATTTGGACATTTCAGCTGTCAATCTTTGAAGAAACTGTTGTCAGCCCGTACAATTTGCATTGCGATGAAATATCGCAGAAATTGAAAGATTTTATACTTAATGAGAGCATACTAAAGTGAAGTCAAATTTTACATAGGTACACACATCTGTCATTCAATTCTTAAGTGACGCACACAGACACAACCATAAACCATGATTTAAAGTTCAGTGAAACAACGAGTTAGTAAAAATAATCTGTAATAAAATGTATTCGCTCTACAAGCTTAAGGTCAATAGGTTTAAACATCGCATATCTAAGAATACGCCAATGAAACCTAAATTAGAGTCCATATCAGCGTATACTAATGACGGGCTCCTCATATATCTCGTCAAAGCTCAAAAAAATAATGACAAAAATTAGTAAAATGTCAACGAGATTACATGAAAAGAGTAATTAATGAATAATAGTTTATTTTTGGATATTTATTGGGAAAAGTTAGTGATTTTTATATTACAAGGTAAATTGAAAATAAAAATATTTCTGTAACACTACAGTGCGAGAAAACAAAAGTTAAATATTAAGGAATAATTATGATTTCTATACATATTAAAATATAACGTTTTTTTCACCATACAACTTTTCAATCAATTGATAAACATTTTATTATGCCAATATTTTATTTAAACGCTAACTTTTATAAATTAAAGTCGAATGAAATAAAGGTTAAATATTGATAATAACTGGACCTATTGATCTTATAAAAATGGCATACAATAACAGAATGACAGTGTATAAAACAATAATGTTTATCCGACAGGTTGTCAAACTTTGACACTGACAGTGACAGCAGTTTGACAGCCCGTCAAATAAAAACTCAATTATTTAGTTCAACTCTAACTACTTATAATACATTATTTTATGCAAGTCTATAATAAATTAATAATTATTGTTTGTTGCATATTTAATTAACTAGTCGTGAGCTAGCGCGTGTTACCTATGATGATATTATAGTATCGTTTTCGTATGAAAGCGATTAATATTTTTCGTTCGCACGTACAAACATTGAATCGATATTGGTGTTTATTTATCGACACACATTTTTAAAATAAGCCGTTCTATTATCAAGTTAAGCCGTTATAAATAACAATCTACTGATTATATCATAACACATATTCTACTAAATACTTCAACTTTGTAAAGCTTATGGACTTTGACCAATTGTCAGTATACGCTTTACTCAAAGTATTCAGCGAAAGTCGATTAAATTTTCGAAGCCGTATCGATAAACAAACCCAAGCCGCTAGTCTTACATTAAGACATAAAAAGCTAACAATTTGTGATTATTGGTCTACATTCCATCTGAATCAAAGCAATGATTAACATTATTTGGATATAAACACAATGTTTTCTAGCGGTATACTTACATTAAAGTCGTTTTTCGAACCGTTATTGTAACAACCCAATTTGTTCAAACTAGTGTCAACGTCAAAATAAAAACTACGATTACAGTTGACAGCTGTCATTTTAGTACATTATTTTATGATTAAAATTTTACTGAAATGACAACTCTCGCATTTATAAATCTTTGCACAGTTCAAAGTTTACATAATCACAATCAAATATAATGCCCGCATAAAAGCAAACGCAGTTATTATAGGAGATATTCCGTACTTTTTCTACTGAGATATGGTATTTGTAAACCTACCTGATTGGTCAATAATCATGACGTTGACAGCTACTTAGAAAACCGGCCGTCACTAATATAAATTTATGTCAATTCATATATTCTCTCTCATTAGGGCGAATCGTATTGTTATCTCTTTTTCACGCGTGTTAGAGAACATTTGCTGTCTCTTTTCAACAGTTGTTTAAGTGTCTTCATAAAAGCGCCGTTTTTGGTCGCAATGTGTTGTTCAAACGAGGAATGAATACTGCTGTTAAAATATTTTAGTTCAAGCCTCAGTTATTTAGTATACAGTTACTGTTTGAACAAATATCCTCTGTCTCATAGAATTAGAATGAAAGGCAATGTCTGTATGGGATTGTCTTATATTGGTTTCTTTGTTTTCAAATCATGATTTATCTGAGTTATGTACTGATGAACTGACCCCAGTAAGTAGTTCTTTGTACTGCAATAGCTTATAATATGCTGTTTGATAGTAACTTTATTTGATTTGTATGCAATTTTAACAGCAGTATCATCCTCGTTATGATATGCAGTCATTATATTTTCAATAAAAAATATTCTTTTAATCAATAAATCACAATAAATAGAAACTTAATTTTAAAGATTACACACAACCTAAAAACGCTCAATTGGTAGACGAAAAAAAATAAAATAAAAATTCACTAAATCGTAATGAATTTTCGTTATTATTTAATTATAACATGATCACCTAATTATTATTTTGTTAATCACTAACTAACAATTGAATTGTATGAAAATATTATTAATTATTATTTGTTGCTTTCATAGTGAATTTCCAAAGCGATGACTAATATTATTTTTTCTATAAGGCTGGTTACACACTGGTGTTTGAATCGGCAGACCTCAATCACAGAAATTAATAAGATTTGGTTCTATTTAGTTAATATTTGAGTGTTTTCTAAACTTACCCAAGCTTTTATGACTTATTTATTTTATTTGTAGTGCTTAAATATGTTTCAGTTACATAAATATAGTCAACAATTTGGAACAAACCGATGAAAACCATCATTTATCGAACATATTTAAGTACTGGATAAAATAAACGGTTATGCAAGCTAAGGTTATGTTCCATTCACATAAATAAATCTACCGAAGTATGTAATAAGCCTAACATTTTCAAATACTCAAGTAATTTAAAAAAAATCCATTTCTTTGGCAATTAATTTTTTTGATGTCAGAATCGATTGTTTTTACGGGAATTGAGAGTATTCAAAAATGTGTTTTAACAGCTTATATTTAGCGTTCAAAATGAAAGCGATACGAACAAAACAAGTCAATAAATGCATATTATAAATATTAGTAACTAACGATCAACCAGTACTAATACCACTCTGAAGAAAAACTTCAAAACAAATGGGTTTTCCATCTTCAAGCATTGTTTTCACTTAGCGTTCCGAACAGTCCCGAACATATTGCTTGCTCGCTCCTTTATTTAGTATAATATTATAAAGCTGAAGAGTTTGTTTTGTTTGTTTGTTTGTTTGTTTGTTTGTTTGTTTGTTTGTTTGTTTGTTTGTTTGTTTAAACGCGCTAATCTCAGAAACTACTGAACCGATTTGAAAAATTCTTTTTGTAATGGATAGCCACATTCAACGGGAAGGTTATAGGCTACATTTTATCCCGAAATACCCACGGGAACGGGCACAACGCGGGTAAAACCGCGGGGCGCTGCTAGTTTAGTATAAGAGCGAGCAAGCAAGTGTCTTGAACAAACATTTTGCTTCAAGCAAATGCTTTGGTTGTTTTGGCGATTTTCGATCGACTAAATAAGTCATTTTGATAAAGAACAGCTGTTACCAGACGATTACTACAGAACGAATAAGTTCCCTAATGTCATTCATCTCAAGAACGAACAATGACTCGCTCAGAACAGTTGCGAACACTAAGTGAAAACTCACCTTCATTCCAATCTTAAATTTCTATAGTGATTTTGTTGGTTATGGTTAGGTAACCTAGCAACAAATTCAGTATTAACTTTAGGCAATATATTGGATAGACAAACCAGTGTAAAATAGAAAGTTTCTATATAAATAAGTGCATACTCACACGGTCCGGTTATCCGCAATGCGGCTGACAGTACGACTGATCAAGTCCCAGTTACAAATGAGACTATTCGGACGGCGTTTTATTAAATAATTTTCTATTGCGATCAGACGGTTAACCGCAATTCGGTGAATCGGACAGTATGGGTATGTTCTTAATTTAAATAATGTGTTTGTTGAGAAATTCATTGATATTGGTTTCTCTTTTTTTCTTATAGGAGATAGAAAGAGATGGATATTTGATTTTTTTCTTTTCACAGAGTGGTATTTCCAACTCCAACCTTCCGTTGCGTACATATTGGCTGGTTAGACGATTTTCATCTCTATTCGGTAGTTTTAACGCTCATTTTTAGTTGATTAAGTTTTAGGCTACATAGTTTCCATAGTAATTTAGTTCTTATTGTTATGTATTTAGAGTTCATTTTAGGCGCGTAGTTCACATTTCATGTGTTGATGTAATCTTTAAGATTAGCGTATATTGATGGTTAGTGTAAATATTTAAATACTAATAAAGTAAAATCACATTTAATTATGTTTTGTTACTAAAGGCACCCGATTTGTTTGCTTTACTTTCACTTTATGAATTCTAGTACTGAGTGTGTATGATGTCATTAAGTATTCCTCGTTTGTCATTACTTAAAAAAAACAATTGTTTTTAAAACCAATTTTAGTGTCACTTTTTAATAAAATGCTGACCAATTAGTTGTCTTTTATCAAATCAAATTCAGTTCAATTTTAGAACATAAGCTCAATAACTTAAGTGTCATAATGACACAAGGAAGCAACCATATTTATTCCATTTGGAATAGGTCAATAGGTCAGGTAAAACCTTTTTTGCAAGATCAAGCAAAGGATTATCAGTTTATCGATGATATCGAAAACACTTGTTAATGTCAGTCCTTGACAAAAGGCTAATTTTCCTTAGCCCAGTTCTTCTTGGTAGAAAATAAAAAATGACGTAAAAATTGCGCGAAAAATCCACAATCCAAAGGATTCAATTAGTACGACACACAGCCATAACCAGCCAATAACTACGCACCAAACACGTTAAACGATAACCAACCTTACTATTAACACGATTAGATAGCATTTTGCAATGTAAGCGGATGGTTCAGTGTCGAATGTCCGTTGTGCGTCGTGAAATCGTCTGCCAATTTGTTTTGCGTTTCGCTCGCGATTTCGTTTTGTATGAAATCGGCTGAGACGGCGCTGTGGCCGACGTTGTTGCTTTGGGCAATGTCGACGAGGTTGCCGTGGCTAATTTCCTGCTCGACGTTATTGTCGTCGCCGATGTCGCCGTGGCCGTTGCCGTTAGTCGGCGCGGGTGTTGAATTGGTGTCTATTACTTTTGTAGGCGGCTGCTCGATTTTATCCTCGCCCTGTAAAGAATTATTAGGGAATTAAGCAATTGACTATGAATTATTTGAACATTGATAGCGTCAGATAGGAATAAAAAAATATATTTAATATGGGACAGTTCTGTAAAAAAAATTCGATTAAAACCAAAAACTCTGCCTAGCAAATGCATTTTGTAATGACTGAGTTTTTTCAGAAACTTTCATCAATCTGTCCGTTCGCGATACACTTAAAAAGTACTCCACTGGTTTCCACGCGGATTTCACCCGTAGACAGAATGTTTCACGAGGCAGGTTTTAGGCTGCTTTTCAGCCCAAAATTCCCACACGACAAAACCGCACGACATGATACATCTAAATAAGAAATACTATAGCGCTCGTGGCGTAGTGAGACTAAGCGATGTTACCTCATTGTGATTGCGGCATCTCTATCTGAGCACTACCATGCTTCCGATGGCATGTACAATTATCGGTCCCGGATGTTTCAATCAATAGACCATATCGATGGCCTTTACGCGGTCTGAAAACTCCGACACCAGGGTTGGCCTTCACGAACTTACTCATCTATACTAATATTATAAAGCTGAAGAGTTTGTTTTGTTTGTTTGTTTGTTTGTTTAAACGCGCTAATCTCAGAAACTACTGAACCGATTTGAATAATTCTTTCACTGTTAGATAGTCTATTTATCGAGGAAGGCTATAGGCTACATTTTATCCCGAAATTCCCACGGGAACGGGTACAACGCGGGTAAAACCGCGGGGCGCTGCTAGTAAGTAATACCGAGTAACTGACTTAGCCTGTGTGTACACTCACATTATTTTGTTGGGACATATCGTGTGTGTGAGCGCCGTTTCCGTTGTTGGTGTTGGCTTGCGCGTCGCCCGCGGCGAGCGTGTCTGGAGACGCAGCCTCGTTCTGAAACAATACAAGAAATTACTAATAAGTACAATTTAAAAAAAACCCATGAAAAAAATCCCACATCGAAATCGGTATATCCGTTTGAAAGCTGCGATGCCATATACACACACGTCAAACACACACGCTATATGTCATATGTCGTAATATACTAATGTTTGTCAAACTCTTCTATAAATTAACAGGAACTCATCTACGATGAGTTGTAATAAACGTACTCACACGGGTTTTTTCGCGTTAGAAAGTTCAAGTAATAACTTATATTTCCCGACGTTTCGAGGGGATTGCACCTCTCGAAACGTGAACACATAGTTAACGTGTGAGTACGTTAACGATGTGTTCAAATCGTGTAAGTTTAAAAAAGAGTTTATGTATAGTGCAGTCACCTGACTAGTGTTGTGTGCGTCTTTGTTCCCGTTGTTGGTCTCGCTCGCCGCCGGCTTGCTCTCCTGCTGTTTCTTGTCTTCTTCAGCCTAGAAACAATATAAAACAACTTGCATTATAATTAAGTTCCAGTAGGTTAGTGGCCAACCCCAGTGTCGGTTTTTAGACCGCCTAAAGGTATCCGATACTTAAAGGTCCGACTCCGACACTTTATAGACCGAAAGGAAATGCTATATGACATACATACATGACATACATACAAGTAAAGGGAAATTGTATCATTACATATTCATTTTGTTTCTTGTTATATCGATGATCTTAAAATACAGGAACAAGCAGAAAAGGTACAATATTTTTAACTTCATCGTGAAGTGTAAGAGAGATTGCAAATGCCCAGAGACGTGTTGATCTATGTGTGTATCAACGTTTTAGCGCCTTGTATTTCATTAAATGGAATAGTTACTTTCGCATTTAAAACATAACTCTACGCTCAATACGGCCCGTAAGAACAATTGAGGGAATAATTTATGGCTCTACGACTCTCTTGAGCATCCTGTAGAAAGGAAGTAAAGATGTAAGTATATTTGCGTGAAAAAGTTACTCTTTGATTTCAAATTTTATTTTCTACCAAAATTATGCGCACAACGCGGATAAACCGCTTGCGCTAGTGGTAATGTTTATAAGATGTGTTACCTTCCTGCGACGAGTCCTCGCCATGATGGCCTCGACTCGTTGTTTCCGTGCGAGCCTCTCCTTCTCCTCTCTCTCCGCTTCCTCCTTCCTCACTTTCTCCGCCTCCTCTGCGGAGCGCCTCTTCTCCTCCTCTTCCAGAAGTCTGTTCTGTCTCTCGATCTCCTCTCTCGCCTTGCGTTCAGATTCCTCGCGTTCTAGCTGTTGTTGCGCCTGGAGAAAAGGAAAGTAGTAAGGATATAGTTATACTCGTAAATGGCGGTCGCAAGTGATGCATTTTTCAAGTAATTTCTCAGATATACATCTAAATAGTATGTTCTTAGTTTTTTGTTGTTTATCGGATAATAATTGATGTACATTTGTATTTCATTTGATAACAGTAAGAAAATATGTGTTACTTTTAAACTCACACAATTTGCACTCATTACACTAAGTGAAAAAGGTCTGTATCTGTATTTTAGTAAAATACGTTAAATAATCTAACGCGATACAGACCCGTTTCATATGTGTTCGTATAATATATGTTCTTTGCACAGAACTGGGATACTAAAAAGTATATAGGTTAGTAAAAAAGTCATAAGTGCGAGTATAAAATCAACGAAAGCGAGACATTTTTCAATGGCACAGCTTATTCAACTTATCCTGACCCTATAGTCGGTTTCTTCTCACTCTATTTTGGCAACTGCGCTGTCCCATACCTGCATAATACAGCTAAATTTTTTGTGTTTGAGCAAGCTATCTCTGGAACTACCAGTCCGATTTCAATAATTATTTTTATGTTGGATAGCCATATTCAAGAAGGTTTCTGTTTTATCCCAAAGTTGTAAGTATAATATGAGAAGTTACCTCAATAGCCTTCCGCAGTTTCTCCTCTTCCATCTGTCGCTGCAGCGCGGCGAGTTCTCTCGCCTCCTCTTCCTCTCTTCTCTGCCGTTCTTCCTCGAGCCGCTGTCTTTCTGCTTCTTCTTCTGCTTCGCGTTGTAATCTGAAGGATGTATAAAGTTAGTAAGTTCAAGTAGGGAAAATATTTTGACTCTTTCAATGCGTTCACATGAATACTTTACGTCATGTCGGGAGCATTATGGCGGCATGGCTGAGAACTAAAACAATGGTGTAATTGAATGAGTGAAGGAGTGTGCACCTGGCCCGCTCGAGGTCGGCCTGTCGCTCGAGCTCCTCGCGCGCGCGGCGCCGCCGCTCGGCGAGCGCCGCCTTGGCTTGCTCCTCCGTCGTGATGCGGCGCCCGTAAGCTGACGCTGCAACCCAACACAATTTTCAAATCATAACATCACAAAAATCATAACAGTCTTACTATTCCTGTAATGGGGCCGAAAGATCATATAAAAATGTAAAATAAAAGCAAAGTGTATCCGTAATAGTAGTTTATGCAACTGTCATATAAAGAAGGGTATTAAAACACGAGTGTGAGTTTATGAAACGAGCGCAGCGAGTTTCATAATAGTATGTGTGCGGCCACAGTGAATGCGCGGTGGCTTACGCGGTGACTTACGCGGTGGCTTACGCGGCGGCGGCGGCGGAGGTGGCCACACTGAGGCGCGAGCTCTAGTAGCGATCAGACGTATATCAGGGGTTGCAAACAATTTTCGATCAACAATACACAACTAGATATCGGGTCACGTACAAAATCAAAGCTAAAAAATGTCCTCGTGAATTACGTGTGACAGCTTATTTTGTTTACTACCGAACTGACCAAAAAGTTTTAAAACAGTTCGAAGTTCAACCTAATTACAACCATGACACCTAGCAAATCTTCAAATATTTAAAATTACTACTGTCACTTAGAAACGAAAAGACAACATTTAGTGTGAAATCAACCTTAACGACCTACAAATAAAGTATTTTATTCCCGTGTTTACCTTCCTTTCGTTTCGTTTCTTTTAGAAGAACTACAGATGGAATGGAGTCGTGTTGAACACTTAAATAATTTGTAATATGCACGTAAAAGTTTACTTAAAATTATTTATGTTTTGGGCTATCTAGGTTTGATAGTATACATACTTGTTTTCATTACGATTTTTTTGATAAACTTGATAGTATAACTCTGCAAATATAGATCCTAGCGTATATATTAAATAATAATGATCAAACTTACTGTCATTTTTGCTCTAGAGTTGAAAATTAACGAGTTATTTCAGAAAAACTAAAAAAAAATGAACTTAAAACAAGATGGCGGCGAATACTCTACCGGGATTAGTTACAAAATCGAAATTTATAAGTCCAACCACCCCCCCACGACATAAAAAAAATCGCCCCCCGGATAAATAAATTATTACTACAAAACAAATCTACTCCATGTTTCTGCTGTTCTGTTTCACAAAATTTGCGCCAACGTTGGCCAAACATTTGTAGCGGTGACTTCAAATCAGTATTTTTTTTCAAAATTTGATATTATTTTGTTTAAAAGCTTAAAATATAACTTATTCTACATGTACTCACAGAAAGTAAGACACTCCGGCCGTTAAATTGTTTTTCCGGCCATTATTTTTGCAACTTTTTTGGCTGTGGTTCGAGGGAACTAAATAAAAGAGTGGCTCACTTTTCAAATGAGACCCTAAGCACCCAGACGTATTATTTGCGCTGACCCGAAATCTAGTGTGTATTGTTGATCGAAGCCATTTTACGTCAAAACGCCGAGCGGTAAGACCACTGGTTTGATACACCTGCCATCCGCTTGTTAAGTCGCTCGCCGCCTAGGCCCGTACTGTGGCCACAACGCGCGGATCGGTGCGTTTGAAATCACCGCGCGCGGAGTCGCTCGGTCTTGTCGCGCTAGGCTTCCGCCTAGTCACTTCAGTATGGACACTTACACGCGTTTCATACGTTTGATATTTCGCGCCCGCCGTCGCCACCGCGCTAGGCCCGCAGTATGGACGCACACTAACGAGTGTTTTAATACCCGTGTTATATGCAGTTGCATACACTACTTTATCTTCACTAATGCAATTAATCAAACAACAAGAGTAAAAGCTGACAATAGTTTTTCACGCGTACGTGTATTGTCACAGTGAACTTGCCGCCATTAAAATCTAACCAATGAGAGCGCAGCTGCGCGCGCAGGGCCGCAGGGCGCGCGCCGCGCAGGGCGCGATGTTATAATGAGATTTTACGATATCGATGTGGATATTATAACATCATGTGCAATTGCTTAAATTGAGTGTTTTAGTTGTCTGCGCTATAACAGTAGTAATTATAAGTCAAGTATTGGAAACATAAGTAGAATGTTACAACATTAGTGTAGATAAACGTAGTTTCAATTCAAATAAGTTTTCATTTAAAGAACTAGCCGGGCTCCGCGACTCTTCGATTCCGAGGAACCTATATCAATACTAGCTGACCAGGCAAACGTTTTATAGGAACTACTGGTCCCATTTGAATGATTCTTTTCGGAATAGATGGTCACGTTCAACGGGCAGGTTAAAGGCTATTTATCAACCAGAAATTCCGAAGGGAACGCTCACAATGCGGGTAAAACCGCGCGGCGATGCTAGTATTTTTATAATTGATTTTTTAAATGTGAGCTACTCTTTGAACTAAACCACATATTCACCTGTCATCTCGGAGTCATCAGTCTTCTCTACCGAGGGTTCCTTCTCTCTCTTCTCTTCTCTCTTAACTTCCTTTACCTCCTCCTTCTTTACTTCTTTAACTTCTTTTTCTTTCTTCTCTACCGTCTTCTGTTCTTCTGCGGGCTCCGTCTCAATATCAATTAGTTTCGGTTCCTGTGGTTCGGGTTTCGTATCATTGTTTATATTTGCTTCTTGGGGTTCGATTGACTGTAAGTGAACATTTTGATTGATTAATCTATACTAATATGTATTATAAAACTGCAGAGTTTGTTTGTTTGAAATCTGTGTATTTGTGTCGTGTGCATCTGTGTATGTCTGTCGTGTGCATCTGAGTATTTGTGTTGTGTGCATCTGTGTATGTGTGTTGTGTGCATCTGTGTATTTCTGTCGTGTGCATCTGTGTATGTGTGGCGTGTGCATCTGTGTATGTCTGTCGTGTGCATCTGTGTATTTGTGTCGTATGTATGTGTTTACCTTCTCGTGGCGCTCGGTGACTCTGAGCGCCTCCAGTTTGTGCGTGACCTCGGCTGCGCTCACCTGACTCTTGTCATGTTCCGCAACAATCTGACACAAAACAAAACATTATGGTTAATCCCAAGAAATTGCTGAAGTTTTATTAATGTTTCTAAGTAAATAAATGCAATTTTTTGACGAACGGATAAGATTTTAACATTTATTTATGTCAAAAACATTTGGTCTGCTCTATCTAATCATTAATAATCTATTTGTAGACGACTCTTCAGTAAGTGAGAGACTTTTGCCTTACAACCATCAGAATAGCACATGGGATACATTTTATCTCGAAATTCCCGCGGGAACGGGTACAACGCGGGTAACGGCTAGTGAGGATAGATATAGTGTTGTGTTTGTGTCATACCTTGGGCGTGGTCTCCTTGTCGACGCTGGGTTCCTTGGAAGCGGCGGGCGACAGCGCGCGGCCCGGGGACTTGCCGCGCCCCGACTGCGGAACAGACGCGTCAAAGTCAAATATTTATATTCAGTTTTGGCGCCTCGGTGGTCCAGTGGTATGTGCACTCGCCTGCCAAGACTGAGGTCCCGGGTCCAATTCCCGAGTCGAGCGAAAATCATGTTCCCTACTTTACAAAATTTAATGCTTTTACATTTCAAGTTAGCAAAAATGCTTTCGCATGTCTATCTGTCTTCTTTTCATTCTCAATAGGTTCTTGTAAATTAAAAAAATAGAAATATTTTAACGTTTTTCGGCAATTTTTGCAATAAGTTTTGTAAAATACTTGAAAAGGACTAGCTCAGTCTATACAGGGTGGCTTTAAATCTGTCAGTATGGTCATTCAAACTAAAAAATATTAAAAAGTAATGCTGTTTTTCAAATCAAATCAAATCAAATCAAATAGTTTATTCACATAGTAAACAATTTGTATTAGTACATTCCATGGCGTTTCGATCCCTACACTAGGCTGGGCCTGTGTCGTAGGAAATCTCCTTAGTTAACTTAAAACTATTTACTACGTGCTAATTGCTAACATTATAGACAAAGGGTCGCTTTACGAGACAAAAAAAATAAAATAAAATAAAAATGAATATAATAAAAATTTGCTAGGGTGGACTTCCAATATGTGGGATGTAAGTGTATGTATGTGTGTGCGTGTGCGTGTGTGTGCGTGTGCGTGTGTGTGTGTGTGTGTGTGTGTGCGCGTGTGTGTGCGTACGTGTGCATGTGTGTGTGTGCGCGCGCGTGCGAGTGTGTGCGAGTGTGTGTGTGTGTGTATGATTATCTGTTTATCCCTAATAAAAGTTCAAGGGTTCGGTAATCTTGTGCTATTACCCAATTTGCTATCCTTAGGCGAGCTTCCCTAACTGAGCAGATATGGATACTACAACGTGCGTTTATTTGGTTATATAAGTGCGGGAAAAGATACCTTCGAAATCTTTTAGCGAAAGATGTCTTTGTGTCTGGAAGCGTGATTTTAAATACACGTTTCTGCAGTAAGGTTTCATATTCAGCCGATTTCAGAACTGTGCAGTGCATTATTGCCATCGCCCGAATCACAAAGAGACCTCGCACGTTTGGGACGTTTGCTTCTTCATAAAGAAGGCTTGTCGGGTACCTTATTGGTTTGTGCAGCATTACTTTCAGAATTGCGCGATGAGCTCTCTCCAGTGACATCATGTGAGTCGAGGCTGCTCCACCCCACACTGATATGCAATAAGTTAGCACAGACACGCAAAGAGCAGAGTAGATGGACCTCAGTAGCGTTAGGTCAATCACTGACCGTAGGTTTTTGAGAACATATATAAGTTTTCTGGTTCTATTCGCGGTATTCTTTAAATGTTCCTTAAAATTAAGATTTTTATCCAGTGTTACACCTAGATACTTAATGGAAACCGCTCTATCAATTTTCCTGCAGTCACAAAAGTTTATAACATCACATGTGCAGATTTTGATTGAATTGAATTGAGGGTCGGGTGCAGAAGCGTGGGTTTTGTGGAAGCACAGAAATTTACTTTTGGCAGCGTTAAGGGTCAAGAGGTTCCTTTGAAGCCATTGAGCTATAATTGTCATCCCCTTCTCTACTCTACTCTGAACCGCTTTCCATGACTCGTCTTGGAATAAAATAACAGTATCATCGGCGTAGCAGATAATATGCGCGTTATCTATTTCAGATAGCAATAAGTCGTTGATGTATAGAGTGAAAAGGATAGGACCGAGCAAACTACCTTGAGGAAGGCCAAATTCTATGGGGCTGAGGTTACTTTTGTGGTTTTCTAATTTAAGACATTGAGATCGTCCGAGCAGGTAACTCTTGAACCAGTTAAGAGGAGTACCTCTTATGCCAAGAAGTTCGAGTTTCCTTAGTAGTAGAGCAATAGATACTGTGTCAAAAGCCTTGGCTAGGTCCAAAAATATTCCTACACATGATATGTTTTCGTCCAGTTTTTGTGTTATCAAATCTGTAAAAAGGGAGACTGCATCTTCTGTGGATTTTTTATATCGGAAGCCAAATTGTTTACCTGACAGGATATTGAATTTTTCAATAAAAGCAACTAGCCTCTTTTGAACCAGTTTCTCTAGAATTTTGGACAAACAACTAAGAAGAGATATTGGTCTGTAGTTACCTGGCTTGGAGGGATCACCCGCCTTATGGATAGGTGTAACCGCTGCTTTCTTCCATTCACTTGGGAATATTCCTTCCGATAAGCTAAGGTTACATATATGAACTAGAGGAACGAGGATGTGGTCTTTTATTGTCTTTAAGAGTCGGTTACCAATTCCATCCATGCCTGGTGCAGAATCCGCTTTTAAGCCTTTGATGATAGAGTCTATTTCCATGTGATTGGTAGGCTCAAGGTAGAGGGAATGTGACTGAGTGTTGGGCAATCTAACTTTGGAAACTAATGATTCCTGACTTTCGCCAGTTTTGTTGAGAGTTTCTTCAGCAAGTGACTTACCTACGTTACAAAAGTACTGGTTACAGCGGTTTAGTGACTTCTCAATCGTGTCTTCGCAGTTTAATAGCTCAGTAGATTTTTTATGCTGTTTCTTAGTATGAGTGACGTTCCTAATGCTGTTCCAGAGTTTCTTTGGGTTATGCTGATGTCTGGCTATTTCTTGGGAATCGTAAGACTTCTTGAGCTTGCGTAAAAGCTCTGCGTGGAAATTTCTATATCTTGTGAATGTTGTTTTGAGATCTGTGTCGTTTGGGTTCAGTCGCACTTGTGCATGCAACCAGTCTCTATGCCTTGAACATCTGAGTAACCCCGGCGTCATCCAACCTTTGAGTGTACGTTGTTTTCTACCAACAACAACTGTTCGAGAATTGTTTTTTATAATGGTTTCAAGGGTTTTGTTAAAAGATGAAACTGCGTCATCTACTGACAATTTAGTGGTAACAATCGACCAGTCGATATCATTCAGCTCGTCAATGATAGAGTTGTAGTTTACTTTGGTAGAATACCGATTAACTTGGATTGGTTTAGCTGGCTTAGTGACGATACCTGATATAATAAGGTCATGGTCGGTGATGTCAGATTTGCAAACAACGGTGGTACACTCTATTCTGGACGTAATGTTGGTGTGATCCAAACAAGAGTCACCTCTAGTTGGTTTGGTGACACGCGGAAGAAGGTTAAGTTCGGCCATACAACACAGATATCTACTTGTGGTTAGACTATCATTTGCCGGAGAAATATCGATGTTAATATCGCCTGTTACAATTTTACAACTTGTGTTTTTTAAGAAACTGATTGAGTTTATGAGAGAATCTAGAAAGGGACCGATGTCCCTGACAGAGGGCGAACGATAAATTGCCAAAAGACTCAGTTGATTTTTTATTTCTACGCAAAGGCATTCTGAATCGTGGAAATCTGGCTCCGTGACAACTGGGTCCCATATATTGTTAACATATACGATTACCCCACTAGCTCTGTTTGAGTTCTTGCGCGTACTGTGCGCAGTGAAGCCTGATATGGAGGGAATAATTGTGTTATCGTTTAACCAGCACTCGGTCAACACGATGATGTCCAAGTGCATGTTAAGTCTAGTCAAAGCAACTGAGAAATTGTCGTAGTTTTTATGGATGCTTCTAATATTTAGGGTCAGGATTTTAAAATTGCACTTAGATGTTACAATTCTGTTGACTAATTCAAGAGATTCACAAGCGAAACATGAATCAACAGGCGAGTCTATATCCTTTAGAATTGATAAATTAGCCATAGTCGTATGTACTCGAATCTAGTAGGTCTACGAATTCAAAATAGAAAAATCCGTGCTCCCCTATTTTGTGCCTCGCATAGCCTAATATGTGAACCATCTTAAACAAAATGCTTCGCTTGTATTTACATAAATGTATCTGAAGGAATGAGCCTATATAGGGTTGGGCGTGATCTGTTGTATTAATTGTAAAATGTGATTTGTGTATGTGTAGTAGTGTATTGGAAAAAGTGTACAATTTGCTAGTAAAGTAGTGTAAGAGTGGCAGTGAGTATGGGAGTCCAACATATAGAGTCTGAGTATGAGATATTAAAATTACATACAATTTGAATAATACATAAGAGCTAAGTTTAGGACATAATATACGATAAATGGAAATTCTTACACAAATGTTAGGGTTAATCTGAACCATTGGCCGTTTGAGGTATGATTTCGTTAAGGTCACCGTAAGTTCTGATTGCGATAGACCTTTCTCCTTTTCCTTCTTGTTTCTTGATGTAAATTGTACCTCCAAAGGTCCAACAGAATCTGTACCCGGCGTCCTTACATCTCTTCCTACTCTCCCGAAATAACAGTCTATTTTCGCGAGTGAGTCGTTCATTAAAGAATATTTTTCTAGAAGAGCCCTTTATTTCGATGTCCGATGTTGTAAGATGCCTTGCCTTAGCGGCTTTGAGGAAGTCATCTCTAGCAGCACGTCGAGTAAAGCGGACTACAAGCGGGCGAGGCGTGACGTCTGGTTTGTCTTCTCGGCGGGGTCCAACGCGCTGTGTATAGTCTAAGTCGGTTTCTTTTAGACTTACTCCGACTTTGTTTGCAGCCAAGAGTACGATATGAGTTGGGTTTTCGCTCGCAAACTCGGTGATTCCATTAATTTCTAGCTCGTTTCTATGAGTTGCCTGGGACTGGGTACTAAGTTGAAGTTTTAGGCCATCAACTATGTTTTGTAAAGCGGACGACTCCTGGTATTTATCTTCTACTTTTTCCAAGCGTTTTTCGCATTCAGTGACTCTCTCCGCGAGTCCGTCCAGCCTTTTCTCACATCGCTCTAGGGAGGCGATCACCTTCGCAAGACTCGATTTCATCTCCGACGCGTCTTCTCGCAGCAGGCGGATTTCGTTAGTAAGGCTACCTAGTACAATGTTAGTGCTGAGAGCAGTATCAGGGCTAACGAGTTGGGTGTTCTGAGGTTTCCTCTGGGTGATATTTTCGTGTGAGCGCACCGGTGTTGATGTGTTATCACCACCTTTCTTAGTGGAGCTGTGGCAGTCCGGGCATATCCAGTTTGACACTGTAGAAGCGCTTGGCTTTGATAGGTTGACGCATTGTGGATGAAATAGTTTCTTACATTCGCTTTTAGTGCAAGTGATGTAATCCCCATCCGAAGCCTTTTGAACACATCCCGCACAAGTTTTCGAGTTTACAAGTTGATTGCGCTTCATATTGATATGGCTTGTACCAATGTATTGCTGCGCGGTCACACTTGTATCGCTTGGTATCGCTTGGTGTACGGGCGTCGTTCGTGGTACAAGGCGGCCGAACGCAGTTAGCGGGGGCGGTGAGTCACTGCATCGAGCGCCGCGCGAGTTGTCGTAGGTCAGGGTTTTAACCGTCACTTACAAATTTTTGAACTGTTTTGTGTTAAAACTGGCTGGAGGTTTAATATTTTTAAATTTTATTATTGTCAATTACAGACTAAGAACTTTCACTTCACGACTGGTTAATTATTTTGTAGGAAAGGTTATTTTAAACGCGTAGGTTTCAATTTGTAATACGGAGTAAAATGACAAGGATGTTGCACTGACTAGCGTTAGCAACGCACTCCATAGCGCAAGACATAGTTTCAGACTTGCACATACGTTACCGATTTAAAAGAACTTATAGAGCCTCTTAGTATACCAATAATATGATTTTTTTGTGCGTCTTTTGTTTACATACCTTATCAAGATCTTTGGCTGACTTTGGTTTCCTATGCACCGGCGGTTTGCCCTCCCCGGGCGCGACTGGTGTTACTGAAAACAAACCACCATTCTTTGTATTTAAACGCACACATGACTCGATTTACGAATCTATTCTAAAACACATGACAGTCCTGAATTTTGGATTAAAGCTTATTTTTTTTGGTAATTAAGTTGATTATTGAATGTTTGATGAAGCTGTGAATGAATTGAAGTTATGTGTGGATTATTCGCAGTTCGGCGTACTCGCAAAACATTGGCAAGATTATGTCGAGGTATGTCCTAATCCCTATTGTGATCTCTAGGGCTTGATTTAAAAACCTTGTAATATTATAATCAATACTAATATTATAAAGCTGAAGAGTTTGTTTTGTTTGTTTGTTTGTTTAAACGCGCTAATCTCAGAAACTACTGAACCGATTTGAATAATTCTTTTTGTAATAGATAGCCACATTCAACGGGAAGGTTATAGGCTATTTTTCATCCCGTAATTCCTACGGGAACGGGTACAACGCGGGTAAAACCGCGGGGCGCTGCTAGTCTTTATATAAACTTATAGTGTATAAAATTACGTTTTGCGAATATGACAAATTACGACTAGGTAATATATAATTTGTATTGAGGCTGTGAGTGTAATACAATTAGTTTGTAAATGAAAGTGTGAAGCTGTGTATATTTTATGTTGTTTACTGAAGTTGGTGTGTATGTTACGTTATGCGTACCGAAGCTTGTGTATCTCGTGTTAGTGTGTATGTTATGTTTACTATCATGTTATAAAGTCACGTATGTAAGCTGTGTTCATATAGTGTAGTGAAGCAGTGTGATTAGTAATTACATGGTTTACTAGCGTGTAGCGAGGCGGGTCGCGGGCGGCGCTGCGAGGCGGGGCGGCGCGTGACGTCGGGCTCGCGAGGCGCGGCGGGGGGCGCGGCGGGGGGCGCGGGCGGGTCGCGCGACAGGGCCGGCGGGTCGCGAGTCAGGGCCGACGGGTCGCGCGACACGCCCGGCGTGCTCGCCAGCGACGGGGACACCTCGCTCACACACCCTACACCACACAGCGATGAGTCCATCGGGGGATAGTACATCACATGGGCTACGATCAATGGGCCAATGGTATAGACACAATACACTTCAGCATTACATGGACAAGCTAGACGAATGAACTAGTGAGTGGACACGTTATATTGACCGGACACGTCAGGAGGGAGATGGACGTGGCGAATGGATTTGGATTAGACAGACAGTAAGTGCCAATGAGACACACATCTAGGTAATTGAATTGATAGGAAAGTCTTCATCATATTAGAAGAAGTAGATAATACTCGTATATGGATAGTATAGATAGGGGGGAAATTGACTAGACAATCCCCAATCACATGGATTTTGAATTGTGGTTCAAAATATAGACATAGTTTGTGTTCTATATAAAGATGCATTGGATTGGATTGGAAACAAAATTTGAATTGGAACAAAACAATGGATATGGTAAAGAGGGCGGTAGTTGGAGAATTGGACACTTAAAGGACACTAAAAGGACGATAACGGGAGCATGTTTACTACGCTAAAGGATCATAAAAATATTCTTCTGACTGATGTACAATTTTTTAATAAGTACCAAAGAAATCTGTTGTAATGTTAGATCAAACATACATTCAATTCGTACGTGCGTTAAAGGACACAAGAAACACATAACATGCATTCATTAGTGGTTCAAATGCGAGCACAAATAACATCAAACATAAAATAAGCCAAAATAATATTATTATCTACCTTACCTTCAAATCTGTAAGATGCAGTCTAATTCATCCAAGCTATTATGATCTTTATAACTATTGAAAAAAAAGCTTAATATACTAGATCAATTTCAAAGCAATTCAAACCTTACTAAAATCAAGAACTACAAATAATCCAAACCTTTATAAAAACGCAATCTCTAAAATGTTAACTACACAAGGATCTTGAAAACCGCCACACACAACCGCACGCATCTAAATAACCAATTTAAATCCAAAATCTGCTATACTTAGGTTCATTTTTTAATGTATATGTGTGAATTTGTCCGGGTATATTCTATTATTTTAAATATCACAATCAAGGGCATGCATATTATTTGGTATAAAAATCACATCGTTCGTAATTGTATTTAAAAACTTAAATTTCAGAATGCCCTAAACAGAACTTCATACAACCCAAAACGTCATTTGATATTCGAACATGCTTTGGAAATTTACACGATTCGGATTAAAATTGATTATCAGAATCCACTTAACAAACCCCAACAGACACGCCAACACCTCCCAAACATTCCTACTTAACCCCTAGTACTCCTTACCTCTGGGCGTGTTAACCCCCGTGCCGGCTATAGACGCCGGCCTCGGTTTCCGGCCGGAGTGCGCGCGGCGCGGCACGCCCGTCGACAGGGCGGACGACGGCCGCGAGCCGGGGGTTGTGTCGCCGCTGCGGGACTCTGTCGCGGGGATAGGGGCGGTGAGGGGTTGATATAGACAAGTGTGGTGCACTACAATCTACTTAAGTACACTATAGTTTACTAAATAACGTATTCTTTATACTTTCATGTAAAAAATCACTCTACGGCTTTCTATCATATATCTCTTAATGTCTTAATACTTATACATTACGATAGATATTACTGTATCTGAGTCGAATGACTCTTAAGCAAAGGGTGCGTTTCTATAGAAGCGGACCGGAGCTGTGCGGAGCTCAATTGACCAATCACAACGCATTACGAAGAGATTTTGACAATGTCAATGCGTTGTTTGACAATGTCATGCGTTGTTTGACAATGTCAATGCGTTGTTTGACAATGTCAATGCGTTGTTTGACAGTTAAACGCGTTGTGATTGGTCGCTTGAGCTCTGCGCAGCTATGCTCTGCTCCAATGGGAACGCGTCTTATGTATAAGTAATTAGACATTATGAAAGAGATATACGATCCGACATACAATTTAACGAGCTCTCCGAAGAATAGTATCGGAGTTTTTCGTATAGCCTGTAATGGTCCACTGCAAAGCAAAGGCTCCTCATCTCACTGAAAATATCAGCCGCGCTATAACCTCGAACTCATTGATATTTTGTACTAATAGATGGCGTTACTGTGTCTTAGTAATATAAACACAAAAGTTTGTGACAGTGGATTATTATATGTTGGTATACCTTTTGGAGCGCATTTATGTAATGGTCGAATTATATTTCAAGAATTTTTCTTTATTAATTATTTCTCGCATTATTAAACGCCTCGGTGGTCTAGTGGCATGTGCACTCGCCTGCCATGACTGAGTCTCGGGTTGAATTCCCAGGTCGAGCGAAAACATGTTTCCTACTTTTCAAACAGGGCTCGGGTTTGAGATCACCTGCATTAGGCAAGTTACGCCATCCTCCTCACTGTACTGATATCTTCGGTGAGTTGACAGGTCTTTGCCCAGCAGTGGGACAACACAGGCTTATACTTTTACTTTTTAACATTATTTCTTCCTTTGACTTGATCTTGTGAAGTTAGTAATCAAACTAAATAGTTTACCTTTATGTGCAAAGCGCCCAAACCGTGCCACAGCCTTTGGAAGCCCCAACTTACCTTTTTAGAAGAGTTTTTACCCCACACCAGAGAGACGGCGCTATACAATTTCAGAGGGAGCGAAAGAGATGAGAATATTTCTCCTGGTACTCGTCAAGTAATAATTATGTACGAAGTCCAGATAATAGGTATACAATACTTCGAAAAGAGACGTTATCATCTAAGGCATAGATATCAACTTCAAATCCTCCTTATCGAGTGGATGGTCAACTTGACCAGTCCTGGTGTCAGAGTTATAGAGCCGCCAAAGGCCTCTGACATGGCTCATGTAACGACTACTATCCGTAGAAAGTAACCGGGACCGACGGCTTAACGTGCCCTCCGAAGCACGGAATCATCTTACTTTTCGGGCAATCAGGTGATTCAGCCTGCAATGCCCTAACCAAACTGAGGACAGTCTCACAAAGTGATTTTTGTGAGATATCCCCACCGGGAATCGAACCCGGAACCTCCGGATCGTGAGCCGAGCGCTCAAACCACTAGACCACGGAGGCTGTTAAAACTTCAAATGAATAAGTCAAGACATCATAGACCCTTTTTACCCTACGAAAAGTAGTCTTAAAATAGTTTTTGCTTATATCTAAACTTGATTAGGTACAATTGTAATGTTATTTACCAGTAATATATTAAGCATGTTTATATAATTGTTAGACACAGTGCAGCACACTGCAAAGCTAGAGCAAAGCGTTTTGACAAAGTTATCTGATGAAAGTTGTAGAGAAAAAATCCAACTATTGAAGAGAGAACTAGTTAGAACTTATACGACTGATATGAATGAGAAAATATTCCTCCTGAATAAAAATGATTGGGGACGATCCTAAGACGTGAACGAACCCTGAAGGATCCGCTAGTTTGATCATAATTTTAAACGCTAGTTTGAGGAAAATAAACGGTAGCCTCAATAATACTTAGATACTGATATTAGTCCTAGGAACTTCTGCTAAAGAAGTCAAGAAGTAAAATATGGCGACTTCTGCCGATCAAACATCCTGTTGGACATTGAATAGAAATGAAGAGACATCACAGAAAACAACACTTATAGACGAGACAGAAAGACGCCTCCATCTCAAGTAACTTTTCAAGGACTTCTAGCCGAGAAAAGGCAGAAGACTAACTACCGAAAGACAGGAAACAGAGTCGACTGTAGACAACCAAGACATGACAGAAAGACGCCACTATAGAAAGATATTCTTCAGTCACAAGAATGAAAGACATAGACGATCGAAAAACACCATAGCAGTAAGTATGCGTGAGGCTGGCTGGCTGCTATATGTCGTGTCTTACGGGGCTGGTGCTGCACCCGGGTGGCAGGCAAATGGTCCAACGTCCAAAAAGACAACGGAGAAAGGGTATAACTACAGAAAGACAGGTTAACAGAGTCGACCATAGACACCAAGACAAGACAGAAAGACACCACTAAAAGACAGAAAGACGCCACTAAAAACAGAAAGACCATAGAAAGATGGTTCTCAGTCACAAGATAGAAAGACACCATAGCAGTTAGTAGGCGTGAGGCTGGCTGGCTGGTGTATGTGGTGTCTTACGGGTCCGGGGCTGGTGCTGCACCGGGGTGGCGGGCAGCCGGTCCAGGCGCGTCATGGAGTGAGCCCTACCTGGGCGCGCGGGCGCGGTCGGCACCAGGTCCGTGCGCCGTCGCGCTACGGAGCACCACACTACTGCTGGTCGGTCGCTCTCGTCTGGAAAGGTAAGGTATACTGGTTAGAGCATAGCTTTAGTTTGGTGAAAGGAGGTTTGGGGAACTGAGTATTGACTTGGCCTTAGTTAGGTAGAAAAAAACACATTTAAGATATGTTTTTTTTTGTAATCGATTGGACCAGCATTTTTGTTTTAGCAATTTAAGAACATAATATGTGCTGCGTATGGAGAATATGGAAAACTGAATAATCGTTTAAGGGACTCATATAGTCTACAGATCTTTTAAATGTCAGATTTGGGACGCATTAAAAGTGAAATCGCAATCAAGTTAAAAACAAAGTATCTACATAAAGTTTCACAATCAATATTTACATTCGGTTAACACAAATATCAAATCAAACACTTGAAAATCGACATAATATATATAAAGCATACTCGAAAAGTACTCCAATCGATAGTTTCCATAGAAACTTTCAATTCGCAAAACGCATACACTTTGTAAGTAAACAGTAAAACAGATGTTAAAGTGACGCACATTACATTATATCAGTTTATTGACACCATTCTAGACAGGTTGTTATTAAAACTTAAATTGAAAAGGGGAATTGTCGGATTTGTACTGTCAGGGAAGTTAGAGGATGACTAACTTCAGACTAAAATCGCTTAACGTTCTGATTGTGATAACAACATTATAAATACACTAGATGGCACTATGTTATACAGCATTTACGCTATTCGACTTGGGATCACCGTTATTGGACTAAATACTACAAATACGTATAATAATAATATGCGTTCATGTCATAAGTACTTAGTAGATGGAATAATCAAACAACTATCGTCTAAAAATCATCGAATGCCAACTTCTTTGAAGGTATTTAAGTCCAATACTTTGTTACCACTCTCCCCCACTTAGTATTAACAGGCAGGCACCATGTCATCATGCTGAATTTCGATCTGTGCTTCAGATTCTGGATTCAGAACGCTCCGGATTCGATCTGAATCCAGAATCTGAAATCTGGAACGCCACGAATTGCAAAAAAAAATAACGAATATCACACACATTCTGATTTTTAAATTTTTAATTTTTCAGAACGATCTGTATGAATGACTGACAGCGTTAATTCAAATTTTTCAGACTTGTGCACTGAATGAGGCGAAGGTCCCGAAATTCAGTTTTTTAATTCAGAAACTAAATTCAGAGATTTATGGTGCAGGCCTCAATCTAATACTAAATGGAAGAACTCTCAAAGAATTCAGACTAAGTTATAAACACTAAATCATACTATACTATTATCACATTATTAACTACAGGATAAATATCAAAGTAACTTACGTAGACTCGCAAACATGACTCCTTTGGGCGGCAGAAACAACAAAAGACATTTTAATATCCACAGCGATACAGTTTCTACAGTACAAGTAAATAAGTCTGGACCTCTAAAGGTTACGTTGGTTGGATTGTTTATGTAAGTTCGTGTAGGTCAGTAGCCAATCCTGGTGTCGGAGTTTTAGACCGCCTAAAGGCCTCCGACATGGTCTAACGATTGAAACAACCGGGACCGACAATTTAACGTTCAAGTTCGAGTAGGTCAGTGCTCAGCAATGGTGTCAGTTTTTAGACCGCACATAGGCCTCTGACATGGACTATATTATTAATTATTTAGGTCAGTTATTCAATCTGAAGAGTTTAAGAGGGTCTCTTAAGTCTTCTTCTTCTTATCGAGTGGATGGTCAACTTGACCAATCCTGGTGTCAGAGTTATTTAGCCGCCAAAGGCCTCTGACATGGCTCATGTAACGACTACTATCCGTAGAAAGTAACCGGGACCGACGGCTTAACGTGCCCTCCGAAGCACGGAATCATCTTACTTTTCGGGCAATCAGGTGATTCAGCCTGCAATGCCCTAACCAAACTGAGGACAGTCTCACAAAGTGATTTTTGTGAGATATCCCCACCGGGAATCGAACCCAGAACCTCCGGATCGTGAGCCGAGCGCTCAAACCACTAGACCACGGAGGCTGTTAAGTCTTAAGTTTAAGAGGGCTTTTTTGAGTGTTGTGTGGATTCATTCCATCGACATTAGTTATTTTCGACCTCATTCTTTCATTTCGAATAGGTTAGTGGCCAACCCTGATGTCGAAGTTTTATGACTGCCCAAAGACCACCGACATGGTCTAACGATTGAAACAACCGGGGGCGACTGGTTAACGTGACCTCCGAAGCGTATATTATTTGTATTATTGGCCTAGTGATGACATTCTTTGATTGCCACATATTCAATCAACTACTTACACAAAACTTTTTCTTGGGTCTGATTAAGATTATTTCATATTTTTCACTATAACATCACTTACTAAAACACAAACCAGTTCAACACTTAATAGTAAACAAAAATCACATAACGGACGTTATTTCCAACATTTCAACTCAATAAAACCCACTCAAAGTGAATTACGAACTGCTACTAAAGAGTGTATGATTAAAACCGCGTTTTCACTTGCTCTCAACAACCCCGAATTCTTTCTCGCTCGCTCTACAACTGAATGAAAGAGCGAGTCAGCAATATGTTCGGAACTGTTGCGAACAGCTTAAAAAGGCAGCTTAAATCACAATAAAACCAAGGACAAACGTTCAACCGACATTGGTGACCTTCAGATATGGTCTTACGAATACATTACATTGATTCTGTTTCAGAATGACCTTGTGAAGGTTTGAGCTGGTACGCGCTACCTTTTTTAGTTTTATGAGGTGCGAATGGCTTATTTATAATGTACTATATAGCACCACCCCGCGGTTTACCCGTCCTTGTGAATTTAGGCGTAAAAAATAGCCTTAAATTTTCCCGTTGAATAATTATGGCTATTTAGTAAAAAAAGAATTATTCATTATTGGTAGTTCCTGAGATTAGCCCTAAGAAACAAACAAAGTTAGAAACTTTACATCTTTACCTATCTAATATATAAAATTCTCGTGTCACGTTGTGCGTAATTGAACTACTCTGAAACGGCTCGACCGATTCTCATGAAATTTTGTGTACATATCGGGTAGCCCTGAGAATCGGACAACATCTATTTTGTATCCCGAAATTCCCGCGGGAACGGGTAAAACGCGGGTGAAACCGCGGAGCGCAGCTAGTAATATATAAAATTCTCGAGTCACGGGGTGCGTAATTGAACTCCTCTGAAACGGCTCGACCGATTCTCATGAAATTTTGTGAGCATATTGAGTAGAGGTCTGAGAATCGGACAACATCTATTTTTATCCCGAAATTCCCGCGGGAACGGGTACAACGCGGGTGAAACCGTGGTGCGCAGCTAGTAATAATATAAGTATAGTTTTTATTTTAAAATTTACTTTAACAAGTATGATCACTGTCAAATCAATATATTATGTGGCAACTATTGAGTGCATCAAATATGAGTATGATACACTTGGCGTCAAAACTGGCATCAAATATGATACAATTACCGCTTTATTAACAAACGCTGTATAACTAAAACACTGTTGCAATGTGTTTTGTCTCTTTTCCTCTTCGGAAAATTGAATATGTCCGAAAGTGATAAACCATTTGATAGCTAACATGTTCTTAATACGCGTGACCCTTAGAATCAAAACTGTTAAATTAAATTCACCTTTATTATCAGTGTCAGAGGAATCCAAGTGAAGTGCCGAGGCTCGCCTAGTCAGCGGCGCAGACGCGAACATCACATTTGTGGTTGATGCAGCCCTGAAATCACAACACAATGCCAGTCAATAATGGAGTCTAACATGTATCAAATAGGGGTTAGTATCGCATGATGCTTTATGAGTTCATTAGGGTTGTCATGCGATTTACAGTTGTTAGTAATTCAGTTGGTAGATTAATTTCGCTTAATACAATTAACTGCATTTATTAATTTGACTTTGGAAAATGGTCTGGCAGAACATTATCGGTAATGATAAAGTCATTTAAGATCTTAAATCCGAAATATCTACCAAATGAATAACCGCTTACTGTAATCATTTAGTATTAAATTCAATTCATGCTTTGTACATTTAGTAGGTATAATTATTATGTGATAACATTATGGATATTTCATTTTTTTAATTCGTTCATTGACTTTATAATCCTAGGTCAACGGCCTGTATGAACTAAATTATATGTTCTTTATAATAAAAATACTAGTACTACAGTTATTTGTATAAAAAAAGAAATATGTATATTAAATTCAGATACAAGAGACATAGATATCTCTCTTTTTTAATTAGTTTTTTTTATATAAGTCTCTCTATACTAAGCTATAATAGCTATGTATGTAGCTATATTTCTTATACATATATATAAGAAAAAATCTTAAGTAAAGAGTCTCTCATAATATAAAAAATCAATTCAGGAAAGAGATATTTATTTCCCTTTTTCTCTCTTTTTTTCTTTCTCTCTTTGATTGATTATTGATCTTTATTTAATAAACTTGGTAAATATCTTAATCCTAAGAGTATACAATAGGTATAAATATCCTCCACCAGCCTCCACCAAAGCTAATGTAACATATAGATGATATATCTTATACTAATATCCTACTAATCCTACTAATATTATAAATGCGAAAGTTTGTGAGGATGGATGTATGTTTGTTGCTCTTTCACGCAAAAACCACTGAACGGATATGAATGAAACTTTACAGTAATGTAGGTTATATAATATATCAGAATAACACATGGAATACATTTTATCTCGAATCTGAATCTGACTTTAATATATATATTTTTTAATTAAAATGGACATTCAAGGGGAGGGTTACATGGTATTTTTTATACTGAAATTCCCACGGGAACGAGCAGAACGCGTGTTAAATAGCGAGGTTAACGCGTTCAAAGAAAAAAAACTCAGCTCTATCTTCTTCTTCATCGAGTGGATGGTCAACCTGACCAATCCTGGTGTCAGAGTATTGGGCCACCAAAGGCCAACCTGACCAATCCTGGTGTCAGAGTATTGGGCCACCAAAGGCCTCTGACATGGCTCATGTAACGACTACTATCAGTAGAAAGTAACCGGAACCGACGGCTTAACGTCAGCTCTATGATTTTAGTATACATTGCAGTTGATATATAATGAATACCTGAATTCGTCGTTTCAGCAGTAACCATATACGCACGTATTATTAACGTCTTGTAAAAACAAACTCTTTATTTACAAAATCTAGATAAACTAAGCATTACCTATGTTAGCATAAACAACAACAATACTAAAACAATTCGTCTAGCTCGCAAAGGTCATATACAGCACAAAACTGTACACATTTTACGATTTTAATTACACTGAGTCATGCGAACCTATGTTTGAAACGCATGCGAATATCAAGCTTAGAACATCAGAAATAAAGATCAAAATTCAGTGTCAATTTTCTCAATTGTGATCATTTATATGACATTTTTGACAACTTTTATAGAGATAATTGTTTTGTTATGAATAGACAAATGCGACAGGGAGAAAGTGTTTTAACCTTTGAATTATCCCGTGTCGGGTTGGTGCGGATTAGTTTGTAAGGTTAAAGGATTTGCCATACTGGTTGCGTTCTGCGGTCAGGTCGTGAACGCTGCCCGCATTATGTGTGAACACAATTATCAATCAGGGCAATCGGTCAGCGTTCCGGTCAGGGCAAACGGTCAGCGGTCCGGGCAGGGAATCCAGTGTGGCAAATCCTTAACACCAAAACGCGAAACAAGCCCTGGTCTGGCAGGTTTAGTGTGTAGAGGCCTTTACGGTTACTGTTAACACTTACGTCACATGCATCATAATATACAATCTATATCTATAAAAATCAATAAAATTGCAGTGTCTGTAATATAAAATAACCGCTTTTTACTAAGTGCATATAGCTAGATACACACGATACATATACCAAACCACATTTAAAAAAACAGTCTGTCTGTCTGTCTGTAATTTAATTTTTGGAATGGCTCGACCGATTTTTATCCCCAAATTCCCGCGGGAACGGGTGCATAGCGGGTAACACCGCGGGGCACGGCTAGTTAGAAAATAATAATAAAACATAAGACTATATATTTTTACCAAAGACTCTGAACAATAAAAACAAAACAAACATTTCCCAGACCACTTCAACCCCAAGCTCTAATAATCCCCCATCTTTATTAGGGGTAAACTACCACCCCACACCACCCGCTACATTATAATAGCCTCTACGCCCAAAGTTTTCAAGCTCCAAACGCCCACACCGGTACAGCATGCTAAATAATGAACCGGGGAATGCCACGTACAGAACCGACCTAAATATTTGAGTCTCAAACTCAGTCTAGAATCTAGATATCGGAATGCCACAGTTGAATGCAACTAAAATAAACACGGCGCTGGACATTTTCTTACTTGTACAGTCAACTACACTTTGAGCTCGTTGGCACAGTGGCACAGGCGCTTACTGTGTCGGGGGTTGCGGGTTCGATTTCATAGCAGTTGGCGACGACGACTGGGTGACAATTATATATACTTAAATAATGTATTTGTATACGTATAAGTGAGTTAGATTCCATCATACAAGCTTAGAGCTTACTTTGGGTCTAATTCCGGGTGGGAATCGAACCCGCACCCACGACACAGTAAGCGCTCTCACTGCCACTGTGCCAACGGGCTTGTCAACGCGCTCACAGTAAGTAATTTAAGTTTACCAGAATTATATTTTTCGAAATCAAATTTCTTTTTTGCAAAACGTATTTCATCATAACCTTAATTTCTTTTGTATAATTCCAGTAACAACATTGATATCGTATCTTATCACAGATACTGTCGGTGTCGATTAGGTTCCGATAAAAAACGACATATCGATTTAAATACGGTTTCATAACATTGTTAAAAACGGAAGTAAAATAGCAATTTATTGTTTAACTACTAATATCTATCCTAATGCTACAGTTTGGTTGATGACGTCATACTTATGATAGACATATTAAACACCATAATTGTATTGAAAAAGAATGTTATAACTTCTTTATATCGCTAACTAGCAGCGCCCCGCGGTTTTACCCGCCTTGTGCCCGTTGCCGTGGGTATTTCGGATATTGTATACTTATAAATGTTCCTCTTCAATCACTCTAACTATTAAAAAAATCTGCATCAAAATCCGTTGCGTAGTTTTAAAGATCTAAGTATACATAGGGACAGACAGAAAGCGAAATGTGACTTTGTTTTATACTATGTAGTGATTATCGCGCTAGACTTAATCCCTAAACCATATCATTGTTTTGCAAAAAGCCATACCTAGATATAATCAAGAAAAAGAAGTTCAAAAGTGACATTTCTCTTTTCCTCAAAAAACGTACAAACAAGCCTTGTTTATCAAACGACAACCCATAAAAACAATTCCATTAAAATTAAATGCTCAAACTCATTCACAAATATCAGAAAACACGAATATAATCAAATTAAATATAGCCAAATATTAATCAGGTGGGTGATGTCACTGCGACACGATATTATCTCAATAGTGACAATATTAGCTTATCAGACAGACATCCATTATGTATTTCTGTTTTTATAAAACTAGTTTTGGCGTGCGAATACATTTAGCTGTCGAATTTATATTTGAAAAAGTAACGCCACGGTTTTACCTGCGTTGTGCTTGTTCCCCGTGGGAATTTAGGAATAGAAAGTATCATATAACCTTCCCGTTGAATGTGGCTATCCGTTACAAAAATAATTATTCTAAGGATTTGTTGTTTTCTGGGATTAGCACTTACAAACAAACAAACGTTACAAACTTTACGTCTTTATAATATTAGTATGGAAAAGAAGCCCCGCTGTTTTGCCTGCTTAGTTTATGTTACCGTGGGAACTTTGGAAGTAAGGAAACTCGAGTGGTTTAGTGGCCAACCCTGGGTTTTCAGAATTTTAGACCACCTAAAGACCTCAACATGGCTTATAAGCACCTTCTCCTTTGGTTTTTTAAGTATAAAGAAACGACGAAATTTTTCTAGATTTTAACTTTGACCATACAATTATTTCCTATGTCGGAGGCCTTTAGGCGGTCTAAAAACTCCGACACCAGGGTTGTCCACTGACTTACTCGACAAGAAGAATAATAATAAGAAGAATAATAAGATAATTTTCTAGTATACCAAGCCTGGGGTAGTCTCAAGTGTTAACTATATTTTCCTACAGTTTAGTTTTTCCTTCATTCAAACATGCAAGGAAAATGTGCGAAGCGCCATACATTCACTAACAGTTTGAGTCATAACCGATGACGACACTCCTACAACAACGAACGTAATTCAATACATGACGTCACCGGCTTTATACACTATTAATAACTAATTGTAATGTATTAGTTCAGTAGAAAGTATTAGAGTTCGGTAACGCAAAAATATTTGAAAGCAAAATAAGGTGTTTCTACTGTGGCGAGGTAGAAAATAAATGACCAATCGTAATGCAGGGTAGAGATTTCGAGAACTGCGATGCATTATGATTGGTCAAGCAAGTTTACCACAGTCGAACCAATGTTAAAATTCATTGAATCTAGAACTACACACAGTTAATCAGTACTAACTACAGCAACAATACTACATAATAATGAAAGAGAATAGTATTAGTGAAAAATATATATAATAAATACATTAGTGAAACAAACGTGACAACACAAACATAACAAATTAGTAGAAAAAAAACATATACAAACAAAAAGTGTAAAATAAAAAATCCTCCTTACAGTGATTCAAAAAAGTTCATCTGATCTATGGGGTTTGTACTGGTGACAATAAAACGAAAAACAATTAGTTAAAAACAACTGTGAAAAACATAAAACAAATACATATTTTATATACATACCGCCTTACTCAAAAACGCTCTATAACTAATACGGTTATAAAATTGTTTCGTCTCTTTTGCTCTTTGGAAAAAAGCGTATGTCAGAAAGGGACGAACCATTCCATAGCTCAATAAGCGTTTATGAGTAAGGATCATACCTAGTTATTCACTTTTAATTGTGGTACAATATTACCAACACCCTTTAAGCGAAGCAAAATAATCAAATAGTTTTACCTAATTAACATTACTTTAGGGTGCCTTTACAACAGAGATATGCTATGATACGTCTCACCATATTATTGACGCATAGCGACTAAATAGAGTTAGTGGTATGCACCAATCACAATGAGCGTATCACTTAACCCGTGACATAGCCATGGTGATATCCATATTGAGACGATACTATAAATAGTATGTAACATATCGATGGTTGTATCCACCAATAATATCAAACGTAGCACAACTCTATCGAAAAGGCACCCTTTAACGCAATGAATAAAACAGTCTTTAAGAGACTCGCTAAAATCCAATTGGCAAAATGGGTTTAAGATAAACTTTTATATTTGACTCTATAGGTACTTCAGACTATAAAGATGATGCTCCTTAAAGGAGGGTAATGACTATTGGACATCTGAGTACCGTAAAAAACTGTATAAAGGTCTCTTTTAACCCATTAAATTGATCAAATATTCAAAACGATACAGCTCTACTGAATACTGCTGTCGCTATTAAGCTATATATCCACCAAGGATAAGTGAAGGAACCTTGATTGTTATGGTGGCTAAAATTGGCGTTATGCAATCGGTAGTTTACTGTTTATGCCCATTAAGTCCTCCTGTTAGTTCAATTTCAATTATGTCTCACATCCGTTTCCTTCAAAGGTATATAGGAAACTTCACGACCATAACATCCTTGGTGGTAGCGTAGACTTATTAAGTTGAAAAATGTTCAATTCAAAATCTAGGTACTAGTAAATTAACACGGATAACTCTAATTGAAAATCCTAAGGATTGCTTTACACATATTCGGGCCGTCACAGTCGCTAGTCGGTCCGGCAAAATAAGTCGAAAGGCAAAGTTGACCCGCAGCAATAACTTCACTTGTTCGGTTCAGTTTTGGCACCAATGCAAGGCCGAGGCGGTAGGATCTAAGATTTGACTTTGTTTAAGAATCCTCTCAGCCAATTCCTGGATCAGCCTGTGCTGATTAATGCCGCCCCGAATATGTGAACAGCTTCCAAAGCCAAATAAATTCTCTAGGAAAGTACCAACCTGCGCGCTGCCCAAAAGAATCCTGCCGAGTCTAGCGGCTCCAGGAGCCGTGGCGTTGAAGAGCCGAAGGCGAAGGCCGGCCTGGGGGCTGATCGCGCGGCCCTCTGCCGCTCCAGCCGTTCGGTGCGATCCTTCTCCCGTTGCAAAAGCGCCTCGCGCCTGGATATTGACGCTTCCCATATTGCGCGTTTGCGTTCTTCTACCTGGAAGGGAAAGAGAAAGGAACTTATTTTCTGGGTGCAAGCTTCTTTTAACCTGCTTTAATTAAGTGTAGTCTATGTCGCTGAACTGACATCTTAAGAGATGGGGCCTTGGTCATAGTGGAATCATACAATACTGTTCTGACTATGACTTGTCAACGTAGCAGTTAGATTCAAGCAAACTGAGTTTTAGAACTGTGTTAGCTTGTTAATAATGTACTAAATAAAGAAAAAATTGCTAAGATTATTGTTTCTGACTATATGAGAAAATATACTTTATGAAACCAAACATCAAACACGTGTGATATCGTCCAACTTCACATTGCTTACATTATCCTAAAACAACATAAACCCTCAGACGAAAGCATGAACCTAATAACTTTACATTTACTCAGTTCCTTTGCAACCGAGTGAGCAGAAAATTCAGTACCTAATATTGAACAACGCGTGCCCATAAAATACAACCAGATAACTTCCAATTACAAACAACACCACCAGAAATCCTCTTATGGCTTAAACGTTTATCTAAACACAATTTAGTTCCAGATTTATGGACGTGACCTAGCATTGTGGCCATTGCATGGAACGATTCTATAAGCTATGGAACCCGAAGCGTTATTGGCTCTAAGCCACAAAAGGCAAGACAATATTTGCTAAACGATAGATTTCAACTTGAAATAGCGGGATATGATACTCGACAGATAAATCTTAGATTACAGATGCAAGTATTTGGATCAGATAGACCAAGTAAACGTATCAAATTCGAGATATCGATTTGTGCGTATGTTATTTGGAATGTGACTACGTGATATGTGGCTTATTTACTTGTAATGGACTATGAACTACTTTGCGTCAAAAAGTGCAAGTGAAATGCTTAGACATAATCTAAAAGAAATTGGAATTTTGATGACTTCGGATTTGCAAACCATCCTCAACAGCATTTTCTTGTAAAAACCTCTACACAAGTGTTATTTTGATACAGCCTGGCAAACAGAGTACCAAAATCCACTTATACATCTTCATACTAGCTAATTCCTACAAGCATACAGACACATACATCTTCTCACAATTAAAAGTACTGAAGCCACAACAGTGGGAATGTTTAATGGCCCAGTGAAATTGTGTACTATTTCTTGGCAATTTACTTTTGCAAAAACATAAAAATCTGCCAAGTGTGTCAATGTCAGAGCTCTCATCCGTCTGCGATATCCACGTGGTCTTTATTATTATTATTGAGCGATTTGAGGATGATGTGATGTGTTAGCAATTACGTAATGATCAGCCATTTAAAAGTAATATTAAGTCTATTTAGATGCTAATTTTGCATGACAACGATATCGTTTGCTATATCGTACTCTCTCTGTATACTTACTTCGTCTCTTTCCTTATCTCAATTAAGATAATGAGAAAATAAAAGAATTAGAAAGCCTAGCTCTTATCTACTTTCGGTTTAGGCATAATCAACTCCTTAAATATATCGCCTATACTTAATTATATCAAAAGTAACGAACTTTTATAGAGCCATATTTTATTTTAAAATTTTGCAGATTTAATATTAATTTAATCTCTGTCAGGTAATCAAACTAACACAAGACAAATCAAAGACCAGACAAATATTGTTAACTGTTTCTAAGACTGATGATAAATGCACCCAATAAGTACTCAATAGATTTACGAGGTAAAGCACAATCTGTCGAATCTAACAATAAGAGTTATGGCCTATTGTGACGAGCAAACAGTTCTAGGAAAACAAATCTCTAGATAAATACAGCTAATGTACGAGTATTAGTACAGCGCTTTCAACCATTAAAGAAATATCTGTTTTAGTCACGTTCGATCCGTTCCCGTGGGAATTTTGGGATGAAATGTAGCTTAGGTTATAAGCTTTTGAATTTAACAAATATATACAAAAAGATTTTTTCAAATCCGATTGGTAGTTCCAAAGATATGCACATTCAAACAAACTCTTTAGCTTTATTCCATTAGTTTTGTGCGTTACAAGATCATGATGAATCGTTAAATTAAAAGATATCAAAAGGAAACCAACAAAATAAGTCGAGCCATAAACACGGTAATTTTCAAAGTATTTGACACAAAAATAAAACATAATATGCAGTAATAATCTACAAAACACAACCGACAAACATTTCCTCGGCGTGCGTCTATTTATAAAATTAAGTATTGAATGAATGTTGAAGAATTTTAATATGTTTGAGTGCAGGAAGTGTATTCCCGTTTTGTATGTTTGTATTCTAAATAAGTATTATTTCACGGTGGTAATACATTGGAATCGTATTGCTTTTACGAAGGGGAACTTGGTAGACATGTTGGTGTTATTTTCCTTTCTTAGTTAAGTTTAGGAAACAATAGTAGAAGCAGACTCCAAAAAATATGGCGTGAAGATTTTCACGGAGAATAAACCAAAAGACAGTGTTAAAATAGCAAGGGGGGGGGCTAATTTTGATCTTGGTTTTCTACAATAACCGGTACACGGTTAGAAATTGGCTTCAAAGATAGTCAAAAAGATGCAAGACCATAGAAGACAAAACAGAAAAGGTGATAGGATGCATACACGATGCATAGAAGAAGACAAAGAGAATGGTACTCAATCGACAAGAGACTCGCAGTAGACTCGCAACTTATGTAGTCTAAAATCCAGCATATCAGCAAAGTCGAACGACCTTTTCGGTTACACTCTAATAAACTTTACTATGGTTCAAATGCGATGGCGAGACGGCGAATCAAGGGCGCATTTATTGTCTTATTAATCTACTTCCTTTGCTAAAGATACCTATAGTCTAGTTTTGTACAAATAGGCTTAGCAATAGATACAATACTAATCCGAAAAACATAATACCTATTAGGTTGCTGACCTGTTTCATTTCCATTCATCCGTACTAATATAATACAGTTGAAGTTGTTTTGTAACCTACCGGACTTAAAAAATGTTTTCGATGTAATACAAAATACGTTTTACCGGGAACGGGAGAGCAAGAAGTAACCTTCTACAGACTTTATATTCCATCGTAACTAATAACAATCACTATGAATGCACAAGAAACAAAAATGACGCATTTTCATATATCAATTATTATATTATGTCGCATATTAATGCCGTTTTCAGGCCGACTTTTAAATCGACAGTAAATTTTTTACACATTATATGTTAAAATCACTCCATAGATCTCTACTAAGAAAGCATTTGACGTCTGTGAGTACGTGCGTAAGGAGCGACGCCATATACTGGCACCACAAAGCCGATACAAACACTTTCCTTCTCTTTGCGTTGTTTTTGCAGAGAATAGATTTTTTTAATCCTATACGAGTACTGTTGCTTATCTGATCAGTTTCAATCATCAGCAGGGTTTGAACTTCATGAATAGAACATTCCGAGCACTTCAAGAGTTCGATATTTACATTATTAACATCTAAACCGCAAGTAATGCACCACGTGGTACACATTTTTGGCGTATTGCCTATTTCACTTTGCATATAACTTTACACGGAAAAGAAAGCAAGGCGAATGCGCAATCAAAAAATTATTATGTCATGCGTCAATGATTTAATGATGAGTAATACTTTAATTAAGGATTAGATCCTTTAGATAAGACCGTGTTTGTATATAAAATGCAGAAGTTAGCAACACAAGAATTTATAAAAAATATTTTAATATGTTGTACATTGTAATAAGTTCTAATTATAGCCAATGCACTGTGAACTTGCCAAAAACAAATCGCCAGTAGATTTTGAAAGATAACATTGATGATTTCACAAGGTCGATGCTAGCACTTCCCGGAAAGAGGTAATCTCTGTTGTTCTATATACATTTAAATCACCCAAAACCTTCATATCAACTTGCTAGAGAAGTTAAATTGACAATCCCACTTCAACTATCCTACGAACAATTCTAGTATCAAATTCACAAGTCAATCAAAGCCACAAAACTGATCTACCCAACACATAGTTCAAATACACAGATCTCTGATAGAATGGACTACATTACTGGAATACCAACTAACGCCGCCCACTTGTAGGTGAATGACTAAATGTTATATCACAGGAATCTGTATTGAATACGTATTGTATGACCGATTCGAATATGGGTTTGAGGTTCTTAGATGAAATCCTAAAATATTAAAAAGAAAATATAACCAGTAAAAATATAGATGCGCGGAAGAATAAACATTAGCAAACCTTGAAATGCTTTCGCTCTCATATCATCGCAAATTATTTTAGTGTTATCCATATCAAATGGCAAAATAAATAAGATTTTATTTTCTTTGACAATATACTTACATATAATAGACTAGCAGCGCCCCGCTGTTTTACCCGCGTTGTGCCCGTTCCCATGGGAATTTCGGGATGAAAAAATAGCCTATAACCTTCTCGTTGACTGTGGCTGTCTATTACAAAAACAATTATTCGAATCGGACTGATCATTCCCGAGATTAGGTCATACAAAAAAACTAATAAATTTACAAATTTTACCTCTTTATAGGTAATATTAGTATAGATAATATTATGACACACTTAAGAAATAAGGAGAAAATGAAACATGCATAAACCAACCAAATTCTTAAACGACGTAGGCTTTCGTAGACAAAGGTTATCTAACTAAGAGCAGAATGAAACTACAAACCCAAACATTACCATGACTAGAACTTAAAATTTACAGCAAACAACATAATCTCGTACAGTATCCTATACAAAATTTATGGACAGTCACTGCCACAAATATCAGTAGCACCAAACAATAAAATGTGAAGTCACAACAAAAAGGATACAACATCTATTTTAGGAGCGTGACGCGTTTGGGAGGTAACTTCAAAATATTTTGATGCACTACACCTCCAAGCGAGATTATTTTCGTAACAATCTCTCTATTATCAACTAGTTATCAGCTCTTGCTTTGCTTTAGATAGTGGAATGATCTAGAAGGAAAATTAGAGCTGAAAGGTGTCAAAACCTTTAAGGAGTAACAAATATTCATTTAATAGAAGATTTTTGAGTAGAAGACGAAGTGCTTGAAAGATTCTCCTAAATTCCTTCTCGTTGCTACAATTAAGGGCTCTATGTTATCCCAAAGGAACCGAAGAGACTTATTAAGATGATATGACAAAACATAACAAACAGTGGAGTTTAGATAGCGTCATCAGAACTATCTTATCTCATTGAATGGTCGGCATAACAAGTTAATCCTATATGTCATATTTTCTCTATAATATACGTACGTATTGACGTCAACGATGCAGTTTTATTGTATACTAGCTGTGCCCTGCGGTTTCACCCGCAGCGCCCCCGTTCCCGTGGGAATTTTGAGATTTTTATTCCCTATAAACCTCACGGAGCCCGAGACCTTTCCAACGAATGCAAAACCGTGGAAATCGGTCCAGCCATTCACGCGTGATGCCTTGACCAAGGAAAACGGGTTTCATTTTTATATATATAGACTACTCTCATTTTCCATCTGTACATAACCATCTGTTTATTAGAATATTTCATATCATCATCACCTCTATGGTGAAACATGGCTGTTACTGTTCTTACTATAACATCTTGTAATACCCTTGTATGTACCCATGTGTTTATTGAACAATACATTGAAATGAATAGTATCTGCTTTCTCTCCATCCTACTAATATAATAAATGCGAAAGTTTATGAGGATGTATGTATGTATGTTTGTTACTCTTTCACGAAAAAACTACTGGACGGTTTTGGATGAAACTTTACAGTAATATAGGTTATGCATCAGATTATCGCAAGGGATACATTTTATTCCGAAATTCCGGTAACACCGCGGGGCGTGGCTAGTTATCATGTAAAGCTCATGAATATTTTTGAGCTGAACTAATTCGTCTACTGATCTCATATCACGCGCCTACATTTGTTCATCATTCTTCATTTCCACTACATTGAATTATCTGTCATCATAATTCAAAATATTATAACATCAATAAAATATCTCAACTCTTACAAATTGAAAGCCATAAAGGAAAATCACAGACGGAACCGCCAACAATTACTCACATCATTAACCCCATAATCGATTGTTGGCAATCTACTCACAAAAATATATATCCGCAATAAATATGGCTGGGGCAATAAGAGATGTGCCATAAGACGTTGCTTCCTCACAATATAAAGCTACCGACCGGCGTAATGTAACATGTTAAGGTGGGTTTAGAGCAAACGAATCTTTTTAATCAAACAAATCCTTTTTGGTAACAGTGAAGATGCTATTTTTTGTCTGTCTGTTTGTACAGATTGCCTTTCTTGATTGACTGTTCTTAGCATAGCTCTAGTTCAGTATCGGTGCTCGTGTCGACTGACTGCTCTGTAAATGTCCGTTTAGCGAATGCTCTTGAAATTATACGCAGCGACTTCCTACTTACAAGCACACGGCTCAACATAATATGCTCCTTCAGACTGACTTGTTCTGTCCGTTTTTGACGAATGCTCGTCTATGTTCCCATTATGATCGTTTATGACAAATGTTCTTTTATTCTACGCAGCTACCACTTTACACCAAAACACGGCGTAACAAAACATACTGCGAATGTTACATTAGATCCCGTATCACCAATCAGTACTTCAAAGCGTGCTGCGTACGCGCAGTTTGAAATGACCTCATAATCGACAATAGGACGATGTTATGTAACCATTGACCCGGTAACCTGGCCATTGTGAATATTACAGCGTTTTAGAATCACCAAGTCATCTCGCATCGCCATTGTACGTTTGTATGTCATTAGATTTTTTGGCGATACTAAAAACATTTTGACAAAACCGTGCGAACGTTTTTTGGGGAATCATTTTGTTGCGTCGGATGCATGGTAATGACGACAGCTAAAGCTTATTAGCTACTATTATTTGCTTATTTCTAGCTAGTCATTAAAACCTATAAAAAACTTATTTTCATAAATCAAATATGGGATAGTTTAAAAGAATATTTTACACCCAAGTCGGAGTTTATCCGGTTAAACATTCAACAATTATTAAAATATCTATTAAATAATACAGTTTATGCCATCGATGCAATATGATTTAATAGCGTAACCATTATGAAATTACGTCTGATGAAATAATTGTTTAATACGTGGGTGCAATGGTATTGATCTAGTCTGCCGTGAAAAGGTATTTGTAATGAATACTTCCATACTACATACACAATGCGATACATAGAGTAACCGACTTAGTCTGGTTTCTTAAGTATGAAAGAACACTACTCATTTTGAACGACTTAAGTCTGTCGGTTACGTTTTGATTCCGAGACGACTTTAGATCGAGTGTTGTATACGTAACCTACTGTTAGGTAAGATGTGCAAAACAGGAAGAGCAGAAGGGTGCACGTCGACCATTATCGCACAGAAAAAGAAACGATGGAAAACAATCAGAGGTATAGAATACACGATTTCATGGATAATCATTTAAATTTAATAAAAATTGGGAGTTAAATCTATCTCAATTAATTTACCCACGGTAGCACCAGGAAATATATCGCCATCAAAATAATTATAAGATTATTTTCCGTATAAATAAAATCCCCATAATAAATAAACATGGTAAATTGCATTCGTTTACAACATTAATAAACGCTGCATTCCCACAAGTGTGATATACGAGCGAAACAGGTAAAATAATGAGGAAGCTAACTAAACAAATAATTGACAGCAAATGAATATATAATTGGAAATTACAGTAAAGTCTCCAACATTGAATATTTTATCTTTCACGTATGCAAATTAGTGAGCGTCGGTGTGCAAACATTACTTCATTATTGTAAAAGTAAATACAAAGATGGTCACGGTTCCTTTGAGTTGTTTTGTAGATTGGCAAAGTGGAAAATGAGCTGCGATCCATCTTAATAACAAGCACCAATTTGTCAGAAACAATCATTCATCACACCTTGAATTCTAAGCACTTGTAGATCGTCTTCTTTGTCATTAATTTCATAATTCTAATATATGTAATTAGTATTCACTATTTTAATTGTTATCTACAACTTCTGTTGAATGGATTATTTAGAACGCTTAAAATCAATGCATTAATCGAAGTACCTATTAGAATTATTGTGCATACACTACTCAATAGACATTATGGTATATTGTGACAGCATCGGCCTGCAATGTCCTTCTGAAAGGGCAAAAATTACACTTACTAAAGGTTCATAAATTCTCAAGAATATATCAATTCGTCCTATACCTTCACAACGTTCTATCTATACTATAGGATAGTTTACGACCATTAAAGCCCAAGGTGGGCGATGCCACTGTATTCGTACCAGGATTGAAGTTATGGTTCCAGACTCCCTGTAGAGAGATAAATAAATATACAAAGGACAGAAACATATGCGATTTGTTGGACAGTTTGAGATGCAAATATCAATTTATAGGTGGAAAGTTTTTTATTAACGTAGAATCGATAAGTTTAATCTTACTTAAATTTTTTTCTACTGTGAATCTTAATTTAGAACAGAAAAACAATGAAGTTATAGCAGCACCCGTTCGCGCAGGAATTTCAGAAATAAAGTCCCTCCCCGTAACCTCCCGTTCCCTTAGAAATATCAGGAAAAAAGTATTCTAAAGCCTTCCTCTTGAATTTATCAATGAAAACAACATGAAAATCTAATTTACAGAGATCATTGCAAAGAGATATATTTACATGACGGCACTTTATAATAGAAATATTGTCCCTAATTGACTACCCATTGTTCCGCTGGGAAAAGGCTTGTCTCGTACCGACACTAATTGTCTGAGCGTTTCTACCGCTACACATGTATTATATCTTAGTAGGAAAGTGCTAAAAACATTTGCCTTGCGCCACAAAACCTATATCAAACACCACAATCACGAAAATCAAACAGATTAGCACTTACGGAATATTCTAGATACATTTTTTGCAAGACCTAGTCATTGCGCTATTACGTACTTAGCATCAAACTAGCTTTCACGAGTCTTTTATTTGCAGATCTTGTCGACTTTTTGCTTACATTACAACTGAGAACTGTTAAGAATAAGAGAGTAAATAAAAAGTGAAAATCGGACACACCAATACTTTTGCGGTGCAATTACATCGGAGTAAGAAGCTGCATTTTAAAATCGATATTTAGTTTCTAATAGTTTATTTATATTAAAGAGGCAAGGTTAGGTTAGGTTACTTGAGTGCAACATTTGCACACATTACGAATTAGTATATCTCGTGGCGTTGTAACGTACAATTCGGATAGGTGGCCCATATTGGCATCTTTATCTGAGCACTACCGTGCTTAGAAGGACACGTAAAATCGGTCCTGGTTGTTTCAATTGTCAGGCTGTGTCGGAGGCCTTTAGGGATTGTAAAAGTCCAATACCAGGGTTGGCCACTAACCTACGCAAACGGACTTACTTTATTACGAATAAAATTAATATATATGGGAACTATACATACCACTATCATTACGTTTAAGCCTCAACGCAAAACGAGGAGTGATATACGTTTGAACGATCACGATGCAGTACTTTTATATGCAATGACTAGACTGTCAAAAAATATTGTAAAGTAAAAAAATAGCTCTAATTTGCATTCTGCTACCATCGTATCTACAACCTTTAAAGTCAACAGCTAAAGAATATATTATTCTAAACATATTTGTCCACTTTAATATACAAAAAGCTATTTAACTAATTACAGATTGAAATGCTTATGAATAATGATTGTGGTGTAAAAACAATATAATGGGAATGTCCGAGACATGACATCATCTAAGCAAGGCCAGCATCGCGTTAAGCCAATTTACATAACTATGTGATGCTTGTTGGATGTCCGAAATGGAAATTGGAAATTACGGTTTGATATATTTAATTTAGTTAATAGCTGGTGGCCCAAAATCGAGAAGAGTGGCGGGAATGGGGGGAGGCCTTTGCCCAGCAGTGGGACATTACGGGCTAACAGTAACAGTAAGTTAATAGCTGTTTTCGGCGTTTCATCCCGGGATCAAAAGATGGCGCCAGGGCGCTAGATAGATGTTATTTTAAGTATCAAGTTCAAGTTGAGGTCGATCTCACTGCTCATACATCGTGCGGGTAGTATTTTTCGACCTTGAGAAAATTTGTGATTTAAATAAATGAAACAAATTAATCTTCCAGAATCTTTTGAACTAAGCAGAGAAATACTATCGGACGTATCCCACTACCTAAGTAATGCTTCACGATCAATACAAAACCCTTCTAAAATATTTTAATTTGATTAGTTATGGTACCACGTTTCGGTGGTCTAGTCGTATGTGCACTTGCATGCGAAGACTGAGGTCCCGGGTTCAATTCCCGGGCGAGCGAAAACATGTTTCCTACTTCTCATGGCTCGGGCTTGAGATTACCAACCCGCATTAGGCAAGCGTGGTGATTACGCCTAATACTCCTCACTGTACTGATATCTTCTGTGAGATGAGAGGCCTTTGCCCAGCAGTGGGACATTACAGGCAAATACTACTTTCTATTTTTATTATGGAATGCCAACTTCTACCACTTCTAAACCACCTCACCTATTAATTGAAACGTACGTTAATGTCATTATAATTTGTTTAAACGGGAACTTACGTACGACGGAGGCTACTGTTGAGAGTTCCTCCACACGTTTCGGTCACGTCCGGTGACCTTCATCAGGAGGTGGGTGAAGCGAGAGCGAACAGCGTCTCTCACCTTTATCTAGTTTGTACTTCTACTGTTTGATTACAATCTACTTATAGATGCTACTACCTTCATAGAAGTAATATGACTGTTCTAATTCGAAAATTACGTGAGGTTTAATTGGTTAGGAGAGATTACAATGAATGTTGTTGTATTCGAGGTCATGATAACAATGCTACTCTGCTATGTACTAACGTTGTTTGGATAAATAGGATATGTATAATGTAGTTTATGAAAGAAAGTTTATCATCTATTTTTGTCTGTTTGGACGCGCTCATCTCAGAAAATATCAATCCGATTTGAATAATTATTTTTGTAGGTAATGGATAGCCATATTCAACGGGCAGATTACAGGATACTTTTCGTCCCGAAATTCCCACGGAAACGGCCATAACGCGAGTAAAACCGTGGGGCATCGTTAGTTTCATCATAAATTCTCATGGAAAAAGGTGAAACGCGGGTAAAACCTTTCTTCATCTTCAAAGAAATTACATTTGGAAGACGTAATTTACTATCCAGCCAGCTAACATATCTGATAGCCGGAAACATTGTCCAAAGATAGGTAAAACTAGAAATGCAGAAGGCCTGCACATATCTTATAAGATAAGGCATTTGGAAATAAACTATATTCAATTTTCTAAACAAATACACGCTGCTATTGTTTTCATAGTCAATCTATACTAATAACTAGCTGTGCACCGCGGTTTCACCCACAGCGCACCCGTTCCCGTAGGAAATACGGGATAAAAAGTATCCTATATCCGTCTCCTGGTTCTAAGCTACCTCCCCACCAATTTTCATCCAAATCGGTTCAGCCGTTCTCGAGTTATAAATAGTGTAACTAACACGACTTTCTTTTATATACATAGATAGGTAAGCTGAACAGTTTGTTTGTTTGAACGCGTTTATCTCAGGATCTACCAATTCGATTTGAAATATTATTTTTGTAATGGACAGCCACTTTCAACGGGAAGATTATAGGCTATTTTTCATCCCGAAATTCTCACGGGTACGGACACTATGCGGGTAAAACCGCGGGGCGCTGCTAGGCTAGGCCCATCAATAAAGTGGAGTATTAACCTGTAATGTCCCACTATATGGCAAATAACTCAACTCACTACCGATAATAATCAAACTCAAACTCAATTACGTTTATTCACTTCTAAATCAAAAAGGCTTCTTTTAAACCCAATCGGTGGAGTATCACAGAATTATGGACAAGCAAGTCTGTGTCAATCAAATAGTGAGGATTAAGCATAATCACCGCGCTTGACTGCGGCGGTGATCTCAAACCCGAGCCATGTTTTAAAAGTAAATACAAAAACAATAAAAAACATATGTACAATTAAAATAATAACATCAAATACAATCGATGCACCATTGTGGGCGTATACGATTGCACAATCGCCATTCTTATTATTTGTTTGAAACGAAATCAATTGGCGATTGCAAAACAAACATTAAGGCGATTATCACACTACGTGTCGACGCATCTACGCGCGTACTGGCGAGAGTACAGATCTGCATCATCGTACGGGTTTTCTACGCACTCACGCGCGTAGTTACGTTTTGTAGATCACGGTGGCTTCGAGATCCATTTTCAAATACACGTCAAATCCCTTTCTAAATCACGCACGGCACTGCGGGATCTGTGTGACATACATTGCGTCTCACCCTGCACCTACGCGCGATGCGTGTTTCTCCGCATGTAGGCGCGTGATCTGCATGAACGCGCGTGGATGCAGTTTCAGTGTGTTCGACTGTGCGTTCTATACAAACGGAGGTACTTACAAGCAACGCTAGAACAAACATTCACGCACTACGCTGCGTAGTGCCGGGCAGTGTGATAATCGCCTAAGAGCGGAAGGAGGCTTCTTGGAAATGTACCGAGATGCAATATGTGTGATGTAATGTGGTCGAAGCTAAGCAGCTCTTGATATAAACAAAAAAATGATGACATTGGTGGTTTATAAGTAAGTTTAAACATTTACCGCCTTATTCTTATGACATTGTATAACTAAAACACTGTTTAAAAGTGTTTTGTCTCTTTTGCTCTTTGGAAAATAGCGTATGTCGGAAAGGGATAACCTATTTGATAGCGAAAATGCTGTTAATAAGAGTTTGTGAAAAGACCCAAACATTCAATATTTTGATCATGTCGACAAAATATTATTTTAATCATACAAAAAATAAAAAAACTAGTTAAGTATCTTTACATACTATGTAACGTTCCATACCGCGTCTGTCTGTATCCGTGTTCGCAATAAATTACATAACTACTGAACGGATTTCCATGAGGTTTTCTGTCATTATTGGAAAAGAAGGCTTTTGGCTCTCTGTCACATTCCAAAGGAACATTTTTGACTTCTTTTTATCCTAGTATTCCTACAGAACCGTAATGCATTCATGATTAATCGAAGCGAAGTGGTAACATTTGTAAGTTTGTATGCGCGAGCTAATCTCAGGAATTATCAGTCCGATTTGAATGATTATTTTTGCAATAGAGAGCCACATTTAACGGGAAGGTTATAGGCTATTTTTAATCCCAAAATTCCCATGGGAACGGGCACAGCGCGGGTGCTGCTAGTTAAAAATAAAAAGTAACTTCCTACTGTCAAAGATCTACCTATTTTAGCTATAACATTCCATTTCTCTTAACAAGTCCAAGTGGCAAGCCACAAACATACAAAGCAATAAACACAAATACTCCTTTTTAGGCATCGAGTAAAAACAAAGTAAACATACGTAAATAGCGAATCAAATTCGATTTAGTCGAGAATGTGCAAACAATAACGTTGTATAATACCCATTAACGCTCGAAGCAAGCCTTGAACCTACATACTGTCAAGAGCTCGAAGGCAAACGAACAATATGAGACTAATGGAAAATTTCAAAGGAAACATTATACCTTGTTAGAGACTACTTAAGGTATTAAATGTGATATTAATTTATTTACCATCGACGCCATTGACGGATTTATTAATCCTACTTTAAATATTATAAATGCGAAAGTTTACGAGGATGGATGTATGTTTGTTACTCTTTCACGCAAAAACTACTAGACGGATTTGGATGAAACTTTGCAGTAATATAGGTTATGCATCAGAATAACACATGGGATACATTTTATCCTGAATTCCCGCGGCAACGGGTATAACACGGGTAACACCGCGGGCCGTGGCTAGTAGATAAAATAATTAGATAAAATAATAAGATAAAATAATTAGAAGTTTCTTGCCCATACTTCTTTGCTGATGTTCTTCTGAATGGGTGGTACGTTCAAAAGAGTCTTTTTGAGGTCAAACCTGAATAAAATATTTAAATTTGACTTTGATAAGTTTGGTAAGGGTTTGAGTTTCGTTTTCAAAACAAGTGAAGTAATGAATGTTCTAAAACTGGATATAAGCCTCTACGCTCATTGAAGATAACAGTACAGTGAGGAGGATTAGGTGTAATCACCACGCTTGCTTACGGTTGGTCATCTCAAACAAGAGACACGTTTTTTATTTGCTAAAATTAGTAAAATATAAAGATAAAAATATCGATGATGACAAATAATAGATATTAAATAAATTCATTTATGCAAAGTTTGGACAATTCAATTTAATTGGCTTTATCGGTGGCGCCAAGAGGTTTTGGGACCCGTTTCAAATTTATATTTCTACGTTTTTATTGTCTTTATGAGAATAGATAACAAAATAGGTATAATAAAAACCGAAAGTGAAATACAATAGTCATAAAAGCTAATTAATTTACGTTTATAAAGGAATCCGGCAGAATAATTTTAATTGTTATATGCCATTATTTTAAGGACTATAAAATGGATGAATTAACTAATTTTGGACCAAAGAGTAAGAACCAATAAATAAATACGTCCCGTCTTCTTCTTCATCGAGTGGATGGTCAACTTGACCAATCCCGGTGTCAGAGTTATTGAGCCGCCAAAGGCCTCTGATATGGCTCATGTAACGACTACTATCCGTAGAAAGTAACCGTAAAAGTAACGTCCCGTCTTTTAGTTTAATTGACTTTAAAGCATCAATTTTACCAGAGAAGTTGAGCTACCTGAAAAGTTTCATGTCCATCAAAGTCCAGTCACAAAAACTAGTTGACCACATTTTTTTGCTAATACGGTACCATATAATAACCGTTGTGAATGGCCGATCCAACCCTGCAACCGCGGCATTTTCAAAATAAAAAGTAAAAGTAAAGTATTAGCCTGTTATGTCCCACTGCTTGGCAAAGGCTTCTCATCTTACTGAAAATATCAGTGCAGTGCTGTCTATAACAATTATTTTATTAACCAACTTCAATAAGCAAAGGAGGTAGGTTTTCAATTCGGTTGGTATTTTGAAGAATTGGACCAAAGACAGTGGCACAATCACCGGCACCACAACGGTTTTGTTTTCGCAAAGCGTTTCTAATTTTCACCGTCCGTCGTGTATTACGGTAACTATTATTTTACTCCGGAGAAAGTGAGTGCAAGCCTGATGCGGCGAGTCGGCAGCATTAGCTGTACTTCCCTGGTACACTCATTTGCAACAATGTTCGCTAATGGGCTTCTTGAGCAAAATACCTAATTTGCAAATAACTATATATGCAATTTATTGATAGTGAAACCCCTTATTAGATAATTCTCATTACATGTTTAGTGGCTTGTGCACACGTCTACTAATACCAGGATTCACGCAGTAACATTCAAGGCGAATTGAACTCTGGTTTAACTGGGGATACCTTCAGTGAACGAGGCATTTGCTCTGCAGTGGAATATTGCAGGACATCAATTTATCTAAACACTTGCAGCGCCTCCCAGTTTTACGCTCGTTGTGCCCGTTAATATGGGAATTTTGGGATGAAAGAAAGCCTTAACCTTTCCCTTGAATGCGGCTATCCATTACATAAATAATTATACAAATCGGATTGTTAGTTTCTGAAATAATTACGTTCAGACGAACAGCAGTTAAAATCTTCAGCTTAGCTAGATTATTTCTTCACATACATTCTATTTCAACAAACTATATATTTATTAAAAGTGAAGTCTGTAACCCCACAGATTAGATAATAGTTGTAACATGTATTTGTGTGGCGTGGGTGATGATTGGAAGTACTTAGGCTTTTAATATAATGCATCAAACCTTGAGTACCAGTGTTAGGTGTTGTTACAATAGTTCACAATCCTATGACCTCGGAATGATTAAATTCTTTAGCTGCCTATAGGTACTACTAACTATCTAAGACACGAAGTAATGCTTTAGTAGTGTAAATTCGACGAATAATGATCAGTCTATGTTCTATTTTTTTTTTACTTGTCCCACAATGTGGACATGGATCATCATTAGCTCTAAAAGTCAATATTTCTGACCCAAAAATAAGCCCAAAACTTCTCTAGAACATTGGCCCAATGTGAAGTTCAGATCATTCACAAGTTCGCGACTCCAATACAAATGTTATTTTCCAACGCGAAGTGTAAAGAACGTCTTACAAGTATGTAAATTGAAACTCGTTTGACATTGGCAAGCAAGGAAGGCGCGGCGAGTGATGTTAACTTAGTATAGCTTCTAGTTGTATCCAGTTATGGAGTACAGTTGTAAATCAATGTTAGATGTTTAGATTTTTTGTGTTTTTTTATTTAGTCTTATGCCAAACTAGTAACGTCTTCGTCAGTGATTTTGATGATTGAAGAAATATATAAACGAAAAGGATTTTTTGGATTAAGTTTCTTTAGACTGATGTCATAAAAAATTACAAACAAACTACCTTCTTTAGTAAGTGTATATCATAATGTAAAATTAGATTTTTAAAACTGTATTCACTTCTACAACTATATATCTAAAACGTGTCCTAAGTCCACTTATATTAATCCTGATCGAAACAATATGGATGATCCGCCGTACGAAGGTCGCAGTAATCTAATTGAGAGCGGCAAGTCCGTATCACAAACAATTGTCCCTTCAATTGGGTTCATTTCTTGGACCGCTGTTCCAATAAAACGTTGGGAATATGTTAAGGTCATGGACTTTAGAAATTGTTTGTAGTGAAATGTAATAATAGAAATCTATATAAATAAACCTGACGTAAATAACTGCATGTTTTGCCATAAAAATTATAAAAGGTATTCTAAAACTTCGCATCATGAATGGATAGTAAGTACGGAAGACACGAGAGGGTTGTGTCCATGAAGAAGCTAAAGCCGTCCCGGGCCATGTTCTTCATGGGCATTGGGCATTAAGAAAACAAATATTAGCCGAATGAAGACTGTATACTAATTATTTTAAAGACTACCTTCGAAGCAACATTCCTTTATTATACAAAGAGCACACTACCGGTCCCAATATAAATGATTAGGAGGAACAACGAGCACAAATCGACACCACATAATACACGTACGTATAACGAAACCAATGTACTTGACCAAAGTAGGAAGCTACACCATTGCAAATCCACTCCGTACACTTTATGGTGAATGGATACGATACGCATAGATGAGTGGGCGTGTTTGTTCGATAACGTGAGTATAACTAAAGGAAACTAAACCACAGTAACAGCAGGGACCACGTCTTCTCTTTCAGTTAGAAAGACCTGAGCCTTGAGCCTGAGCCATTCGTAACAGTACCATCAACATAAAAAATCTAACGCAATTGGTATTCAAAGTAGAATGCTTTTAGTCTTCACCAAGCATTCTCATTTCCTCGGAGATCATAACAAGTGTAAGGCTCAGATATACGCTAAGACCACGCTTCAGTTTTCTATTTCCATATGAAGAGAAGGGAAAAAAGATAAGACATATTGTCTGTGACATGCATCTTAACTGCTGGATGTAGAGGAGTACGGCATGAGTAAGACCATAGTTAGTTTTAGACAGTAGAAGGATTAGGTCTATAGAAAAATGATGTTCATACCTGTAGTCGTCTATCATCGTCCCTAGCTCGCTGCTCGGCCTGTCGCCGCCTGCGCTCCTCGTCTCTCTTCTCGCGTTGCGCCTGCGCAGCGGCGGCGTGCGCCCTCAACTCATCCAACCGCTTCCTTTGTTCCGCCTCGCGTCTTTCACGAGCTAGTCTTGCTCTGTCTAGTGCTTCTTGGGACGCTGTTGGCAGAATGGTTATGTTAAGATTTTTGGGAGATTTTGGTAGGCCAAATTTTTATATTGGCTGTAGGTAGAATACTGCTCTAGTAGAGATAGTAATAACTATTTTATTTAGAAGACATTTTCTAGATATTAAGTGGCCCCCATACCTGAATACATCACTGATCTATATTACCAAGGCGTTACTTATTTTGTACCAGTAGGAGAATGTCCTTTATCGCGTTATATATTATTAACATATTTACAACAAACATATTACCTTAGCATAGATAGACTACAGTTTTCATTACTTGCGAAATTGAAGTGGATAATTTCAAAGACATTAGGGTGCATAATTTTAAAATCATTAAGTATCCATTGCATGTTATGTTCTAATATGTGATTACATTTTAATTGTTATTATGCTATTAGCCATATAGAGGTCAATGTGTCGTTTTGCGGACAAAACATACAAAATTATTTGAACCATAGTTGACATCACATGAAGCAAATGAAACTGTTATTTAATATACTATTTCATAAACTATTTCTACTGTAAAAATATGATAATATTGTAACAAGCAGCTCAGTAGTCCCATAAATAGAATGCGTAACATCAGAAATAGACATAACAAGGTTATTTTTCAATGTCCCAATATTTCCTAAGGAACAATTACAATAAATGTAAAATCACAGAGCATTAACTACTAAACCATAGAGTTATTTATTGCTATTTTTCCATAGCAGCATGAATTGAACCAGACGTATCCAATAAAGCCTCAGACACGTCCGATCACAAGAGGCGTAATTACAGAGTGAGCGATTATCCTCGGACCATTTCTAAAGATCCGATTCTCTGTGGTCATGTTAATGAACGCAATTTTATTGGCGCCCGACATGTGAGTGAAAGTTTGTGATTATGTCTCACATTTTATTGTAGTTTCGTTTTGGTGTTTATGTAATTTTTGATGTATGGATGATGCTTTATTGCATGCACTGTGGTTTTGTTATTATAAAAGTTGCCGTTGCTGTTGCTTCATACGAGAAACTTTCTTTAATTAAGTTTATTTTTACATTCGCTGCAGAGCCATTAAATGTTTAAGAGCCCACGCACAGATAGCTGTTCCGACTTTTAGAGTCAGCAGCGATAAAACGTTAATCTCACACTGAAGTACAAAATCCATTCTTAAACTTATTAGTAACTTGAGTGGGCTAGAAAGTATTATGCAACCATTTACAAATTATGAAATTACTAAATGAAATCTATATACCCCTTTAGAGGTACATTTATTTAACAAGATGCCGGAGCAAATAGCTCCCAGCCCTCACTAGAACCTTTGACCCAATTAATTCAAAACACGTAGGTACCACGTGGAGTCACGCAACATACTCAGATCAATAATCACTGAACGGGTATGTCTACGATTCATTCAACAAAATATCAATAGAATAGAGTTAGTAAATATTGCATCGTCATATGATAGGAATGCCGCCTTGCCACTTGACGGTTGATCGAGTTACGTAGTTTTAACGTGTTTTTTAAATCTAGAATCAAGTTTCAAACCAGAATTCTAGATTATATTCACATCTGGAACTGAATCTGGTTAGAAATAAGAAATATATTCCAATTAATTTGAATTTTAAGTATGCTCGATTCGTATCAAGCGTTCTGAAATTGACTTACAACTTTTTTCTTTACAAGGTGGTCACAATTTGAATACCATTAATTTAATAAAACCTTAAATATCTGCTCAGACATAATATTTGGAATGAAGGTAATAAAAAATTCATCATTGGCTCGCGAAGAATATTCAAAGATTGATTACCTAAAGGAGAAAGATCAGAACATGAAGGATACGTGAGAAAATTTAGCTATGTGATTGAATTTCTCAGTACTCCTGTAATGCATATTTAGAGCAAGTCGGGAGATCTCAACACTTCAGAACTATGAATCTTTCATGAAGTTCGCGCTTCTGTATTCTACACCAAACTAATCTCTGGAGATTATTTAAACATTCATTTTTATCCATCACTGACTAGTGCTGTTGAAAGAGTAATAAATCTCTTATTTTCCGATCTCTATATAAAAATGGAATCAATATTACGAAATCATTGATCCAAATACAACTCAACTGCAATATTCACCAAAGTTTCTAGAACGATAACTACAGTTTTCTGTAGCACTATTAAGTTTTTTTGCTTCCTTTGGTGCCTAGACGAATCGAGGCTATAAAAATATCGTTGAAAGGTAACAAAAAACAACTCCAAATTAAGACTATGACTAAGTGTCAAGTGAGTCGTTTAGAAAACTCTATTCAAATGTGTGATGGTTATTGTATCGAGGTTGATAACCTCATATTCCAGACTATATGACAAAAATATTGATTTCAGTGCAAGGTCGGCGGTGAAATGGCCTTAAGGGAACATTACACCCTTTTGAATGTCAAATGGGGCATTCCCCTCAAAGGACGAAATCCTTCTAGAAAATATTTGCTTTCGCATAAAACAATGAAGAAAAACTCCGGTATGAAATAGGTGTTGACTGTTAAGGAAACTTGTCAGTATGCGAATATCGTCATAACAGTGACTTATCGTCAGATGAAGGTGATTAATAAGGAGTTCCTGCGTAGGATTTTATCTATTTACAAGATGGCTGACTCACAATGTTTTGTAGTCATTAGGGTGTGATCAGTAATGTTATGATTAATTAAATCAAAGAAAATTAATCACAACATTACATTACTGCACGAAGAACTGACATACAATTTTGATAAAGTTGTCGAATTGTCGCCTTTTGTAGTAACATTACTGAGTTTAACATTAAAACACCGTTATAAAGTGTTTTGTCTCTTTTTCTCCTAGTAAAATAGCGTATGTCGGAAAGGGACAAACCATTTTATAGCTAAAATGCTGTTAATAAGAGTTTATGAATGGCCCTAAGTTTATGAGAAAATGCCGCCATTGTACATCATCTAAGACAATGTGACTTCTTCCTAGTTTTAAAGTGTAACTATCTAAAACTTATCATTATACTAGCAGCGCCCCGCGGTTTTACCCGCGTTGTGCCCGTTCCGGTGGGAATTTCGGGAATTTTTTTACATAAAACCTTCCTCTTGAATCACTCTACCTATTACAAAAAACCGCATCAAAATCCGTTGCGTAATTTTAAATATTTAAGCATACAGACAAACAAACAGACAAAAATAGCGACTTTGTTTTATACTATGTACCTAGTGATTTCTGACACAAATAACAGTTTAAGAACAAATTGCTTCGAAAGTTGGACAAAAAACTAAAGACTGCAAGGAAAAAAGGTTTTTAAACGGCATTGATTGATAGATGTACAAATCAGAGTGATACATGCCTACATTGCCTACCGATACTTGTAACGGTGATTCCGATGTATCAAGGTCACGCCAGTTCAACAGACCTCACTTCCTTCTATTTTTAACCGACGATTAAACATTAACGGTCTCTGAAAAATTCGCGATGCAATTTAATGAGCTACGGAACATATTCATAGAGAACACAAAGCTATCTCCGCTGCCGATGAAGTGAAAACTTTAAGTCATCTGAGATAATAACTGGCATATCGTGGATAATGGTGAAAGGCGGGAAAATCTTTGTTTTAATATGACGGATAACGTTTTAGAATGCAACTAAGAAAGGGTCAGTTCAGTATTCATCTAGCTAGTTACTAAAATAGCATAATCTTTTATTGAAATATCCATGACGTTTTTACCTAGTTCTTGCCATGTCTGTTCCTAATAGTTATCATGGTTTAATTTCAGTTTGTACATTTTGGAAGCACTAAGATTCATCTGTCTTGTGTTCCGTAGTTACTGGGATTGCATTTTGCAATGTTGTGGAGTTTTCTCCTCATTTCTTCAAAGCGAGGAAGCTTTCTTCCACCAGCCACTATGTGGCATTTTTCGGACTGGAATACTTTTATGATTATGATCAAGAATTAAAGTGATCCATTCGAATTAACGCTGTCTACTTAACCTATGCTCAAATTGATTGACTTAAAATCCCGTTTTGATAGGTGTTTATAAAATGTGCGTGACGTTCAACAAAAACGTGTACAGAATTACAGGTCGTAGATCAGGAAACTTGAAATAATATCGTGACCTGCATAACAGTGCAGACTTCAAACACTAAATGGGTCACTACGGCTCGTAGCAAATAGCAACCTACGTACAATTGGAATATTGATTCTATGCAAAGAAAGTTACAAATACACCTCACGTTCCGAAGATAATAGAGCATTAAGGAATCTGTCTAGAAAAATAAAAGGCGTTATGCCCGCTATAAGGCATATTTCACAACATTGGGAAAGGCACTCCACATGATTAACCCCTATCTCCTAACCAAATCACATTAAATAAAGGAATCTTCTACCGTACAGACAATAGCATTATCTAAACAAGATATTCAGATAAATTAAGCAAAAGAAAAAGCTGTACTTAGTGATACAGCCGTAACGATGTTCAGATAAGCAAGATACAAAAGGAATGCAACGGGTTACATAACGCGGCAATTTTTCCGAGTGTATAATGTTTATATAAACGTTCGATAGTGCTATGGTCTGGTTATCGACAATTATTGGCATACGATGGACCGTCACGCGATGTATATTAGGTTGTGCGATGATCGTGATCCGAAGTCTTAACCTTTGGAACCTTATCTCTAGTATTCTGCGCTTATTTTTTCTGCATTATGGATTTAAGTGTTTTACCAAATGCACTAATATACCTATCGATTTGTTTATCTCTAGCAACGGTTTAGGCCTTTGTAGCAGAAATCCTATATTCGCACATGACTATTTCAAACCCAATTATATCCACTTACTACAAGATTATTTTTACTGTTAGCCTGTATCATTGTAGGATAAAGGCCTCCATGCTCTCAGTACCAGGTTAACTTTAAGATATGAATGACAGTAATAGTTTCAGTTAACTGCAAACTATAAACTGACTGCCAGGATCGAAAATTTCAAGCTATTTTAAACCATACTCTTGAAAAACTCGGGCTTCGTATGCCTTTTAGTCAAATCAGGTAAAAATCAATGGTCCTGGTCAAAAGTGCACATTGCACAGGATATTGTTTCAGCCCAGTGAATCATCAATAATGGCCTAACTTTCTCGACCGGCCATATGTTAGCCTTGAGCCATATACAGACTGAGTCTAGTTGGCTCATCAGATGCCACCTGAGCTAATTGCAGAGCGTTGAACTTGTGGCCAGCAAGTGATAGTATGGCCGGTATACAGTGGAAACATTTTGAAATTACTGTGCTGGTGCATAGGGATCGTTTTTGAATGGACCAAATGTTGAGACAAATATACCTACTTGAAAGCTATAAGATTTACAAAAAGCTTGGCAGTGTCTGAGAGAGGGATCAGTTGACTCTATAGACCCAATCAAACCCTTTGATAAATTATAACTAATAGCAGTGCCCCGCAGTTTTACCCGCGTTGTGCCCATTCCCGTGGGAATTTCGGAATGAAAAATAGCCTGTAACCTTCCCGTTTAATGTGGCCATCTATTACAAAAATAATTATTTAAATCGGACTGATAATTTCCGAGATTAGCTCGAACATACAAACAAACAAACTTAAAAATTTTACCTTTTATAATATTAGTATATATATTGCATATTACTTATTACATTTTCACAATTAAGATTACTGCACCCAGCCTGTGACCAACAATCTATCATCTCTCTTTCATTTGTCATTCATTTACTCATAATATTTATCATACCTACCTAGTATTCATACGAAAATATTGTCCAACAAGAATCTGTTATTGAGTCATTATATTTACCATACTATCAAATATTAAAATATCAATAAATATTTAAATAATTGCCCAAAACATTACGCAATTTACGGTGGGTTGACCACCTGCCTGTTGAAATCGAAGTGGGCGCAAATATTCAACATCTTTCCTTTCTGTTCATTAAGGTTACATCCAATGTGACATAAATAATCATCAGTCATCACCCACACATCGATCAGCTATTGACTGAGTCTTATTACATTGATAATAAGGTTCAATATCTATGGGGTGCTAATGATATCTTAATTATTAGGTAGATAATTAATAAAATATCGGATTAACTCGAGATTCAAGGTCATTCATATATTGTTATGGCAACAAACAATTTAATTGAGTATAGAAACTTTTTTATCGTCAGAGGATAGTGGAGCAAGAAATGTATAGTGTTACATTTGAACAAGAACCTCACTTAAGTTCAAGAAGAAATCACTAGGTAGGTACATAGTATAAAACAAAGTCGCTATTTTTGTCTGTTTGTTTGTCTGTATGCTTAAATCTTTAAAATTACGCAACGGATTTTGATGCGGTTTTTTGTAATAGGTAGAGTGATTCAAGAGGAAGGTTTTTATGTAAAAAAATTAACGAAATTCCCACGGGAACGGGCACAACGCGGGTAAAACCGCGGGGCGCTGCTAGTTACAGATATATTAAGTGATGCTTTTGTCGAGCACTGAGGCTTCAGAGACTCTCAATACTATATTATACTCTGACCAAAAAGTCTCAGTTAACTATAATTATGAAAACTAAAACTTATCTATAAAAACTAAGTTCAAATTACCAAATGTCTCCTTTTGCTGTATTAGGTAATTAGGCTTAGTTGCAATCTGATTGTTATTTTTCTTGTAATTGTGTCAATAATTTATTTCATATTTATTAAAATTCTACAGTTAAAGTTCAATAGGTAGAAAACTACAGAAGTAAATACATAATCATATCTTGCAAAATTTCACTACAAAGGTAAAAATTTAGCTTAAGTAGGTATATATATTTGTGGAGTGATATAGCTAGTGGTGAACAGATTTAGTGGATACCTGCAGTGATGATTAAAATAATTACAAGCGTTACTCATAATAACCATCATAGAATGTACAATGTCTATGATATGAACAGTTTATGAATCAATAAGCAAGCATCCATAACTAAGGGGTTTAAAAGAAATGAGTCCATCAACGGCAAGTTTACAAACAGTGCCTAAATAACTAAGTCATGCACACTGGGGTCTGTAATTATCTATGGTAGCTGGTGGCAACAAACTGCCTAACGGTCTGGCAAACTAATGCTATGTTTATGTACGTACCTAAGTATCTAGTCAGTATTTTAAGACTTAAAAAAGTAGAAGGTTCTTTATGATGTTTTTTTTGCTAGTTTCTGCATACTTATGTCTATCTTTACAGACAGGTTTCTAACATTTTTTGTGTAATGCATGAGCCTATTCGCAGAATGGTTTTATTTGTGAAAAGTGATTTAGAAAATAGTGTAATATATGTTTTTATCATAACTTATAAACTGTTACTGTTAGTTTGTATCATTCCGTTGTGTATACATAGCTGTTTTGAAAAGTTATTTCAAAAATATTGTTCATTATAAGTTCAGAAAGCTATTATTTTGGGACCAAAGAAAGTAAATGTGTATCTTGACTGAAACAGGCATTTCATCTAACAATAATAAAGCAACCTGTGTTTAATAATTTAAAATGTTTTCATAATGATTCTTAATGGAACAGCCCAAAACCTTTCTCATGTATCAGTGCCTATTGATACCTTCTGAAACCTAGACACCAATCTGTAGAGATGTTTTTGAGATTTTGCAAACATACAGACAGAGACAGAAGGCAGGGGACTATGTTTTATAATGTGAATCATGATAGTCTTGATATACTTTCAAATATTACAACCAAAATGTTAAGTAAAACATTTACCTACTTGACATTATATAAACTTTGTTGACCTTTCCTCATTTCTGGAATATTCAATTAAAACTTGTGTATTTGCCCAATTTGAGAAGAGTATTGCACATCGGTGGAATTAACTTAAAAGGTAATTGACCTTTCAAAATTGGTTCATTCAGTTTGCTGGTTGAATATAAAATGTTTAATTACTCTTTTTATACAACTGTGCAAACTATTTATCAATTAAATTGTCACTTTATTTGATTAACTGGTTACTAAAAAACATTTACTTAATAAGATTTAAGGAAAGATTGTATTTTTTGCACTAAGATTCCAAAGATTATATTTTATGATGCGTATTTATATCTTTTCATGCCACTGTTAAGCAAATGACTCCCCCAAGCACACAGTTACTTAATTTAAAAACTAAACTAGCAGCACACCATGGTTTTACCAGATTTTTATTTATATAAACCTTCCTTTTGAATCTTATAAAAAACCACGTCAAAATCCGTTGCATAGTTTTAAAGATCCAAGCATACATAGTGACAGACAGCGGAAAGCAACATTGTTTTATACTATGCAGTGATGATCACGGAAAGAGTTTCAACATGGGTCAAATGGCAGGGGGAGTAATTGACTAATTAGTCTTTTTCAGTTTATACAACCTTCGGTATCACGAAAAAACCCATAGTAATACATTTAAAGTGAGTATTATGACTTTATCTATTTTTCAGAAGTTTTCGGTGAAATGTATTGGTACTACGCAAGCATGTACAATCTCTCCATGCCCACGCAAGCAGTGTCATAATAGCATTAAGTTGCATTACCTATGGTTGTCATCAAATGTGGAATAGGGGCCAGTTTTACTTAATTTACTTCTAACTAGTAATAAGTTTAAAATATATGAATTAATCTGTTATGAAAATGGCATGCAACTTAATATGCAAGCAAATTCCATCTTTGGGTGAGCAATTATTAAAATATTAGTACTGTTCAGGAAATTAGGTCCTTGTATGTGTTCTTTAGATATTTGTTAATTGTTATGTAGGATAACTAAATGGGCTCAATACATTAGTTCAGTTTGTTAGATACCTAAGTATGTATAACATTCTGTTCCTAAATATTTAGTGCAAGACTAATCGTATGCTCTATTCTGCAGCACGCACAATTAAATAGGTACCTATCATATGACTAAATCATAAACTTTTCCACTATCAATCGAAATTAGATTACAGCTCCGTTGTGTGTCCAATGTGATATTTTTCATAAAACCAGCAGTGTATCATAAATGCAGATATTCATTCTGATAAGATAAGGACAGAAAACAGACTGCAATAATGTGCAAATATGTTATGTATACAGGTATATGAGTACCTACGTCAAAAGTGCTAATCATACTGTGACTATGACTCAAGAATTAACTACATATGGCCAACCAAATGGTATTCCAAATGTCACTAAAGCCAGTCTGCTACATACACCAACTGCTAAATACTTCTTTAAAGAACACAGTACGCAATAAACAGTGTAAATACACACAAAAAATATTATGACAGTTCATCACTATCTAACAATGTTTCACATTTTTGGACACATTCTCAGGCACATAATAACGTCTGGCGGGCGTTTTTCTATAAATAGAACATACCAAGACGCGAAAAGACATCCAAATATAGGTAAAAAACAAAACACAGGACTGTGACAGCGGTATCACTGCGGACATTCTCGAAAGCTGTTCACGAGTCCACGACGTGGGGGCCACGACACGGTTTAGGGTTAGACAATTTTTCAATCACATTTTTAACACTAGAACAACACATTTTCAACTATAATTGCACATATACCTTTACTTTCAGCGGTTTCGGTAATATCTTTCACGTCATCAACCATCTTGCTAGATGACAGTCACTCACTTTATCACTTTTTATTCGAACATATTTTGAAAACTCATACTTTGATTCACTATTTTCAGCCAGCCAGCGAGCGATCTATACGACGACACTTCGTTCCGTTCACTGCCACACAACGACCGAACGTAGAAACAGAAACTAGCGGACAACCGCGAACAACCTTCGAATCGTCTGAGAATTTTATCGATGGCGTCATTCACCTATTGTCTGATTTCATTTTATTAAAAATGGGACAGAAATATTATATTGCCTATCAATAATGGTGAGATATATTATCTAAACTTTTATTATATTCAAATACAAACTTTACAAATTTCGTTTTTGAAACTGAATGAAATGATTTCTTTGCCAGAAGTTGATTGAGTTTAAAAAAATACAGATGATAATTTCGTGAAACGGAACGAAATAAATGTTGGTTGCGTGTAATGAAACGAGTTTTATAGAAAGATGGATTAAATAAATTCGTCATTTAAATATAATAAACACAATAATGGCAATGATCCGATAAACTTTTTTTCACGTTTAATTAATTTTTTAATTGGTTTTAGTAATAATTATGAAAATATTGTAGTTACTAGCGCCATCTCTTAGATTATTTTAGAATCATAACTTTCACTGCTGCCATCTATAACACGTATAACTAAGTTCACAGAAAATTTTAATAGTATCAACGAGTTGAAATAGATGGCGCGGTTTCAGTCAGCATGTCAGCAGCGCCAGAAAATTTAATTTTGACTCTACGCTAACTAAAAAAAACTTGCCGAGGAACTATCAAAAGTAATATAAGTAAGTGATAAGTAAGTGTCAAGGAGTACAAGTAAGTATAACAATACCTACATTAAAAGTAGGTTTCTAATTCGATCAGGGGCCTTACTACAAGCACGATCGAAATCGTTGACCGGTCGATTCACCGGCCTGTCATTCCCTTACCGATCCACCGGCAAAACGTGAAATTTTGTACTGCACTCTGTTGCGCGGACATTGTTTGACAGATACTTTCATCAATAATATAATACGCCTAAATTAAAAAACCACAATTAGATCTATAACACCATATCAACCTTCAAACTTGGTCGCATTATGCTGACGTCACGTACCTATCGTGTTATTAGCAATAGGGAGTAACTTTTAAGGAACTTGCGGGATCTGTCACTCAAATCAGGTGGCCGCCATGTTTTTTGTTTCCCGCCAAAATGTATGAAGGTATTCATTTTGTAGTGCGCGGACATTATTTGTAGTACCTACCATTAGCAACCGTCGACACAGCTTTCATTTAAAAATATAATCTGTTTCACTATTTATAAAAACGTCAAAGTTACTTGACAGTTGTAATGTCAGTTTGTTATTGATTGCTAATGAAGTTGGTAGAATTAGAATAGAATTAGAATTGAATCTTCGAATTCTTCGATCAACAATTAATAGAATAGAAGCACTACATACATACTTAAAGATAATATCATGATATCATCTCTTTTTTTACTCGCTCGCCTTTTTGGAACCCAGTCTTACTGGTAAGAGTTGTGTCACTTTCGCCCCGTTTAGATTCCCTTTAAAACTAATCGGTGTTGTGAATTTACTAGTATTTCAGTGCCATTTGTCAATCCATCTTGTGCTTATTCTGGATGGGAAGTGAATTGCGGAACCAAGCCGGGTAACCACATGTGTGTGTGCCGCGTGTGCGTATCATGGTTCCTTTACAGGACGCTTAGGCCTTTAATATTCACTTCATCCATCACCGGCTAGCCTTTGCACAATGCACTAAACCTAAGCCCTGCATTAAACCTAATTACCTATTTGTAGTTTAAATTTTTTTATAGCCTCGTGTCTTTTGATGTTCCCGCATAGGTGATCACGTCTCCATTTTTACCCCATGCCTAGTTTATTTTATTTTGCAACCTATTTAGCTTGGCTTAATCTCATTCCAGGGTTTCATCAATGGGTTACCTCCACATGGAGGCATGTGCAAAAATCAGACTCTGAATTGTTGATATCAGATGAAGATTGATGAGTTACCTATATTAATATTGAAACCAAAAAATCATGTCATAGGTATGCATGATTAATATCTCAGGTCTTTTCTACCTTTATATATATGTGCATCCTGCCCGTCCTAACCTATGGTGCACAGATATGGTCCTTAACAGAGCTCCAGAAGTCCAAGCTCAAGATCTGCCAGAGGGCGATGGAACGCAGCATCCTCGGACTCAAACAAGTCGACCGAGTGCACAACACCACGCTGCGGTCACTTACCGGCATCACCGATGTCGGTACCAAAACCTCCCGGCTGAAGTGGGAGTGGGCGGGGTACGTGTCGCAGATGGCCCCCGAGAGATGGGCTCACATCAACACCCAGTGGGCCCCGAGCGGAGCGCGGCGCCGAGGATGGCCGAGGAAACACTGGCGGGATGGCCTTGACTCCTTCGACAGCGAGTGGTGGGAAACCGCAAAAGACAGAGAAGGTTGGAAGCATTTGGAGCAGACCTTTGCCCAGCTGTGGGATGATACAGGTTGAAGAAAAAAAAATATATATATATATATTTCAGTGATCCTAGAGCACCTTAATTTTTATATTCTAGCACATTATATATAATGCAGGATGTACATAAATGGAACAGAAACGTAATAGTGCATCATTTGTAACGCAATAATAGATAGATAATTCGAAAGAAAGAAATGTTTCTTAATAAGAACTTTAATCCTATCTTGACAGTGCAGACTGTTGGTATAGGTACCAACAGTCTGAAAAACATGGGTTTGTGGTAATCAAGCCATGGACAACAAAGTCCCTTACACACTTCTGTAATTAAATGATTAAAAGTGAACTAAATAATGGACCTCAGTGCAGTGCCATAAAACTTAATAAACTTTATAAATATTTTTCACATTATAGAGGTTTTTTCATTTCATTCATTCCCTTAACGCCTGGGTGGTCTAGTGGTATGTGCACTCGTCTAGTAAGACTGAGATTCCGGGTTCAATTCCCAGGTCGAGCGAAAACATGTTTCCTACTTTAAAAACATGTCTCAGGTTTGACATCACAGATTGGGTTTAAGGATTTGGTGTAATCACCAGGTCATTACGCTTGATCCTCCTCACTGAACTGATATTTTCAGTGAGATGAGAGGTCTTTGCCCAGCAGTGGGACATTTCAGGTGTGAAACTTCACATACAAACATCCTTACTTCATCATTCTCCTTAATTTTTTGAATAGTTCAGAGTTACAAATCGCTGGTTAATGAAATAAATGATAATGCATGTTCCTTCATTAATGATAGGCTGGTTCTTTATCCATTTAATGGAAACTTGTGTTTTCTATTAAAGCGAATACAGGGTTAAGAAATACTGGTTGAAATTGGAAAACACTAAGTGGAGATGTAGTTTTAAATGTTTAACATCTATATCGATAAAAGCTATTAAATAAGCTATTAGAAATTAAAACTAACAGATTACGGATACACTTTTGTTATATTTCAAATTAATTCATTTGGGATTCATCAAATTTGAGGTGATGACTGTGCTTATCTCAAGTATGGACTACCGTTTTCAAATTACGTTGCTGTTTGACATCAGCTATGGTTTGTGTCGCACTGGTCCCTGGACTCCGCTTCGTTTGACCAATAGAGGAGAGTTCTCAATCACAGCCAATCTCAAAGATACCAGTATAATCCAAAGGAATATTGCACTTGATATTGTGCTCTCTAAAACAGTGACTGGCCCACGTAGCTGACTTGGATGGTGATGAAAAGTCAAGTTATTCAAGAATTTCTCTATGTTGGTTTACACAGAAAATGACAAAAGTTTCTTGCCACATGTTGCGCCAATCTATTAGTTGGAGAATAGATTTGGTTTACAGTACGTACTTATGTATTTTAGGTATTCTATATATTTTGGGAAGTTTCACACAGGTCGGTATTTGTAGCTATCATTTAGACAACCATTCATTGTGTTTTTTCACCAATTAGGCAGGTTTTCTTGAGCACAAGCGTAATATATATCCGTAATGATATTAGAAGTCGTTATATTTTAATTTCCTAGAAGATATTTAAACTAAGTATTTTAAACCATGTGTGAATCCCTTGAATATTTATTTATTTGTATTGTCAGTCCGTCTCCTAGCAACTCATCGGTTGTAACAGATGCGTTCAAAAATATTTTTTTACGCAAAGACCTTTTTAATGCGTCCATGACCGCAGACGTGAATCATTTTATGCATCAAGTAATTGATATAATCAAGAAATAATATAAACAATGATTAATTTAGTACTTTAAGTGTATTTTTTCAAATTATAACTCTCAACTGTTTTGAGGAAATAATAAATATAAAGCCCTGACATTAATTTACTTATTATTTATTTGGAACGTATCCGAACTACTGACGGCATCATAGACACTCTAATGACATAATGCAATTTGACAACTCGTTGTATTCGAAAAGGTACTATGTGCTTTGTTTACATTTTTTTTCATTGTAATAGGGTTTATAATTGCGTGGCATTGTATTTTTTAAAACATGGCTGCGCTTGTAATTTGACACTAATTAGAAGGCGTCATGGTACCAAATTTTCGATTCCTTAGAAGCAACTTGCGAGCGATCAACTTCACGATCGTGGTTACCCCCCAGGTCAATATTTTTACGAGAAACACTAAGCAAAAATTTAAGTAGGTACCTACCTATATACTTAAATGTCAATAAATACCTTACTACCTATTCCAAAGTTTTGCCCAGATTATGGCATGGAATGGCACACTAGTTTCTAGTACCTAGATTATCTAATTTATTACTTATATTAATAGATCTCTATTCATACTACCTAGAAGGGATGTACTTATACATATTTGTATATGTAAGTACTTAGTGTTTGCCCGGACTAGTCCTGGGTAACTATTATTTATTTATTATTAATGTTTTCAGATTAAATCACATTTAGCCAACGAAGACCAAACCTAGGTAGGTACTTACTGCCTAGCCTAATCTACTAGCTAAGTTCACAACTGCCAAAGCCTACCTATAGATAGGGCATAGATTACATAATATGTTCCTAGGGTCACAGGTGGCAAAACTTTCTAAATACTATCTAAATTCTAAGAAAGCTGTACTAAACCCTATTGTTCGTTAAAGATCTCAAACCGATTCACCACAGCGCAACCCGCCAAAGATTCTAACGTGTTAATTAATTTACCTTTCAATTCGTTTACCCCTGCTATTCATTCTGCCAGCCACACCTGTCTCGCCGGCCAGTCCGCAGTTACCGTCTGACTTTCGAACGCGCACGCACTCGTGCGATTTTGTTATCTGTAGCCAATTTTCGCGGTAACTTTCCTCGTAATTTACGGGATTTATAAATAAAAATCAATTGTCTTTGCTGCGTGATTTTTTGTGAATCTTGAGTAAAATAATAATGTTGAAGTGTTTGTAAATGTTAAATAAAAGTAATGCGGTGTAACAGTGTTTATTAATAGCAGTGAAAGTGTAAAGGATACGGATTATTTAAAAATGATGCAGACGCGTTTCTTTTGGTGTTTGTTGTTGCTTATTGGATTTTTTGGTGAGTTTTAATTTTGAAACATAAAACTTTTTAAACTTGGAACAATTAATTAGAGAGGAATCTTTCCTAACATTATCCGAGGCAGTTTCTAAATCTGATGAATGTCCTAACTATTTGAAGCACTAGGATAGATATTATAGATACCTAGGTAGGCTACCTAGACAGATTATCATTGTCATAAATCGTACATTTATCTATTTACTTTAATTGGGTAGGTACTTACCTAACTCACCTAATTAATTGAATAGGTAGTTAGTTTCCTTTTTGAATAGGTAAGGTACTGAATAGTTAAGCATCTATCTTTAATATAGGTCCCGGGTTCAATTCCCGGGTCGAGCGAAAACATGTTTCCTACTTTTCAAACAGTCATGGCTCGGGTTTGAGATCACCAACCCGCATTGGGCAAGCGTGACGATTACGCCTAATCCTCCTCAATGTACTGATATCTTCAGTGAGATGAAAGGCCTTTGCCCAGCAGTGGGACATTACAGGCTAATACTACTACTACGACTACTTCTATCTATAATAACTATTCATAACACGTAGTACTTACCTAAGTATAATAAAGTAATTTACTTTAATAATTATTAGCTATGAATTTCCGTTATCTGCTAATTGCATTAACGCCTGAATAACCTTACTGAATACCTACTTCATTCATTCACGTACTGGGTAAATTAATCTTACATTGTAAATGAAATTATTAACCTGCATTGTTCCACAAGGAATGCCTCTGTGCTACTAATTCCTATGCACTGAAGATTAGGCGTAAAATGTGAAAATATAGAGATTCCGTTCCGTTTTCCAAAAAGTAGAGTTCCGTTCCGATCCTCGAACCATCATATCAATCATAACTTTGAAAAATATAACCAACAGCAATGTTCCTAATTTACTTTAATTTACATCTTTCGACTAAATAATAATAAAATCAGTCTTTAAAAAAATTTCGTTCCTTCTGTTTTTAATGTTGGTAGGTAATAATTTTTCTTATAAAAACATCAAAAAAACCTTTTTTAACGTCAACCTCAGATCTCGATAGCAAAATATGATATTCAAACTTCACCATTCGCTTGGCAGTGAAAGTGCCATCTTTAAATGGAAGTCAATACATTAATCACCATATCCGGAGCGGTTTACCTTCGCATATTACGAGGCCCACGATGCAAGATGGCTTTATAACTGTAGCTATACGTGGCACCTAAATATATGACCCTTAAAAGAGCGAGCTTAGATGTAGCTATTGCTATTTCTTAAAGCTTATAGAGACTGATCTTACTATCACAAAATATAGACTCACTATATTTTGTGCATCATTCAGTGTTTAAAACCTGTTCGCCGCTATCAAAACTGCCTTTTGCCCTTTACCCTGCAACTCTGATCCCCAATGTCCTATCTGCTGACATGCCATATATGTTTGCGTAATGGAGAATTTGTTCGAAGCTCCCCCAAGCGCAATCAGTGTGTCCAAGTTTTGGTCTGCCTGCTTAACGGTAACCATATCATGACAAAAAAGTATCTAGGTGTACCTAGTACCTACCTTCAGTAGATACCTGGGTAGAAAAAGTAGTTAAGCTAAATCTTTACAAAGCAGAACCTTTGAACGTTTCGCGGCTACAATACGAGCTCAAAAATATTTAAAATAAGTACGTTATGGCTTCAAAAACCGATCAGTCACAGTCCAAGGTTAATGACGATGATTAATTGTCATAGAAAGTAATTATTCAACGTCTTTATGTAATGACAATTTGACAATGGTTGTGAATTTGTCAAATCATCGATTAGCATACTTATGACTATCCAATTAGTTAATATTTAGAGCCTAAACGTGAAAGTTTTTGGAGAAAAAAATACTAGAAATACTGGCTTTCTAAGTACTTTAAGAATATTAAGGTACCTACATATCAATTCTGTGGCTGCAGAAAGAAAGCTTGGAACAACCTATAATCCATGCCTAGTACTAAAGTGCTTAACTATTTTATCGGCTGACTATTCGGCCTTTCTGTCAGCTAAATACTGGACAGGAAAAGTTTAAAGGCCATTGACACGATAGCAGAAGGCTGACTATAAGTGCATAGCTTCAAAGGCTTTGAATAGCTTATTATTTATTTTTGTATTTAACAAGTTTCTTAATCATAATATAGGATGCTAAATACTTAGTTACATACCAACTAATGAATATTCTTTTACTTAAGCTATCGTCCCACACTCCCCAAAATTTATTATAGGTATATTTTAAGAATATTCTGTGTAAAACCCAAATGAATCAACAAAGCACCATACTCAATGCTTAACTAATTGACGTTATTTTTTCTAGATAACAATGTCAAAATCATTCATTTAAACTAAGGAAGCATTTTATGTCGGCATTTGGCAAGCGTGGTGATTATGCCCAATCCTCCTCGCGGTACTGATATCTTCATTGAGATGAGAGGCCTTTGCCTGGCAGTGGGATATAACATGCTAATACTTTTAATACTTTCAATCGTTAGTATGACATTAGGAACTTTTGGTAAGGTATATTCTCTAAAGGAATGAGTAAGGAATGTGTAAAACCCAAATTAATCATCGACCAAGTACCATACGCTAACACCTGCTTACTAAGTTGCCAATAAACATAAATTCTGCAGTGTGCAATGGCCGTGACTGAATCGTATACTTAGACTTTTTACAATCTTGTGTAATGTTTGTCAAAAACAATGTGTAAGGTCAGACGGAGCGAATTTTCCCTGGTTAAGACGTTAGTGTGAAGATGTTGGAAACCATTTGATAATTTGTTTATTCAATAGTTTTATTCAAAGAGACAAATCCGATTTAGGGCGGGTTGCTTAACTTTACGATCACGCACTAGTAAACGTTAACATAAGAATTTATCTATCCATCTATCTTTCTCTTACCTTTCTCTAAATCCTTCCCTAAATGCTTCATCCATGGCCATTGGCCATGCAACATTTACTCTTTTCAAACGATTTCCCGTGCCTCAAACATTACTTACAATACCAATTACACAGACCAATCTTCATTTCCTATGAAAGCGCATCGTTCTAACTACATACGCCGCGCTGCAGCGCATGACATAGGACGCAGTGAGCACTTCCATCTTCCGTCATAACGTACCTTATGTACAGTCAACAAAGTAATTCGTGAACCTCGTTCAGATTTACACTAGAGAGCATCATGTGCTTTGATATTCCGTGACGTTATACGAGTATACAATCAACAAAGTAGTACGTGAACCTTTTGTAGATTTACACTTGTATATCCTATCAAGTCTTTCTTAAGGCGTTGCTCGAGTCAATTCAGAGCCTATGAGCGAGTTTTACCAGAAAGCAGATACTGGTTTGTTAAGTTTAAGCGAACACTACTCATTTTGAATTGAAACTACGTTTACGGATACACATCGCTTTTATTTTACTTTTTTTTCTGACGTTTCTGCCCCTTTACACGTCAACGTCAGATAAAAATGTAAAATAAAAGCGAAGAGTATCCGTAAACGTAGTTTCAATTGAGAAAGCAGATGTCACGCAGTTTCCTCTTGCTTTTGCTCATTATATATAGCTCATAGTGTTAGGTTAGGTTGTCATTTTCGTATAGCCATGTTCCCTCTTGGTCATGTTACGCCTTACTTCGCCCTTTGTCATATCTGATCAAGTTCTGCTCTAGTCACGTGCTTATTCATTATTTAAGTCTGCTTTAGCCATATAACGACAGTGCGTACGCATCATCTAACTAAAGTGTACAACCACCAACACAGTTCACTGTACCTTCACAAGTCCCCATACTCAAAGGGCGACATCATAACACTCGATCGACTCGTTCTGTCACTCGATTACTCGACACAGTTGAGAGGTATTCAGGCCAGCGGTGGGCATCCGTACCGTTATGAACCTGACGTTATTTGGAGCAAGTGCTTGATGAAATGACATTGGTTTGGTTTAAGATAGAGGTTGTTGGGTGATGCAAAAATTGCAATAAGTGCTTTTATTACAGAAATAAAAAGTAAATAAAAGATAATAAAGTGGGACAATATAGATTTGTAAAAAAGTCAAACAGTTTTAAATATTTGCCATTTTATCAACTTTTATTTGTCTTACTAACTTTATATTACTTCTTTCCTTGAAAATACCTGTCTTCGCTAAGTATCATATTTAAATTAACTCTAATATGAACCAAAATATTGATTCCAAGCCTATTTTAATCGATTTACAAACAATTTAAACAATACAATCAACTAAATAGGTACCTACTAAAACCAAAAACACTAACAATTCTGATAAATACAAAACCCACTATGATGTAAACAGAAACAGTGAGTCGGTCGCTAAACTGGTTTCAAGCCTTTTACGGTTTATCAAATGCACAGCGAAACCTTGTCCGAGCTCCAAATAATATAAATGCGGTTTTGAATCCGTTACTTAATTCGATTTTATTTTATAATGTTCTTGAAATCTAGATTTAATGTGTGTTAAGTTTCTTTTGTGGATTACGCATCTTTGTTTGTAGACTGACGCATTCAAGAGGTGTGGCTATCTGCCCTTGTAGACAGGTGGCAATCGCTTCGCATTCTATTTAGTTGTCTCATATTAAAATGTAAAGTCTTGTCGTGGTCGTTACACATTCCCTTTTGCTACTTTGTTCTAGAAGTGAAGAGGTTTATATTATGGTTCTAATAGGAAAGCGAATGCGGAGAGATTGTCACTTGTCTATTAAGAGCTTATCTGCACGCTTGTGATTATAGGATGAAATATAATTTTGATGACTGATATGGATGATTTTAGTGAAAGGTGATTGTGGCTGCTATAGGCTTAGTAGGTACGTGAATAAATATTATGCATTTTGTAGTTATTTTAAACTATATACAACATAATGAAATCAGTAACCCAATAATACGTTTAACGACCAATGCCAAATATAATAAGCTGGTCGTGACACATCTGTATACAATTAACTTAGAACTTGAATTATATTAATTTTAGTTAAGTTAGTCTATTGAGATCTGAACTAAATATTTGCTCTGATTAATCTGTTTCTTACTGAAATACGTACATTATAACCTATCTCTAGTCTAAGTTCTTCAGATAAAATTCTCTAGTTTTTCAGATAAAACTCTGGAAGAAGAACTCTGGTGTTGGAGTTATTAGATCTCCGACATGGTCTAACTATTGGAAAGACCGGGACTGATAATTTGACGCGCATTTCTTTCCTTCATATAATATCAATACAGTATGTCTTTAGAACAGGCAAAAACGAAGAAAAAACCTTTATTTTAGCTTGCATCTCAACTTTTCTGTTGTCGAAGTTTCAAGATCGCCTAAAGGCATCACGATCTAACGATAGTAATAAACAACACATTGTAACTGGAGATGAAATACAATAGAAAGTGAAAAACGAAGTTAGAGTATCAACAACATACGAGTACATAGAATTGGCATGTACCTTTGTAATTATAGACGTATGGTCACGAGTCAGTAGTCAGCACGCAAGATTGGGTAGACAGAACACCTGACGCGAATATGAGCGAATGTGTTCTTGGCTGACTAAAATGGAAATTCCATTTAGACCAAACTGGATGTAATTCTTGATAGAGAAAGGTAGCGAAGCCTGTATAAAATTGTTGAAAATACTATAGCAATAGTGAAAAATAAATTACACTGCAAAGCAAAGGCCTCTCTCTTAATGTACGAGTAGATAATAGAATCGGAAAATAATGGACAAAAATATATAAGGTATCTGTTTAGGGTGATTTTAGGTTGGGCATCCATACAAAGATCTGTTCTAGGATATTACTAAGACTAGTCAATGGCCCGGTTTTAGTAGCGATATTTATTGGTATGGTACTTAGCTTATTAAGTAATATCAATTTTCATCAATCAGCTATTTGATTCTGTACACATTACCGATATCAGTAACTCTGTTCAATTAAGCACCTAACAGAAACAGTGAAAGAAAACAATACGACAATTTTCTCCAAAATTCTCATCTTTAATAAAAGAAAGACACCGTATCTATGCTTATCTCGAAATTATCTATATAAAACAATTACTATCAGTCAGTTTGAGCATCAATTTGTCTGGGCAGCGTCGCGGGTTGTTGGCAGGCCTCGGCTGACGAAATTATAATAACTTTAATGTGTAGACAGTTTCAACATTTTGAAGTGCGTTTTAGGGTTCGGTAAAGAGGAATTTAAAGGCTTTTGTCTCTATATTGATACACGAAAAGCAAAATACGAAACGGTCTCACTGCAGGGGAAATACTTCTCAGACCATATTTGGACAAGAACAGTTAAGCTATAAAATGGTTTGTCACTTTCCGACATACACAATTTTCCGAAGAGCAAAAGAGACAAAACACAGTATAACAGTGTTATAAGTAGTAGTTAGTTTTAGTTGTTTAAGTTTTAGCCATACCTTGATGAAAAATTGATAGTAAAGTAAAGTATTAGCCTGTAATGTCCCACTGCTGGGCAAAGGCATCTCATCTCACTGAAGATATCCCTCTGGCCACGTGGTCCTACTGCCTTTGTCCTACCGATCGGACCACATGAACTTTTTTTTCCGGTTGGTTCGATTAACTAATCGGACTATTGAATCTATCATTTTCGTAGACCCCGTGGTCCTACCAATCGAACCACGTGAACTTTGAATTTCCTGTTGGTTCGATTAACTAATCGGACTATAGAAACTTGCGTTTTCTTAGACCACATGGTCCTACTAATCGGACCACGCTATTAAATTACTCTTTTGAAGTTCCAGTTTGTGCCATAATAGTGTCGACGGAGCTCCGCTGCGCGGAGCTCCTATTTCCGCCTTATTTTGGCCCTTCGGGCCTGATATAAACTTAACCTAACCTAACCTACGGTTGTCGATTGTTACATTAATGTCCATATGGGCTGAGTTGACCATGAAGACATATTGTCTTATGTAACATCTCATACTAATAAAGGATCCAATATCTGTACAATTGAAATATCTGTTAGTTAATTTATATCTTAAGAAAAAGAGTTCATGTGGTCCGATCGGTAGGACGAAGCGGAATTACAATTCCTTGTAATCCGATTAATCGAACTAATTGGAAAAAAAAATTCATGTAGTCCGATCGGTAGGACGAAGCGGAATTACAAATCCTTGTAATCCGATTAATCGAACCAACCGGAAAAAAAGTTCATGTGGTCCGATCGGTAGGACAAAGGCAGTAGGACCACGTGGCCAGAGCTGAAGATATCAGTGAGGAGGGTAAGGCGTAATCACCACGCTTAGAATCTGAAAGTAAGTGGTTTAATTTTTTTATAAACTCTTTTTTCACAAAAAGTTGTTTACGTTAATTTGAAAAACGTTACTATTGAAATCTATGGTTCAATTGACAGTCAAACAAACGTATGAAAACATGATGAAAACTAATATTTTGCATGGGTGGCTAGAAAAAGTTTATTAGGTCGCGTTCATATTTGATAAGCAAGTATTTTAAATTGTAACAAAATTTCACCTTTTGACACTAAACTCTTCCCAGTTTACGCACGCATTGTTTACGTTTTTTTAATTCTTAGGTAATCAAAGTTCATCGATTTTCTTTCGATTGTGGATGCTCGATCGAGTCGAATGGATTTTCTTAACTTTATTTATTGTATCGATTTGCTTGATCAACCATTAAGTCTTCTTAGATGAGTAAAACGTAATTTAATACAACACTTTAATTAAGAAAATACAAGCCTATCTAATTATTTTATTTCTAATTAGCTGTGCCCCGCGGTTTCGCCCGCAGGGCCTCATCCAATTTGGTGCAGTCGTTCTGAAGTTATGCGCCTACCAACAGATTCAGCGATTCATTTTTATATTATAGATTAAGTGCGAAGTTTTATTTATAGTTTTAATGTATCTTTCACTGGTCCTTAAATAAATAAAAACTGAGGTTGAGATTTCCCCAAAAGCAACATCAATAATGTACTAACTACTAATAATACCAACAAAATACTAAATATTCCATAACTTTCTTCATGTACAAAGCAGAACCCTGTTCAAAAATTTCGCTTTTAATGCATAATTAATAGCCATTAGCGATACACACTTGACCACCAAAAGAAATGTACCTCTTTACTTTCCGAAACACATAGACTTTCACTAGAGTGTGTGAAGCGCATAATTATCAAGTTCTGTTTACGATTTCACTACGTTTTTGTCATATTTCGGTGAAAAACACTGTTTATCATAATTTAAGTGCTTATTAGATGTTTGGTTTGATAGAAACTTTCAATGAAAGTTATATCATTTCCCGATTTTGTTGACATACCGTATCTGTAAAGAAAAGTCTTCGCGTATTTATAAGAAGTATTTTGTTATACGACTGCGCTAAAAACGTAGGGTTTATATATAAAATAGCAGCACCTAACGGTTTTACCCGCGTTGTGCCCGTTCCCGTGGGAATTTCGGGAAATTTCATACATGTTAACCTTGCTTTTGAATCACTCTATCTATTAAAAAACCGCCTCAAAATCCGTGCAGTAGTATTTGAGTTTATCGCGAACAGACAGACAGACAGACTGACGCGGCCGAGGACTTGGTTTTATACTTTGTTATGATAGGAAATGCCATATGAAATTCTCCTTCTAAGTCTTTATCATGTTTATGTAAAAAGATGTTTTTCAACTACTAATATCCAATAAATATTTAGCACAATATTGTAAAAAATAATGATTTTACTGCGCCATCAAACAATTACAATACAAAGTAATCACTTTAAAAGAAAGTGTGTCGTACGCGATTGATTCGTTTTGAATATTTGACACAAATCTTAGTAGCAAATACTAAATATTAGTGACCTTCATTTAAGAGTTACGAGAGATTCTTATCAAAGGAGTTATTTCCATTTCTCTCCGTCTTCCATCATTCATCATCTTTAAGATTTAAAGACACTACATTCGCCCTTTCTCAGTTGATCTACATTTTGTTTGCTTTTGTTCTCTTCGTTTTCTTTATGTTTCTCTTCTTTTCATCGATGGTTATATAATGGGTGAGTCCACAGTCCAAATGGTGACCCAAAAATGTTTCAATTCCACGTTTGAATTCTGCTAAAACACAATCTAAATCATTGTCATACATTTTTAGTTTACTTACTGTATTGAACGCATTATTTCCCGTGTTTGCTTTAACAAAACCTACATAACATCGTCTAAAACTATAGAATGTAAAACAAACATAAATACAATACACACATTCAACATCCACTATCGTTTATAAAGACTTAATTTGAGTCAACATTACGAAACGATTCGACCGTGTAGACTGCTCTTAAAATCAGTTCACTGGTAATTGTATCTTAATGTATGGTTAAAGCGGTGGGGTCTTGATCGCTAAGGCTACGTTTGATAAATGTTCCATTACTTAATTGCTATTATCTTTTGTATAAGTAAGTATTTAAGTAAGTTTGGGAAGGTTAGTGGCTAACGTTCGATTCATAGTTTATAGGCCTCTGAAATGATCTTACGATTAAAACAAACGTGACTGACAATTCGACGTGTTGTCCGAAGTACGATAGCGCTAAGCTAGAAATGCAACTAGCTCACAAGACAAGGACTGGCAACATGTGTTGATTTTTTCTAGATATAGAGTAAACTTATTGTGAAAACCTATAATATTGAGGAAACCTATAATCTACGAAAAGAATCATTCAAAGCTTTCCCTATACCATAACTCATTAGTTTGAGACGCCACACTCTTACTTCTAAATTATAATACCTACCTAATTATTCTTTATTATTATGTTTACTGCTCGTAATATAGTTAAGATAAGTAAATATTGTCGGTATTCTAATATAGTTACAATGCTTCAGTATCAATCTTTCATAGCCATTTTCTTCTTCATCGAGTGGATGGTCAACCTGACCAATCCTGATGTCAGAGTTATTGAGCCGCCAAAGGCCATAGCCATCAAGAAATGTGTATTGATTAACTGCGACATAGAGTCACGGCTAATTTTGCACCTTTAACAGATACATGAATAGCTACCTTTCTAGATGGCTATATCAATCATCTGACCCTTTGTCAATGAATACTCTTTCATCACTACCTACCATCTCATATAAAATTCATATTTTACGACCTATTTCATCATATATCCGAGGTTGACATATAGCTAGTTATCACACCTATCTTTTATTGATCTACCGTTGCCTAAAGTTTATTAGTCTTACGAAATTTCCCGGTGATGGAAAAGATGATTAGATTTTTGACATGAGATTGGTTTTCCATAAAAGTAGTTGATGGGGTTTTTATTATGTTTCTTACATGTCAATGTGGAAAGACAAATGATTGCAATGTTATTTGATTGAACAATCAGTTAAGATGACAGTCGATCAGTTTCAGATAGTAATCGCTTGTCTGTCGGAAATAATAAGTGAAAGAGTTGGTATGATACGATCATTTATCAATATCTAGTGAGCGAATATAGCTAAAGGGCGATCGCTCATTTTGCCGATTGAACATTCTATGATTCGACCTCAATTTAGTTATTTTAAAAGTAATTTATAAGTATAATGCTTCTTTGTAGTAAGTAATAGACATTTGATATGATTTTATTGTACGTTTGTAAAGACTTGGCAGGCGTGTAATTAGTTACATACATTTCTTTTCTTTTGCTTTATTGCTTTGTGACACGTAGCGGTATTCAAACAAGACAATTAATACTACCCAATTTTATTCTTTAGGTACACATTCTTGAACTCACTGTGATAGTTATTTACTTAACAAAGACTTACTGTAACGTTTGTGGCGGACTTGTGGTTTGACTTAGCAATGTTAGCTCATTGCGATTGTTAAGCAACGTGCAGCTCGACTGTTACTTGGATGGGTGGCCGAAAGTGGTATTTCTATCTGAGCGCTACCGTGCTTCGGACGGTATGTTAAATTGTCGGTCCCGGTTGTGTCAATCGTCAGTCCATTTCGGAGGCCTTTAGGCGGTCTTACCTACTCGAACTTACTCACTTTGGAAAGAGTGGTCTCTGCAGTTATACTTTACACTAAAAAGAGGTTATTATTTGTTTAAACGGGAACTTACGTACGACGGAGGCTACTGTTGAGAGTTCTCAACGCGTTTCGGTCACGTCCGGTGACCTTCATCAGGAGGTGGGTGAAGCGCTCGCGACAGCGCGGGGAGAGACGCTGAAACGTTTAAACAAATAATAATGACATAAACGTACGTTTCAATTAATAGTAAAACAGGTTATTTCAATTTAAAAGTAATATTGCTACGTTTTACATGAATTTATTTTTAAATTGTTCGTTATTTCAATGTTTACATAAAAATTGTTTATTTATCTTAATAAGAAACAACGAAAATTCTACTAACTATTATTAAAGTAAATATCATTATTACATACGTAAGATGCCTAATATTAGCTATTTAAATTTGTCAAACATTACCAATGAAAGTCAAAGTGAAAAATATTTGACTATTTATCAGATATTAGTTGATTTAACCTCAAGATCACAGTGTAATTGGTACAGTAGATTTGCTTTAAAGGAAAACCTTTTTATTGCTTAGTACTCTGTTTGCAGTGTAATGTCCCATATACGGTACGATTGTAAAATACATATTAAACATTTATCTGTTGAAAAATTCTGTGTATAAGAAACATTTTCAACCAATTTCTGTATACTTAACACTATTATTTTTTTGTTGCAGGTACGTTTGCACATCCATGTTAATTTACCACAAGGTACTTTGGTACAAAAATTACGAAAAAATCGCACCAAAGCGAATCTTTTTACAACAAGGTTGTATTGTACTGTAATTCATTAACATTACCTACTGCATTCACTTACGCTGCGTAACCAATTGTGAAAGTTAAAAAAATCACACGTTTATTCTAACAAGTAGGTAAGTATTTATCGATAGTATGTGAAGAAGATGCAAGGACATACACGTTTTTAATTGTATGTATAGGTATATTGGATTTCGCACCTCTTACATTATGTTTTAGTTTTGACAAGGTTATTTGCTTAATTTATTGGCAATACAACGTTTTTCTCGATGAGTTAATCATTTGAATGTATAAATTTTTACCAAAATAAGGTAAAATGTCAGTCACTTAGTAACGTGTGCAGTTAGAGTCAAGTGGGTTATCTTTTGTGCCGGAGCATTACTGTGGTGCTCCAGACCAGGACATGGCCCACTTGTCGTGCCCTCTGTGCCCCTTCCACATGCACCAAGGAAGACTTAATGAAAGTCTCAGATGCTGCCCTTCCGGACCGGACAAAAAAGGCCATTGACACGAAAGAAGATTTATTAAAACCTTCTATTTTGTGGGGAAGTGAACATTGAGACAAATATATATGGTACATACTCGTACATAGACAGACATACTTAAATTGTCTCTGGTCAATAATGTCTCAAACTTAGTTGTCTAAACTTTATTATTAAATACAACCAAACTACATATAACGCTAACCCTGATACCGCTAACGGGCCTTGATCGATAAAATGTGACATTAGCAGCCAATACGCCACAATTTCGCGCACAATTTAACTTGCCCGCTCTAATAACTAAACTGTGAATGCATTTCTATTTCCCCGTAATTATAACTTTGAAGGTTCTAGTGATGTATGCGGAATGGAAACTTTTATGTTTTAAGTTATTGCATGAAATAGGTATAATTTAAAACCTCTCACTTGCCGAATATGAAGTATGGGCGTCGGCTGAGAACTATCCTATTGCTCTGAAAACCATGCTTTGCCGCAGATTTATAATACCTCGGTTTTTCATGAACCCAGTCATTGTATACAGCACACAAATTTGAAAGCAGGGTAACCTAAGGGTCAAATACCTTTAGAAGACGACCATATGGAACATGACCGATCGTCTTTTGACTAGGGGGCTGTACTGTTAGGAAAACACTATACATATATATTACAACCATAGTACAGTAAAAAAAAAAAGTAAAGTATTAGCCTGTAATGTCCCACTTGTTGGGCAAAGGCCTCTCGTCTCACTGAAGATATCAGTACAGTGAGGAGGTTTCAGGCGTAATCACCACGCTTGCCTAATGCGGGTTGGTGATCTCAAACCCGAGCCATGTTTGAAAAGTAGGAGACATGTTTTCGCTCGACCTGGGAATTGAACCCGGGACCTCAGTCTTGGCAGGCGAGTGCACATACCACTAGACCACCGAGGCGTTATATAGTACAGTGTGGGTGAAAATATTTCGTGGTACTTTTGGACTGGCATCTCAACAGATCATTCCTATCCGGATCATGGATAATATAAAACCGTCATTTTTTATCAGTCATACATAAAAATAAGTACCTGTGTTGAAAGTGTAATATCAAGAGCCCAAAGCATTTTAATATTACGAGCCACTACTACCTGCGGTAGGTCATAAGGTCAGCATTGTATCAGACTTATTTCACGCTTTAATGCCCATAAAATAGTTTTGCATAACACACGCAACACTTAAAAACGTCTAATTTTAATTGATTTATAGCTAACAAGCTATCTATACGTCAACATGGAGACGTAACATCTTGTTCGAAAGGGCGTTAGGTCAAACTAAATTAATAATATCATTAATCATTGTTCGAAGTTTATTATTGACTGATTATTTTACAACTTTATTATGAAAACAAATAAGTATATCTTATATATAAAATTCTCGTGTCACAGTGTTCGTTCGCGTACTCCTCCGAAACGGCTTGACCGATTCTCATGAAATTTTGTGAGCATATTGAGTAGGTCTGAGAATCGGCCAACATCTATTTTTCATCCCGAAATTCCCGCGGGAACGGGTACAACGCGGGTGAAACCGCGAGGCGCAGCTAGTAATATTGTAAAAAGATGTACCTAGTAATCCTACTAATATTATAAGTTTGTGAGGATGTATGTATGTTTGTTGCTCTTTCACGTAAAAACTACTGAAGGGATTTGGATGAAACTTTACAGTAATATAGGTTATATATCAGAATAACACATGGGATATATTTTATCCCGAAATTCCCACGGGAACCGATACAACGCGGGTAACACTGCGGGGCGCTGCTAGTAATATAATAAAAAGGCTATTAAAATCACTTTTAGTTAGTACTTACTTACCTGCTTACCTAACTACGAATATGTACAGCTTTTGCCGAGCAGTGGAACATTACAGTGTAATATTTTAAAGAGCTTTTTTACAGAAGAGACCCTTAAATTTTAGTATTTACCTCATATATACACCGTTATAAAACAACCCCATAGCAAAACCATTTTTCTCTATAGAATTAATTTTCTATGTTTGGAAAACTGGCTTTTTTAGTTTACATTGTAAGACTTAAGAAAAAAAGATTGCACCAATGGATTTTTTTAATAAAAATGTTTAAAGCACTGTCTTTGAGTCGCTATAATATTTAATTTATAATGTAGGAATGTATTTTGCTATTGACTTACTTAATAACTAAGAGTGTTGGTGAAAATGAGTGAAAGTATACAAATATCTCTTAAAATATACGAAGAAAGTCCGCAAACTTATGATTTATATTATCTCAAGATAAATCAAAATACAAAATGAAACGGGTCTGTATCGCGTTAGATAATATAACGTATATTTCTAAAATTACGAACCCAACGTTATACACCAACATAGTACACAAGTCTAAGAAATCTATCCTGTTAAAGAGGTCAACTTTTTAGGTTTTTTTTATATGTTCAAGCTAACCTCGGGAATTAACCGACCGATTTGAATAATTCTTTTTATAATAGATATTCAATCATAGCCATATTCAACAGGAAGGTTACCGGCTATTTTTCATCCCAAAATTCCCATGGGAACGCGAGTAAAACCGCGGGGTGTTGTTAGTTCTTAATATTTATGACGTGATATCACAACATATTATCATTATTCATATTGTTGTTACTATTGAATAACAACCTATGGATGAACAGACCGACTTATAAATACCAATCAGTGATTCAGTAAGAATTGTGTAAAAAAATGATTTTTAGTAAACTTTCGAAACGATAACAATCAAAATAATATCATTATGTATCTTTAATCAAGAACATAACTGTAGAATTTAATCGATGTATCTAATGATCAAGCGATTGAAACTGGGACCGACTGCTTAACGTGGTCACGTGCGAAGCACGGTAGCGCTCAGATAGAAATATCACCACTATCGACCACCCATCCAAGTAGGAACCGAGTTGCGTATTGCTTAACAATCGCAACGAACTAACATCTCGTAGTCAAACTACTATAAATGTCTTCATTGCCTGTAATGTCCCACAGCTAGGCAAAGACCTCTCATCTCACTGAAGATATCAGTACAGTGAGGCGTATTCAGTAGAAACCGTGCTTCGGAGGGCACGTTAAGCCGTCGGTCCCGGTTACTTCTACGGATAGTAGTCGTTACATGAGCCATGTCAGAGGCCTTTGGCGGCTCAATAACTCTGACACAAGGATTGGTCAGGTTGACCATCCACTCGATGAAGAAGAAGTAGAAATATACTCGATCTTGTAAAACCTGCCTTACGACTGTTTCAAATTAATCATTACCTTTATTTTATGCTCTATTATGATCCACCACACGTAACATTAGATAATAATCCTTGAACCAAACTTCTTACGTAACAGTAAAAATGATAATTTGGTAATTTTATCATCGTTTTCATACAGATCGTGTGAATAGATTGACCGTGAACAATACCAAATTGACATAGATTGAGGGATAGATTGAGGGATAGATTGAAAGATAGTTTATTGATGTGTGGGCTAAAGTTTTTGAATATTAGAAAATTAGCCTGTAGCTATGGGACAGTCGTGGATTTAATTTATCGGCTTCGTAGGCGTCTATAAAACGTTTTAAAGACTTTTATTGGTTGTAATATCCGGAAAGATTAATAGCCTAGTAAGTTATTATAAGTAGGAACGTCGCCAGTTCTAGCGTTGCAGTTTTGAGACCATTTAAAGGCCTCCGACATGACGCGATATGACGTCATGATTATTCAATGACGTTGTTTTAAAAATAAATTTAACTACCTATTTATGTATATGAATTTATTATACGAGGCAGTTAATTTAGTTAGTACACTGTAATTAAGATAGTGAATGGGATAATTAATGTAAATAATGATTAATCGAAAAGTGAATCACGATCAATGAAAAAGAAACCACATAAATAGTTATGTAGCTTTTACTTATTGTTTTTGGATTTAATTGGTTAAACTAAGTAATAATAATAGGTATTTTTCAATATCTATACATATAAAAATCAATCGTGGTTCGTTAGTCTCGCTAAAACTCAAGAACGGCTGGGCCGATTTATATGATTTTGGTTTGAAATGTTTGTCGTAATCCAGGGAAGGTTTGAACGGTAAGCATTGACTGAATAAATGCGGGTGATACTGTAGGGCACAGCTAGTCTATAATATAAAAATGAATCGCTGAATCTGTTCCTAAGCGCATAACTTCAGAACGACTGCACCAAATTTGATGATTCTTTTTTAATGTGTTCCTTATTGTCAGGACAAGGTTTTTATATGAGAAAAATAAGGAATAAAAATCTCAAAATTCCCACGAGAACGGGGGCGCTGCGGGTGTAACCGCGGGGCACAGCTAGTTTTTAATAAAAAGGCAGATGTTAGGAGATTGATACTTAAATCTTTTAATAGGGACTTAATAATCTCTAAGATATATCTTCCTTAGTACATATCCTCCCTATATCTTCTTTATTACATGTAACGTTTTAAATTGAGCATTGATATATTGAGCTTGAAAGACCATTGCCCGCAATGGGACATAACAGGCAATACTTTTCTATGCTTCACTAAAAGTAAAAGGTTGTATCGTTAGACCACATCGGAGGCCTTTAGGCGGTCTAAAAACTCCGACACCAGGAATGACCACTCACTCGAAATGACTGAATTACCAACTCTGACGTCAGATTTTTACTTAAACATCAATAATCATACACCTGTTTTAATTTCCGTATAATAAAATAATATGTTCTCCTTCATATAACAACGATGTTAATATTTATTATCACTTGTTCTATTTGCTATTCAGTGTAATGTTCTTTATGTATTCTTTAATCATTTTCACTGATAAATTACTTTTCGGCGTAATGTTGTAAACATGCGGAGTTGCATAGAAAAAGTAATCACTATTTTTGGAAATCTACAATTATAATTTTATTTATTAATGTTTAGGATTAAGTCTAGACACCTTTAATCCTAACTAATATTATAAATGCGAAAGTATCTCTGTCTGTCTGTTTGTTACGCTTTCACGCCAAAACTACTGAACCGATTTGAATGAAATTTGGTACACAGTTAGTCCAGAGCCTGAGAAAAGACATAGGCTACTTTTTATCGCGAAATTCCTGCGGAAACTGGTACAACGCGGGTGAAACCGCGAGGCGCTGCTAGTCATGTTATAACCGTGACTTTTAACGTTTTTAATAGGCTCTCTTATAAATCATTTCTAAATCATACCAATTATGGGTAAGTGTTTCTTATAGATATATTACAAAATATCTATTGCACTAACCAAGATTGAGTTAAGTTTTAAATTGAAACTTTTTAGCATAAAAGCGAAGTGTATCCTTAAACGTGGTTTCAATTCAAAATTAGTAGTGTTCCCTTAAACCTAAGAAACCAAAAAGTTAATTTAAATAAAATGCACTTACTTCGTTATCCTTTTCGAGGTGCTGCTTTCAAAAAAGGTATCACAATCAATCTCCAAACCAGAACAAGAACGAACTGTTTTCCTTTCAAAAAATCAGCCCAGATTTAAACGGGGTTGTCTGGTCCGATTTTTAAACTCTCCTTTCACCAAAATGCTATAAAACGATACATTTAACGTTAAGTATTTAAAACTAATTGATCTAGAACTACATATACTTTTATCAACACCTGAATACTTTCTCCATTGAGTGAAAGGCGTACTTTCATAAACGTATATAAATACCTATTTGTATGTGATTATTGTTTGGGACCAATTATAATGTTGTATTAAATATAATGTACCTTCCTGACCTGCTATGTTTAGTAGTCAAGTCGTGAAGACGTATTTAAATTAGCTGGTTCGATTTCGGGATTCGATTGGACCTGTATATGTTTGTGAAAGTGGCTTGTGGATCTAATTGCAGTCTTGACTATGATAAGGCTCTCAGGACAAGGGAGGATTGGGGAGGATCCTAGCGTTGAGACCTTCATTCATCGACCAGATATGTGAAATATTCAACCAAAAATCTATTGCACACTAATACCTTAGTAACATTTTCAATAAATTACCATAACAGTTTGTAAAACGTCTATAATTACGATTATTGGGTACTTTTAAATAGGTCATTATAATCCATTAACATTTATATTAGGTGACTCAATACTATGATATTAAAATAAATTAATTTCATATTCATGTTAATGAGACTAATGATACCAATAAATCTAATTTATGAGGTGGACAAAGGTATTCAAGGCGTGAGAGTTGCATTGGCCTATGTTATCTGATTATGTTCTGATGCCATCAGCTAAAGCATTTACTCGTATAATGTTTGACAAGTACTTTTTCTGGCTTAGTTATTACTAGCACCGCCCCGCGGTTTTACCCACGTTGTGCCCGTTCCCGTGGGATTTTCGGGAATTTTTTTACATAAAAATTTTCCTCTTGAATCACCCTACCTATTACAAAAAACCGCATCAAAATCCGTTGCGTAATTTTAAAGATTTAAGCATACAGACAAACAAACAAACAGACGCGACTTTGTTTTATACTATGTAGTGATTGATCAAGTTTTAGCAGCAGCAGGAACATTAGGTATAAACGCCTCAGTTCAACTCTAGAGTTTCACCTATTTAATTTATGAAACAATCTATTCCAAAATTCATTCAGTGAAGCGGAGTGGAGCTGTGCGGTGCTTAACTGACCAATTATAATGCATTACGGAAAAAAATCCAAAATGTCTAGAAAGGTAAAGAAAATGTTTATTAAATCATATATTTGGAGTATAGGTTTGTATGGATGTGAGACGTGGACGATGACTAAGCGGGATAGAGAGAGGTTGGATGCATTTGAGATGTGGTGTTGGCGTAGGATGGAAAGTATTAGTTGGAAGGAAAGAATGACAAATGAAGAAGTAATAGAATTGGTGAGAGAGAGTGGGAAGATGATAGGACATCTCATACGATAATGACAGATATATAAACAATATCATGGAAGGTAAAGTTGAAGGAAAGCGAGATAGGGGAAGGCCTAGAATCAGTTACATGAGTCAGATTAAAGAAAAAGTGTCTGTCATGTCTTATAGAGATGTGAAGGAACTTGCACTGAATAGGAATAGATGGAGACGTCTGCATCGGACTCACCGACAAGAGGCTTACTGTTATTATGATGATGAAGTAATCTATATAATATTACTGACTACGTAGCATATAAACAGCTTTATAAATTCGCTTAATTCACTTAATAGTAAGCAAAACAACCGTATACTCGTACTTTGCAGAAGCAAGAGCCAAGTAGTCCTACAAACAAATATAAGTAAAAAGACCAAGCTGAGGTCAAGCACAGTTATCAGATCCTACTCAAACGCAAGACCTATAACATTTCCATACATGTCGCCTGTAACTTGAATAACTAGTCAAATTACGAGAGCTGCCGTAACAGAGCCAAACACTTTCTAAACAAGATTTTATGTAAGGGTATAAACATTGTTATTACTAGCTTGTAGATATTTCGTTGTTTCAACTAAGGCAGTTTGTATGCTGTTATTTATACTGCTTTTATATAAATCTATCTATATATATAAAATTCAAAGTCCTGACTGACTGATAATCAACGCACAGCCTCAACCGCTACACCTAGAAACATGAAATTTGGCAGGAACGTTCTTCAAGTGACGTAAGTGCACACTAAGAAAGGATTGTCGAAAATTCCTACGGGAACGGGCTCAATGCGGGCAAAGCCGCGGGGCGCTGCTAGTATTAAATAAAAAAGACTTGCCGTATTCAGATGATTGCCTTTCACAGAAGATACTTTATTGCGCTTTTAATTAACATTAAGAAGTATAGGTTAGATAAAGAAAGGTTAATAGTTAGCTGTCTGTCTGGAAATTAAAGACATGAGATGAAGTTTTCCATTTGAGAAAATAATATTTATTACATATGTTACGCCAAAGCGGGAATCGTAAAATCTAGAAAGTTATGATGCACTTGGAATTTTATGTTCCATAAATGGAAGTGCATTTTATTTTTTTAACTCTTGTTGTTAGTTAAAAAAACACTTAATAATCAAAATTTTTACTTCTTATATAAAATAGGTACTTGAAAAAAGCAGAAATGTTTCTAACTAAGGTCAAGTTTCTAATTGTCTTGATCATTTGCAAACAAAATGTATCTTACAAAACAGAACCTGACCCATAACCTACCCTTTGAACAAAAGCCAGTCAATTTTAACATATTTCAAAACTCAAAAGATTGAATAATCGTTGCGTGTTAGTTATTACTTGTAAGCATCAGGTTATCTATATAATCGGTCGGGTGAGATGGTTATCATTAGGTATGTCTATTGTTTGAATGTCAAGTTATTTAATATTAAATAACCATATACTTTATGACTTAGTAAATTATAGTTCTTAAATGAAATGGCGGCCTAGGAAACGCTGGAGGGACGACATTGTCTGCTTCGACAGCGAGTGGTGGGAGACCGCGAAGGACAGGGAGAGATGGAAGAGTTTGGGGGAGACCTTTGCCCAGCTGTGGGACGATATAGGTTAAGGAAAAAAAAATGAAATGTACAGACATTTTGTAAATGATATTACCGATATACTTATACGTTTTTAATCATTAAGACATTTGATATTGTTCTAATATCTACACTCGAGAGACAAGTAACGACACTTCGCTTTTATTTAACATTTTACCTAATGTTTTGTCCCCTTTACAGGAACCGTGCTTACAGAAGACTGACGTGATAATTGAATGTATCCGTAACATTGCACACTTTTCATTTTGAATTGAAACACGTAGATAGTCAATCAACACGTTGTGTTCGCTTAAACTAAAAAAACAGTATATTTTCCTTCTGTCAAGGGGAATCTGTTCTGATAACGAGGCTATCACGTGACGTTCCTATAGACAGCAAAGTACAATGCTACACGATTGTCATTTGTTTAGTATAGTCTAGATTTATTTTAAACGACAAATATTAGTCTTACTTAGCACACATCAACAACTAATAAAAGCCAACAATAACCAGTAAAAATCTATTCAATCTAATATCACGGTAATATAATTGCCGTGCTAAAACATCTATAATCCTTTCCATCCAAACAGACAACTATTTTACCTACCTCCCATTCAATACGGAATGCTTTCAAACACGCGAACACGGCATGTTCACTCTCACTACTAGTCAAACTCTCCACTCTCTATTAGTCAATATCATTGGCCATTGTTAAAATAAACAGAAATTGTGAAGCTGTATCATATTGTATGCATTTTGTGCGTGAATGCGGTATTCTAACCGTGAAATTGTGCGTGGAGAATTGAGGACATGTTGTAATGTGAAGTTTAAAGTCTTTTATGCGTATTTTTTGCTCGAGTTTAGCGAATGTTTTGTGTTGAAAATTTGGTATAAATTTGGCCGTAGAGTTTTTTTCTTTGTAGGTTTGTTTTTTAAAATAAGTAAATTTAAGTAGGTTAGTGGTCAACCTTTGAGTTTAAGTTATTAAACCGCCCAAAAAAAAAACTAACAACTGTGCTGGGTTATTTGTTAAAACGGGAACTTACGTACGACGGAGGTTACTGTTGAGTGTCCCTCAACACGTTTCGGTCACATTCCGTTTTAACAAATAATTATGACATCAACGTAAGTAAAATAACTGGGCTGGGACCGATTTTTTCATTCTGATTCCATTACTGTTTCGGATAAAATCTTGAACTTTTATTAAACTTAAACAATGAATCTAGTACAATAAAAAGTTTACTTTTATCATCACAATTACTTGCACAAGTCTCTTCATTGTCACTTTTTAACGAGACTATTCTCACAATAAAATTCTACCAACGTGACCTAAGTCTAAACTAAACTCAAAAGGGAAATGGTGATAGTTTATTGTACACATTCACACACACGATAGACAATGGTTAACGGTGAAACTGAGAGAAATGCCATTTACAATTAATGGGATTAATTAGATCAAACACTCATTGGTAGAGTGATGGGAGAAATCAATGAAAGTATGGGTACGATTGATGAATGAAATGAAGATGAAAATGATAGGCAAACGTAGGTACTAATATTGTTATTTTCAGCCTTACTTGTCCCACTGCAGGACAAAGGCCTTCAGGGTAGGAAGGCCTTTCCATTTTTTTCTATTGAGTAACTAATAATATACATATAGGTACTAATAGAGTAACTAATTAAAGTATTTTGAATTGAAACTACGTTTACAGATATACTTCGCTTTTATTTCACACTACCTTGTGCCCTTCGGTTTCATCCGCATCTATTCCGTCACTGCTTACCGTTTAAACCTTCCCTGGATTACGATAAACATTTGAAAACCAGAATTACCTAAATCGGTCTAGCTGTTCTCGAGTTTTAGCGAGACTAACGAAACACGATTGATTTTTAAATATATAAAATTTTTATCTGACGTTAAGAAATCAGTAATTTTTCGAATATTGGTTTTTGAGAGCAGTGGCACTAAATTTTAGGCATCTTTTATATTTTTCCTTGTAATAAATGAGTGTTTACTTTCTGATACAATTCCTGCATCCAAATGTAGTTTATATTTGGTAGTAACTGTCTTATGGTAAACGCAAAGATCTTTTTATTGCAATTCATATTGTTTAAACTTTCACAATAAAAACTCATCACATTTTATGACTGCTTTTACTTATTATGTTATTTAAAAAATTCAAGTGGATGTTTTAAAGAGCATACTAAAATTATTTGAGGATAATTTTAAAGAAAAAAGAAATACTGCGAAAAATGTTAAAGGAAAGTAGGTCAACAATTTTAATAAGATGTTTTAAATCAAATCGGAATTTAGTTTATGGTAAAATATATCTATAAACAGCTCTCACTTTCAAGATTTAACGAAAACTTGAATTTAAATGAATATATTATGAGTTGTTGATACAAATTGTTGGCTTTCAAACTAGAACCGAGGGCCTTGACCGAGTGGTCAATGTTTTACGTGTGGCTCATGTGAGTGATACCGATGAGTGGGAATATTGTTTATATCGGATTTGGACTATTATAAAGTACTAGCAGCGCCCCGCGGTTTTACCCGCGTTGTGTCCATTCCTGTGGGAATTTGGGGATGAAAAATTGCCTATATTACTCGTGGATAATGTAGCTTTCGAATGGTGAAAGAATTTTTAAAAACGGTTCAGTAGTTTTTGAGCCTATTTATTACAACCAAACAAACAAAGTTTTCCTCTTTATAATATTAGTGTAGATTGGTTTCTTAGGCGAATATTAATTATTTTGAATTGTAACTACAATTACGGGCAGAGTATCTTTTAAATTAGTTGTTAATGTACTTTTTCAAACTATAACCAGTATATAATATGGTAATTTTCATCTAAATCCGTACTATTTTTTATTGGAAATACGTTTATTAGTATATTTAATTGAAATTAGTTTTTAATGTATTTTTTTAAACTGAAATCTATAACTATGCAAATTTTCATCTAAATCCTTTGAGAAGATATAAAACTCTATCGTCATCATCATTTATATTTATAATATGGGATTTATTTTATCTCCATTGACACGAAATCTGTTCTTGAACTTATGCAGAAAAGTTAAATAATTCATATATAATTATTAACATAATATTTCTACAACAATACGATTTCAACATAGTTGAAACTAAATTAATAAACATTTTCCTACACCCAACCACAGAAACCTTTACCAAACTACTTTCTGCGTATTCTATCGATACGAATTGGAATGCAAAGTGTACTTAAGTAGTTACTTGAAGTACGAAGTAGGCTACATCAAGTAATCATCATTGAAGTCAGTGGCACGCTCGGAACACAAGCAAAAAGAGATGACTGGCGTCCATTAGCAATTGATGCCACTTGAAAGTATAGAACTATGTTAAGTAATGCCCTTGAATGTTTATCAGCTGAAATCGTGTAGTGCATTTTAATTCTTAGATGAATACAGATTTGCCACACGTTTCGCTGTAGCTTATAACTAACAGAGATGATTGTATTTGAGTGATTTTTTATCAAAAAACTATGCTCTTTTGTTACGTTTGATATCAAAACATAGCATAGTAACGTAGCTGGTTCTAACTGAAAATAAAATTAGACTAATGATTTCTCGGACTTTTGTTGTGCACTAGGATTCCAAATTAGTATAGGGGTTGAAGAAGATTGTCAAAATTCAGAAGACCTGTATGTGTTTTAATGATAGATAGGTACATGTTTTAAACATTAATAAGTTTGCGTTAAGAACATCAATGACGTCACCAAAAATTACGCCAGTAGTGAAACTTAACACTATTTCAAGTCGCTCGTAAACGCGTTGATGTCTTTTGTATGATCAAACTCTAATTGATTACGTTCTCTCTCAGGACCTTGTCGTTTGACTACTAAATGCTGATATTATCTGTTGAAATATCTCGCATATTAAAATAGAAACATTTAGGATAGAATTATAAACGTTGACGAGTGATTATATTAAAATATTTTATATTGGCACCTGAAATACAAAAAAATAAAAATCTGAAATATTGCATTAGTCCCAATGTCAGATTTATAATGAATCTTAAATAAAAAAAATAAAAGGCCTTTGGCGGCTCAATAACTCTGACACCAGGATTGGTCAAGTTGATCATCCACTCGATGAAGAAGAAGAAAAATCATTTGATAAATATGTGATGTAAGAAATTCCCAACCGTAATTTTAATGAATAAATTAAATATTACACAAACATAAACATCACTGATTAACTCGTGTTAATTTACATAAGTACTTTACATAGGTAGTACATTATTCTTTATGAAACTGTGGTAACAATCGACTTTGAACTATTTCCTCCGGCGCCCACGTATGGCTTCAGAAGCCGCTCTACCGAAGTATAGGAAGTGAAAACGAATTATTTAACGTTAGCGGACGTACGAGGCTGTTCAATAGCCTTCAAAGTACGCTTGCGAAACTCTGTTTCAAGTATATTTTGTAAGTGTAACAGATGGTTTTTTATTTTATATTAATTATATGGAAATCGCTCACTCGATAGAGTGCGGATATTGCATACTGATATCTTCAGTGAGATGAGAGGAAAACCCAGCAATGTTACAATGGGATGTTACAATTATTCACTTTACTTTGGTCTAGTGGTATGAGCGCTCGCCTGCCAAGACCGAGGACCCAGGTTGATTTTTTTTTTCTACTTTTCAAATATGGCTCAGGTTTGAGATCACCAACCCGCATTTGGCAAGCGTGGTGATTATGCCTAATCCTCCTCACTGTACTGATATCTTCAGTGAGGTGGCCTTTGCCCAGCAGTGGGACATTACAGGCTCCTATTTTTTTTTTACTTTACCTTTACTTTATATCTAACAGCTTTAATTACAAGCAAGTTAAGAGCTACTGCTAGTAAACTGGTTCAGTATAACTATTTTTAAAAGCTATTTAGCATTAACTACCCTGGCGAGTTTGCTGGCAGATACTGAATAAGCTTAAGCGATATAACGGGCCGTAAAATTCACTGCAGGGCACATCTACATCAAACTGGTACTTTCAACATTCTACAGGCCTATTAAATTAAAACTCCAAAACTGTATCTATTACCTTAATAATAACGATTTTACGATATTTATCTTAACACATAACGCAATTCACACGAGAATAAACACCTTTAATTACATCGCTACTGGTTTACGATCAATGTCATTTGACGTAACATAGTATTAATTGACACAAGTATATAAGTACCACTTTTCCACGTTACTAAAAAATAAGGACATTATGTATTTGAGGTCAGTTACCAATTAGGCAGAGTAACTTGTCGTCCGAATATTATAAAGAGTGGTAAAGTTTGTGAGGCTGTACGTTCGTTGCTCTTTCACACAAAATATTGAACTGATTTGGATGAAATTTTACAGTAATATAGGTTATACGTTAGAATAAAACATGGGATATATTTTATCCTGAAAGTCCCGCGGGATCGGGTATAATACGGGTAAGACTGTGTGGTGCTATTATTATAAACGCAAAATATTGTGAGCATTGGTAGGTGTTTCTATGGGTATCCTGTCATGCAGACTTCTAAACGGATTGTATTCAAATATGAACCTTAAAGTAGAAGAAATAAGGAAATTAGGGAAATGTTTACTTTGTAGTGAAATATGACCTTTAATTAATAGAAGAAATAGGGAAATGGGGTAAATAGGGAAATGTTTACTTCCACCACTATAAATAATGTCAGTACAAGGAAGTTAAGGTGTAGTTTATCACCTAATACAAAAAAAAACTAAGTGTATTTCCTTATACTAAATGAAACGGGTCTGTATCGCGTTAGATAATTAAACGTATTTACTAAAATACGTACCCGACGTTTCGAGCGGATTACACCGCTCGTGGTCACGGGAGAACTGGCTGGAGAGGCGAATATTCACTGCACAATATTGTTTTTTCCAATTACCCGCACAAACTACCCGCACTTAATGTTTATCATCAAAATTATTAGTCATTAAGTTGGCGACACACCACGCTCACTACATCCGAATTTTCGGTCAATTTTTTGTGTTGCCTACGACCATTAATTACCGGATTCCACATAGACGAGAGCTTAAAACCACTTTCCCGGTTGAAATTCAAGTGTTTTTTGATTTCCACCGCTTCACGAACAATCCTGGAGTAGTAATGTCGTTCCGTGGAAAGGATTTTCGGCGCATGCAACTCAATCCAATGGTTTGGTCCTGATGATAATAAATGGTCGGCAATCGCGGACTTTTCGACCTGGCGGTTTTTGACCGCTGCGATATGTTCTCTGACCCTCTCCGCTATCGTGCGCTTGGTCTGTCCAATGTATGAACTACCGCAGCTACAGTCAATTTTATAGACGCCTGGAGTCTGGTAAGGGATCGTGTCCTTCGGTGACCTCACTTGCTGTGCTATTTTCGACAAAGGAGTAAATATGGTGTCTATAGAATACGATTTTAAAATCGAACCAATCTTGTCTGTTACTCCTTTGATGTATGGCAAAAAAGCGGGCTGCCTGACAACACTCGTTGCCCTTCCCTTAGATTTCCTCCTCGAATGTGGTCTCCCAACGCTGTATCCATTGTTCTTCATAACCTTACTCACGTGAGCTAGTTCCTCATCTAAAAACTCCGGGTCGCACAACGCGTAAGCCCTGTTTATTAGAGATGTCTGCACGGAGCGAAGGTGTCGGGGATGATGATGAGAAGACGCGTTGAGGTACTTATCGGTGTGTGTGGGTTTTCTATAGACGGTGTGTTTGAGGGATCCATCTGGTTGCACCATAATCTTGACATCCAAGAAGGGCAATGTTCTGTCTCTCTCAACCTCGTAGGTGAAGTTGAGGTTAGTGTGAATGGCATTTAAATGTATAAGAAACTGTTCGATTTCTGGTATGTTACCTTTCATGACACAAAATACATCATCGACAAAACGTTTCCATAGTCGCACTCCATATGCCTGGAAATTTATCAGCGTTTCGACGTGTTCCATCCAAATATTGGCCATGACCGGTGCCAAAGGGCTACCCATAGCAACACCATCGATTTGGAGGTAGTATTTGCCTTTATATAGAAGATAACTCCCCTCTAAACAGTTTCGTATAACTGTCATGTACCCTTCTGGCATGTTATTGTCTGCAAGTTTTTTCCTGATGACATCTAAGCAGTCTCCGACCGGAACATTGGTGAAAAGGGACTCCACATCAAAACTCACCATGACCTGTGATGGTTCCAGTTTGCAACTGTCCAGGATCTCTATAAAATGGCGCGAATCCTTCACAAAAGATGAAGTAGTCCCCACGAGAGGCCGCAGTACTGACGCAACGTGTTTGGCCAAGTAGTAACTGGGTGAGTCAATCTGACTCACTATTGGTCTCAGTGGAACGTTGGTTTTATGTACCTTTGGCAGTCCATATAGTTTCGGCGGTTGCACGATTTTCGGCTTGTACAGGTACTGAAACTCCTCCTCTGTAAAAAGATTCTGATTGTCCCTAATGACAGCACGCCCCTCTTTGTGACTCTCGCAGTCGGGTTGTATGATACTTGTTTGTAAACGTTACCGTCATTCAACAGTGCCTGCATTTTAAAGTCATAGTCCTTCGAGTTCATGACGACGGTGGCGTTACCTTTATCGGCCTTAAGAACGAGGACGTCTTCGTTATCTCTCAAGATCTTAAGTGCTGTACGCTCTTCCGCCGTAATATTACTCTTTGGTACCTTTGATTTCCGTAAGCTGACTGCTACATCCTGCCTGAGGGTATCAGCGTCGGCAGCGGGTACTTTGTTTCGGATTATGGCCTCTTCTATGCTGCTAATGACGGTTTCGTAAGGTATATTTTTGGGGGTAGTGGCAAAATTTAAACCTTTTGATAAAACCCTATGAGTCACAGTGTCCAGGTCTGTATCCGAGATGTTAATTACACTGTTGCTTTGCTCAGACGGTATCCTCGATTTGTTACTTCGTTTTAATAACCTGTCGAACTTCCGGTCATGTCTTCTTTCGCTTCTTTCAAAAATACGACTCACTTGCTCGAACGTTATTCGGTCACAAAAATCAAAGTCATCGCGAGACAACACCGCACTACACTCACAATGCAATTGGAACAAACTACGCTGTACACCGTCCAACTCACAATAATTGTTACGGATAATCTGTTTTAACAGTCGAACACTCGCATGCCGTAGAATTTCACTCGAATGTGCAATGTCACTACGCGGTTTTATACGAACACATGTAGGTAATAAGTCCCAATCGCGACATTTTGTTAAAAATGTCAACGATGTTTCCAAGCACACTTTTTTCCTTCGAAGAAATTCAAGTTGACGAATTTTATTTGCAATTTCCGGCCCGTATCGGTTTGCCAACAAACTTTTTAAACTCACACGATTTGCACTCATTATACTAAATGAAACGGGTCTGTATCGCGTTAGATAATTAAACGTATTTACTAAAATACGTACCCGACGTTTCGAGCGGATTACACCGCTCGTGGTCACGGGAGAACTGGCTGGAGAGGCGAATATTCACTGCACAATATTGTTTTTTCCAATTACCCGCACAAACTACCCGCACTTAATGTTTATCATCAAAATTATTAGTCATTAAGTTGGCGACACACCACGCTCACTACATCCGAATTTTCGGTCAATTTTTTGTGTTGCCTACGACCATTAATTACCGGATTCCACATAGACGAGAGCTTAAAACCACTTTCCCGGTTGAAATTCAAGTGTTTTTTGATTTCCACCGCTTCACGAACAATCCTGGAGTAGTAATGTCGTTCCGTGGAAAGGATTTTCGGCGCATGCAACTCAATCCAATGGTTTGGTCCTGATGATAATAAATGGTCGGCAATCGCGGACTTTTCGACCTGGCGGTTTTTGACCGCTGCGATATGTTCTCTGACCCTCTCCGCTATCGTGCGCTTGGTCTGTCCAATGTATGAACTACCGCAGCTACAGTCAATTTTATAGACGCCTGGAGTCTGGTAAGGGATCGTGTCCTTCGGTGACCTCACTTGCTGTGCTATTTTCGACAAAGGAGTAAATATGGTGTCTATAGAATACGATTTTAAAATCGAACCAATCTTGTCTGTTACTCCTTTGATGTATGGCAAAAAAAAAATTTCCACTAACCTCAACTTCACCTACGAGGTTGAGAGAGACAGAACATTGCCCTTCTTGGATGTCAAGATTATGGTGCAACCAGATGGATCCCTCAAACACACCGTCTATAGAAAACCCACACACACCGATAAGTACCTCAACGCGTCTTCTCATCATCATCCCCGACACCTTCGCTCCGTGCAGACATCTCTAATAAACAGGGCTTACGCGTTGTGCGACCCGGAGTTTTTAGATGAGGAACTAGCTCACGTGAGTAAGGTTATGAAGAACAATGGATACAGCGTTGGGAGACCACATTCGAGGAGGAAATCTAAGGGAAGGGCAACGAGTGTTGTCAGGCAGCCCGCTTTTTTGCCATACATCAAAGGAGTAACAGACAAGATTGGTTCGATTTTAAAATCGTATTCTATAGACACCATATTTACTCCTTTGTCGAAAATAGCACAGCAAGTGAGGTCACCGAAGGACACGATCCCTTACCAGACTCCAGGCGTCTATAAAATTGACTGTAGCTGCGGTAGTTCATACATTGGACAGACCAAGCGCACGATAGCGGAGAGGGTCAGAGAACATATCGCAGCGGTCAAAAACCGCCAGGTCGAAAAGTCCGCGATTGCCGACCATTTATTATCATCAGGACCAAACCATTGGATTGAGTTGCATGCGCCGAAAATCCTTTCCACGGAACGACATTACTACTCCAGGATTGTTCGTGAAGCGGTGGAAATCAAAAAACACTTGAATTTCAACCGGGAAAGTGGTTTTAAGCTCTCGTCTATGTGGAATCCGGTAATTAATGGTCGTAGGCAACACAAAAAATTGACCGAAAATTCGGATGTAGTGAGCGTGGTGTGTCGCCAACTTAATGACTAATAATTTTGATGATAAACATTAAGTGCGGGTAGTTTGTGCGGGTAATTGGAAAAAACAATATTGTGCAGTGAATATTCGCCTCTCCAGCCAGTTCTCCCGTGACCACGAGCGGTGTAATCCGCTCGAAACGTCGGGTACGTATTTTAGTAAATACGTTTAATTATCTAACGCGATACAGACCCGTTTCATTTAGTATAATGAGTGCAAATCGTGTGAGTTTAAAAAGTTTGTAAGTGTATTTCCGCCCTTAAATTAGCAATAGATTTAAGTAGGTAACATATAGGTAACATAATATTAAGAAACCATTATGTATAATTCTAATCTTTTTTTGCTTTTATAATTAACCGGATGAAATACAACAGACGTCAAAACCCATGCTAATTCAATTACATACAACACCATATTATTAAAGAAACATTACTTAAGTGTCCATGAATATTGTATGATCACGTTAACTTTGTACATTCGAATATCGATTAATATCAGATTGCCTTGGTTCGAACTTAGTGTAATGCAATGGTGATTTATGGCTATCTATTTTTTAGTTATGCGGATTATATTTTACAATCTATTTCTTTTGGATTGGCACAAAATGTGGTTAAATGTCGTCAATTTTCCAGCTGAAGACGATTGCTTCTGAAGAGAAAAAAGGTTTAGAGATAAGGTAATAATGAAATAAAATTACTAAACCTTTTTCCTCTTCAGGAGCAATCGTCTTCGGCTGGAAAATTGACGATATTGGTCCACATTTTGTGCCAATCCAAAAGAAATAGAGTATAGGGACTATTAGTTTTTTCAATGTCTAACTAGGTATTGCTAGTAAACCTAATCTAGTAAAAAAAGATTTATTATAAACCATTTACTTAATTTTAATAAATACGTACAGCTTTATTTTACAACATTACCAAATGATTTGACAAAATATTTAATTTATTCCTAGACTTTGCTAAGACTAATAACTTCATGTTAACAAAGTCTTCAATTAAAATGCAACGTTCTGTATTCCACACTTTCATTTACATTACAAATGAAACTAACAATGGATGCTACAATGTTGAACACCGTTTCTTACTGTACCCGCACTATCTCTCTATTAAAAGAAGAATTTATTGTTCAATTTATTCTCTTTTGCAATACTCCTTGTTACTTTTACTTATCATTCAACACTAGTGATGCTCCGCGATTTGAAATGAAAATGCGCATAATAATATAAAATCTATACTAATTTTATAAAAGGATTTTAAAAAGAAATGTGTTTGTTTGTATGTTTGGGCTTATCTCAGGAATTATCAGTCTGATTCGAATCATTATTTTTGTAAAGTTTTTTTTTCCGTAATCCCGTAATTCCCACAGGAACAGGCACAACGCAGGTAAAACCGTGGGGCGGTGCTAGTAGGATATAAACTGTTTCCATAGGAATTAAATACCTCATATTCATCTCTTATTTATTAAATGTTTACCAAGAAATAGCTTAAATAATCCAGTGGCTTAGAAGCGAAAGTGGAACAAACATACAGAGTAATCTCTCATTATAAGCATGAATTTTGAAATAAGTGTTAAATCGAAGAAAGATTTCAAATACTAATAACCTATCTCTCTATCTCCTAACGATGCCTCAACATTGTAAAGCTTGTGTAATAGAATAGATTTATGTACAGTAAACATACATGTTTACAGTCACTTACAAAAGCTTCTCAGTTCGCGTATTGTGCTTAAAAGCTTGCAATTTCCTTACGTCTATTAGTATTGGCATACATTGTATGTTTTACATTCACATTACATAATTATTCAACTTTATTACATACAACAAAGTAAATAAGTTAAGGCCTGTAAGATTCCATTTCAAAGTGAAAATCATAAACATTTCACTGGCTATAATTGGTTATATCCGGTTGTTTCAATTGTGAGGTCATGTCGGAAGGCTTAAGGCGGTCCAAAAATTCCGAAATCAGGGTTGGTCAATAACCTACTCGAAGTAAACTACTTACTTAAAAACTTATTTACCTTCGACTGAAAGTATTCTATTTTTAATTCCAAACACTTTTGATAGTCATTTTCAAAAATCTTAATAAACATAATGCATACCATATCATCTCTTTGTGTGCGATGCAACATACTTCGTACATACATAGATACATATACAAATATATTTTGATACGGTGTAAGTATTATGCAATTTCATAATACTTACACCAAATATTCATGTTTTCATTGAAAAAACAAACTTGATCTCAACACCTTTGTATTGTAATATTAAAAATAAATTATAATATATCGAAAACTACTTAAAACAGCCTTTTTACATTACCCAAGGATCGTTACAAAATACTTGATGTATTTCAGTGTTAACACTTTGTAAAACTAACCTTTGAACTAATACAAACTGAGGTTTCATAACGCTATTTATTTGGAAATCGAATAGATTTGCAGGTTTTTTTTGCTCATTGTGTTTGTACCGTTTCGTTATTGTATTTGTAATAAAACGTAACTCATTTTATAGCATAAATTGGCATCTATATGCTTTACAAATGTCTTATAATCTGGTGCTTTTAGTCACTTTTTGAGACTTAATATTAGGTTTAAAGATTAATATTTCGTAATCCTTAGTTGTACTGGTATGTAAAAGTTTTTATAGACGGTGTACGAGTATATAATGAATGGCTTTCTATAGTGTTGCAAGTAAATAAATACCTTTGGTCTCTAAAATAGTTCAAAAATGGTTTTTCATATCCCTAATTCCTCTTTAAATAATAGAAAGTATTACTTCTAACCTGTCCAATTTCAGGGTAAAAGGTTCTCACCGAAGATATCATCATCAGTAGTTACCAGATTACGTGTTATTACTAAGAAAAAATAGCGTTATCCCCACGCTTGCCTAATAACACATGAACGAAGAAATTAGTCCATGCACCCATACACTAATTAATAAAGACCTTAAGAGCCACACACAGTGCAAAGATCTAAAACAATTACACCATCTCACAAGCTTAATAACATAATTACAGCACTATTATAAAATTAGTCACCATTAACAATATAATAAGATGACAATTTCTTCTAAACTTGACCCGAGTTACGTAACAAGTCGTTACCGAGGTATCATTAGACGACTTACCGTGTATTGCCCTCGTGGTCTAATGACCGTAGTCATACAACTTTATAACGACTTTATAATGGAAAAGACGATAAATTTATATTCTTTCGGTTTTCAGGGTTGACTGGGATTTTGGTTTAAAATATGGTGTTTTGTTTAATATATACTTAAAACGGGTTTATTATGATCCATCGTTCGATTTTTGGTTGGAAAAGGTGTGAAGGTGTCAAGATTCTTGTCTCATTCCGAGATAATTTATTTAATTAAAAATATGTTGCAAACTCTTTATAATATTACATGTTACGAAACATCCTTTTGTTTTGATACACTAACGAAAAGATGTAGGTAAGTAATTATGGTTTAGTTAAGCCCTGTTAACTCCGCTTAGCCATGTCAAATAAATTACTGAAGAGACTTAAGAGTGAAGATTACTGAATAATAAATTAAAATACTTATATGAGTGAAAGAGAAAGTTTGAACTAGTCGATGTATGAATGTCATCAACTAGTAAATTTTTTATTGAAGTGGAGCGGAGCTCAATCGACCAATCACAATTGAAATAGTTAAACAACGCACTCACATTGTCAAAATCTTTTCGTACCGCGTTGTTTGGTCTTCTTCATCGAGTAGATGGTCAACCTGACCAATCCTGGTGTCAGAGTTATTGAGCCGCCAAAGGCCTCTGACATGGCTCATGTAACGACTACTATCCGTAGAAAGTAACCGGGGCCGACTGCTTAACGTGCCCTCCGAAGCACGGAATCATCTTACTTTTCGGGCAATCAGGTGATTCAGCCTGCAATGCCCTAACCAAACTGAGGACAGCCTCACAAAGTGATTTTTGTGAGATATCCCACCGGGAATCGAACCCGGAACCTCCGGATCGTAAGCCGGGCGCTCAAGCCACAAGACCGCGGAGGCTGTTTGGTCAAAGCTCTGCACAGTTCTGCTCCTCTTCAATGGAAACGCACCTTAATAAGGGCTTTAGTCACTGTAATCCTACTAATATTATAAATGCGAAGTTTGTGAGGATGGATGGATGTATGTATGATTTGGATTAAACTTTACAGTAATATAGGTTACACATCAGAATAACACATGGGATATATTTTATTCTGAAATTCTTAGGGGAAAGGGTACAGCGCGCGTAACACCACGGGCGCGGCTAGTCTGAGATAAAGTATGAGTTATAGTTTCGGCAACAATGATTGATGACGATGCATTGCTTTCAAAGTTCTGTGTCAACAAGTAATCTAATTTAGATTGGTCTAATCACTTGTTACTACAGTTCTTGTACGTTCACATTAAGTGAATCAAGTAAATCAAATTCTTACAGAGCCTTGATTAATCTTAGTGCTAAGAAAGCGTAGTCTCCTAAGCTACAGATCACACGTAACATACTCTAAGATAGTTTTGGTTAATAGCACCTTAACTAGCATAGTTATGACCAAACTAATAGCGCCCTGTCCCGCTCCGCCTTACCAGTGCAGCGTTGTGCCCGTTCCCGTGGAAATTTAGGGATAAAAAATAGCCTATAATCTTCCCGTTCCGTTGGTTCCTATACAAACATATTGTATTAAATCCGATTGTGGTACCCGAGATTAACGCGTTCAAACAAACAAAAAACACTTCAGAGTCTTAAGCTATATTATATCTTATATATAAAATTCTCGTGTCACAGTGTTCGTTTCCGTACTCCTCCGAAACGGCTTGACCGATTCTCATGAAATTTTGTGAGCATATTGAGTAGGTCTGAGAATCGGCCAACATCTATTTTTCATCCCGAAATTCCCGCGGGAACGGGTACAACGCAGGTGAAACCGCGGGGCGCAGCTAGTTAGTATATAGATAGATGATTCAGTTTTTCTTCTTTTGGATGTAGTACCTAGTCTTAATATAAGAGTATCTCTTAACCTTATTTTGGTTATTTGGTAAGAAGCAAGCAGTCATTATTTAGAATACAATGTTACAAAGTAATTTGATATGGGCATTAAGAAATTGCCTTGAAACCTGTTACAAGACAAAGGTGTTAACATAAATATGCAACGTACAATCATTAATTTGCATTCATAAAACTCAATTGTAAACAACGTATACCTCTTTTACTTCTTCAATAAAGTTTATTGTCCAATAAACATTTCGCCATCACTTAGAAGTCGCTACTTTAAGCTACCTAAAACCTTGATAACGGCAATTATAGTATAAAAAAACTATCAATATTTTGGTGACACCTCTTTCATACATGACCTTAATCACTTGAAGCAAATAGGTTTTCGCAAGCATCATAAGCATTTGTAAACATTAGTTAATATAGTACTGAGTACCATGTACAGCCTATCCAAATGATGAGCGTGCTAAAACCTTGTCAAACTCAACACTTTTGCAATAACTACTTACTTACATGTCAATGAATATTTTCGAGTTTTTAATTTGACAAAGTACTGAAATGCATACCATTCATTAGCAGTGTACGGACTAATCATTTCAATGTATGCGACGTTTGGTTTCTTGTATACTTGAATGTAGATAATCATTACTGATATTTTAAAGAGGTAAAACTTCTAACTTTGTTTGTATGTTTGTAAGGGCTAATCTACCGGCCCGATTTGAACGATTCTTTTTTTAATGGATAGCCACATTCAACGGAAAGATTATAGGCTATTTTTCGTTCCGAAATTCCCACGGGAATGAGTATAACGCGGGTAAAACCGCGGGTCACTGCTAGTGTTAAATAAACAGATTTAACTTCGCAAAACAAAGCTTTATTAGTTTGATGCTTCAGTAAATTGTATTTTGTACAATGAGCTTCGGTCAACACATATCAGTACGTAGCCAATAAAATAATGAAAAGTCGAATAAAAATAAAATACCAACAACCACAATGTTAATTATTTCTTTTTTACATGAATTACAGATCTCTGTATGTGATTTTTTTCTTTGATTTGACCCAGTCTGCAATCCTAAATTAGTTCCAACATACCATTCCGCTATTCGTTGTTACTTTACACACATTTCTCATCAATCATTAGAATTGATTGAAGTTTAAAGTAATATTGAATGATATTTTAATGTCCAGTTGTAGAGTTTTTATAATACAAGTTATTACTTGAGAGGTCGTGATCTCAAATTATTATTTTTTATTCTGGTCTAAGAATGTTAATTAAAGTGTGTACCCTGAAATAAATAGTCAATCCTGATAGTTGGATATAAAAATAATCGACAAGAGGCCAACCCTGGTGTCGAAAGTTTATAAATATCTTGATGTTTCCGATATCATGATCTATGATTAAATCAGGCCTTGCAATCCGAAGCACGTTGCAAATAAATTAAGCTCCTGTTACCTTCCTAAATTAATTATGACAAGCAGTATTTAACACATGTATTAAATTTCAAGCATAAATCTATCTAACATATTATATGAAATAAAAAAATGGATCAGTTTTTTATCTTTGAACGGCAGAACGGGTTATATAAAAAATTGCCGGTTTCATGAAAGAAGCTATGCTTCAATATATTAAAAGTAACAAGAAAAAAAGCTTAATGGCAGTTATAGCCGCGAATAAGAGTTATCAAGTAAAGCAAAGTGTTAGGCCACTGCTGGGCATAGGCCTGTCATCTCTCCCAAGATATTAATACGGTGAGGACGATTAGGCGTTCGATATCCCAATGCGGGTTGGTGATCTCAAACCGGAGCCATGTTTGAAAAGCAGACATGAATGAATATATTTATATATTTATACTAGCTGCGCCCCGCGGTTTCACCCGCGTTATACCCGTTCCCGCGGGAATTTCGGGATGAAAAATAGATGTGGTCCGATTCTCAGACCTACCCGATATGCAAACAAAATTTCATGAGAATCGGTCGAGCCGTTTCAGAGGAGTTCAACCACGCATCCCGTGACACGAGAATTTTAAATATTAGATTCTTTCATGTCTGTGAAAAATCTGTGAAAAAAATCTCATTAACAACAATAGAACATCACACAGCATTCACAATTGCACATTTCACAAAAACACATATCATACAACTTAGCAAATATTAAATTAGTCTACAAACGATAGCATCAAATGTCTAAGTTTCGTCAAACCATTGTTTACCACAATTTCTCATAGAGCTAATAATAACTAAGTGTATAATGTCTGTGACATTGCGGTTGTACAGGTCGACCACGGACCGGACTGTCACTTTCTATACGAAAAGGAAAGTGACCTATCGCCGCGCCCATATTTTAGGGCCCAAACTTTATTAAACATTATATTGGGTCGAGAGATTTTTGACGAATTTGTAATCTGGCGAATTAAATTGTGTGGAATTTTTGATGAAGGTACCCATTTTTTTATTAGTCTAAACAAGTTGAAGTACGTAATATTGGCTAACTTATTTTTCATAGGTATTTAACTGCCTTACTGCTCATAATTTTCAAGTGTGATATTGACATAGTAAATGAATTTTGTCAAGAGTCTCTCATTTAATGTCAAAATTAAGTATATATTTACTCAACAGTGACACTATTTTTTTATTTGAAACACTTTATAAAACTTAGAACAATATTACACTTCGTTTTTATTTTACATTTTTATCTGACGTTTTGGCTACACGGTTCCTGTAAAGGAACCGTGCTCACAGAAGACCACACAGTTAACAACATTATTATTTATGTTTCTATATATTATGATACAACCTTCAATGTAATTCGTTTTTGAGTTTCTTTCTCATCATTTGACATTCAGTCATAATTCAATGTAAAAAAGAATCTACAATAGAACTTTCTTAATTAACGGACTCACATGAATTATCTCACTTGCAATAACATAGACGGGAAGGTGAAAGCATTTTATTACTAACAATAAGTAGGTATATAATACAACTATTGTATTAACGCTAGAAAACTTTTCAAAAATTACTTACCAATAACTACCTGACGACTACATAGCTACTTTCAATTTAAATTGGCGCACAAGAGTGATACTACTTAACACACAATGTTCGACACCCATGCGAATACAGTTCAAAAGTAATAGATATCCAATTATGTTAAGTGTTAAGTATCTTCTTTCTTGCTTATTGATGATACTGCATAAAGAACTCAACCACTCTCGACAAGAACACTCTAATATTGTCACCTCTAAGAAGATTATTCTCCAAACAATTTTGCTAAATACTTTCTTAAGAACACATCACTCTGTCAATAACATGTTACATTACTTCACATATAATTACTCTCAACATCACAGTTTTGCCATGATGACAACCCGTGGCAAACGACAGTTATTATGCAAATAACCGCATTTGTAATGAGTCAGCGATACTCGTGCGCCGCGGCAATTATTTAGAATTATTTCACTTGCCTGGGAAAGTTATTACGACACGGACACCTACATTTGGGTTAAGTAAAACGTATTCTTCTTTAAAGAATATAATACGTCTGATAAAAATCTATACTAATTATTATAAAGAGGTAAAATTTGTAAGTTTGTTTTTTGTTTGTATGTTCGAGGTAATGTTAGGAATTATCTGGCCGATTTGGATAATTATTTTTGTAATAGATAGCCACATTCAACGGGAAGGTTAAAGGCTATTTTTCATCCCGAAATTTCCTCGGGAACAGGTACAGCGCGGGTAAAACCGCGGGGCGCCGCTAGTGTTAAATAAAAGCGAAGTGTATCCGTAAACGTGGATTCAATTCCAAACGAGTAGTGTTATTGCCAGGACATAATTAACTATTAAATAGTTATTGCAGTATACAAGCATATTAAAAGAAAAAATGACAACTTTTCTATTACGTATCATTATAAAACAACCTATAATGGAACAAAACAGCGTGACATTTACAATTGATGCGATTTAACGGCAATTTCAACGGTTCGATCAATGTTTAGTTTGTATTCGTTACTTTTATACTTTAACTTTAAACATAGGTACAATGATGCAGTAAATTGTACCTATAGGTAACGTAACATATTACATTTATCTAACCTATACTGTCCCACTGCTGGGCAACCCAACCTTCCCTATCCATCGCCTTCTCTCTAACATATTGAAAATTAAAAATCATTAACAAGAACGATACCATTCGATATTATCAAGTAAGTACCGAAGTATTAGCCTGTAATGTCCATAAGCTCATCTCACTGAAGATATCAGCACAGTGAGGAGGTTGAAGAGATATTATTATTCGTAAAAAAACTTCCATCATTACTAAAAAATATACTTCTACATAATTTTTCAAGCACTGAAGCTTCCATAAAAATCAATCACTTTCTTTATTTACCCAACTTCAAACACCCAATACTTAAAACCGAACATGATACATCAATCCATGCTTCACGCTTCGTTGATCATAACTAACTACACTTTTCACTTTTCTATCAGTGATTTTACGTTGCTCTTTATATTGGACGCAATTTTCTACACAATATCGTTATACGATTATTACGTTGAAAATGACAAGTATGACGTGATAAATTGGAGGTAATAACAGAGGTATAATATGGCTAGCTTTCTTATCTATTGTTTAAAGGTAGACTGATGTATCGTTCTGTCTTTCGTACTATAATGAGCTTGTTTTCAATAGGTAGTGCGTTTATTGGCCACAAGCAGCGTCCCGCGGTTTTACGCGTGTTGTACCCGTGCCCGTGGGAATATCGGGATGAAAAATAGCCTATAACCTCCCCGTTGAATGTAGCTATCTATTACAAAAATAATTATTCAAATCGGACAGGTAATTCCGGAGATTAGCTCGAACATGCAAGCAAACAAACTTACTTTTTCCTCTTTGTAATATTGGTGTAGGTTAAATGACAGTTGAAAGCGGAGGCTTAATCTTATTATTGTGCCTAATTCTATAGTTGTTTGTAGTAGTGTAGATAGTTGTTAAGTTAGTGTAGAATCTTAATTGGTATTACTCACTAAAATCGTTAGACTATGTCGGAAACTATTGGGTAGTCTAAAAACTCTGACGCTAGGGTTGGGCACTTACCTACGCTAACTTAACTTCTAATAAACCAATAACATTAATAGGTAAAGATTAAGCAAGATAAATTATATAGCGCTTTGATTACGATTCCATCCCTCCATTATATTTAACGAACGTTAGAAAGATATTTTTTTAACCATCGTCAAAAAAATAGAAGTTCCGAATTACGTCAGAATATTTTAAAAGTTGAAGTGCAATATAAAGGTTGATCAGATGAGTCAGTCGTTTGACCAACCTTCGAACTTTCTCATCATAAACAAAAACAATGTGTCAAATAATATAGGTAGATATTAAGCTATTGCATAGCTTCTATCGCGGGCCTTGAGCGCGGGGACCGAATCCAGAAATTCCCTAACGAAAAAACCTCACGCTCCCCACTAACGCCATCTAGTGATAGAAAAAATAACTATGCAATAGCTTTACCGCGGCAGTCCCCGAGTGCCACACGTCTTTTTAAGCTATTGCATAGCTTCTATCGCGGGCCTTGAGCGCGGGGACCGAATCCAGAAATTCCGTAACGAAAAAACCTCACGCAAAAAACCTAACGCTCCCCACTAACGCCATCTAGTGATAACAAAAAATAACTATGCAATAGCTTTACCGCGGCAGTCCCCGAGTGCCACACGTCTTTTTTTTTTATTAATTCAACCACTCACCTAATACTAATACTAATATGTATTATAAAGACATACAGTTTCTAACTGTGTTTACCTGTAAGGGCTATTCTCAGAAACTACCAATCCGATTTGAACACTTCTTTTTGAACTAGAAAGCCACATTCATCGGTAAGGTTATAGACTATTTTTCATCCCAAAATTCCCACGGGATCGGGTACTAAACGGGTAAAACCGCGGGGCGCCTAGTTTATTATATATTATCTCAGAACCTTTCTCCTAAGCATCCGGCTACTTAAACAACAGATTCACTGTGGCGTCACTATGATGTCATTTGCATTATTTCTAGTGAAAGTGCGCAGTATTTCTATTTGCTTTTTATATTTGCAAGAATTTGGCGAGAAATGTAAGGAGATAATATTAGTTGTACGTGTAGTTATGGAAGTTCCAACCAGTCATGCAGATTTGCTTAGCTACGTTGCTATGCTTCGTTTGATATCAAACTATCATGTCATACTTAGTACAGCTAAACTGTGGTGGATATAAGAATTCGAACTCTTGAATGACTAATAATGATTTGATGAGTATACTAGTTAACCAAAAAAGATAAATCTATGCATTGTATGTTAAAGAAGATAAACAGAAAATATTTAAAAGAAATACGTTTCTATTTTTAAAAAAGATTCCGGTGAATTGAAAACTAGGGTTTCTTAGTTTTAAACAAACACTTCTCATTTTAAATTGAAACTACGTTTAAATTTTTGAGGCCGGTATTAGTGAAACCTTATCTTTTGTGTAGCCAAAAGTATATATATATATCATCTTAAATTAAAAAATTAATCAAATCTCAAGACAATTAGGTTAAAAAAAGCGTGACCACTTTTGCTCGGAGGCATCGGCGCGTGCTACCACTCGTATAGGACGAGTGAAATCCAGGTCACATCCGCATAGTTCAACATCCTTGCGCATGATGCCGCCGATCACTGGACTATTGGGCAATTGTTCACAGATCCGGGGTTACTTCAATACACGTAATTATGTGTAGCTTAGTCATTCTTGTGTGGGAGTTTAGACTGAAGGCCTGATGAATGGAATAACCGGAGCTAACAAATCATTCAATTATGAAAATACATATAATGTACGAGAAAAATGTTTTTTTCGCGATGTCTTTTATGTCCCTATGGAGAACTTGGCCCCGGATAGCCTTAGCTCCTTCATTGCTTAACTAGGGGGGAGGGGAGGGGTGAGAACCAACTCCATATTGCCTTAAAACTAAGTTTAGATGACCTGCTTCAAGGGACATTCCAGGGAGCCATGTTCGTAAAGTAGGAAACATGTTTTCGCTCGACCCGGGAATTGAACCCAGGACCGCAGTCTTTGCAGGCGAGTGCAAATACCGCTAGACTACCGAGGAGTATTATAAACTTAATAATACCAATTAGTTATTATAATTAACATTATTAGCTTTTATACATAGGAACTATATTAGCACACTTATCTTGCTCATTTGCAAAGCAAATGGTGAAAACATATTGTAAAAATCGGAGACTGAAATCATTGCCCAACAGCGTCTCCTTTGACCAATATTGTCTAGTTACGTTCAAGGTGATGTAAGTGTAAAATACGTTTTATTACGAATCACATTACCAACATATTTCCATTTCGCCATTGCAATCTTTGCAGTGCTTTATTAGATAGGTATTTAATGTACCCAAATTATTCTGCGGTTGAATCGGTGTTGAAAAGTATGTAATTGGGCTTTTGAAAAAAAAAAAAAATTGTGATAAATGGAAAGATTATAATATATTAGTTTTATAACAAAACTATTTTTATTTTATTTTTTTCGCAATAATTCAAAAGTTATTTCAAAATAAAAATTAATTTTTGAATCCAGTACCGAAAACACTCGGACAACTCCCGAACAAACCCGAGTACGTGTGACGTCATAATGTGTAATAGCCGTAAACGCTGTACGTACTTATGGCACAGATTACTAAATAGTTACTACGTCTTATGGTTAAATAGCTATAACATTATCATGTCACAACCACGGTGACCAATTATGGCGCGTTTATAGTCACGTGATTTTTATTCAATTTTTAATTGTTTATAATTAATTGAAAAAATATATTTTTTAAGATTTCTGCATTAAATATCAATATTATTAATAATAAAGTTTTAAAATACATAAAAAAAATCAATTTTTTTTTTCAAAAGCCCAATTTGCAACCTTTTGAGTAAGTAAGTTCGAGTAGGCTACTGGCCAACACTGGTGTCAGAGTTTCTACACCACCCAACCTTATGTATTGTATTGTACCGCCAATTTGGTGACGTCACACGTCCTTGTTTAATTAATATGTATAATTTACGTTGGATCCAGCTATTTAACCTGTTTCGTTGAAAGATGTTTCGTAATACGTACCTTGAACTTAGTATTCTTAGTAATGAATCAATTTCGTCCTGTACTTAGTAATTATTGTAATAGTTATATGAATCCAAAGGAACTAAACGAATTTTTCGCTTTCTGATATGTTGAGACTCGTCTATTGTTCTTCAAATGTTGTTATGTCTACGCTTCTATTCCTGATATGTAGGGTTTGGGTAAAGTACTATAAGAAAGAAAAGTCATAATCACTCAGTTTTATTTCAAACTAGCTGTGCCCCGCGGTTTCACCCGCAGCGCCCCCGTTCCCGTGGGAATTTTGAGATTTTTATTCCCTATAAACCTCACGGAGCCCGAGACCTTTCCAACGAATGCAAAACCGTGGAAATCTGTCCAGCCATTCACGCGTGATGCCTTGACCAAGGAAAACGGGTTTCATTTTTAGGGTTCCGTAGCCAAATGGCAAAAACGGAACCCTTATAGATTCGTCATGTCTGTCTGTCTGTCCGTCTGTCCGTCTGTCCGTCTGTCCGTCTGTCTGTCCGTATGTCACAGCCTTTTTTCTCCGAAACTATAAGAGCTATGTTGTTGAAACTTAGTGTGTAGATGTATTCTGTGAACCGCATTAATATTTTCACACTAAAATAGAAAAAAAATAAAATTTTAGGGGGGTCTCCCATACATAGAAATGAAAAAAATATTTTTTTTTTTCATCAAACCCATACGTGTGGGGTATCTATGGGTAGGTCTTCAAAAATGGTATTGAGGTTTCTAATATCATTTTTTTCTAAACTGAATAGTTTGCGCGAGAGACTCTTCCAAAGTGGTAAAATGTGTGTCCCCCCCCCTGTAACTTCTAAAATAAGAGAATGATAAAACTAAAAAAAATATATGATGTACATAACAATGTAATCTAACACCGAAAATTGGTTTGAACGAGGTCTAGTTAGTAGTTTTTTTTTTTACGACATAAATCGTAAACCGCAAAAAAATACTGATTATTCATTCAATAACTCAAATGTAAATAAAAAAACATTTATTACAAGAACTTCTTTATTATGTTACTCGCTGCTACGGAACCCTTCATGGGCGAGTCCGACTCGCACTTGGCCGCTTTTTTATATATATAGATATATAATATATAGATTAGCAACGCCCCGCGCTTTTACCTGCATTGTGCCCGTTCCCGTGGAAATTTCGGAACTACAAAATAGCCATAATTATAACCTTTTCGTTCATATTATTACATTATTATAGATATAAGAATTGATCATAATATTTTAAACCATGACGCAAAAGTTTAAATTGGATGTCCGGGTGTGTGTTTTGTGCGTGCGTGCATGTGGCCATAACCTCACTGTCTAAAACGTATATAGGTAGGTGAACTTCACAACTGATATCAATCTTTACACTCGATTTACATATCACACTACTAAATCTATTGCATACAGTTCAACTGTAAGTTCAACTCAGTCGAAAAAGAAGTCGGAATAACCGCTATCAAAAACATGAATAACTTTAATTTAATTTTAATTGTATGGGACTTATATATGTAAGATTTTACAGGTATAAGACACTCGTTTGCTTAAGAATAATAAGTTCAATTATTCTTTTATGTTGATTTAAAATGAAAGGAGGAAAAAGCACATTCTGATGCGATTGATGATTTCTAAGCAAATCGAAAGTAGCAATATACTAATATAATAAAAAATAAAAATGTTTGTTTGAACGTGCTCGTCTCAGAAATCGCCAATCCGATTCCTTTCAATAATTCTTTTTGTAATGGATAGCTACATTCAAAGGAAAGGAAGCTCTGTTGGTGCAGTGGTATGTGATAGCGCTTACTTATTCGGAGTTTGCGGGTTCGATTCCCGCTCGGAGTCAACAATATGTATTGTGCAGATATATTGTTGGCGACTAAATCTGGATGTCACGATATTTTTATCCCAATTCCCACGAGAAAGGGAGCAACGCGGGTAAAACCTCAGGCCGTTACTAGTCAACTAATACTAATCAGACATAGATAATCTTAAGTTTGACAGCTTAATCTATAACGTGTCTATAACATATTCTAGGAAGCAGGTTGAACTTCCCAAAAGAGAATGTATACCTTAAAGCCTTGAATTTCAACCTCGAATTGATGTAATTAACTATGAATACGTGTATTATACATTACTGGTCAGTTGCGTTTAATAATTATGTTATAATAATCGATTAACATAAAAAGCCTCGTGGGTACTTTGATAATGGTTTCGTGCTTGACGTGTTGTTTTATGGTGTATGGTATCCTTATCGTCAATGTATTTTTTGTTAATCTGCTTAGTTCATGAACATAATAGCAAGCCTATTGGCACAGTGGTGGAGTTTGCGGGTTCGGAGTCAGCAATATGTATTGTGCAAAAATAGTTGTTGGCGACGACCTCTGGTTGCAAATTATATATTGACTAGCTGTGCCCCGCGGTCTCACCCGCAGCACCCCCGTTCCCGTGGGAATTTTGAGATTTTTATACCAAGTTTTCATTGTTTTTAAAATGTATTCTGCTATTCAGGGCGGAGACAAATCCAACGAAACAAAAACTATGAAAATTGATCCAGCCGATCTCGAGTTATAAGTGTTGTAACAAACCCGTCTTTGTTTTATATATATAGATATAAAGTATTTATGTTTCTCAATGTAAGTTAGTTTTCAAAATGCAAACTTAGAGCTTAGTTAGTGCCTAATTTATTTAAAATATTTCATCGATTTACCAGGTCCCAAAAACTGATCATGATCTGCTAAGTCAGATTGCAAAGATTTCTAATTTTTTCTACGAGCGTATAGATAGCATAGCCACAATATAAGCATCTAATTTATATTGCGGCATAACCAAAAACAAAAGATTAATCAACTGATTAATCTTATCTGAAGTTTTGGTAAAGCAAGATTAACCAGTTTTCTACTCACGCGGAACGGATTCACTAATAATAATACTATTTCGTGTACTTATTTGTTGTAGACTTACTGACGCCAATTAAAAAAGAGCGGAAACCAACCTTTATTTTAAGGAGGATAACAGAAAACAAAACAGCTTATCATTATAAATAAACTAGCAGCGCCCCGCGGTTGTACCCGCGTTGTGCCTGTTCCCATGAGAATTTCAGGACAAAAAAATAGCCTATAACCTTCCCGTTGAATGTGGCTATCTATTACAAAAAGAATTATTCAAATCGTACTGGTAATTCCAGAACATACAAACTAACAAACTTACTTTTACCTCTTTATAACATTAGTATAATTAACCTGTATCACATTCATATGTAAATGAATTACTTACAAAGATACGTTTTCACCATCTCCAGCAGATTACACCACTCGTGGTTACAGGAAGACTTATACAGCTAATGTTTTTAACAAAGTCTAACGAATAATTTTTCTTTTTTCAGAAATCGTACAGCCAATATGCGTGTTAGAGTCCGACTTCGGGTTCAAAATAAACTGCGCTTTCAAAAAGTCGGGGTTGTTCAGGGTCAGAAACCTTGGAGGTCTCAAGGCGCACGCTAGTTTGGGTATGTTGCTTTAAATGTCACTACGAATACACCTGCTATTTAAATGAATGGCATAAAAACAGAGTTACTGGTTAGCTGTAAGGAGGATATTAAATGTGTTCATCATAATTCGTAGTTAACTGTAAATAGCTGTGGTCGAGTGCTATGTGCACTAAGACTGAGGTCACAGATTCAATTCCCGGATCGAACGAAAACTTGTTTCCTATTTTTCAAACATATGGCTCGGGTTTGAGATCACCACCCCCCATAAGGCGAGCGTGGTGATTATGCCTAATCCTCCTCACTTTACTAATATCTTCAGTGATATGAGAGGCCTTTGCCCAACAATGGTAGGCTCTGGACACATTCGTACAATTCCACATTCGTACAATTCCGAATGTGGATTTGTACGAATGTGGAATTGTACGAATGTGGAAATTGTACGAATGTGACCTCACACCAATGGGACATTACAGGCTAACAATTTACTTCACTATTTATTTTCTTGTATTTTTTCTATTTGGTTTGGGTCATTAAATAAAGTTTATTTAAGTCCATCTGACTGCTTTTATATTGAAATTCATACACGCTAACACACACTAACAATAAAAATATTAATAAACTCACTGATTATTCTCCCTTCTAACCATTCCAGGTTTCAGTCTAGGAGATGAACTTGGATTCGAACAATCGTTGACAAACCTGGACCCAAGTCGACGAAGATCGGTGAGCGTCAAGAATGGAGCTCCGAACCTCATCGCAGAAAATACGCGGACTAATGTGAAACAAGAAGTAAGTAATATTATCCTTTTTTTATTTTTTCAATGTATTTAAATGTCCTACCCACTGAGCTGATAGCTTCTTAGAGAAGAGGCCTTTGCCCTGTAGTAACATAACAGGCTGCGAGTTTTTCTTTAAATATCAAAATAGAATCCGAATATCCAGAATCTGGCGATATTTGTTAGACAGAGACCGGCGAAGTTAAACCAGTAGCTATTTTGAGAGAACTTATTTAACAAGTGCAATAGTTATTATGTTCCTAAATGCTACCCAACCAAATGACCACAGTCAATACCCATTTAGATATTACCCATTTAGATATTAAGTTTAGGCATGTTAAGCCATACCTAAGCACACATAAGGCATTTAATCGTGAGTTACCGTTAAATTAAGACATTAATAGAACTTGCATAACGGTACAAAGTATAAAGATCACAACCATTCATTTTTATACATAACTGTAAAAGTAACGATACAATCTTGTCATACTATATCACGGTATATCAACGCCATCTGTCGCCAATGTCCAAATTCATCTCAGTCCACTTGACCTCTCGAAATAATTATACCGGCTCCACCCAACAAGGTCAAAAATTACACAACTTACATTCAGAATGACCTATATTATAAAGTGTATCAATGACCTCTACAGAATGGTATGCCGCAAAATGTCATTTTCAAGATGTGGTCGTTTGAGTATTTCTAAGTGATATTAGACTACTCTTAATATGCATAATTGACTCATAATGTCCTTTGCGGTGAATGCGTGACATTCACAATGCCTAATGCAGCTTTGTTCATTTGTTTAGCGGCCTCATAAAATTCCTTTATTGTCCACAAACCTAAATCTAACATTAGTTTCAAGGGTTTATCAAGATTTGATTTTAAATTACTATTTAAACAGCACATTAGTAGAGCAATAAAATTATTTATGACGATTTAGCAATACTGATTAATATATTAAAATTTTCAGAAACGTGGGAAACAGAACAGGATTATGATGAGACCTGTTGCGCCGCCAAACACGAGGCCAAATCAAGCTGCTATGGACAAGCTGACTAGCCTTCATCGAAGAGCTTCAAGTACTATGCAACCGATTGTCGTTTCGGGACCAACAGTAGAATCACCCACCAACCAACCAAGGGTCGCACCAACCATAACCATGGCCAAACCTCTACCCATGGGAGTGCCTCCCTTCAAACCGTTACCTCCCAAAGAAGAAACCCTCCACGTCGTTCCAATAACAACGAAATTCACTCCGCTCCAAATACCAGAATCAAAAGGACCTGGACTCGCCTACCAAAGTGAGATTTACCCACAATCACACAATCAAATATCGAAAATGGTATCGCAGATGACTGCGGTACAATACGCCCATCCTACCAGAATAACACATTCACCTATCTTTGTCGAACAGTATTACACTTTACCTACAACTGTTAACCCATTCATGCCTCTACCCATGTCAGTTGCACCCATTTCCGCTCCACCCACTCAAGCACTTTCAATCATACCTGCACCCGCTTTCAAAAGAATCACCCAAACCAATCCTTCTCTAAGCAATCCTTCTATTCTAGATTCCGTTCCTCACCGTGTTCATGATATTGCGAACACTTACGCGTACAATACGAAAAAAGTCGACGACTATAACACTATCACTGGGTATAGTGATGATACAGCACTGAAGTTTAACAAAGAAGATATCAATGCTAAGATTGCTGAGATAGCTAAAGCCGGCAATATATCTATGGAAGCAGTTGAAGCAGCTATTGCTCTGAGACAGCAACAGTTGCTGAATAAGTACGCTAATGTTCCTATTCCTACTACTACAACTACATCGACGACAGAAAAGCCAAAACCAGTTGTCTTCCAGCCGGACCCGGTACCTGAAGTACAGACGCCGAAGCCGAAAAGGTAAATCTAATACTGAATAAAATAATATAAGGACTTGATTATTTGATTTATGAACGCGAAGGTCATATCATCTAGACGAGCCTTAAAAAGTAAAGTAAAGTAGAATGTACTCGATCCCTACTTGGATGGGCGTCCGATAGTGGCATTTCTATCTGAGCGCTACCGTGCTTTGGAGGGCACGTTAAATTGTCGGTCCTGGTTATTCCAATCGTAAGCCCATGTCGGAAGCCTTTAGGCGGTCTAAAAACTCCGACACTAGGGTTGGCCACTACTGTAACTTGCTTATTAATACACAAGTATGGCTCAAGAGTGCCTCGTAAGATAAAACCTATAGCCCCGTCATCTAATGACAAGTAAACATTATCCTTGCGTCGACGCAACACGCATGAAATTAACCACTTTATTTACTTTATCACTGTCACACCGAAAAATAAAAAGGGTCCGAATAACAACTAAAACATTTCCCCTTTCCAGAATAATTCCAACGAGTGGTAAAGTGATGAACGCACCTCGAGAATACTATCCTGTGGGATACGAGAAGAACTTCGACGATCACTTCCAGACGAAAGTGGACTTGCCCGATACTACATTCCATTGTGGAGATCAGAAATATTTCCCTGGACTGTACGGCGATGAAAGCTTGGGGTGTATGGTAAAGGATGGTTCAAGTTTTATTTAATTCCTCGAACGTTGGAAAAACAAGAAGATTTTTTTTCATTTTCCAACTGATTTTACTAAATAGTTGGAAAAATAGGAATACTAGTGTCCTTAGTCAGTGTGATATTGCACCATCACTTAGATGTGTATTACAATATGAATATATCTATCATGTTTCATTAGACTCGTTAAAAAAATATAAAATAAAAGTAATAAAAAACCCAGAATTCCAACGGGAACGGGCACAACAAGGGTAGTAAATACACAAAATTAATAACCAACTTTCCAAACCCAGGTATTCCATGTCTGCGCATTGACCGATGATGGGCTCGTGATGAAATCCTTCCTCTGCCCGGAGTCGACTCTTTTCGATCAAACCATACTGAAGTGCAACTGGTGGTTCTACGTCGACTGTAAGAACACGCGCAAACTGTACGACACTAACATACCGGTGTCGAAGAGCTATCAGCTGATGAAGGCTTTAACCTTCTTCTCGTCTTATAAGAAGGAGATGGAAGATGGTGAGTGTTTTTTTTTATTTTCCTTCGGAATGTAAAGGCATGGTGCTTTGATGCTGAATGTCGTTCTGAATTCAGTTTCCGAATTACAAAACCTTTGTCTCACACATGTCTGAAAAATTAATTAGACATTGAGTCATTGTTACAGATCATTCTAAATAATTAAGAACCTAAAAAATAATAATGTGTGTGGTACTCGTTAATTTTGCAATTCTGAGCATTCTGGTTTCCAGAATCAGAATCTGAATTCAGATCAAAATTCAGCATGTATGGTGCCGGCCTAACAGCATATGGTGCACATACTTAAACTTGTTAACACATCTGTCCCCATGCCTCATCGCTATTATGTTCTATGTTTCATTTATTCTGTCCCATGTCTTATCTGTTCAATTTCCTATGAGACCTATAGCCATATCATGTTGCATGAGTCATTGGTTCCATTTCTCATTTGTCATATTTCCTATGTCTTATCTGAAGCAGCTATTGCTCTGAGTTCCTTTCAGCTATTGGTTCCTTTTGTCTCATTTGTATTTGTGTATCATCAGTGTAAGCATGACGTAAAGACTATGAGCCCACTAAGAAGCTAAATTATTTTCTATAATTTAAACTAATATAATAAGGCTGAACAGTTTCATAGAAAGCAGTTTATTGCAAACATCACCCTGAATAATATTGAAAATTGATTATATTTCAGGTCGTCCCAAAAACCCAGAAGACGTCGAAGGAATCAAAGAAGCTATAACAATTCTAGAAAACCAAGACAGCAGACCACAGCAAAGCGTTCAGAACACCGTTCAAATAATTACTCCAACACCTCTGATAGATGAGAGGAACAACAAAAACTTCGATAGCGAACCGTCTCCAGTATACAGAAACAATAGAAATCTTAATATAACAAATGACGGTAGAAACGAAACTAATCTCAGAAATGATGGTCAAAGAAATAGCAACGTTAACATTAAAAACAACTCAAACGAACAAGTTACACTAATTACTGTCAAAGCAGGATTTAATTTCAATGAATCCGATTCTTCCTCCGAAGCTAGAGATAAGAAACATAGAAGGAGAATGACTTTCAGATCTAGCAACTCTACTATTCCTAGTAAAGTTACTTCCACTGCGAGACCTGTAGATACTTCTACTGCAAAAAATGTAGTCACTACACAAAAAATTAACACTACTTCTAAATCTTACACTTCTACAAATAAAATTGACAATCCTTTAGTAGAAGTGATTAAGCAAGAAATACAGCCAATTGAGAACGTTGATATTAAGCAAGAAAAATTAACAGATCAACTTGAAGAATATAAACCTGATTTCAATACACATTTGCCTGAAGTCAAAAGATTTTACAGATCTAGCGCTGAAAAACTAGAGAAAGAAATGACTGTGGTTAACAATGAGAAAGTTCAAATAGTTAGACCTACGCCAATGGCTAGACATGTTGGACATCCTACGCCCTTTGGAGCTATAGCTAAGCTAGACGAAGCTGTTTTAGGTAAAAGGGCGAAAAAGGAAGCAATCACAATAGTGACGTCACAAAGGTTTACTGAAAAAACGTAGTCAATAAACTTTGTTAGTCAAATTATTCTTTAAGTGTGTCATAAGGCTCAATTTATTTATTTCTTCGAGTGTCGTATGCTCAAGTAGCCTAGTTTAGTGCAGTCAAGTGATATTACGGTGTATGTTTTAGTATAGGCGAATGGACTTCCTAATAATTAATTAATTTCTATACAATTTTTCTACTTTTTAGATTGCAGAGTCGATGAACAAAATCTGTATGGGCTTTAAATGTATAGAACAATGGATTTGTTATTAGATGTACGAGTATTTTACTGATAAGATGTAGACAATCTTTGTTATTTTGATATGAACCTATTTATATAAAATCTAATCAAATAAATAATAAAACCTTAAGTTGTCTTCGTGTCATTTCTTTTTTATCAGTTTTTGTAAATGCCGATTTACATCAGGCGAGCGATTGCTCATTCTATCCCCACTCTATAAAATTCTTATAATGTAAACAGATTTTCATTGTTTCGTTGTTCTGTTGCATTCTTGGAATATTCTAAGAATGCTTGCTCACTTGACGTAAACGGCACTAGAGCGTGCGAACAGTTGCTTAGAGCGTTCTTGCGTGTTCTGTCGTGCTGTCGAGTTCTCATTCTTGTCCGTTGTTATTTTGGTGTAAACACTAAAAACGAGCAGTCGTTTACACTAAAAGATCAAGAAAGAATGCTCTTGTTCTAGCTCTTTGTTCGTTTAGTTTAAATGCACCTTTACACTTTCCAAATCCCTTCAAAAATTCATTTAAAAACTAAGGACGCAAACCCTACTTGTCATCTCATTTAGGCTAGTTTTGTCACAAGAAGATAAATAAAAGTAAGGCTACAATTAATATCAGGATATATTTGACTAAATACGAAAATGTTATAATACAGAGCATTTACAGGGGTTGGAACATTTTTTCCGTGGTCCCAGACATAATACAATTCTCTCAAAGAAAATTGGACAAATGGTAATGCACAAAGCAGCGGTGCCCGCACAAGCGAGGGTCATACAAATCATGATGGACAAAAATGTCTAATTATGAGTGTAGCATACTAACCCAGAACAAATAGTGGTTGCTTAAGTTTTTGTGATAAAAAATTTTGATCAAAAATCTTACATCAGTATCTTTGGCCACAGTCGGGGCAAATTGGAAACTTGGGACAATTGCACCGCGCCTTCGCGTATAGTAACGGGGCGACAAGACACAGTGCGGTGGCTCCAAGCAAACTAAGCAGGGATATGCAAACCATCCAAACTTGTAGCCTGAAAACAACAAGAGAATTTTGTTGACTTGCATTATACATAAGACATGTCCAAAAGTTCAGAAGTCTAAGTAAAAGACGAGAAAGTTGTGATATTTGGAAAATCGTGTACTGAGAACATCATAGTTTTGACTGTATGATTGATATCTTGGTATATATGTTCTGAGAATATCAAGCTTTATGGAATATAGCTTATTATGGGAAATTCAATCCATCACCTACCGACTAACTAGTTTTAAATTCACTTACTTGCTAAAATATTGGTGTGAAAGCGGTTGATTAATACTTTTCACAACGATTTCAACATTTTGTACCCATTGTCAATACGAGTTTAAGTTGGAGTATAAGTACTCTATGTCCATATCCTTGAATATTTGAATGTTAAAGAAAATATTGCACCAATTAAACCTGATGACACGTAAAGTACGCAAAACGAATTTATTAATACTATTTAAAAAATCTTAAATTTAATTATAATTCAGGAGTTTACAAAAATATGTCTAATGTAAAGTGCAAAAATATTGCAAAATCAGAAAGAAAACTAAACTGTCCAATAATTTAAAACTGGTGAATTAACATAATCTAACCTCGTACTTATTAGTGCATAAGCTATCTAATAAAATAAGACTCTGATATCGTCACAGAACAATATATTTGGTTCGGTCATAATAAAAACAGTAAAACAATAAACAATATCACAACGAAAGCTCATTTCTTTACAGTTTTTTCAAGCTTTTTTCCTGGCCGATTTTCTGACACATTTGAGACATTTATCGAAACAAATCGGGCCAAACATGATACACATTGCTCCAGCTGTCGCCCCGATTATGGTCATACAAATCATGTTTTCAATGTTTTTCTAATGATTGTTTAGTTTCAAAAAACTTAACGACAAATGTAGTAAAAATAGAATGCTACAATAGTTACTTAAAATATTAAAATATATACAAAATATAATTCCGGCACGTTTGTCGAAACATCCAATACTCTCAGAGCAATATCACAAAATGATGGTAAATATTTTATATCGAAAGTTCGTTGAGTGGCTAAGAGGATTAGAGGATCTCACGTTAGTATAGTGTGCCACGGTCGGGACAGATCAGACTTTTGAGACGGCCACACCGAACTCTCACAAATAGAAATGCCGCAATCAGGCAGTAGCTCCAACCAAAATCGGGACGAATGTGCAAATCATTCAATTTGTCACACTTTAATCTGAAAAGAAAGGCACCAATTATATACCGCACTATAACACCTTAAAGACGTTGTAAGCTGTAAGCAATTAGGAGTTCCGGAAGGGTGAAATCTTTATTTTTAAAAAGAAAAAATATTATTTCGAGGGTCGAAAAAAAGGAAGGCAAGAACAAATGCTACACAAAATCGTACAATTTTGACCCAGTAGACGCACACGTGAAATTAGTTTCAGATATGATATCCAAAAAGAAATTAGAAGTACAGTCACGTGCAATGAAATGTATACACGGGCAGATTTTCAAATAAATTTCCACTCTGAAAATTTCAAAAACATATAGCCACTTAACAATTCATACTATATAACCACCCGAGTTTATCACAATAATGTACACATTTTTGGCTAAAATATGGACACAGGTTGTTTTCACATTATTGTGAGAAACTCGGGTGTTTATATAGTATGAATTGTTAAGTGGCTATATGTTTTTGAAATTTTCAGATTGGACATTTATTTGAAAATCTGCCCGTGTATACATTTCATTGCACGTGACTGTACCTACTAAATTTTCATTGCATTAGAGTTAAATATTACACTACCTGGTAAAGATGTGTGTGTGTGCACATCCACCAGTCAGATTGAGAGTTCAGTCTGAAACATACAATAAATTGTTAGTGAATAGAATTTTGGAAAAAAACAACTCGCAAAATAATTAAATTCACTTACGTGCGCCGTAAGGGGCCGAAAAGAATACGATTTTGTACCCAAGTTAACCAATGTCATTATAAGTTTTAATATCTTTGAATCTGACAACAAAGCTGCAACAGTGCGCATATTAAGACTTACTAAGGCACAAACTATTGCCAGGAAAATCATAATTGTATTGTAACAATTCAAAACAACTGAAGAATATTAGAATGACGACTTAAATACATTTACATTATTTTTTCTTGGCGGAGCAACATTTTAAAGCTTTTGAGAAAATAATTGGCCCACATGCAATGCACATACCACTTATCAAAGCAGTAGTTATACACATACAAATCATTTTAGATGAATTGGGAAATCAATGGACGCATTTAGAGGTAACAAACTCAAGCTCCTGCCACCACAAGGAATTTTACTCTTTACGATAGACCCCACACTACCTCGAAATCTGAAACAAAAAAAAAATATTTTTAGATAATAAGATAGCTAGAATAATTCAGAACAAAATGTATACAATATAAAAATTTAGCTAAAAAAACAATCATGTTCCAAAATCGTAAAACCAAATCATGTCGGACATAAATGAAACTAAATTTTGAATTCAACTAAAGTTTATTCATCCAATAACATTAACTATGAAACTAAAAAAAACATTAACAAATCATTTCTTTTTTTTATTATGACATTTCAACAATCTCTCGCACAACAGGGGCGCTAAGCAAATTGCCGTTAAAGCAACAAGTAACGTACAATAGTTGAGGCAAAGCATTTTGAGTGCTAACAGACTGTATACATAGATAGATAGCACCGGATATTAATAAGACAATATTTAATATCACCAATATCGCAGATAGTCTTAACTAGAACATGCACATCTCGACTGTGTCCCAATCACAAAGAAGACTTTGATGAAGACAAACCAGACAACACCAAATGTTCACAGGCAAAAGATCTGAAACAAAAATTGAAGTACATTGGGAAAACTTAAAGAAATAATATCAGGGGGCGAAATAAAGTTTACCTTTTTCCATACAAATATTTTGGTAAATTTAACACAAGCACTGCAGGCAGAGCAAAGCCATGCAGTTGTGTAAAAACCAGGTAAAAAAAACAATCGGTTTCACGACATTAGGAACGTTCTTCGTACATTCAGTGTAGAAAAACAAGAAATCAAGGATATGAACCGTATACGAACTACATTAGTTACCTATTTGTCCGAATTCATTTGCTTGGATCAGGATGGTGGGTACAAAATGTTGAAATATTAAAGATTACGATTTGAGCAAGCATCTTCAATGGATATAATCAATTTTCCCTCCCATTCCCTATTCCCGAAACTATAAAATAAGACAATCAAATCATATTGCTTCATCATTACGTTCAATACCACTTAACCGCCTATCAATAGTCGCTTAATATAAAAAAAATTACCAGCAAATTGAGGAGTCCCAAGGTTACTCCTGTGCTTCAACAGTCAATTCTTAGTGACAAAAAGTCTTGGCCTTCGTCAAAAAACCATGTTATAATATCGTTTGTCATATGAAATTAGTACTTACATTAAATGTTAGACGAAATGTGGCACATTTGCCGATAAATTCGGTATCACATCAAACTCCAAAGGATAACCCCGAGAGTAAGATTATCCTACCGATGCTCCACAATAATTTTACACTCATATTTAAATATTTTTCCACATTTCAAAATTTACACTGTTATTTCAGATTGACACAAACCAAATCGTAAGACATTTCCAAATTTAAAATTATTTACTTTTTGATTGATGCTGGTAGAGGAATAAAATAAATTTAGTAGGAAAAGTTTAGTACATAAGAGTATTGTTGTTGAATTTGTCACAGTCTATTATATACTATGGCTTATACACACGCCATTATTGGGCAGCCATCTATAACTAAATACATGATAAGATATAGGAAGAAGAATTTTGGTTATTTTATGCCTACGGGAACTCTTCACAATCTAAAGTCGGCTGCCGTAAAAAAATCACACGGAAGCTCGGCAAACCGCCAATCTTTATTTTTTTGGGTAAATAAATTTAAAGAAATGGTGGTGGTGGGCGGCCGATGGTGTGGACGCAACATGAAATCGCACGCTGTCTGACATGTCGTGCTACGCTACCGTAACAAATAGTGAAACCATGGAGTCAAACTAATACAAAACAAAATTAGCTAAAGAACTAAGAAGTTTATTTATATTGTTTCAAGAAGTATACAGGGTGAAACCATAAGTAATCTCGCTTAATTATTACTAAACTTTAGTATACAAGGTATTGAACAGAATACTGATCGTCAAAGTGCTTCGGGAACTTTATCAAATACCAATGAAAGTTTACAATATAGACGGAATTCATCAAAACACATTATATTTCCATGTTCCATACTTTTAATCTGAGCTTTTAATATACCAAAATGAAAGAATTGTTGAAGAAAATATCATTTTATTTTTCAAACTGTCGCGATTTTTACACATTATTAACGTATTACTATGGGTAAGTGAGTGAGTGTGTAAATAAATGTTTTTATTTATTAAAACCACCTTCTTGCTGTGAAAAAACTCAGTAACGTTTATAATATCACTGGCCACGCGGTGTTACCCGCGTTGTACCCGAGCGAGTATCTATACTAATATTATAAAGCTGAAGAGTTTGTTTTGTTTGTTTGTTTGTTTGTTTGTTTGTTTGTTTAAACGCGCTAATCTCAGAAACTACTGAACCGATTTGAAAAATTATTTTTGTAATGGATAGCCACATTCAACGGGAAGGTTATAGGCTACTTTTCATTCCGAAATTCCCACGGGAACGGGAACAACGCGGGTAATACCGCGGGGCGCTGCTAGTTTCAGGATAAAATGAATGTTTTGTTCCCATGTGTTATTCTGATGTATCACTACTATAATATAAAGTCGCTTTCCGCTGTCTCTCTGTCTGTCTGTCCTTATGTATGCTTAGATCTTTAAAACTACGCAATGGATTTTGATGCGTTTTTTTTAAATAGATAGAGTCATTCAAGAGGAAGGTTTATATGTATGAAAATTCCCGAAATTTTCACAAGAATAGGCACAACGGGGGCGCCCGCGGGCACGCCGCGTGTGGCTTCATACAAAAGTGAACCGTAGCGTGCGCCCGTCGTGTGCGGCGCTCCGCTCCGCAGTCTCAGCCCCCTTAAGATCCACTTGGCCCAGTTACTCATTAAGCTCAAGAGCTGACTCATTACCGTCATGATTGAATCCCTATTGCTTGTGTTTATGCTTAAGCGTCAGCTGAGTTTAAAAAACCCGGAATAGAAGTTAACCGGAGATATATCCGGATAAATCCGGAGATGAAATAAGGGCGGAAAAAGCCATGATAAGAAGAGCGACACAACATGAGTGTCGATTAGGGCAACAGCTTGTCTACAGCATAATGGAGGACATTTCGAAGCATGGCTGTAACAGTTTTAGTAATGTTAGAATAATAATAAACGATACATACTTAATAGTTACACTTTGTTTTATTTACTTTGCCCTCAAAGCATAGAAGCACCGCGCGGTAGAGGCCGGCCCGGCGGTGCTTCTGTGCTCTGTGACTTTGCCCATTCTAGGTTTAGAAACACAACCTTGTTTTAATCATCATAACTTTTAAAATATGTTACTTAGGGCTTTGATGGAGGATTATTTTATAGGAGATATCTTGGTTTATGAGTAAACAAATAAAAAAATGTACCTCGACAGGTTAGTTTTCATGAAAATAATAATAAACTAAAAAAATGCAATAAAAATTTATTATTATTTTTTACGATCCCTTTTTTGTTCGTTTACGAAAAAGATATTGAATAAAATGTATCATGATTTGAATGTCTACATTATTAGCTTTTGAATGAGACATTTTTCGTCTACCGGTGACCAGACACATCTATCTTCTATATAATAAAAATGAATTGCTGTTCGTTAGTCTGCTTAAAGCTCGAGCTGAACCGATTTGGCTAATTTTGGTCTTGAAATATTCATTAAAGTCTTGGGAAGGTTTAAAAGGTAAGCAGTGACAGAATAAATGGGGGTGATACCGTGGGGCAAAGTTAGTAATAAAAGTAAATAAAAGTTTGTTCGCCCACATCAATAACCGAACTGCAGGAGAAGGTCGTCACAACAGTTCGGTTAGACGACACAACTGAACTACTGAAACTAGAGGAAATAAGGTGTACTTTTGAATGCTAAATCGTAAGAGAGTTCTGTTTAGAGTAGATTTTTTTTGTATAATTATTGCCAGGTTTTAATCAAAATACTTATATATTATGATCCATCCTTAGAAGTTATTCTAAGGAAGGAACCATCTTTATCTTGCTATTGTCACCTATCTATCTAGACACGCGGTCAGCGTTGGCTATCCAGTTCCTTTCCAGTGAGATACTCGTAATGCTATACTGACGTTATTGAAAGTAGCAAGTTTAAATGTCAATACCCGCCTAGTTTTCTTTACAAAAAGTAATGATATCCCACCAAAAACATAAATGTAAAAAAGGAGAGCCAAGTTCAACACAGAACTTATCTGGTCTGTGGGCTTCGCTGCAAACAGAATGCAGATCTAAATGAGTGGCAAGCTCTATGCGAAATCCAAATATGTATGTATTTATAGGAACAAAATAACATTATGAACAAGTATTAAACTATATTTCTTTGCTTTATTGAATACCTATAACAATTGCTGACTTGGTCAGGTTGGACTTAGATTTGACTTGGCCAGTTTTTATGTAAAATAACAAGCAGAATATAAAAATAAAAAAATACTGTAAAATTTGATTTATTTAATTATTAATTCAACCACCTTTTTTTTTGCAGCAAGGATTACGACATCTAGTAGTTCGGCGGGTGGGATCAGGCCAGATGGCATCCAACATAATCGGACCACATATAACAAAGCCGGCACCAACTAACGCCGTCATACAAGTCATACATATCAGCATTATCGGTTCACTATTTACGAAGGCACTTAACGAATTTGTTAAACTCAAGTTGCCGGTAGCAAACTGGGACGCAAGCGAGTATCGTAGCAGAAGCAACGAGGGCGTACAGAGACAGGCAAATCATGTTTTATTTAAAGGCAGATTACGCCAGCTTGATGATTAAATAGCTTGGCAGTAACTGCTGTTTCTGAAACAAACAATTTAGAGCTTATCTTCTACTAACAACATAGTAACTTTCTCCTGCACACTGGAATGCAAGCAAACAGCGTGGCACAAGCAATGAGGGTTGTCATAGTCACGCAAATCATTGTTTATTAAAAATCTTTGACAGCGTTTTTGAAACTTTGGCAATAGGTGGTAGCAAATGGTCGTTGGAGTTCCTGAAACAAACCAAAAGGGACCATATACGGACAGTTTTGCCTTCTGTTCTAACTGACTGGATGTAAATCCGGATCGCGTAAGGATAATTTCTGGCTGCGTCAGTCAGGCGGAGCGATTGAAGAAATTTGTCCACATTGGCAGGACCAGAAGGACGGAATAGGATGTTGGTCTCAGAGTTGCGACTGAGGGGACATATTGGATAAAATTCAAGTCGCACTCGATAATTTTGGAGTTCACTTGGTAAAGCTTTGAAGCTAGTGGAGCTATGGTTAATAAGGAATATAGGAATTGAAAGAAAGTACGGTTATATCTTTTAAGCAGCATAGCCAAGAGAAGACATCTTGGTAGTGCCTCAGAATAACTGGAAGCAGAGCCAAGATATTCGCCAAGACAAAGGTTTTGTCACCATTTTGGTCTTCTCTGAAGAAAACACTTTCTATATAAAGAGAAGAGATGAAAGGTAGAAGAGGTAAGACTACGACCATATATTTGCAGTATGCAGTCAGTCTCTATAGAAGAGTCAATGCACCCTCACTCTTGGCCTCACTAGTGCGTGCAGATTAAGCATTTTATGATCGATGTAAGGTCAGATACAGATAAGTTAACCCAAGTGTTATACACTCGGGTTTACAACTTTATTCCGAATGTGAAATGAAATCTTGTACATCCGAATTACCAACTTTCGTCTGGCTATTAGTTCGAACATCCGTTTGGCCGAAACTATTACATCAATAATGTATATTTGGAAAAATTGGATTAAACTGACGTACCCGCCATTACGGCATAGTTCTCTTTGACCTGAAGTACATTCACAGGATAAGATATCGATTCAACGTCTCCAATTCGGTCATTCGAGCTGATAACCTTCGGGTAAATGCCATTCGGAAAAGAGTAACCTTTTTCTATTTAAAAAAGAGTATCTACAGCAACTGTGATTTCTGAGAATTGTTTAAAAAAATCATCAGGAAACATAATATTATTTCACTAACCTTGCAATCTGAAAAATCCGACCATACATGCAACTCTTTGCTTTTAAAGTTGCTGTTAATATGACCAGTACATAATTTGTAGAAAAAGACGTTTTATTATATTTTACACTGTTTTGTTACATAAAATTTACTCCATATCAGTCATGCACGAAAATTACAATTCTTCTAGTCAAACTTCAGAAATTTTCATAATGGACAGTTTGTTGTTTGTAGCTAAAAAGTTTGAATATAAAACGGAAGCTGGACTTTTTCCTTTTATGTTGTGCTTTCGTCACGTGAGAACGAAGTACTTACTGATAAAGGCTACTCCACATTTAGGCGAGTATCTCGTGCTGAAGAGGAAGCCACCAAAACAAGAAAAACATGAAAGTGGAACCATTCACATAATCTTGGTAGGTTGTTACCTCGTTTTCTGATTTTTGTCGGTCTACCGGCTCGAAACAAGTGAGCTTAACAGCCTAAAACTTGTAATAACTCTATACTCGCATGTCTTTGCGTAGTATTTAACTGATCATCAATATGAGCTTAAATTTGGATGAACACGCCAATATAATATAAAATCTAATATGTATAGGTAATATATTTTTCAAATGTGCATAGCATTAAGGCGCGGGCCCACCGCGGCGCATGCTCTGCACGGGCACGCGGCGCATGTTAGTTGCGTGTATTAATTTGTTTGACAACGTGGGTCTACGTTTCTACTGGAGTACACGAATATGACCCACGACTATGTATTAGCGTGGCACGGAGCACGGAGAGGCTACGCAAGTGAGCTGTACATAGTCGTGGGTCTTAAGGCGCGGGCCCACCGCGGCGCATGCTCTGCACGGGCACGCGGCGCATTTTAGTTGCGTGTATTAATTTGTTTGACAACGTGGGTCTACGTTTCCACTGGAGTACACGAATATGACCCACGACTATGTATAGCGTGGCACGGAGCACGGAGAGGCTACGCAAGTGAGCTGTACATAGTCGTGGGTCATATTCGTGTACTCCAGTGGAAACGTAGACCCACGTTGACAGCGTTGAGCTATGTAACCGCCTATTCGAGCTAGCCACGCGTGTATCAATGACGTCAATTCATGCGTAGCCTCTCCGTGGGTTGCAGTGGACACAACCACATACATTTTCTTACAAAGCGAAGCTTAATACACGTGCGTAGCCTCTCCGTGCACCGCGGTGGGATAACATAGTCGTGGGTCATATTCGTGTACTCCAGTGGAAACGTAGACCCACGTTGACAGCGTTGAGCTATGTAACTGCCTATTCGAGCTAGCCACGCGTGTATCAATGACGTCAATTCATGCGTAGCCTCTCCGTGGGTTGCAGTAAGGTTGCAGTGGACACAACCACATACATTTTCTTACAAAGCGAAGCTTAATACACGTGCGTAGCCTCTCCGTGCACCGCGGTGGGCCCGCGCCCTTAAGCTAGTCGCATAAGTTAAGTTCTTCTACATCGAGCGTTATCTATAAAGAAGCTCGCCGAGAATTTCGCTGAGTTTACTGCCGAGATTATCGTGAGGATCTCGCGTGAATGTGAAGAGGCTTTTATATGGAGTACCCGTTCCGGAATTTCGGGATAAAATGTATCCCATGTGTTATTCTAATATGACATAATATTCCTGTAAAGTTGCATCCAAATCCGTTCTATTGCTTTTTCGTGAAAGAGTAACAAAAATACATAAATATCCATCCTCACAAACTTTCGCATTTATGATATTAGTAGGAGGGATATTCTTTGGTATTGTACTTTATTTGGGTGAAGTGAACGCCAGTTTGATGTAACTTAAACTTAAGATTTTTTAAAATTAGTTATGGATTTAATATACCAAAAAAATTTTTGAATATAAAGCCGTTGAAACGAACATGCATTGGACCAGTGATTGGACCACTGACCTCTACTCATTGGACGCTCCATGATACGATAACTCAAGGAATAAAATTACTTTATTTTAACACTTTTGTTGATATTCAACCGTGGTTATGTGCTAATGGTCCAGCCAAACCTGACGTAAACTTCGTCACGGATCTTGCGCGGGAACGCCAAAACTAAAACTGAACTATTATGAATATTATATTTTACTGTCACGGATTCCCGAGTCTCAGGTACAACAATGTTTTACATAATACCTACGTTTACTTTTTACGAATTCTTAAAATGAAAGTCTTGGTACATAACAGTAGCATCAAACCACCAAACACATCAGTCCTATTCGGGTTACCAACAATAAATATTAACTAATTAATTGTCTACCGTCTATAATTTTTTTTACATTGCAAACTATCATAGATACTGTATACAAACTATTTTAGAAAACGTGCCATCTCCTTGAATAATATACATAATCTTCTAAAATTTTAAGTCATTTTCATTTCACGTATCATCTGTCAATCGCCGATTGTGGTTTGTTTGTTGCAAACATCAATGGAAAAGTTATCCACCGTTCGTTGCAAAATAATTATTTATGTTTTAAAATATATATCGCAATTGGCAATATAAGTTTTGCCGTTATTTAAGATTAATAAACAAGAAAAGTGTAGGTAAATGAAGCTATTGCTGTTCGTCGTTCTGACGGTGGTGTCAGTGAATTGCTTCCCTGAGAAAAGGAACAAAGTGTCGAGGGAGGCAAGCAACCAATTAGGACAGCTCGAGAAACTCGGACTTTCCCCAAGGGACTGTAAAGGGAAATGTGCCACAAGTATAGCCCAGAAGGCTGCTGCGGAGGCGAAGGCTGCCCAGCAAGCCCAAAACGCTGCCGGTGCGCAGGCGGCGCATATGGTTCGTATACATTTCCAATACTTCGATCATTGTGGTTGAGTTAACTGGTATTTACTTATATGTGTGTGGCGTGGCAAGGAGATAAATAATGATCACACGTTGAAGCTCGGCAATTGAACGAATTTATTCTTAATTATTTATATGCACGTTACAATTTACTCATCCGATCATCAAACTGCGGTGCGGGCAATGACCGCCATAATATTCCTCCCTTTTAAAAATAAAATAAAATTGTCAAACGATATAACACATACAGTTAAATAATTGATTGTTGTAGTGGGATTACATATTCGATTAAAGTAATGGTTTAATAATTGAATGATTACACTTTTTATATAGGTACTACTTTCACTGGCACTTGGTGACTTCACTAGATATCACTATACTTTACGGAATGAAGATGCTGTTGTTTGGTGGCTGGTTCCCGTGTCTCTCCACAAACTTGAGCAATCGATGTCTGCAGCGATAGTAACAGAGATATGCGATGGCCGACAACAGTATCACAGTCAATATGGCCAAATACCATGTTTATGTGCGTGACTGACGTTCTCTGCGACCCATTGTGCTAACACTCTTGGAATGCGTACTGCACAGGATGAGATACAATGTTGTTTTTAGTATGTTACGTGTTACTTTGCTTTCTTCTTTTTTATGTCGTCCTGTAATTGCCTCAGGTGATTGCGATGCAGGTATCAAAAATTCGCCGGGCAATTTAATACCACCGCTGTATAACATCTGCGCGGGGCTTATGTTGTCATCACTGCGTAACGCAGTTCGCAGTCCCATACATACCGTTGATTATTCCTGTGACCAATTTGCGGAGTTTCCCCTTGCTACAAAGGCTGTTTTCATCCATCTGTGCAGCCTTTCAACAATGCCATTAGACATAGGGTGATAAGCAGTCGTCTTGATTTTATTGACACCCCTAATTTTGACTAAATCTTGAAATAACTGGGACTCAAACTGTCTACCTTGGTCAAATGGTCTGTTGTGATCTTGAGCGGACATCCAAATCGTGTAATCCATTGTTCGTAGAGAACCTTAGCTACGGTGCGCGCTGTTATCTCCAAATCAGGTATTGCTTCGGGGCAACGTGTAAAACGGTCAATCAGTGTAATAATAATAATGTATTTGTTTTCGTTGGATGTTGGTAATGGCCCGACAATGTCCATGTGTAGGTGAATTTGGACAACTGCTGATCGGTGCTATATTATGTCTGTTGATTTTTGACTTTTGGCACGCTTTGCATTCTCTAGCCCACTTTCCGATATCTTTATTCATACTAGGCCAAAAATATGTGTTTCTAATTAAAGATTGGACTTAGGAATAAATACATATATAGCATTTGTCGATCTAGTCTAGTCAGAAAAAGTATCGTATAGAGATGTGAAGGAACTTGCACTGAATAGGAATAGATGGAGAAGTCTGCATCGGACTCACCGACAAGAGCCTTGCTCTTAAATTTATGATGATGAATTAAATTTCACAACAAGCAACATTTTGCCAAGACCGCAATTAAGAGAAAACATCGATTCGTGAAGAGAAGGAAAAGGAAGGAGATATGACTAGAAATTATTATAGTTAATTCAAAAAATCCTCGCACTCACCTCACTTTAAGCAATACATTACCTACCAAAAACAGTGTGACTATGACTAGCCATGGTAAAGCTATATTAAATGTACCGTTTATTTTCAGGTTAAGACACAATTAGCTGAGAAAGCGCTTCAAGCTGCTAAAGCGGCTGAGGCGGCTCTGGCTGGAAAACAAGCGGTGGTGGAACAGCTGCAGCAAGAGGTGAAGGAGGCTGAAGCGGTGGTGGCGGAGAACACAGCGGCAGTCCACCAACAACAGGGAACTGTCAACGCTGCCATCCAAGCTGCGCAACAGGCTACTGCAATGGTCATTATATTTCATAGTCAGAAGAAGTGACTTTAGGTCCTTTCACCTTCGCCTTCAATAAAAAATTACTTTTTCTATTTTCGTACTATCGTCATGCCACATTAGTCATTCAACGGGAGATCAACAAACATGCGATTTTGTGTACCTTGCAAATGGCTAGTTTTGTAATTGAGATCCTCAATCTTCCTCCACAGCACAAGCTGATGGTGCAGGCTGCTCAGCTATCAGGCCAACTGGAACGGGCGTCACATGCAGTGCTGGACAAGACCAAATTTGGACTTCAGGAGAAGTGCCACAACTTGGCGGAGGCGCGAGCTCGACTAGCACACCTACAGCACAAGCTGCAATGCGCATGCGCAGAATGTGCCGCTACCAAACAGGCTGCGCACTGCGCGTGCGAGGCAGCTCGGGCCGCGTGCGGTAACGCTCGGAGGAAGAAACACATCACAAATAAAATGGTATTAGGGCCCAAAATAGACTTACGAAGTCGGAGATAGACAAGTATCGTAACTATTGTATAGAACTCGGTTAATTTATTCATCAACTAAGCGTTGATTACTTTTGAGATGTAAGCATCTTCAGTGTTTTTGTCTCGAAGCTGTGGTATACCGATTTCGGGCTTCGGTTAGAAACTAGTTATACCTGTATTGAAACGCATGCCTTACCGTTTAGATCAGGGTTTCTTGTATATGTCCAATAGTTAAATGTCGAATGACTGTATTGTATACTTTCTTTGGCCCAAATAAGTAAGCAAATCTAAACTTGTGATATTCAATGATTCCGATTCAAACCAGTTTGCTTGTTCCGTTTTGCCTTCTGACAATTTTTAAAGTTTTGAATTTGATTGTGTTTTTATTTGTGAAGTGTTTTATAACGTGCGGCCGCATGGTTTGTCATTTGGATTGCAATTATTGAAACATTAGAACGTGTGGATAAATGGACATAAAGTGCTTTTAGATTAATTGGGTTTACTTTAGTTTTATATAGTCGTATAGTGTCGATGTGGTAAGACTTATCGCAGGTTTTGATATATGTTATGGGTTTAAGCTGCCTTTGAATATAGTATAAATCATAATTTATGAGTTTTATTAAAAGAAAACCACCAACAATTGATAAATTATTTTAATAAATTAATCTAGGTACTTAATTATGCTCAAAATGGTTGGCTACGTCTTGAGCAAGTGCTTTTTTATATGAGCCTATTTTGTTATGGTCCTTACGCTCAACATAATTCTTTATGCAATTATTATATATGCTAGAATTTCGGAGCATTCCACTCGACACCACCAGAGTGACACCACCGGTGGTGGTATCGACACCACTAGTGACACCACCGGTGGTGGTATCGAGGGGAAGTCACGAGTTACAATCTATTTTTATGATAATTTAAAAATCACGCTGAAATATTCACAAACGAACAATGGCAAACCTGTAACAAGTTTTCGGTGAACATTCTTACAATACAGTTAAATGCCAATTTAAGCCAATACTGACAGATTCAGGACTTAATCTAAATTTAGAATACTACTAAGAAAATATATTTAATTAAATATATTTTTGCTATCGGCATCATACTTTTAAAAGCTTACAATTTTAGTGGATTTTGAAAAATCATAAATCAGTCCACCATTGTTCAGCTTTAAATTTTGAAAATCAAAAGCTGCTGTCACTATTTTGATAAAACTTAAACTATACTAAAGGCGTCATTTAAGTTCTGTGGGCTGAATGCCATGTTGCTGTTCTTGTAGTTGACATATGAAGATTGTGCGTCTGCCATTTCCATGTCATCGTTAAGATCCGCGTCTCCGGTGGGGTCGCGGCGATATCGCAGCGGTGGCTCCGCGTATTGCCCTCCTACGACAAAGTCGCCATGTCTTTTCATTTGCTTCGTATGCTGCATCTTAATGGGATTCAAGTAATGCGACTTCTTCTTCGACTTCTTCTTCATGTCCTTGTACACATTCATATCGTGATTTATATCCGTGATTGGCTCTTCTGTTTGTACAGGCACTTGTACCGGTACCGGAGTCACAAATACCTCGTCCAAATGCATCGGTTTTATATTCACGAGTTCATGGTCGACATTCTTATGGTTCGTCCATTTACCTTTGTTGGTTTTGATTTTTTTGTCATGGAATTGGATTCGATCGTCTGTTCCGTGAGCTGTGAGGTCGGGGAGATCGTGGAGACTCTGCTTGATCGGTGCGCCGTAGGAATCAACTAGCGGTTCAGATAGGGCTTCAAAGTCACCCAATTGGAAATCAGTAAGTCCTAATCCTTGAGGTTCTTTATTGTATTTTCTCGGGGGCTCACCGAAGCTCATGGGTTTGATTTTGGAATGCGCGTATACTTTCTTAGGCGGTCTAAAAGGTTGGTTCGGTATGTGTACCCGGGTGGGTGCCGTAGCTGCATACCTCTGGAACGGGGCACGTTTCTTATGCAAAGTGTTATATTTAGAAGTTATTCTTCCCTTAGTGCCCTTGACTGGTTTCAGCGTGGGTTTGGTCAAATAAAATTTTCCACGGAAAGGGTACTTTGGTTGAACGAATCTGTGTTTTGATAGTCTTCTGTATATGGTCTTTTGTGCGCTTGGCATTTCGAAGTTGTTGACAAATAAGATGGTTTCGCGTCTCCTCATGTTCCTGTTTGGTGTTCCATCGAAGAGGGCGTGGCTGGTGGAAGGGCTCGCGCACACTGCCGTCACTGTTATCTGGAAACAATAATAAACCGGATTTACTATATTATATTAAATTAACTTAAAAATAACTCAAACACCAGGATTGGTCAGGTTGACCATCCACTCGATAAGAAGAAGAAGAACTTAAAAATAATTATTATTAGTTTGTAATGTTCCACTCATGGGCATCTCTAAAAGTACGTGATATCCTGCAGATGCTGGGTACCTTTTATCTCTCTGAAGATTTCAGAACCGCGAGGAAAACATACAAAATTACTACAACTAATATTGAGCTGAAACCAGGTTTTAGATTTCAAACTAAAAGACAACTTCCCAAAAGTACTTTGAAAAGCCTTCTCGGCCATATGTTTCAACAGTGTATTAACTGTTTTATAGATTCGTTTACATTTTATCTATACTCGTATCTGTACAAATATTAAAAAGAGAAAAAAATTGTAAGTTTATTTGTTTGTATGTTCGAACTAATCTCGGGAATAATCAGTCCGATTTGAATATTTTTTTTTTGTAATAGATAGCCACATTCAACGGGAAGGTTATAGGCTATTTTTCATCCCGAGATTCCCACGGGAACGGGCACAACACGGGTAAAACTGAGGGGCGCTGCTAGTTTATTATAATTGAATGCGTAAGCTTATGTAAATTGTAGTAGGTAAACTATGCCGCAAACCTTAACAAATAACAATTAAAATATTTAACGTAGGTAAAACCGCGTAGCACTGCTAGTCCTATCTTATCCTATCCTACTAATATTATAAATGCGAAAGTTTGTGTTGCTCTTTCACGGGAAAACTACTGGACGGATTTGGATTAAACTTTACAGTAATAAAAGTCATACATCAGAATAACATTGGGATACATTTTATGCCGAAATTCCCGCAGGAACGGGTACAACGCAGGTAACACCGCGGGCGCGGCTAGTTAAACATAAAAATACAAATGCGGGTAGTTGGTGCAGGTTCTATTTGCAAGTGATTTCTCCAGTCAGTCTTCCCGTGATCACGAACGGTGTAATCCGCTAAAACATCGGGTACCTACGTATCTAGTAAAATACTTACAGTTTAAACGCGATATTGTTCCGTTGTGACTATTTATCAGTACAAGGCGTGTGAATTATCAAAGTGTTATACGAGTACATGCCTAAATCACTGGGATCGTAAAGTGTTAACAAGTAATAGTTACAACTAGCAGCGTTCTCGGTTTTACCCGCGTTGTGCCCGTTCCCGTGGGAATTTCGGGAATTTTTATACTCATAAACCTTCCTCTTGAATCACTCTATCTATTTAAAAAAATCGCATCAAAATCCGTTGGGTAGTTTTAAAGATACATTACACTGGGACAGACAGATAGACAGGGGTAAGCGACTTTGTTTTATACTTTGTATTGATTACGTGGTTATGTAAAGAATTAACAGTCACATGAAATTCTATTCATTAATGATTTACCGACTTAACTTGGTATAATCCGATTAAGAAACAGATGCGCAGATTGAGCTCCGCTACGAGAAAGTAAGTAGATTCTTTACATTTTTTCTCTAGTATTTGTGTGTAGATATCTTTGTTTTTGTGTCGTATTAATAATGATCTGATATAATAATTTGAATTTTAATTTAAATATATTATGACAATCTTCTGCGTTTGACAAAAACCTTCTGCGTTTGACAGCTGACCAATCTATAGGTACTAAATTATAAAGAGGTAAAATTTGTACCTTTGTTTGTTTGTATGTTCGAGTTAATCTCGGGAATTACCTGTCCGATTTGAATAATTCTTTTTGTAATAGATAGCTACATTCAACGGGAAGGTCAAAGGCTATTTTTCATTACGAAATTCCCACGGGCACGGGCACAAAGCGGGTAGAACCGCGGGGCGCTGCTAGTTGGCAACAAGTCCCAAATAAATGCATAATTAATTCATTAAAACATTAATTTCACAGTGTTACAATTTTGCCGATATAGAAACTTTAGAAAGTACCTCTAATTTAGATTTGACACACACCATAAAAGGTAGATATTAAAACTAGATTTCATTAATTACCATACTATTATAATCTACTAGCCACACCCCGCGGAGTTACCCACGCTGTACCCGTTCCCGCGGGAATTTCGGGATAAAATCTATTCCATGTGTTATTCTAATATATGACCTATATTACTGTAAAGTTTCATCCAAATTCGTCGAGTAGTTTTTTCTTGAATGAGTAACAAACTTACATCCTCACAAAACTTATGCATTTATAAAATTAGTTGGATACTATTAATATAATATAAATATAAATAAACTAGCAGCGCCCCGCGGTTTTACCCGCGTTGTGCCCGTTCCCGTGGGAATTTCGGGATAAAATGTAGCCTATAGCCTTCCTCGATAAATAGACTATCTAACAGTGAAAGAATTATTCAAATCGGTTCAGTAGTTTCTGAGATTAGCGCGTTTAAACAAACTAACAAACAAACAAACAAACTCTTCAGCTTTATAATATTAGTATAGATAATGAACGCACTAATCTCAGGAACTATCAAATCGATTCGAATAATACTTTATGTAATGAATAGCTACATTCAACGGGAAGATTTTAGGTTATTTTTCATTTTGATATTCTCACGGAAACGAGCACAATGCGGGCAAAACCGCGGGGCGCTGCTAGCTTATAGTTAGTCGTTGATGAGGCCTATGCCTTGCAGTGGGTCACTACAGGCTTATAATAATAAGCATAGAATCTTATTATACTCAACTTCTATAAAACTAACTAACAAATCAATGAGAATTTTTAAATAGTAAAATAAGTAATGTTGAGACTGTTTATTGCTGAACCAAAACACGTGATACTTTCACCATTATGCTAATTCTAGTCTCCGGGGTCATTTGACATACTACAGACGTCATATCGTTATTATGGAGTTGGACAATAACTGAATTATTCATTTTGAAGTGGGTGTGAATGTTAGTAAGAAAGTTATTGGTAATTAACTTGTTTAAGAATATGGATGGATGGATGGATGTTTGTTCATTTCGCAAAGTTGACTTTTTATGCACACATATGTATAAACATTAGTATGTGTAATGTATTTAATGTATGTATTTTGTATGTACTTGTAATAGATAGCCACATTCAACGGAAATATAATAGGCTATTTTTCATCACAAAATTCCCATGGAGACAGGCACAACGCGAGTAATCCCACAGGGTGCGGCTAGTTTATTTATAACTAACTAGCAGCGCCCCGCGGTTTTACCCGCGTTGTGCCCGTTCCCGTGGGAATTTTGGGGAATTTTTTTACATAAAAACCTTCCTCTTGAATCACTCTACCTATTACAAAAAACCGCATCAAAATCCGTTGCGTAATTTTAAAGATTTAAGCATACAGACAAACAGGCGCGACTTTGTTTTATACTATGTAGGGTCATTGCGCCTGTTCGCGTCCAGCGCCCTATTCGCGTCCATTTTTCGGACCTCCCTCTAAAAATTCTCGAAAATAGGTATATTAACACACTAAATCACCCAAAAGTCGTTATCGCTAATACCTAATCGTATAAGAGACACATAGACATAGACAAAAGTTCTGTGAGCCTAACCAATCATGTCTAGAAAAAATAGTTAGTTTCCGTTCTTCAACAAAGAAGCGCAAACGCGCGAAATGTTGGCAAAAAAATAGTGAGCAGGGGCGCGTTCGACGGTAAGTATTTTATTGTTTTATGCGTATTTTAGAATACACAGCTGTTTCTAGACATAAGGCATGAAAAAAGGAGTAATATTAATTATGTACTTACTTGTTTTTTTTAAAGTTAACAGTTAAAATAAGGTGGACGCGAATTACTACACCGAATTTATAAAACTTCCACTTTGCGACCACATGGACGCGAACTCGTCTATTTATGATTTAGTTAGTTTTTATTTTTATGTGATAAAATTAAAAAAGGGGATTTGTTTTTACTTCTTATTTATGTATTATTATCATGCAATTGTAATGAGCAATTTGCGTCCACGTTATTATGATTGTAGAAAAAGATAATATCGTATATCACATGTGGACGCAAACTATACCTACAAGGAAATATTATTGTATCAAATTGCGTCCATTTTTTCATTAAATTCAAATAATTGCATAAATATATTTTTTAACTTATAATTTAATATGCATTTTATTTTTATTAAAACTAAGAGTTAAACCTAAAAAAACTCTCCCTGTTGAAGTTTTCTTTGCAGAAATTTCTATCGAAACTGAATCTGAGAGGTCTCTTATGGAACTATCAATAGAACGAAATAGTACTATTTTAGAATTGGATGCAACTAAAGACGTCTAAAGAAATCACCATCTCTTCATTATACGTAGAAGATGAAAACTTAAATGATGAAGCTAACTCCGGTTCGACTGTGCAGGTTCAAACAGTAACAGCCGAAATACACTCTACACCAAAACCTTGGTGGATACCAGATGTGGAATCTGAGAAAGAACATGTACCAGCCGTGGAGCTAAAGGAATATTCTTAAATAAAGAATCTGTTAAAATACAATTTTTCTTTACAATATCTGATAAATATCACCCCTACATTCCTTTTCTTAGCTGGTGGACGCAAAATGGTCTATGGGTGGACGCAATTTAGATTTTTTGGACGCAAAGTGGGTAAAACGCCTATTTTTGAAGTTTTTCTATTTATAAAAAAAACACAAGTAGTTTCGAACAAAACTGTAAGCGAACCCTATAGTAGACTATATAATGAACACATTACATAAATTTTTCATTGAAACTAGTGCTGGAACATTTTTATTTTCTCCTTCAAACTTGCCAACTGCACTAAATGGACGCGAACTGGCGAAATGACGTGAAGTTTAGTAACGAAACGCCTTTTGTGTTGCTGTTTATTTCATTAATTTGTTTAACTTTTAAACGAAACACAGAACAATACATCCTTTCCTACTATTATAAATGCGAAAGTTTGTGAGGATGGATGTATGTATGGATGTATGTTTGTTTCTATTTCACGCAAAAACTACCGGACGGATTTGGTTGAAACTTAACATAGGTTATACATCAGAATAATACATGGGAGACATTTTATCCCGAATATCCCGCGGGATCGGGTACAACGCGGGTAAAAACACGGGGCGCTGCTAGTATTTGATAAGGTTTTTGCAAACGTCTAAAAAATATCGACCTTCTTACGAGTATAAAAACTAAATTCTAATCCAATTAGTTTTAAAATACCGTTGGAAGATAAGACAAAAAATAATAAAACATATCAAATTATACCAGTTATAGTTCTATTTATTGAACAGTTATACAAAATATACTCGTACTTCTTTGTATAAAAAAATCATCCATACTTACATAACGCTGAAGATTTTGATTTTGTTTAAACGCGGTAATCTCAAAAACTACCAGTCCTATTTTAATAATTCTTTTTGTATTAGATAGCCACATTCCATCTGAAGGTTATGGGCTAAGTTTCATCCCAAAATTCCCACCAGAACGGAAAAACGCGGGTAAAATCGCGAGACGCTGCTAGTAAGAGCAGGAAATAGTACATTAGGAAGAGATTCAACCTAACATTAAGTTAACTAAGTTGAGGTCATTGACTTATAAGACTGTCAACCACAGAATCTAATCTGTAGAGGTGTATAGCATTAACTGGTATACTGAATACTATAGTGTTAATAGGTCCTTTCCGTTTTCCCATAAGATAGTAGCTTATTCTTTAAATCTATGACCTATGAGAAATGATCTAGTCTAGATCAAGATTTAAGATCTATTGATCTAACTCACGGATACTGCTACATATACATATATACTTTATAAGAACACTCAGACATCGTCGCCAACAACTATGTCTTCACATATTGTTGACGGGCGGGAATCGAACCCGCAACCCTCGACACAGTAAGCGCTCTCACTGCCACTGTGCCAACGGGCTTGTCCATATCCATAATCTATCCCAGTTGTTTCCGAACTATACATTATTTTTACATTACCGTCGTCAGTCCTTGATAATTAAAAATTAAATGTCCCCTTTCCTGTCCAATGAAACGCAAAATAAAATCACTACATAGCATAAAACAAAGTCGCTATTTTTGTCTGTTTGTTTGTCTGTTTGTCTGTATGCTTAAATCTTTAAAATTACGGAACGGATTTTGATGCGGTTTTTAGTAATAGGTAGAGTGATTCAAGAGGAAGGTTTTTATGTATAAAAATTCCCGATATTCCCACGGGAACGGGCACAACGCAGGTAAAACCGCGGGGCGCTGCTAGTAGGTAATAAAAAGTATAAATTAATAACATTTTCGGTTCATCTTCCTATGTTATTAGATAACTATCGGTACCGACCGTAATGAACGCATGATTAGAGTGTTATTAAAGCTATTAACCGCTCACGACTCCACAGTTTCACTCATTGAAAGTGTAATAATTGTTCGCAGTGGATAAACGAATGCGTTTGGATTATTAATTAGTTTGGGACTTCAACCCTCAATCATATTGAAATGAATCTCCATTTACAGACATACTTCGCTTTTACTTTACACTAGCCACGCCCCGCGGTTTCACCCGCGTTGTACCCGTTCCCGCGGGAATATCGGGATGAAAAATAGCCTGTGACCTTCCCGTTGAATGTAACTATCTATTACAAAAATAATTATTCAAATCGGACAGGTAATTCCCGAGATTACGAACATACTCGAACATACAAAGAAACAAACAAATTTTACCTCTTTATAATATTAGTATAGTCTAGCCCCGCAGTTTCACACGCATTGTACCTGTTCCTGCGGGAATTTCGGGATAAAATTTATCCAATATGTTATGAAATCGCCTATTAACATATTCCAAGTACTTTGATGTTCCTGAATAGCTTCATTTGACTGTCCGTAAAATTCCTCTATTTCAGTATCAGTGCGTGAAAGTGTGGGTGGATAGCATTGAATGACAATTAAAATTTTAACTTCTGAAACTTTGAACAAACAAATACTAATGACTACAAAATATTATTTATTTTAGGGATTTTTTAGAGAGCTTATTTACCTAGGGTTTGTCAATGGTTGGTATGCTGAAAGTTAACCCCGCTGCTGGCTAAGAACACGGATGAGGTTAAGTGGCGTTACCTACATGACATGATCCCCTCAACAGGGTGATTGTGCCGGGGTTGAGTACCACATACCCCGGTTGTTTCCTCGAATAGCCGGGGATGCGCAAATGCATTCCCCATCCATTAAAAAGGGGTTCGTCAATGGTGTAATAGCATGTTGTAGTGCCTGTAGGCGTCTCTTACCACAGTGAAACTCTAAAGAATCGCTTTCATTTCGTTCTACAAAATGACTTCAAATGAAATAGATGTCGTATAATGATACCTAATTTATTAAGATTATTTTTTGACATTGTTTTATCCGAGTTTTATGTAGGAGTTACTGAATCTGGTAAAAAAATGATTAGTTTTAGTGTAGGCTTGTTTTGTAGGTTAATAAGTGGGCTGCGTGTGTGTACCATGATACTATATATTTTAAATGATTCTAGGACATAATACATACTTAGCGCTCGTGGCCCAGTTTAACGAAGCGATGTTAGTTCATTGCGAATGTTAAGCAACGTGCACCTCGACCCCTACTTGGATGGGTGGCCGATAGTGATATATTTATCCGTGCTTCGGTCGAAGGCCACGTTAAGCAGTCGGTCCCAGGTGTTTCAATCGTTAGACCATATCAGAGCCCTTAGAGCGGGTTGGTGATCTCAAACCCGAGCCATGTTTGAAAAGTGGGAATTAAATATTTAAGAAGGAAAAAAATTTGAACATTTTTTTAAAACAGTTTAACCGGTTGTATCCCAACTCTATTGATGCGATAGCGAAGATTGTTTTAAAGTAACAAGTTCTTTTGTTTGTTTGTATAAATATTCTCATTGAATGTTCCGTTGTTATGAAAGTTCATTGTTGTGAAATTTCAATGTTCTCTTTTATTGATTGTTGTGTTTCTAATGTTTTATAATTCTATTCGAATATTTCACATTTCTTTACATAGTGTGGTGTAACTATTTGTTTCTAGACCAAAATATCGTTGAAATGGAATGTTGATTAGTTTACCGAAAATATTTTTTTTGGATAACACAAGAGGATCGTTATATGTTGATTTATAATAAACTAGCTTTTACCCGCGACTTCGTCCGCATTAGATTGTTACTTTGGACAGTAGTTTTATTTTTAACCTTTAGGATCTTACCAAAGTATGACTCAAGCTGCACACTCACCGGTACGGAACGTCTCGGGATTTATCATTTTTGCTTGTGAAAATTCGAACGTAGCTTCATAGAAATACAGCATAAATGGCTATGCATTCAAATGACGCCGCGGGATTGACAAATCCTTTTCGACATAATAAACTTATATTATCAGTGATTAAATTGTTCGCCTAAATCGAATTACAAACATTGCCTACGTATAAGCCCAGAACACAACGTTAGCGCGATGCAGACATTCAGCACACTAACGCCATCTAGTGATAAACATTCATTCTTAAACATACCGCCCACTAAGGACAATCAATAAATACACAAAATAGCTATCAACAATAAAAAATTCAGCAAAATCGGTTTAGTAGTTTTGGCGTGAAAGCGTAACAGTATCTTATCCGGAGGGAAATTCGGGATAAAAAGTATCCTATGTCCTTTCTCAAGGTCATATCTATGACTATACCAAATTTCAGCAAAATCGGTTCAGTAGTTTTGGCGTGAAAGCGTAACAGTATCTTATCCGGAGGGAAATTCGGGATAAAAAGTATCCTATGTCCTTTCTCAAGGTCATATCTATGACTATACCAAATTTCAGCAAAATCGGTTCAGTAGTTTTGGCGTGAAAGCGTAACAGTATCTTATCCGGAGGGAAATTCGGGATAAAAAGTATCCTATGTCCTTTCTCAAGGTCATATCTATGTCTATACCAAATTTCAGCAAAATCGGTTCAGTAGTTTTGGCGTGAAAGCGTAACAGACAGACAGACAGACAGAGTTACTTTCGCATTTATAATATTAGTATGGATAAAAAATTCAGCAAAATCGGTTTAGTAGTTTTGGCGTGAAAGCGTAACAGTATCTTATCCGGAGGGAAATTCGGGATAAAAAGTATCCTATGTCCTTTCTCAAGGTCATATCTATGTCTATACCAAATTTCAGCAAAATCGGTTCAGTAGTTTTGGCGTGAAAGCGTAACAGTATCTTATCCGGAGGGAAATTCGGGATAAAAAGTATCCTATGTCCTTTCTCAAGGTCATATCTATGACTATACCAAATTTCAGCAAAATCGGTTCAGTAGTTTTGGCGTGAAAGCGTAACAGTATCTTATCCGGAGGGAAATTCGGGATAAAAAGTATCCTATGTCCTTTCTCAAGGTCATATCTATGTCTATACCAAATTTCAGCAAAATCGGTTCAGTAGTTTTGGCGTGAAAGCGTAACAGACAGACAGACAGACAGAGTTACTTTCGCATTTATAATATTAGTATGGATAGTATGGATAATAATAAATTATTTTTTGTAAAAAATAATACATCAATTATTTTTATTTTATTCAAGTGACTCATCCTACTTCCTTCCTACTAATATTATAAATGCGAAAGTTTGTGAGGATGGATGTATGTGCTATAGGCTAGTGTATATATAAAGTTTAGTAACGAAACGCCTTTTGTGTTGCTGTTTATTTCATTAATTTGTTTAACTTTTAAACGAAACACAGATCAATACATCCTTTCCTACTAATATTATAAATGCGAAAGTTTGTGAGGATGGATGTATGTATGTATGTATGTATGTTTGTTGCTCTTTCACGCAAAAACTACTGAACGGATTTGGATAAAACTTTACAGTAATATAGGTTATACATCAGAATAATACATGGGATACATTTTATCCCGAAATTCCCGCGGGAACGGGTACAACGTGGGTGAAACCGCGAGGCGCGGTAAGTTACTTAATATTTATTAAACAGGAAAAAACCGAATATAGAACTTTCATTTCCAATAATGATAAGAACTTTCGGATGCTCGTTTCCGAAATAAATTAGTCATTTAGTAATCCGTTCCAAATTTTATGGACCAATAAATAAAAAAAACGTATTATAACTATGTTTAGTGTTTTCGTCGACGAAATTTTGATTTTATTTACATCGAATCGCAATCAATATGCAAATACGTATTAAAATGAAATGCGAAAGTGTAACTTGTAAGAAATTCCGATGAATGAATTAAATTATTTTGTGAATGCATACGAGGAAGTAATTTGCCTTTCAATTGAAACTAGTTATGTTATGACTCGATCCCGCTGTAAGAAAAACTTATCTTATTGATGAATTCTACTGTTACTGTTACTGTTAGCCCGTATTGCCCTACTTCTTCTTCTTATCGAGTGGATGGTCAACCTGACCAATCCTGGTGTCAGAGTTATTGAGCCGCCAAAGGCCTCTGACATGGCTCATGTAACGACTACTATCCGTAGAAAGTAACCGGGATCGACGGCTTACTGTTGGGCAAAGACCTCCCCCCCATTCCCGCCACTTTTCTCCCAATTCTAATGTTGGTCCCCCAATTCTACTGTAAAGTAGCAAACAAGATTTTTTAATTATTTAATAGTATAGGCCTTTGGCGGCTCAATAACTCTGACACCAGGATTAGTCAGGTTGACCATCCACTCGATGAAGAAGAAGAGATTATTTAATAGTTAATATTACTACTTTAACGCTCGTGGTGTAGTTTGACTAAGCGATATTAGCTCATTGTCATTGTTAAGCAACGCGCAACGTACATTCTTGTATGGGTGGCCGATAGTGGCATTTCTATCTAAGCGCTTCCGTGCTTCGCAGTAGGTCCCAGTTGTTTCAGCGTTAGACCTTGTCGGAGGTCTTTGGGCGGTTTAAAAACTCCGACACCAGGGCTCGAAATGAATGAGTGTCGTAAACAATTTTCCAAAATCCAAAATCGGGTAATTCCTCTTTCAAGCCCCGTTGTTTTCTAGTAGACATGTAATTAACCTTACTGTGAAAGTCAATAAGAACTAGGGCATGTTCACACTCACACTGGACATGACATTTGACACCGCTTGTGTATACAAGGTTTACGGAGAAATGCAATATTTAGAGAAAACTTCGTTCATGTGAATTGGTTTGTAGGTATGTGGTTACCAATCGCCTAATCGGCTTGATGACTAATTGACGTTCACTGAGGCGTGACGTCATTTCTCTGATTGGTGTTTAAGCTATCTTGGCGGATTATTATATTTTGTAGATTTATTTTAAAAATTATTAATGTCGACATTAGTATTAGCCTGTAATGTCCCTGTTGGGCAAAGGCCTCTCGTCTCACTGAAGATATCAGTACAGTGAGGAGGTTTCAGGCGTAATCACCACGCTTGCCTAATGCGGGTTGGTGATCTCAAACCCGAGCCATGTTTGAAAAGTAGGAAACATGTTTTCGCTCGACCTGGGAATTGAACCCGGGACCACAGTCTTTGCAGGCAAGTGCACATACTACATACACTAGACCACCGAGGCGTATTTTGTAGATTTATTTTAATAAATTATAAATACATTTTTCAAAATCTTTGAACCCTATTTCATTACATCATATAAATTAGATCAGATAAATATTTTGGCGATACTTGATTACTGTCATCATGACTATTATAGTATTTTCTGGCTATCACGGGTAACACATCAATTATTTCATAAGTTTTGATTTTTTCTATTGAAGTAAGTGTCTAATTTTGGCAGAGAAAAGAACGAAATAGATTGAGATATTAACATAGTCGCACGGGTTCATTCATTCTTTCATTCATTCATTTTCTAATAGGTTAGTAGCCAACCCTGGTGTCAGAGTTTTAAAACTGTCTCTGTCTCCTCCGAAATAGTCTGTCGATGAAATAACCGGGATCAATTGCATACCGTACCCTCTAAAGCACGGTAGCGCTCATATAGATCTATCACCATCGACCACCCATTCAAGCAGGGGCACGTGCTGCACGTTACTTAACAATCACAATGAACTAACATAGCTTTTTGGGGCATAGTTTCAGTGGCGTTTCAGTTGTGTAGTTACAAATGCGTACTACATACGCACAAAACAATTGTACCTACGTAAAGTAATTTTGTTTATAATGTGTGCAAATCGTGTGAATTTTAAACTTGTTATGTGAGTACAGGTATGCGTAAATTACTACGTAAATCACGTGAAGGTGTTCATCCTACATAATATTATCAAACAAAGTGCCGAAAAGCTGACATTTTGTTTGTTATTGATTTTCTCTAAAAATACTCAACGGATTTTCATGCGGTTTTTACCAATATACAGATTGATTTAATAGGAAGGTTTGTGACCAAAATTTCGGCAGGAACGAGGACATGGCGGGCAAACATTTTATCTCTATTTAAAAATTACCCTAAATGTAAGTAAGAAGTAAGATCGTGTCGGTCAGTGGCCAACCCTGGCGTTGACATTTTTAGACCGCCTAAAGGCCTCCGACGTGGTCTATCGATGGATACATCCGGGACCGACTATTTTACGTACACTCCTAAATACGGTAGTTCTCAGATACAAATGCCACAATCGGCTACCTATCCAAGTAGAAGCCGAGGTGTCCGTTGCTTAACAATCGCAATTAGCCAACATCGCTTAGATAACTAAGCGAGCGCTTACATGTAATTCGTTATGTGTCTTACTAATATTAGAATAAGTTTTACTAACACAATGAGTCATTGGTCGCTTGAGCAAAGATATTTGTTTTATTACTATACTAGCGGCGCCCCGCGGTTTACCCACGTTGTGCCCGTTCCCGTGGGAATTTCGGGATAAAAAAATAGCCTATAACCTTCCCGTTGAATGTAATTATCCATTACAAAAATAATTATTTAAATCGGACAGCTAATTCCCGAGAAAAGCTTGAACATACATACAAACAAACAAACTTGCAAATTGTACCTCTTTATAATGTTAGTATAGATAATTTAAAAACCTCTCTTTGTCCGGTAATATCCGAATGTAAAACGGTTAATAAAAGCCATTTCGCAGATGTTTACCCAACTTCAAAAGAGGAGCATGGCATGTTATAGAAACTAAAGGTCGTAGCACACATATCAACTTGTAAACGGAACGTAAACGTATCAACTCGAGCCGTTCAGTATTCTTTGTATGAAACTCCCTACTGCAACGCACACTTATCGGAATCGTAACGTAATCGCCTCGCCTCGGGACAAGCTCACAAACCGCAGTACGGTGCGTGGTCGACTTGCCGTACCCGCGCTTACGTCTCTCCGTACGCTGTCTTACGACTCTCCGTACCCTAGCTTGCGTTTCTTCATTCCCGCGAGGCACCCCGCCCAGCCGTCGTCAACCAGCGACCGGCGAGCCGTAAGCGCGGCGTCGCCTAGCCGTAGCCGAGTCGATTCGGAGCTGCTGATCGCACGGTGACGCGCTTACGATAGGTTGACGCCTGGTTGACGGCGAGGCGATACGGTGACGATCCCTTTCCGAGTTGATATGTGTGCTACGACCTTAAAGCTATTCCTTCCAAATTGTAATTTACATCGATTTGAATTTTGCACGAAACAAAACACTACTTAAAACTAACGTCATTTGTTTTTTAAACATATTTAGGCGCTTCATAAAATTATGACACCTTGTGCAATCCGCTCTTTATATACCTTTACATAAATCATAAACACACCTTTATCTCGAACAAACATGATTATATTTTTACAATGAAACATACTCTTGCGTCGTCACAAAGATATGTGACTGTTCGTTTGTTTAAACGGGTTACTCATACGGGTTTTTTCGCGTTAGAAAGTTAATAAAGCAAGTAAAAACTTACTTTTAATTTCACGACGTTTCGAGGGGATTCCACCTCTCATGGTCGCGGGGGAATACAGTGGTGACTGGTGAGAGAGTGTGAGAGAGGTGATCCGGAGAGGTTACACTTTGCTTTTATTTTACATTTTTATTTGACGTTTCGGCCCCTTTACAGGAACCGTGGTCACAGAAGAGTGTCTGCTATGACCACGGCTCCTGTAAATAAAATAAATAAATAAATATACCCGGACAAATTCACTCACGGTTAATTAGACCCAAAGTAAGCTACTACATATACATACACAAATACTTTATAAGAAAATATATTTGACCCAGACGTCGTCGCCAACAACTATTTCTACATATTGTTGACTCCGGGCGGGAATCAAACCCGCAACCCCCGACACAGTTAGCGCTCTCACTGCCACTGTGCCAACGGGCTTGCCAAAAAAATAAGTCGAGCTTGCTGTAAAGGAGCCGAATCGAAATGTTCAGTTCAAAATTGTGGTATAGCTATGTACTGCGCTCTGTTATGTATTATGAAGTAATAAGTATAAATAAATGCGAGTTCCCAAATGGTTACAACGGAAGAAAAATAAGCATCGTATACGGTATGTCTACGATTATGTATCACGTACTATCACTACATAGTATAAAACAAAGTCGCTATTTTTGTCTGTTTGTCTGTATGCTTAAATCTTTAAAATTACGCAACAGATTTTGATGCGGTTTTTTTGTAATAGGTAGAGTGATTCAAGAGGAAGGTTTTTATGTATAAAAATTCCCGATATTCCCACGGGAACGGGCACAACGTGGGTAAAACCGTGGGGCGCTGCTAGTACTATTATATGGGAGGGACACATATACCTAGTTCTTGAGAGTTTTTGAATACCTAAGTAATTGTTCGACTCTGTTCGTTGTTTAAAATTTGTCATATAAACAAATCATTTGATTGATTGAGATTGACTCGGATATTTGGTAATCGGTCCAAATTACCCAACCTTTGATTTATTGGGGTTTCGCTGGTTTTAATCCTAACTAATATTATAAACGCGAAAGTTTTTAAGGATGGATGTATGTATGTATGTTTGTTACTCTTTCACGCAAAAACTACTGAATGGATTTGGATAAAACTTTACAGTAATATAGGTTATAATCCAAATAACATATGGGATACATTTTATTCCCGTGGGAACGGCTACAACACGGGTAATACTGCGGGGCGCGGCTAGTTAATAGGAATCCAGGGATTGTAGAATAGATATTTTGAAACGATTAAGTTAGGGCGTACTGGCTTTATTCACTACTAGCAGCGCCCCGCGGTTTTACCCGCGTTGTGCCCGTTCCCGTGGGAATTTCGGGATAAAATGTAGCCTATAGCCTTCCTCGATAAATAGACTATCTAACAGTGAAAGAATTATTCAAATCGGTTCAGTAGTTTCTGAGATTAGCGCGTTTAAACAAAAAAACAAACAAACAAACAAAACAAACTCTTCAGCTTTATAATATTAGTATAGATTCTTGTTAAATGTTTTCCTATGAAATTGTTCTGTTATGAATGCTATACACATCTGTTATTGCTGTTCATATCAGAACTGTACTTTGTAGCTCTAGATTTAAATGTATAGTATGCAACACTGTTGATGTGTAATTAAATAAATAAATATTAATAAACAGCCTCCGTGGTCTTGTGGTTTGAGCGCTCGGCTCACGATCCGGAGGTTCCGGGTTCGATTCCCGGTGGGGATATCTCACAAAAATCTCTTTGTGAGACTGTCCTCAGTTTGGCTAGGGCATTACAGGCTGAATCACCTGATTGCCCGAAAAGTAAGATGATTCCGTGCTTCGGAGGGCACGTTAAGCCGTCGGTCCCGGTTACTTTCTACGGATAGTAGTCGTTACATGAGCCATGTCAGAGGCCTTTGGCGGCTCAATAACTCTGACACCAGGATTGGACAGGTTGACCATCCACTCGATGAAGGAGAATAAATATTAGCTCCACTATAAACGAATGCTCTTTACTTCTCAATTCCGTGAGATTACATAAGAATATTATATTATAATATAAATTATGTTAGACTATTCAATTTATTCTAGACTTTCTGATAATCTAGACGGAATAATTGGACAATTTGTATCGTTATTGTAATCATGTGAAATTGTTGTTTGTTTACAACGAAGTCAAACAATTTTATCAATAAAATATGACGTAGTGTAGGTACCGCCTTATTCATCTACACTAATGTTATAAAGAGGAAAACTTTGTTTGTTTGGTTGTAATGAATAGGCTCAAAAACTACTGGACTGTTTTAAAAAATTCTTTCACCATTCGAAAGCTACATTATCTACGAGTAACATTGGCTATTTTTCATCCTGAAATTGACACAGGAATGGACACAACGCGGGCAAAACCGCGGGGCGCTGCTAGTAAACGATATTTATCATATTATACAGTGTTTTGAAGTTTTTTGTCTCTTTCGCTCTTATTACAACGTTTAAACCCGCTATGATTAACCTATGAGGAACTCTTTCATCTTAATTTAGATTCTAGCGTTCAGAGATCCCGCGTTGAACTCGAACCCGAGGTAATTCCGAAGTAAAATTAAATATCATTAAAATGTAAGAAGTTCCCTTGAATGTAAGCAGCCAATGAAAAAATAACTATTCAATTTGTGCAAGCAGCTTCAGAGATTACCACGTTCAAACAAACATGCAATAAAACTCTTCCGCTTTATAATATTAGTATAGCTTCACTAGATAGTATAAAACAAAGTGGCTTTCCGCTGTCTGTCCCTATGTATGCTTAGAACTTACACCTATGTTAATATTCATATTTTATCTAAATGGCTGCAATCACTAATCTTATAACGATCAGTTTAGCGGTTTACCCGTGAAAGCGTAGCAGACAAACAGACTTGCTTTCGTATCTATGGTATGTATAGATAATATGGATAATCCGTGACTGATCAGTCACTCATATATCAGTGAACTAGCAGCGCCCCGCGGCTTTGCCCGTGTTGAGCCCGTTCCCGTAGGAATTTTCAAAAATCCTTTCTTAGTGTGCACTTACGTCACTTGAAGAACCTCCTGCAAAAATTTCATGTTTCTAGGTAGCGGTTGATTCATTCAATAATTTCGAGTAGGTTAGTGGCAAACCCTAGTGTAGTTTTTAGACCGCCTTAAGACCTCCGACAAGGTCTAAAAATAGTTAACATCTACCAAGGTCTTCATAGAATTATTAAAAAACTAACTCACCGTCAAAATTGTACAACAAAAAACATCTGCCGACTTCATTTTCACAACACTATTAATTAATTTATACTTTATTCGAACACATGAGTACGTCTACTCCTCTCGAAAGCGCGCAGAGGAGTGCGTGAGTTAACCGAGATTACTCAAACTTAGCCACCTGTGAAGTAATTATACAGAGATGTTAAAACCGAATTTCTGAACTGTCTCCCATGTAGGTATTTATTTACCTTCCCGAAATGTACCTATGAATGGAGTAACAACTATTGTTTAAAAAGAAATTGGTTTTCTATACTTTGAATTTCATTGATTTTGAGTTTAATTGGTTAATCATTTAATTTTGGAACACGTAATGAAAAATATAAAATAAAAGATTTAGAAAACAATAAAGTCTTTCTTATATTTTTAAAACTTCAATAATTATTGTCTTGTAAGAGCCAAAAAAAAACAAAGTGTTATTATTTAATGTTTGCGTTTGAGCAAAGTTTTATTCAAATTTTATACTAGTTTCAGAAGTGTAAACATTACCAATTTTGAATTTACAAAAATTACGATGCTTGACATCCCAAAGTAATTTTTCAAAATGTGCCTTCAACATAATTATTTTTGGCTTCAAAATTATTATAAACCACTACAACTTGAATTCAAAATTTAAATCTCATTTTTGAATTCGAGTAAAATTGAGAAATTGATTGAAACTGTTTGAGTCATTTACTCCAAATTAAAAGTAAGCGTCTAACTGTTACTAACAAGTTCGAATGTTAACATTCGTTTGACTCAACCGCCACAATGGCTGTCTTTATCTACATATAATAATAGGCCGCAGCAGGTAGAAGGAATCCCTTTCTCGAAATTCCTCGTGTTTTGTCGAACTTCAAAGAATTTGGTCAAAGTTTCATTTTATTACGGCTTTCTTCGCAGCTTTGAAGTTCAATGATCATATAATTGGGATAATAAGGGCGTTTTTATTTATTTGAAAAGTTAACAGCTTATTATAAAGATTCAATATGAATAAGTAAAGATATGGGTTTTATAAGCCGACGCAAAAATGGGGTGTAAATTCTACGGCCAATGTCTGTGTTTGCGCGTGTCTGTGGTTCTTACGTTCTACTTGATGTTTGGCAAAAATCGAACAAGCCGTTTTTGCGTAGGACGTTTTTAAAATTTAGAATTTTAACTCAAAATGATTTTTATAAAATAAGAAATACAAGGTTTTTTATGACAACTATAATTTTTTGATATCTTTAAATAATTTCCATTTTGTAAGCCCTTTTATTAATTGGAAGGTTCATATTTATAGTATAGCCTGCAATGCCCCACTGCTAGGCAAAGGCCTCTCGTCTCACTGAAGATATCAGTACAGTAAGGAGGATAAGCGTAATCACCACGCTTGGTCATATTCATAAACAAAAGAAATTTGTGACAGATATAGTTTTTAAGACTATAAAGTATAGTTTTAAATAGGCCATGGTACGGTCGGCCAAGAAAGTGGTCTACCACTTTTGACAAAAGTTTCTGCGAGATGTAACGATCGCTAAGGTTGACTTTTCTAAGCACAATTATGTTATGACGTTTTGTCTGTTATCTGAGATGCCTGACATTTGACATCATTGGGTGACTTAGTTGGACCTCTATTATTAAATGAAAATCGACCTTCTTGTTTCATGACGTTCAAATGAATCTCAACCGTAGGGTGGTAGACCACATTTTTGGCTGACTGTACCTAACCTGTCGTAACAATAATTAGTCTTTTCCGCCATCTAAAAACTCAAGAATTTCAAATTCAAATCTGTTTCCGACCACCAACATAAGATATTTATTTATTTATAAACTGTATAATATGTAAAAGCTTAATCTGATATCTTATATTTATCTATACTATTATTATAACGAGGTAAAATTTGTAATTTTGTTTGTTTGTTTGTTTGTTTGTATGTTCGAGGTAATCTCAGGAGTTATCAGTCCGATTTGAATAATTCTTTATGTAGTAGATAGCCACATTCAACGGGAAGGTTATAGGCTATTTTTCATCCCGAAATTCCTACGGGAACAGGCACAATGCGGGTAAAACCGCGGGGCGCTGCTAGTATGTATATAAAAAGTAGTGTTAGTTACACCACTTATAACTCAAGAACGACTGGAATGATTTTAATGATTCTTTTTTTATTTTATTCATCTTGTTCAGGAATAGGATAATAAGTAATAAAAGTCCTTAAATTCCCAAGGAAACGGGTTCGCTGCGAAGGAAACCGCGGGGCAAACCTAGTTACCGATAAAGATCGATTTCGACCGGTTGTAAATCAGCTCTATAAATATATCCATAGAGTACGGCTCTAGATACTAACTCTCACATTTGTTTGTTTATGTTCTTCGAAAAAAAATGCATTGTTGTCAATTATTTTTTGTTAAATAGTTGTTAACAGCCTCCGTGGTCTTGTGGTTTGAGCGCCCGGCTCACGACCCGGAGGTTCCGGGTCGATTCCCAGTGGGGATATCTCACAAAAATCTCTTTGTGAGACTTTCCTCAGTTTGGTTAGGGCATTGCAGGCTGAATCACCTGATTGCTCGAAAATTAAAATGATTCCGTGCTTCGGAGGGCACGTTTAGCCGTCGGTCCCGGTTACTTTCTACGGATAGGAGTCGTTACATGAGCCATGTCAGAGGCCTTTGGCGGCTCAATAACTCTGACACCAGGACTGGTCAGGTTGGCCATCCACTCGATGGAGAAGAAGATTTGTTAATAAATTAATATAACGAGTATATTCTTAATCGAAATTATTTAAAAAAAAAATCGTTTTGCACTCATTATACTCTCATTATACTCATTATAGCCTATAACTTTCACGTTGAACCTGGCTATCCATTACAAAAAAAAATATTCGAATCAGATTGGTAGTTTCTGAGATTAGCGCGTTCAAACAAACAAACTCTGCAGCTTTAAAAATATGTATATCAAATAGTTATATATTACTAGCCGCGCCCCACGGTTTCACCTACGTTGTGCCCGTTCTCGCGGGAATTTCGGGATAAAATGCATTCCATGTGTTATTCTGTAAAATACCGTATATTACTGTAAAGTTTCATCCAAATCCGTTTGTAGTTTTTTTCGTGAAAGAGCAACAAACATACATCCATGCATTCATACATACATCCTCACAAACTTTAGCATTTATAATAATAAGTAGGATAGGATGTATAACGAAAACTCAAACAAAAAAATTACAGGAGAAACATCACCCAAACGTTTATCAGTGCGTTTAACTATTTTTGTTTTTTATTGAAATACATTTATATCAGTGACTAACAGTGGCTTGCGACACTACCCGCGTTGTAGCCGCTTCCGTGGGAATATCAGTATATGTACTACGAGTATTATTATTTCTGAAGACAATACATTCTCGGCTTATGGTATGACACATATTGACTAGTAACTAATAGTATTGTGTGTAAATGTAATAATATGCGTATACAATATCTATTAATGTATGAATCGCTAAATCTGTTGCTAAGCGCATAATTTCAGAACGACTGCACCAAATTGGATAATTCTTTTTTTAATGTGTTCCTTATTGTCAGGACAAGGTTTTTATATAAGAAAAATACGGAATAAAAATCTCAAAATTCCCACGGGAACGGGGCGCTGCGGGTGAAACCGCGGGGCACAGCTAGTACTTATATAAAATTCTCGTGTCACAATGTTAGTCACCATACTCCTCTGAAACGGCACGACCGATTTTTATGAAATTTTGTGTGCATTTTGGGTAGGTTTGAGAGTCGGCTACTATTTTTCGTACCCCTAAATGTTAAGGGTAGATAACCCCTAAACAACGTTTGCCGGGTCATCTTCTTAAGTATAAATTAATTACATATCTGATTGGTACTTTCGAAGATAAGAAAGGTTATAGGCTATTTTTCATCCCGAAATTCCCACGGGAACGGGTACAACGCGGGTAAAACCGCGGGGCGCTGCTAGTATATTATAAAATAAGTCCCCGGCCGCGTCTGTCTGTTCCCAATAAACTCAAATTCTACTGCACGGATTTTGACGCGGTTTTTTAAAATAGATAGAATGATTCAAGAGGAAGGTTTATACGTATAAAAATTCCCGAAATTCCCACGAGAACGGGTATAACGCGGGTAAAACCGCGGGGCGCTGCTAGTATATTACTAAAACTGTTTTGTCTCAAATCTTTTCAATTGTAAGTAATTAGATATTTCACTTCGACGTAACTTTTGACCCATGAGGTGACACATGGAAAGTATAAGAAAGCCGAACGTTTTTCGTAAAGGGAAATCAAAATTTTGAATTTATTATGATAATATGATTGAAAATGACCTCTTTAAATCACTCTTTTTATGTTGGTGACTTAATCTGAATAGGAAATCTTGCAGCTGCTTTTCCATAATACCTTAATGATTCATCTCGTTTGCATCTCATCGCATAATATTATGCAGTTTAGGTAGTTTAGTAGCGGCTTGCTGTGGTTTTTCCTGTGTTGCTTCCCTTTCCGTGGCAATTTTGGGATAAAATGTATCTCATGTGTTATTCTGATGTATAACCTATAGGGGAGAGGGTGGCAAGATGGGGTAGCGGGTAAGACGGGGTACCTAGCGAAATCCACAGTTCAAACTGACCAATCACGCTCGTTCATTCGTCGTTCGATGCGCCGCCATGACACTTGTCAGTCGCCCGACAGACAGATTGCTGACTGTTTTTTCTTTTGTTTTTATTGCTAGAAAATGGCTCTGCAGGCAAGATGGGGTAACGGGTAAAGAAGAGAAGAGATGAATTAAACAAACAGAAGAATACTACAAAAGCTCATAATAAAAATTCAAAGAAGAATAGCCGAATAGCGAAAATAGCAAAACGACGAAGAGTCTCATCATCTGGAGATGAAAGTGAAGAAGGGGGGGGGACACCATGTATGTATTGTGAGGAAATATATTCCGTTTCCATTGAAGGGTGGATATCATGCTCACTATGTGGAAGATGGTCTCATAATAGCTGCGCAGGAATAGATGATGATGATGACGAAGCCATCCACGTCTGCGAGTTCTGCCAGCTTAAATAATCATCTTTCTCTGTGATCATTCATCATCATCACCCCACCTTACCTCAGGGGGGTACCCCATCTTACCAGCACCATGGGGCAAGACGGGGCAAAACACCTTTTTTTATTTTTTTATTTTTTCTCTTAAATGTTTAACTAAAAGTTCCTAATGACACCAAATATTAGAATAGTAATAATAAGTTGTTAACTAAAAAATAAATATGATTGTCTCACTATGTAATTTTTTATATTATTGACCTTTAAACCTTAAGTACCCCATCTTGCCACCCTCTCCCCTATTACTGTAAAGTTGTATCCAATTCAGTCCAGTAGTTTCTTCGCGACCGTGGATTTTTCCCGCGTTGTGCAAGTTCCTACGGGAATTTCGGGATGAAAGTAGCCTATAACGTTCCCGTTGAATGTGGCTATCCATATCAAAAGCAATTGTTCAAATCGGATTGTTATTTTCTGAGATTCGCGTGTTCAAAGAAACAAAAAAACAAACTCTTGAGCTTTATTATATTGGTAGAGATGGTATAGATGATACGAAAATTAATATTTACACAAAAACACGCAATTATGACCCTTTAAAATCTAAACATCCAAATTACTCCCCTTTGACGCCGCGGCCGTTAAAAATTTACGTTGATATTCTACTTTCAATAAGCGCCATCTACATTTGACTGGAACTTATTTCCACAACCTTTTTTGTATTTGTTAACGGAGTTTGCTAGAGAAAGCTTTACACACGAACCAGTTGTCACTAAGTGCCGCTAGATGGCGCTAGCTTCAATCTTAATCAATTTATAATAATAATCCTTTCAGCCGAGTGTACCTAAAGCGCTTTATGCCTGCTCGCGTCACGACTAGACGTAACGCGAGTAGGCATAAAGCGAAATAGGTCAACAGATATTTTGACCATCAGAGTTGTAGATCTATAGCGAAATAGGTCAACAGATATTTTGACCATCAGCTTTAGTTGTAGATCTACGTTGGATCTCATAATCCCCCGTAATGTTAACCGATAACTATGGAACTAGTAAAAAAAAAATAACCCTAACCTACTAAAAAAAAAAATAACCCTAACCTACCGAATAATGTTATTACTTATTTAATTGTCGTTTAGGCATAACGCGATTAAGGCTTGTACTGATTATGACTGGTAAAGATTTAGCACTACTGAGAAATAGGCAGTCTAAGATTTAGCACTACTGAGAAATAGGCAGTCTAAGATTTAGCACTACTGAGAAATAGGCAGTCTAAGATTTAGCACTACTGAGAAATAGGCAGTCTAAGATTTAGCACTACTGAGAAATAGGCAGTCTAAGATTTAGCACTACTGAGAAATAGGCAGTTAACTAAATAGTCCAATATATTTCTAGGCCAACAGCTCTTTTATTATGACATTTAGTCGTAACGCGACTTAGTCAATCTACGATTTAGGTACACTCGGCTGTAAGTATAATAATCTATACCAATATTTTAAGAGGTAAACTTGTAAGTTTGTTTGTTTGTTTGTTTGTATGTTCGAGGTAATCTCAGGAATTATCAGTCCGATTTGAATAATTCTTTTTGTAATAGATAGCCACATTCAACAGGAAGGTTATACATAATTATGCTATTTTTCATCCCAATATGTCCACGGGAACGGGTACAACGCGGGTAATACCGCAGGGCGCGGCTAGTAGATTAATAAATGCATTCATATGAAAGCCTTTTTCCCTCTTCTCCTAGGCCTCGTCTGAAAATCAGCGCTGCCAGGGTCACACGACCGTGGCGGCATTACGCTGAGACGAGGCCTGTTCAGACCTCACACAGTAGTTCTGTCCGTGTAATTGTCTAGTGTATGTAATATCTGTTGTTTTCTTCTTGTCTCTGTTTTGTTTTTTCTTTTCTTGCTGTGTGATTCGTCTGAATAAATGTTTTCTATTTTATTCTATTCTATTCTATTCTATTCTCTTTGGAGTCCTAGGGTAGAGTCCTAGGTAGTAGTGCTTTAAGTTGACCATATTTTTTAGTCCATTTATGTAGGAACTGTAGAATACTCTATAAGAGTTAGCGCTCGTGATGCAGTTTGACTAAGCGATGTAAGTTCATTGGAACGTGCAGCTCGGACTCTACTTAGGTGGAGGGCCGATAGTGGCATTTCTATCTGAGCGCTACCGTGCTTCGAAGGGCACGTTAAGCAGTCGGTCCCAGTTGTTTCAAGACCTTTTCGGAAGCCTTTAGGCGGTCTAAAAACTCCGGGTTGACCACTAATCTTAAATTAATGAATGAATAGTTTTTTGTCCAATCGGTTAACGAAAATAAAACATAAAATCAGTGGCATGAAAAATTTATTTGATTTTCATTTAATTACATAATTATAATTATGATATGCTAAAATAAATACATTAATTGGAGTAATTTAAATGTTGACTAACCTATCATTTAATATTTTCAATATAAATAATTTTAATTCAATAATACAAGCGTCTTACTTATATTTACACTTTTATAATAAATTAGAGCAAGTTTTATCCTTAAATAATGTGATAATTCATTAATTCATATAAAATTCATCTGAACACACATTTTCGACTGATATGAAGTTAAACTTTATACAACAAAGAGATGGATAAATCAAACATTACATATTTATGTTATTCGATTGTACAGTTTCATATGTAACCAATTATATGAAAAAAAAAACATATTTTTACATGTAGTTAATTCTACAAAAAATAACACTATTTTGTTATAAAATTGGAAGTTGTAAACTAAAATTGAAGTTAAATACACCTATTGATTTTCATTAAATTCGGTAAAAATGTTTTCATATTATTTTATTGCTTATTTTTTATCTTAATACTAGTAAAGTCGGAAGAAATGGTTTCTTATAGCCACTTGAGTGATGCCTTGCCAACGCCGATCACTGTTCAAATGAAAAATATATGTACTTCATTAATTTAGTTCATTAATGAAGTACATTAAATATGAGATATTCATGGAAGTATATGAGATATGTCTGAAGGCACGATATGTGTATTTACATTGTGTTTTGGCGTTGGCTTGGCTGTGCTATTTACATTATTGACAGTCTCTATTTAAGTATCATAGTTTTCATATCGACAAGTAACATTTTTTTTCATTAATTTTTAAAATTAAATATGATTTATTCTTTAGTTTGAGCGAACAATAATTTAAATAATAATGTGCCAAAATAAAATAACTAAATTGTTTTTATATATTAATTTCACTTTATATTTTATTTTTATTGGAAAATTATAATTACTATTATAAGTAATTTGGTTCAAAATACTTTATCCGTATAATTATTGATTCTGGATCATTGAAGATTTTCATACACGTTCTGAAATTATCAATGAAATTAATTTAGCTTTTATACTATTTTTGGAACAAAAAGTGAAATGATATAATATTTAAATAGAGACTTAATGTAATTACAAAATTGCGTGCTTAATTTTATAAATATATTTTGGGTGATATTGTGTCTTTTATAAAATAATACATAATGACAATAATTATACATATAATTTTACATATTTTTAATGAAAATTTAATGAAAGACAAATTATCTGACAAACTGAATGATTTTTCTGTTTACTATATATATAATTTGCCTCGATAAAAGCACTTTTGAAAAAGCTTTGACACTAAAAAAGAAAAAGAAAAGAAGCAAAAAAATCACATAATATCAATTTGGTGATAAGCTTGAGTGTGATTATTGCAGTTATTTAACACTCACTGAATATAAGTTGAAGTATTTTGTAAATGTGCCACAATGAAAGGTTCAAGTCGAGAACTGACCGCAGTCAGCAAAAAACAGCTGCACTGGACTAGTTTCTAAGAATCTCTATGAAAAAGATTAAAAGGTGTTGATACTTCGGTTGAGAGCCGCGGCGTGCAGTGACTGCAAACTGCGGTATCTTTATGTAGATTCTTAAACAAATTGACATATTGACTGCAGTCTGCAGCTGCAACTTGCAGTCTGCAGTAATTCGACTTGTACCTAACCAAATTATTGGTTGTTTTTAGTATAAAAGTTAAAAACAGATCGTAACAAAAAATTGTTTAAAAAAACTGATTCACACACAAACGAAATTAAACTAAATATTTACAAACATTTACTAAACTGACGTAACTCGCTACATTATTACAATAACTATAAAAATCGACTATATTCTCTTAATATTTGGATATAACTCTCGTAATTACATATTTATCTACAAATGGAAGGACCCTGTTAAGTCTGACAAGAGATAACGATCTAAAGGCCTAACTAACGAACCAATGAGCGAGGCATCGAGGGAAATAAATGGTAACAAGTCAATTGGAATTAAAAACTAATATTTATATAAATTATAATTGGTATTGGTCACTTTTAACACCATGTATAACCATCCCTTGGAGTCGGGTAAATCAATATCGGGTATATCAATTCTGATACACTTGGCGTACAAAATAGCATAGAAAGCATCAAATATTTTACAACGTTCTACGGAGTATTGCTATAAAATAGTTTCAGGTGACACCAAAATAAAAAAATACCTAATTGGACTAAAACATAATAACAAGCACAAAATAAAATTGCACAAAAGCAAAGGCCTATTGAGTCGCTTCAGCGGTGTGGTAGTGTGAGGGGTGGTATCTCCAAACCTGGGGCGGGGAGTATTCGACGGGGACTTCCTGGGCGGCGCCGCCCGCGCCCCACATGAGCACGGTCTGGCGCGGCGCCTCCGCGCCCTGCGCCAGGCGCTCCTGCTCCGCCGACCCGCTGGACCCGCCCGGGCTCGGCCCCGCCACCGCGCCCGGCGACCGCCGCTCCCCCGTCACCGGGCTCATGTACCGCCCCGAGCTGTCCACGTACGTGTACTCCCGAGACGGCGGCCGGTGGTACGTCGGGGCCACCTCGTAACCCGGAGGTGCCGGCTCTAGGAAACCGTTGGGAGGGTAGGGAGTGTAGTGGTAGGAGAGGGGCTTGTATTGATGGAAGAGGTTGTCTGCTGTGAGGAATCTATCGTCTAGGGGAGGTGGGGGGTAGTGGAGGGCGGGGGCGGGAGGGTATTCTCCGTAAGGAGCGGTGTAGGCTCCGTTTAGGTTGGTATAGGCTGCTGCTACCGCGTCGGCTGCTAAGTAGTCTACTGGGGGCGGCGCGGCCGGGGTGGCGGGGGCCCTCCGCTTATTCCTACACGTGGACAGGAAGTCTCTCAGCTGCGTTTTGTATCTTCGAGCTGATCTCGGCGGCGTGGTGACGGTGGTCTCGCAGCCCGAGAGATTCTCGTTCTCGGAGAAGTATAAGCTCGTCAGGCCTGTGTCGAGGTAGCTTACTTTGAAATCCATTGTTCTTTTGCCTAGCAGGTCTCGACCTTCTTCTTCCCTGAAAAAGGAAACAATATTGATTCATTTTAAGTTCAAAAAATCAGTACGACTCAAGATTAGTTCTAATATAATCCAACAAAGAAGATGAGTGGAATGATGTCAAATGTGAAATTATTATTGTAGCACCAAACTTTTTCATCATCGGATGATCTGAATGGGTGGTACATTCAAAAAGCCAAGGGCTTTGGGGCCAAAACTGAATAAAAATATTGTTGACTTTGACTTTATTAATAAGTACGAGAGGTCTTACATGAGAGGTCGATGCGTGCTGATAACAAAGTCTGGTTTGGAATTCTTATAAACGAGCCTAGAGGAGGTCTGCAGCCACTGCCACTGGCCATTCTTAGCTTGGAAGCGGTAAGCTATCATGCCGGAAGCACCAGTTTTTAATACTGAAAAGAAAAACATAATATTATGGCTATAGTCTTTTTTAAACTTACACGATTTGAACACATAATTTAAACGTACTCACACGGGTTTTTTCGCGTTGGAAAGTTTAGCAATTATATAACTTACTTTAACTAACTTAGTTCACCCGCGACCACGAGAGGTGCAATCCCCTCGAAACGTCGGGAAATAAAAAGTAAGTTATTTACTTGCTAAACTTTCCAACGCGAAAAAACCCGTGTGAGTACGTTTAAATTATGGCTATAGTTACATATTCATATACAACAATAATCATTAACACAATAAAATCTAATGTCTAATCCATGTACGGATAGAACTGCACGTTGGTTAACAATCGCAATGAACTAAGTCGTCAAACTACGCCACGAGCGCTGCAGGAAATTAGTATCACTCACATTCTTGATGAGCACTCGCCACGTACGCCAAGTCGTCGTAATGCACCAGGTCGTACCCGCCCATGTTGCCGAGCTCCGCGTCCGTGTAGCCGAGCAACATTTTACCTCTGAGGAAGAAGCAATAGGATAAGAAACTTCAGGGTTAGGGAACAGAAATAAGGAGAAAATGGATGTGAGAACTTGGAGGTGGTCACGCTTGAAACAGTGACTAGCGATATCGACGCAATCAAAACTTGAAATATGAAAATGAACGCCTCGGTGGTCTAGTGGTATGTGCACCCACCTGCCAAGACTGAGGTCCCGGGTTCAATCGAGCAAAATCATGTTTCCTACTTTACAAACATATGGCTCAAGTTTGAGATCACCAACCCGCATTAGGCAAGCGTGGTGATTACGCCTAATTCTCCTCACTGTATTGATGGCTTCTGCGAGACGAGAGGCCTTTGCCCAGCAGTGGGATTATTATTATTATTATTATAATTAGCCATAAATGTCCCACTGCAGGGCAAAGGCCTCCCTACCCTCCTTCCACTGATTTCTATCCTGAGCTATTATGAGCAGTGGGATAGTAATGGATAATACTACTACATGGTAATAAAAATAACTGCCACTAGGGACATAATCAATGTTAACATATTGTCCTTGAAAACCATAGCAAAGTAATTATTATCTAATGGCGAATTTGTTTAAAAACAATTTTATAATAAACAACCTCATTTCATTTAAAAATTAACAATCAATTTAATTTAAGATTTCAAATACGGTCTAACGCCTATACCAAGCTCCTACAGTAAAAACACTAGCAACAGTCTTTGCACCAGTAACGCTCGACTTATTATTTATTACAGCATCACACGTTATGCTCATCACAATATCGTAAAGAACAACAGTGATAAACTGTAAAATGCGCGAATTTTTACAGCCTCTACAATTAAGATCTTGTTTTCCTGTATCGTTTGAGTTCGCTTGTTCGTTTTTTTCTTCATAGACCGTAGCATTCTATTTAACAACAACTTTATTCGTTACGGACAATTCGTTTGTCAATTAACAATTTCACGTGGGTTCTAAGGCTTGAAGTATTTCCTTTATTGTAGTTTTTACGAGCCGGTCAGGTTTTATTATAATAATATTGGGAATACCACGTGGCTGGGTGAGTTTGAGATTTTGATGATAGTTAATATCATTAAACTGTGTAAACTGAGACAAACTAAACTATTCAACTTTGATACCACGTTGGGTATCAAGCAAGCGATTGTCAAGGAAATCATCAGGGGGTGCCACGGCGCCATTACAGCGACGGTAACTAGCAAAAAATCCATCGACCATGGTCGTTACCGTCGTTGCACCGTGGCGTCCTCGTCAGAAGTTTAACGAAGAAACGATAGCTAATGTATATTTAATTATAACATATCTTAAACACACAATGCGTTCACCGTCGATTCAAATAATGCAATTTCTCAGAGATGTCCATTAAACTTACACTCTAATTGATGTAATTTTAGACATTACATGTCAAAATCTCTCAATACATCTTCACTAAGGCAGCATTTGATATCTCTGAGTACGAGCATTAAACATACGTCAGATAAACTCTGCCCTTCCTCACCTCTGATCCATAGAGACTAGTGAGAGGTCCAGTTTGTGCTTGCTCTTGAACATGACTTCCTTCTGCGGTATCTCCAGCAGGCTGGGGGGCCCGAAGGGGGCGCAGATCGCGAACAGGGCCAAAGGGGGCTCCTCCGTCTTCTTGTTCTGACCGTGGAGCACTTTAATTCTCCCTCGGATGTCTAGCCTCTATAATATTAGAAGTTATAATATGAGAAATGTGAAATAATTTGGTGAAATGAGAAAGAGGGAAAATCTTTTATTTTAAATTGCTTACTTATGTGATATCAAACTTAAGTGTTGTTAACTTACATTTAAATTATATCTTAAGTATTTAACTATGTTGTGATGTTACTGAATGTATAGCTAAAAGTATTTACAAAAATTGAGGTAGTGTTTGAATGTCGAAGCATTATAATAAACTAGCAGCGCCCCGCGGTTTTACCCGCGTTGTGCCCGTTCCCGTGGGAATTTCGGGAATTTTTATACATAAAAACCTTCCTCTTGAATCACTCTACCTATTACAAAAAACCGCATCAAAATCCGTTGCGTAATTTTAAAGATTTAAGCATACAGACAAACAGACAAACAGACGCGACTTTGTTTTATACTATGTAGTGATGAAATAATCAATAACGATTTCCAAGGTACTATGCGATAAACATACACATATTAAAATGTGAATTCCAAATCAAAACAGTCCTACACACAGTCACTACTCACATAAAGCTTTTAAATAAGTCTAAATACTACACAGTTAATACAACTAAAAGACTATCAAAGCTTAACCAACTCACCAAAAACCCCGACGTGTTATCCAACAAGCATCTAAATCTAACAGTAAAGCTCCTCTCAAGTAGATGCGCTCGATCCGGCCGCAGCACATCTTGGAGACTGAGGTTGCTGACCTCAGGGGGTAGGAAGGAGTTCCACAGCAACTGACGCTGGAGTTCCTCGCGGTCTTCTGAGTGGACCAGCTCGTACACTGATTGGTGGACTATGTCTGACTGGAAGAATTGGATATAAAACGTCATCGATTATTTGTTTGTGTTAGATCATATTTAAGAACATTAAATTAACTTTATCATATTTAAAGTTTACTGATATCTAGTAATATATTGACTTTTAAATGTTATAATGTGACAAGGTACTAAAGTACTTAACATTTTCATGGACTGACTATAGAATGGCCCGATTCCACAAGAATATCGAGTGTAAAAAATACAATTTAATGGTAGATTATATTATTTGAAGGGTTATAAGTAAAATAATTTTATGAATTTTGAAGAATTTACAAGTTGCTTCATTGAACAGTCATATGACAATGTATTACAAAAAGCGGAGCATAATGAACGAAATGCGTTGTTTGACAATTTCAATGCGTTGTGATTGGTTGTTTTAGATTCGCTCAGCTCCGCTCCGGTTCAACGGAAACGCACCCTAAAGCATACCTATATTAATATAAGTACCATTGTTGTTTCCGTATCAAATAGAAATACGAATCTAAACTAAAATCTAACATACTAATATTTTTACAAGATAACCTAACTGCTTATCATTATAAAAAGCAAAGTCATAAACAAATCGTAAATCAATATAACCATATCGAACCCTCAAATTAATTGAAGCTCGATCATTAAAAGATCATCTGTAACGAAGATAGACGTGTCAATTCCGGATTTTACTAAACCTTTAACAACTTTACTACATGGGAATAGAGTTAAAATTAGTTTGCAATGTTGCTCTATTCATTTTAACCATGACATAATAATGAAAGACCGTGTAACAGTGTGGATAATGCGGCAATAACACATGATGCGAGAATAAGTCTAATTGATAATCAATGGGGTTCCACAAGGTACGACTCTGGGCCCCCTACTATACTGTCGACATGTAAATGATTCATAACAAAAATATGCCCCAAATAAAAGGTGTGCACGATTGTATGGGGACTGTAACGTGAACTAACATATTGCGATGGCATATACCGTCACTAGATGATTTGTTGGGTAATTGGTTTTTGTTCTAAGAGGGTAGTTGTTGCTATGATACATACAAATTCGTTTTTCGGGAATTCTTCGTTTGTGATTGATGTTCCCTTTTTACGATTTTTTTATCGTTTTGTTTGTTCCAATTGTAATGTTTAGTTATTAGCGATGATACATATGCGTATTGTTTATGCTATAAAAATATTTTGTTTTTTATGACAGTGCAAGTACTTCGCGGGTTGTAAAACGAATCCATAGAACCGGTGTTGTTGCGTTTTTCGTTGAAATTTTTATTATTTTGTTTGTTTGCTGAAATTTATTCGGAGACAAACAATTCTAAATATATTGCAGAACACTTATTGATGGTGTATTTGCGTGTTAAATGTAGTTTTTAGGACTCTAGTTCTTTTTACTTGAATAATTCTTGTCTTTTGATTATTAAATACTATTTAGAGAACAATTTTTGTTACATAAACAGACATTGTTAGTTAAATAATAATTATTTTCAACTCAATTTTGCTAAAATACAAATATTTGCCAATAAATTTCTGAAAAATGAGTACTTAATTGATTTAAGCTAACCCAATAAGTATAATCTTTTTACAAAAACAAATTATAATCCTTTAACAAAATATTACATTTTTAATATACCACCGTCACTCCAAGTGATTTATGTTGAAAGATAATTTTAAATTTCATTTTTATCATCAACATTGCGTTCCCCTTCGTCCATAATACCCCAAAATGTAAAATTTTAAGCATTAGTCAGTCTGCTACCCACCTGGTGAGAGGGTAACATTGTAATTTCATTTACCCCGGGTTTGTTACCTTCATTAAAATGATACTGATGTCGGGGAGTTATTACAGTGATCAATGGAGGTTTTTAACCTCCGATGCAAAAAGGGTGTTATGCTATAATACACAAACCGCACCCCGCAGTTTTACCTGGGTTGTGCCCGTTCCCATAACCTATATACCCCTATAGCTAAAATAAGCATAATATTCCCTTCTTCTTGAATATAGTTAACCTATACGAAAATAATTAGCCCGAACATACAAACAAAATTACAAATTTCACCTCTTTATAATATTAGTATAGATAAGTTTGTCTGTCTGTGGTATTGTGGTAAACTTTTTGGTTGAAAGCTGACATGGAAGTGTTCTAATAAAATTGTATACATAATTATATAAAATGTATTATGTTCATATTCTTTATTAATTCGGTCAGGGATATTTTATAGTAGTTTCTTTTGATATTCTCTGATGCTTTATTATTATTGAGTGAGCTAACGCGAGCGAGCGAGCGGTCGAAGACAGTAAATATTGCCAATCGAATCTTACCAACTTTCGCGCTTCAGATTTGTTCAGTTATTAAGTATTATACCAACAAAACCATTAACTATACCTACCATATAATCCACCTTTAATTCTCCCATTAAACGTCCTATTCGAACCATCTAATTCTCCAAACATTTTGGAAGCAATGGTGCGTAGACACGTGCCTCGAAAGTAGCAAGTGGTCGGCCGATTTAATGATTTACTAAATCGATTTGGTTTAATAGCCAAACCACCCCTAGGGGAAGTAGCAGTGAATTATGATTATTTAGATACGCTACTTTATTGACAATTACAATGGATTCGGAACTTTTTCGGTAATCACGTGATTTAACAAAAAATATGCGCGGTGGATTTGTAATCGTAATTATTTTTCTGTCTTTATGATATTTTGTTTTTGTCTATGTATTTTGCATTCTTTTTTTACGCTGTCTATATATAAAACTCGAGGAATGAGTGATATTTTTGTATTCGAATAAAGAATTCTCATTCTTTTGTTTCAGAAATGCGGAAACAAATGAAACTCAAGAACCTTAAGAATGGGGTAAGTATGTTTGTAAGCGAGACCCTTTTACACACATTTGTAATATTTTCAACTGTATCATTTTTTTTGTGAAAATGAACTTATCTATGTGCATTGATTGTGATTTGACAGGCCCAATCATAACCTAAAGAGCATATTAATACAGCAATGTTCAAATGAGTGAGATTACCGATGGTGATTGTTATAGAAAATCTGTTAGGTATAAAAATATTTATTTAATTCTTGATTATATTCTCATTTCTAGTGTAGATATCATTTCCAAAACGGCCTCGAAAGAGTTAATATTAAATTACTTTTGTCAACTTCAAAAAGTTAAACCTTGATTAATTTTAAAATTAAAACTTTCTTTATCACATTAAAAGCAACAAATTCAAACAATGCAATAATTTTCATCCAACAACTCAGTAACAGTAAACTAAAAACTTTTTCGTTCACCAAACTCCAACCTCCAACCTCCACAATTCCAGAACTCATTCATAAATCAACATTAAAAGTTATACAGCCCATAAACAAAGTAGAATCATACGGAGGGTAGTTGCAACTTAAAGGGAAATGGTTTGAAGGAAAAATTAGTGCTTTTACCTGTGACAGCTGTATATCATTTCAAAGTTTATTAGTTGCTTTATGGAGGGTCGGTAGAGATTTATTTTTGGTGTATTTCTGTTTTTGATTGTAATAATATCATAGTGGGGACAATTGACTGTATCTATGGTGCCTATATATTTATATTTTATTCTATTTAACCGTAAATTTCGAGCCATTCCTTTCCACGTAAGCAGTTTTCAAACAGCAGCACCCCGCGATTTTACCCGCCCTGAGTCCGATCCCGTAGGAATTTCGGGAATTTTTACGCTAATAAACCTTCCTCTTGAATCACTCTATCTATTTAAAAAACTGCATCAAAATCCGTTGCGTTGTTTTAAAGATATAAGCATACATAGAGACCGACCGACAGCGGAAAGCGACTTTATTTTATACTATGTAGTGATATTGACGTAAAAAAGAGTGTTATCAAGTTGGATGTATATATCAGTTTGATTTTGTGTCTGTCCATAACATTTGATCACCTAAAAGAATGGAACAATTTAATTACTTTATTTGTCAAGGTACTTTCTTGAGGCCAAATTGTTGCTTTGAATTAATAAGTTCAAAATCATCTTAAGGTTAGGGGCTACAATAATTTCGGATATTATTGTTCGATAGATTATCAAAGGTTTTCTACAATTGGGTACCTACGTTGCTTAATATTAGCGCAAAATGTACATGATTTAACAATCAAAAAGAAGCAAGGACAGACGCTAGTCTATCTATACGAGTATATGTATATTATAAAGAGGTAAAATTTGGAAGTTAGTTTGTTTGTTTGTTTGTATATTCGAGCTAATCTTACCAGTCCGATTTGAATAATTCTTTTTGCAATGGATAGACACATTCAACAGAAAGGTTATAGGCTAATTTTCATCCCGGCATCCCTACGGGGAAACAGGCACAACGCGGGTAAAAACGCGGGGTGGTGCTAGTAACTACATAAAATAGTAATTAAAACCATGACTATAACTTTATATACAAAGTCACAAAAACTTAGCTCGCCAAACCGAACGACCCCACCTAACCTTATCAGGAGCGATAAGAAAAGTTTATAATCCATTTATAAGCTCTTTTTTCTACTAGAAGTTAATTAATATTTTTTCTTTCACCATTACTATTTTGAATAATAGTACAATTCTTATCTAACTTTTGGACGATAAATAACTATAATTTTACTGCTAATAACTTAAATGTGGGTATTTATTTTATCTGACTAATTAATTGAACGAAGTGCTGTAAAGCTAGGCATTTCAGCTGTATGGTTTGTTAACCTTTTAATTACTCGTTTAATTGCTTTTTTAATGAAATGCCATTAAAGTTTAGCGGCGTTTGGGAAAGTTAGTAAAGTTATTTGCGACTTCGTTTTGATTGGGTGGGCTTAGAAGCTGCGAGTTGGCTAGTTTGAAAGAAGTTTCGGACACGTGTGTCTTAAAGGCAGTTGCTGACCAAAGTAAAACGTAATTGTAGTTCATATAAATGACAGAATTGCAATAATTGTTCAGAAAAATATATATTTTTGTAATAGTTAGTACTCACTTGATGGAAGCCTAAGTAACTCTCAATACTGTGCGTTGCAAAGAACACCTCTCCTTCACACGTCAAGATCATCAAGAAACCGTTCAGGGCCTGAAATTAATAAAAACATCATTTAATTAAAATGGTTCCACATAATTCCATCCGAAATCCCATAGATGGCGCTAGTGTATTTTGTAGATCACGCTTAGGTTATTAACCAATAGCATTGCGTAAAATATCTGACCGCAGATTTCATGCAATCCTATTGGTTGATATTTGTCCGTTTCTCCGCTCCGCCAGCTCGCTACGCGTCAATGGACAGGCTCCCTTAGTAGAGGCAAAAATTTGCTCTAGGCCAATTTTTATGTTAAGTAAATCAAAATTACTTTGTAATCAATGTTTCCGTAGTTGTTAACCCTCGGCGGAAAAGAAGGGTGTTATAAGTTTGATGTCTGTGTATGTTTATTTGTGTGTGACTGTGTTCTCAAACCGATCAGTTTTTGATGCGGTTTTCTTTTTTTGAAAGCCAGTTTGCATTGCGATGGTTCTTAGCTATATTTTAAGTGCCCGAAGCACGGTAGCGCTAGAAGAGACTATGTGAAGCTCGTTACCTGTAAGAACAGCTCTCCGTCCGGCATGACGTGGTCGTACGGCGAGTGCTCTCTCCGGTGGCCGTGGATGTCGTCCTTCTCCTTATGCATCACCACTGGAACAATACACATGTGGTTATTAAATTTGGTAGCGTAAGCAATTATCCTAACTAATAGCATAAGTGCAAAAATAACTCTGTCTGTTACGCTTTCACGCCAAAACTACCGAACCGATTTGAATAAAATTTGGTATACAGTTAGTCCAGAGCCTGAGAAAGGATATAGGCTACTTTTTATTGCGAAATTCCTGCGGGTACGGGTACAACGCGGGTGAAACCGCGGGGCGCGGCTTTATATATATTACTCCTTGTTTCTTGTGTATTCCTTATTTATAATTTAATTTATGACGTTTTATTTTGTATTATAAAATGCGGGAATAGAGCATTTATTGTCATTTCCTACTATTGTTATACTAATCTTTCTTTTGCGTATGAGCGCTTTTTTGAAGGGCATTAAAACCTCTGACGTTGTATTTGGTATGATAAAGCTCACAATGTATTTTTCTACTATTATAGTAGAAATCGTTAAGTATTTTTTTGGACTTTAGAATTCTTAAACAGTCTAATTTTTTTAAATAATACTAGACTTTAGGTAGTCTAAAAGTCCCAGCATTAGAATACCAATAAATTTTTGATAGAGAAATAAATTTGAAAAGGGTTAAAGTTTTTCCTACCAAGACTATACATTATCTTTAAAAAGTAAATATACTCGTAGATTATATGCCCACAATATCACGTTAAGGGGCGTGAAATATCCGACAAATAGAATGTCACCATAAAATCAGGGATGCTGCGATGATGTTGCAAAGCAAATTCAACTTTATGGACTAGGAAAAAGGAATCAGTTTATTTGCAATACACGAGAGGGAGGGTTTCATCAACCCTCTGTTATAATATTCTTTTGTAAACATTTTTTATTACAATAGATATCTATGTATATCATTATAAAGGTACCTTCTTTGTCATAATAGTAAGTTTAGAAGAGTGTACCAATTGGTATCGTTCAAGAATAATTATTTTCTGCTCTCGCCTAAAAAGCTGTACATATTTTGATGTAACGCTTACAGTTACTATATACACAACGTCGCTACAGAAGTTTTCACTTCAAATATATTTTACTATGAATTGAAACGTACGTTAATATAATTATTATTTAAATTCAAATATGTATAAAATGTTTAACATATTATTGTCTCTAGTGTGTACTTCTTCAAAAGTTTCCAACTAGATATTGTCTAACTACATTAGTTACTATAGTGTACTCACAGCCCAGGCTCTAAGGTGCTGTTATTGTAAAAAATTCAAAGTCCAATTTCAACAAAGGGTAATGAATGATATAAAAAATAATATTATTTTGTTCATCGCACACTGGGGCTGGTTTATAGTCATTTAGAGGCAGCCAATTACTGCCGTGAGACTCGACATATGGACGGATAGGGGTGTGCGTAGTGGAAGAAATTAGCGGATATGTTATCGATATATTTTGGATCTGGAATATACAACAGTGAGAACTATCGATAATGAATCTTTGTTGTTTGTAGTGAAAACCTTTTTATGGCGTTGAGCACTTTTTTGATGGGTAAAAAATTTTAAACTCGCGTCAGGACACGTGACCTGATCGAAAATTCGTGAGACGTTTTGACGTTAATATTCAAGTTTTCACTTCTGCCGGTACTCCCGGAGTGCAACTCGTTATTTTTTTATATATACATAAGTAGTTAAATTAACTATAGGTCCTAGCTTTGTAAATTTAGGTAAAAATAACAAAAAAGTGAATGACTGATTAGTCCTACTTGGTCAAATTAAGTCATACTTTTCTAACACTACGCCAATTTATGTCATCTATCATTTAATCCTTTTACACGCGTATTCAGAAACGTCAAATGCTTCCTTAGTAGAGTTTTATTTAATGAGTAATTATGACATATAAAGAATGAAAAATTACGTCGGTTAGTTAAGGGTTTATGTAATGAACGTTTCTGAGTGTGGCAATTAGACTTACTTTTATAAAAACGTAGTTTAACTAAACGGAAAATGTATGACTAGACAAACAAAGAAACAGTGTTTATTATTACATAATAATTATCAATATAATCCATTCAGATTATTTCACCATAGCTCCATACGACCGTTAACATAATTCCCGGCAACACATAAAAATATTTCCACTCATCGATTTCAATGAGCTGATTAAAATCAAAGAATTATAATTATTTAACACTTTCCCAAGCTGAACTTTGAACACTTTTTTGCAAAAAATTGATATATACGAGTTATTGTTTTACTCGGTATGATCAAGATAGTGCTGGGATCGATTCGGTTTATCGATAACGTCGGTCGGCGAGTCACTAATCGAACGCGCTGGTTATCATGCCTTATGATCGAGGTTGTGGACTATGGCGATAGTTTTTACTCATTTGTGCTAAATTGAAAAGTAAACATATTGAAGTATTGCATTGGTAATTTTGTTTTTTTATTAATGCGTTTAGTTGAGCGAGCTTATAAGCTGCGAGCCAGCGAGTAGCGAGCGTGACACACGTATAAAGAGATAGTTTAATCGTCAATTTTGTCTTGAGAATTCACAAAATTAATTTTTATGATATTTCATATTATGATTCAATATTTGAATGCGGTTTACACTTTAGATATCTGATTCTATATCCATAATCTAGACCAATTGATATTATCTATCACTACATAGTTTAAACAAAGTCGCGTTCTGCTGTCTTTCTGTCTGTCCATATGTATGCTTAGATCTTTAAAACTCATATTGTAAATCCTAAGTAGAAAAGCATAAAAAAATACTACCAAGGTATCCATTTTTTAATTTTCGCTTTTGTTAGTTAATAAAACTACTATAGCTTACATCCAGAAATTAATGTAAATTACATTACATTGTAAATGTGTTAATTTGTAATGTAAAATATGCTCTGTAGATGCGGCTCACGTTTTACATTAAGTTCACACTGTTGTTACACTTTATACATTCTGTATATGTAAATACATTTATTCCTTTAAAACGGACTGTTTATTGGGTACTTAGCAACACGTTTGTTGATATAAAAGGGGTAAATATATTACTGAGTTCGCCTAGTGCGGTCACCGAACTTGTTATAATGTTTTCGGTCACCGAACGAAGTCATTACACGGGCATATACTGTGTGGTTGGGAAAACAGGTTCATTTGTCGTTCCCGTGGTTTCTACCGTTACATCATATGAGTATATGAATGGATAGCTGATTTCATTACTTTCCAACCCTTAAGATACTATGTTCAGAAGTGTGTGTCTCCTAGAAGACACTTTCAGTTGTCTTCTAGTTTTATAAGTGTTTTATTTTATGCATAAAGTAAATTTTTTAACAAACATATTTTGTTTCATAAACATATTTAATTACTAAATAGATTAATGAGAAGATATATTGCATTTATTGCGATTAGCGTTTGTTAGTTGTGTTTATTTGACCAAAAGGCCAAAAAACAACTCATATTTTATCATAGAGAATAGTGACTATAAATGTATTTGCCTACAAACATTGTTATTCCTCTAAACCCCCAATCGATTAAGTTTAAAACAATGCCTATAAAGTATCGTAATTATTATTCAAACATCAAACAACATAGTTACCGTTCGTGATGAACGTCTATAAAGTAGTGCTAACAGCTTTAACCAGCAGAGGTAAGGTTAAACGGCGAACTTACTGCTTAAAATTAAAACCTAATTATTAATACGTTGAAAATATACCGGCCATTTATTAGAAATTGCTAAATTATTAGTATTTAGGTCACCTTTTTAATGGCCATTTTTAATTAGTACTTAGTTGTGACGGGGGCCATTTCTTTGGTCTATTTTTCCTCTTTGAAAAGAATGGTAAGTTTAGGTGTGTTTTCGGTAGCAACCGCAGTATCAGGCAGCAACTGCCGAACGCAAGCAGCAGTGTCGCCGCGCTCGGAATTTCATAGAGATTCATAGAAACAAGTAGTGGTGCTTGCGGTCGACAGTTGCTGCCTGCTCCTGCGGTCGTTACTGAAAACACACCTTTAATCTAAATTTTATTTATCTCTAGATAAGTTAACAAATATTATGAGTCAGACATTACGATATTTTACAAAAGACATTATAGAAACCTACAGCCGTACTTACAGACGAAAAACAATTCTTTAAGATATTTTGATGAGTGATTCTTTCAGTGCTGTAATGTATGAAAAATTACATCAATTAGTTAATTGCTGATTGACACTTCTCTGATTGCAGTGAATAGAGTATTTGAGGGAATCTTTTAAGATCCTACAAAAAAACTCATAAAGAATTAATAAACCGCTAAAATAAAAAAAGACATTTTTCACATCATTCATTTAACAAAAAATGTAAATCTTCCCCATTATAGTCAAAGAGCCGACAGCCAAAACCATACGCCACATCGTAAACACCCGTAAACATAAACATTTCACCTAATAACGGTGATACGGCACCTGGCCCCAAACGGTTTTACAATATGCCACGCGCCTGCGCAGGCGCCGGTATTGTACCCGCTCATCTGTGACTTACCCCTTGGGGTCATTTTGTGAACTTAATTCTTGGGTCGTAATATTCGTATTGTTGGGTTTATTATTTAAGTTAGTTGTGTATAAGAGTTAGTTGTGTGTAGGATTTGGGATTAATAACCTTTTTTTATGTGGGAGGTAATTTTTAAGTTAGCAGCATTTTGAAATATAGTTTGTAATCATTATATTTCCTTAAGTTTACTTTTAAATAGGGTTTGGGTTTGAGATCAACAACCCGCAATAAGAAAGTGTGGTAATTAGGCTTAATAAGTACTGATATCTTCATACTGAAGTACTGATAATAGACGTAGATGTTTTTTGTCTTTTTCAGTGACATTGATAATGGGCAAGGCAAAATATTGTCGATCTTTTGCACTATAATTCAACTGAGACTCAATTGTCTAAATTGACCCTCAGCGCCATATTGCAAATCTATTGAAAGTATTTTTGGTGATCCACTATGGACTTAAAAGATTCTTTATTCATAAACGACCAATGTTCCTTCTAAGCTCTATAAAGGAATGAACTATACCAAATAAAACAACCCAAAACCAACACGAAGTCATCCCTCTTAAAACTAGTGTCGGCACCGACTTATCAATATTTAAAAGGAAGCCATCCCAAAAAGTTTAAATTATATTTATAGCCCTTAAGAGTAAAGTGCGATACCGACAAAATTACCATAACGACATAAATCGGTAAACCAAACTTACCTCTAAATACGTAAGTAAACAAATCGATAAAATTTCTCGAACACGTCAAATAAATCACTCCCAAAGGAAGATGTCTCAATAACAAGGCAATTTTACGGACTGCAAGAAAGAGATAGATATATACTTTGTGGTACCAATAGATGGGTTAGAAAGAGATGATGCTAGTTCCTTGAGTTGCATTAATTAAGGAGCAATGAGGTTTTAAATCATTGGCTGTCAACGCTCGCCCTGGGAACCCCGAAGAGTTATAATTCTATATTTAAAATTACAATTTTGTAAATGTTTCGAATAATTTCAATGCAGTGTTATTAGTCTCCTGTGAGTTTTGATATTCGAATTATTTATACCAAATTAGAAATTGGGTTCGAACGTTGCATTTTGTAATTTATTTGTTTTTAGTTGAACAAACACCTCAAAATGTATAACACAAACATACAATGGTTATTTCTTTGGTATTAGGTAAAGTTATATTATATTATGTATATGATTAAATCAGTGGATACCAATGAAAACAAAGCATAATTAGCCCTCTTATTCTCTATTTGACTTACATAACACGGTAGCGAAAGACATTACATTTATAAAATAAACATAAACTTTGACATATCTACGACGTCATGACATTTGCTTCCAACTGTCATTCAAGTGTCAAATTCGTTGATAAGTTAAATGGGGTAATTAATACTTCTGACGTTTAATTGACAGCTGGACATTTAATGGAACAAATATTAAATGTTTTCTTTAATAAAGCTTTACGATTTTGGAAAAGTATTGTTTACTTCGCTGTAATGTTAGTTTCATTGCGAACAGGCATTTTTATGAGATGAAAGGTTTGTGAATATTCATTTTAATTGATGTGTCTGAATATGAAAGTTAGAGTACTTAGGTACTAAACTTACGATCAAAAGAGCTTCATAGTGGTCAAAACTAAATAATAATTATAGACTTTGACTTCGATTTACCTCCAGCAATTTTAAAACTAAACACTTCTCTATAAAAAGACTAATCTATCTTCATAAAAATAAAATAAAAACAATTTATATTCATATGAAGTATAATTAAAACCGTTCCGTTCTACAAGCGACATCATCCATACATGCCAACTGTCATAGCGTCAGTTGCGTGAAACGAAACGTACTAATCGTAGATTGGCTCATTAGATATCCATATGTCACGGAGTGCAGACGTCGCAATTGTATTGTTAATTATTTTAGTTTGATTAATTGTTTTTATAAATTATTAGAAACATAAAAGTAACGCGAAATACTAACTTGAAATTTAGATCTTTAGCCCAGAACAAAAGATTTTTGTAAATTAAAACCTGCCGCACTCAGAGTCGCCCATTATACACATACTTTATAATGTTTTTGTACCATATATGTATGTTAAAATCTACACTAAGATTATAAAGAGGAAAACTTTGTGTGTTTAGTTGTAATGAATAGGCTCAAAAACTACTGGTCCGTTTTTAAAAATTCTTTCACCATTCGAAAGCTACATTATCCACGAGTAACATAGGCTATTTTTCATCCCGAAATTCCCACAGGAATGGACACAACACGGGTCAAGAAATCATTTTATAGTACGGCGGAAAGTACTATTTATATAAAAATTTGGATTGTACTAATGTAAACCAAAATATTTAATTTCACAATCAGAATAAACAAAGTTTTTATATTACGAAAAATAACCATAAGAAGACGGATTTCATAAAATCCTTTTTTTCTTAAACCAGTAATAAAAACTCAAATGTTTTTATCCAGCAAGCTCTGTTCTAAATTAGAAAATTACAGTCTTCATTCACCACAAAAAAAAACCACTAACAGACCGCTAAAATCTCCAGAAATCGATGTCAAAAGTCAAAGATCCATACAATTAATTAGAGCAGTGTGTGTGTTTGTCCAATTCAAACAGTTCGAGATCTGAGCGCGGTTTAATTGATACGGTGTGCCGAGGAATTCGACTGACTCGGTTATCACTGTACTGATTTCACACCGTTTTATTTGTAGTCGGGTTATATGGGGTCGGATTTTTTTTTGGTATTTTTTTGGTATGGCTCCTGTACTAAATTTAGTAAAGTTTACGGATACACTTCGCTTTTATTTCATTGGAATTATTACTGTTTTTTCCACATATTTTTGGAGTCACATTTTATATCTATCTGTATACTGAAACTGGTTAAAATCTATGCGTCGATTTATGCGTGAAATTAAACGAATAGAGAGAGAATTTATTTTCATTATCATTCCCATATTGAACCGATATTTTTGTTGAACAATTTGCCCATTTTCCTCACTTCAAATGACACTCAAACCCCTTCAATTCAAAACCGAAGGTCACTCAATTGTCCGCGTCATGTAAACGCCTCTTTAGTGACAACACGCGCGCCCGGTCACGCCCGGCTTACAAAACGAAGACACAGCGCTACAAGATTTTAGTCAGGTTACTGTTTTACATCACGCTTTATTAAAATTTTATATTTACTTGGTTTTAGGACGTAATATTAAGTAATTTTCAAGAAAAAGTATTAAGAAAAATGTCTAAGTAACTTACAGTGAAACTTAAATGAGTGGAATAAATTCTCAGTACAGGGCAAATGTTTGTGGACATACCAAGTCTTGTAATGTCCCACTGCTGGGCAAAGGCCTCAGTGAAAATTATTAGGCGTAATCACCACGCTTGCCTAATGCGGTTTGGTAATCTCAAACTCGAGCCTATTAGAAAAGTAGGAAACACCTTTTCCTCCGAACCGAGAAGTGAACCCGGGACATCAGTTTTGGAAGGCGAGTGCATATACCACTATACCACAGGCAGGCTTGGTGATTACGCCTAATCCTCCTCTCTATACTTCAGTGAGACGAGAGGTCTGTGAGACTTTACAGGTTAATACTTTACTTTCATTCTCGTATGAAAAATAGAATAGTTAATAGCTTTTAATGGCAAAACTATCAAGTACTAGATTCAATCAACGTAAAACTGGTGCGCTATTATCATACTAAAACGTGAACTTACGTACAATGGAGGTTATTGTTAAGCGCTTCTCAACACGTCTCAGTCACGCCTGATGACTGTCATCAGGAGGTGATAGTAAAAGGCAGTGTTCTACGCAAATAAACACAGCTTATCTTCATAAAAGCATCGTAACATATTAAAATAAATTAAAACTAAGACGAGCCTGTACCTCGTAAACATGTTTGTGTTAAGCAAAATACTATATTTGATGAGGTCTGGGCCTGGGGTGATGGGGATTCAATCTAAATTGAATAATATTTTATTTTAAGTCAGAACAAACATAAAACAAAGTTTAAAGAGCCTGAAGTGCCAGTACGTGCTATCAGCTGAGGAGATCTTTTGTTTTACACACGGACGGTGAAACTGTAGAGCAAATTAAAGGATTATTTGACTTTTCTTTACTTTTTCTGTTACTAGGTAAAGTAAAGCAAAGTTTAACCGGTAATGTCCCACTGCTGGGCAAAGGCCTCTCATCTCACTGAAGATATAAGTGCAGAAGATTTAATACTTTACTAGGTAATCCAATTAATTACTGCTGGAAGTTTCTATCGCTTAAGAAATGTTAACAATTTTTTTACAAAAAAATCTGATGAAACATTTTATAAACAGCACTAACTGCCGCACTTAGAGACGTCCATTAAATCGACACTTGACTAATTGACGTAACTTTTCATACATTATAAATCAAAATCACTCATAAGTCTCTACTAAAGAAGCATTTGTCTCTGAGTAAGGGGTTAGTGATATAAAGCGCATAACTTCAAAAACAGAACACTACCATGAGAAAAAAATTAAACATCCGTTTTTTAACATCACTAATTAAAAACCAACTCTAACTAAACCAGAGCTGACCTCATTCTTATTCTACATTCCCATCCCTAATTGTTATCTCATCTCGGCTACCGTGAGACAGACACAAGAAACGCGCGAAATGAAAATGAGTTTTGGCGTGGTCAAGTCATAAATCAGAAAGACCAGTGTACTTCAATTAAAAGCTCCATCGATCTGATGCCTCTCCCAACACCTTTTATTTTGTCAACCGTTTGTATTTTATGGTACTCTTATACATCATTAAAGTTAATAATGGGTCTTGATATCATTTTATGGTATAGGTTTAAGAGGAGCTCGATTGAGAGGTTATAAACTGATTTAATAAAAACATCACTGTTTTTTTATTAGTTCGTTAAGACGAGATTTTTTTAAAGCTTTTGTTAGCGCTTTGCTTTGCTTTATATATTGCGGTTTGCTTTAATACTGAACCTCTTTTTGGGCTATACCGCTGTTGGGTGAAAATATGTCACAGTTCAGCGTAGGAACGTTGAATTTCATAAATTTACATGACCCTTCACATTTAGACACACACGCACTCTCACATTCACGGATAGTTGAATAAAACTACGAATTCAAATTCACTTCATTTTAGACAAGTTTTGAGGCGAATTACTTAATCTTTTTTCTCCGTGTAAGGGTTAGCCTGTGATAAGAAAAACGGATAGATAATAAAAGTTGCCCTCATTTAAATACATATCATCAGAACCTACAGCATCAATTAAAATCGGATACGGTTAAAACAATTGTAACTTTCGGCCATTATCGTCAACTATTTCGAACGAGCGGTATCATGCGCGTGCGCACAATTACGATCCGAATCGTTTTTAATCGATTGTAATCGATAATGATGCATGTGAATGCAAGCTGTGAATTTTATTCGTATATCTAGATGAGTTCGACCGGTGATTCGATTTATTTGATACGGTAACTGTTACTTTTTAATGTGTAAGAGAAATCGGTGATTTATTACGGTTAGTTAGGTGTTACTGTCAGCAAAACATTATATACAGAAAATGTAAAGAAAAAAAAAATCACTTTAGTTGGCCATGCAAAAAAATTACAATGAGTAACCACCGAATAGAGTTGGGCTATTTTGTGGACCATAACCGTGTTGCTCAACAGTGACATGACCCATGTAATTTGAAAGGAAAAGGCTCCTCTTTTTGCGTCGGCTTTATAAAAAAATGTTTTATACGATATATCACGAAACTTAATGTGGCAGACTAAATTTCACGCGAGCGAAGCCGCGGGCAAAAGCTAGTCAGTAATATTTTGGGATATTTCTTGTAAAAACAATGTCAATAAATTAAGTATAATAGACCTAGAGCCCGTGAACCCCAGACTTTCGTCATTTTATAAAAGCTGAAAGTTTGTCAGCGCATGCTCCCACACACAGGTAAGAACGATGGACTATTATGAAGTTTGGGTTATGGTGGCTTTGGCAGGTATACGGTACTAAAGGTGTGTAAAATACCGATCTAAATTCATCAAATAATTAAGTGTCATTTGTGACATGACATATGTCATTTGAAAGCTCTTGAAGAGTTGTACAAGTCACCCTTTGACGGTGATATCGAAATCGACGGCCAACTTGGTGTTTTCGACCATTGAAGATTGGAGTTGACCTATGCTATGGACGCTGATCCTAATGCTCAACAGTGACATGACCTATATCATTTGAAAGCTCTTGACAAGTTGTACAAGTCACCCTTTGACGGTGATATCGAAATCGACGGCCAACTTGGTGTTTTCGACCATTGAAGATTGGAGTTGACCTATGCTATGGACGCTGATCCTAAGTGACATGACCTATGTCATTTGAAAGCTCTTGACAAGTCGTACAAGTCACCCTTTGACGGTGACATCGAAATCGACGGCCAACTTGGTGTTTTCGACCACCGAAGATTGGAGTTGGCCTATGCCATGGACGCTGATCCTAATGCTCAACAGTGACATGACCTATGTCATTTGAAAGCTCTTGAGGAGTTGTACAAGTCACCCTTTGACGGTGATATCGAAATCGATGGCCAACTTGGTGTTTTCGACCATTGACATTTAGTACCGTATACCTGCCAAAGCCACCATAACCCAAACTTCATAATAGTCCATCGTTCTTACCTGTGTGTGGGAGCATGCGCTGACAAACTTTCAGCTTTTATAAAATAACGAAGGTCTGGGGTTCGCGGGCTCTTGGTCCATAAGCTAAAGCGTCGGCCATTGAGCAAATTTACAAGCTACAAGTCGGCGAGTCCAGGGCGTCACACATGTTGTATTTCAAGCTTTATATTTTACACTCTTTCAATCTAAACAACTCCCAATCTCTCTCTCTCTCTGTCACTCTGGCTATGTGTCCCACATGGTGGTAGGGTCAGCCTTCCTTGTCTTTCTTCTCCACTTCGCTCTTTTATCAACCTAATCATAATAATAACACCTAATGATTAATCATTCCATAAGCTGCACTTGCACTTACACCATCCAATTCGCACCACCTAGCTAAATCACAAACCCATAAAAATGATATAAAGCATTAACTCCTTAACTGTACTTACCCGTGTTTGTTTATCGAATCCGCCTCGGGGTACAGTCAGGTACATAAATAATACCCGACCGGGTATGAAGATGTCATGTGTTTAAATGAAACGTCAAAATATCCGATCATTGATTGCAAGGAGAAAATCGTAAATCGCTCTTTTGCTCGCTTACGGGGAAGTTGGATGTGAAGGAAATATAGTCCTTGGGAGGGCTAGCACTTACTTGAGATTTAAGTAATAACAATTATAATAACAAGCTTTGAAGCTCTTGAAACATTTGTTCTATTTTTGTTCTTCTGGTTCTGGTTCAAATATTATAAAGTTACCATAATCTAAACCATTCATTTATTTCTTCATTAGGGTTAGTGGCCAACCCTGTTGTAACTTACTAGATACGATTAGGTATTTTGTCTATATATTTTCGCCCCCGAAAGTTTATTAAGAGAAAATCTTCCCTACGGGTTTGATACTATTCTTCTTCTTCTTCTTCATCGAGTGGATCGGTCAACCTGACCAATCCTGGTGTCAAGAGTTATTGAGCCGCCAAAGGTCTCTGACATGGCTCATGTAACAACTACTATCCGAAGAAAGTAACCGGGACCGACGGTTTAACGTGCCCTCCAAAATCGTCTTAAAAAAAATGCTATGGATAAACTATTCCATTACCCAAGAAATGAATCACAATCACCTTACATATGTATGTATATATTATCAATCTTTCTTGCATTATCAAAGTACAATAAAAATCCCAAATACCTAAAATACTACAGTCTGATAACCCTTACTCCGTACATAAAACAAGACGAGAGTATGTGGGTTTGGTTACTCGTCGAACTTGTTCAAAGCACTAGCTCAAAACACAGGTATAATGTAAACACTGAGATACACCAATGGCACTCAGAGTCGTAAACATTGCAATGGCATCAGCGCTAACCACAGTATAGCAGCGACTATAGAGTTTTCTTATGAGATTTAGAATGTAAACAAATATGGCCGACTAACCAAAGACAAAGGCAGACCAAGAAGGGCATGTGTAGACCAACTGAAAGAAAGAGCAAAAGTCGTGTCGTACGAACAGCTGAAGAGGATGGCAGAAGATAGAGAAAAATCGAAAGAACTCCATCGACAAGAGTCCATTCATTAATCTAGCGGTTCCACGGTAAACGATAGCGATGACTATAATAACGTTGAGTAAGTAAAGTAAAGTATTAGCCAGTAATGTCTCACGGCTGGGCAAAAGCTTCTCATCTCACTGAAGATGTAAGTACAGTGAGGAGGATTAGGCGTTATCACTACGCTTGTCCTAATGCGGGTTGGTAATCTCAAACCCGAGCCCTGTTTGAAAAGTAGGAAACATGAGAGTCAGTAAAGAAGTGAAAGAAGAATTGAAGCTGGTAAACTATTATGATGTGTTTTACATTGGTATTCAATTAAGATATTCGTTATATATTCGTATATTCGTTGATTACTTAGAGAGTCCGTACTCAGAGACTTCAAATTTCCTTAGTATAGATTTAATGAGTGATTTTGACATGTAATGTATGAAACATTACGTCTATATGACCGTTTTGCGGTAGATGGTGACTAAATATTCTCATTTAGTGAAATAACTCACAAAGTTTTAAAAAATAGTATTCCTAGTTCACTATATTTTTGTGTCATTCCGACGAATGTATATCCTTTTTGAAATCGGTTAAAAATGTGTTAAATATTTCAACAAACGAACAAACCTCTTTTTTTATTCACTTTTAATACACATTCACAATATTAATAAACATTCTCCGAACCGGAAGGGACAATTTAACGATATTTTATTTCAGTAATTCTTCCTTGTTATCAAAACGAAGCCCGGTGTAAATCCTAATTAGTAATTATAGTGTAATTATAAAAAAAAATACGAGTAATTTTGCAGCAGGTGATAAACTCTTTTCACTGAACTGTACATTGAAATAATAAGGCATAAATTATACTTTTGCAAGTTAATCGTGATTAATCAGAATATTATTATTACTTTTCTTAGTCATCACCTTTTTCTTGTTATTTTAAGAGATCTGTCAGCCATTTTAAACCCACACGCAAAAGAGGTTTTATAAATTTTACGTCGATGTGTGTGTATTTGTCTCTGTAGCGGATAGACCGATTTCGTTAAGCTTTTGTTCATTTGAAAGTCAGTTCCCTCGAGATGGTTCTTAGTTATGTTAAAAATTAGTGCACAGGAGTTATTTTTACCAACTTCAAAAAAGGAAGAGATTCTCAATTCAACCGTATAACATGTTTTGTTTTTAAGCTATTGTAAGCTTCTATCGCGGGCCTTGAGCGCGGGGACCGAATCCAGAAATTCCGTAACGAAAAAACCTCACGCTCCTCAAAAATTGCCTACGTATAAGCCCAGAACACAACGTTAGCGCGATGCAGACATTCAGCACACTAACGCCATCTAGTGATACAAAAAATAACTATGCAATAGCTTTACCGCGGCAGTCCCCGAGTGCCACACGTCTTTTTTTTTTTTTTTTTTTAACTGTTCTGAGGTCAAATGTCGTTGAATTAAGAAAGTTTACAAGCTGCGAGCCGGCGTCTAGTAAAAAAAACATAGATTATTTTAAAATTACATTAATAATCTCTTTGTTGAGTTTTTCAAAACGAGCTCTTATAAGAAAGATATTAAAATAAATGAGGTTTTTTAATTTATCACAATTATTTCTTCCATTACGGCCGATTGTCCTTTGAACAGAAATACTAGATTTTTCTGGTTGACGGTTGATCATGCTTTTGCCGAGCTTTTTAATAAAACTTATGCATATGCACCAATAACTATTCAGAATAACAAATAACTTTACTAATAAGGAATCGATACATATTTATAAATTAGAATCGATTATAATAATCGAATAATATTTCAATAACAATAACTTTATGTGTTGTTGTATCGATTATGATCGAACTGTTATCGATTATAATTAAACGTCATTCGACTTTATTAGTGTTGTAATGATGTTGTTTTTAGGGTTCCTTACATCCCTAAATAATCAGATTAGTATAAAGGTGAGTTAACACCAAATAAATAAAATGCTAGAGTGAGAAGGGACTGTTTAAAAAATGCTTAATAAGCGAAAATTAGATTAGTAAAAGAAATGCTTAATACCCTTATTTTTTTAGCTTCACGACAAAACCCAAAGTCCTACTAATCACTGCATAGTATAAAACAAAGTCGCTATTTTTGTCTGTTTGTTTGTCTGTTTGTCTGTATGCTTAAATCTTTAAAATTACGCAACGGATTTTGATGCGGTTTTTTGTAATAGGTAGAGTGATTCAAGAGGAAGGTTTTTATGTAAAAAAAATCCCGAAATTCCCACGGGAACGGGCACAACATGGGTAAAACCGCGGGGCGCTGCTAGTACACTATAAATGCGAAAGTTTGTGAGGATGTTTCTATCTATGTTTGTTACTCTTTCACGAAAATCTACTAGACGGATTTGGTTAAAACTTTAAAGTAATATAGGTTATAAATCAGGATAAAACATGAGATACATTTTATCCCGAAATTCCCGCGGGAACGGGTACAAAACGGGTAACGTGGCTAGCAAGTTGTATTAGAAGTGTTTCTATTAAATTATTAAGTGCTTCGGTGGGCACGTTAAGCCGTCGGTCCCGGTTACTTTCTACGGATAGTGGTCGTAACATGAGCCATGTCAGAGGCCTTTGGCGGCTCAATAATTCTGACACCAGGATTGGTCAGGTTGACCATCCACTCGATGAAGAAGAAGAAGAAGAAATTATTAAAAGTATTGTACGGAACCCTACTTATTTGAATCCGATTCACCAACCGAACATTTTTTATAGCGATGTGATGTTTGCATAAAATATCGATAATCGATTGTTTGCCGTACTTATGAATAATGTGGTTAGTTTTTATATTTCAAGAAATACAATTGTTTTAAATAATTAATAGGAAACGTTTTACATCTGTCTTAGTATTAATGATTACGTTTATAAAGTAAACTGTAAAGTCTGTGAAGTAAACTGAAATAGAATCATTATATTTTTACCTCATTCATATTTTCATATATAAATTGAAAAATATGTTTTAAGCTTTTACTATAATGTTATTTACAACATGAAGATACTTTACTATAATGTTATTTACAACATGAAGATACTTTACTATAATGTTATTTACAACATGAAGATACTTTACTATAATTTTATTTACCACCTTTACAATACTCATGTTTGACAAATAAAAATTCTTATTCTTAAGCCGTACAATAAATACTGTTCAATGAAATAATATGTTTTTTTGTTGCAATCATTGTCGGTTTTAAATTGTTTCAAACGTGAATATGAATACTTATCAAAAATTTTAGACGGTCTAAATCTTTGACACCTAAGGTAGTTCCGATGGTACCTTCTAGAATTTTAATAATTACTAACTAAAAGACACCTTGAAAAAAACTCTAACATAGTTAATAATGTTTGAAAAAGTATTAGCCAGCAATGTCCCACTGCAGGGCCAAGGTCTTTCATCTTACTGAAAATATCAGTACAATGAAGAGGGTGTCGTAATCCCCACTCGCTACTGCGGGTTGGTGATTTCAAAACCCCAGCCATGTTTAAACGTTGATTGAAAACTTGAAATTATAACATTTAGTATAAGATACTGACAAACTTGTATATAACAAGTATTTTGAAATACATAATGATATTCGTTTCTTGCTAGTAGTATTCTGTGACCACGGTTCCTACAAAGGCGCTGAAACGTCAGGGTAAAATGTAAAATAAAAGCGAAGTGTACCTACCCGTACACTAAATTTCGATTCAAAATATACAGAGACGACTGGAGGTCAATAGGGAAGAAGCCCAGCCATGGGATACGATAGGTTAGCAATTAAAAACAGGTACGGTAAAAACTAAATCCGTAATCGATTTAAAACGAAATAACCAATTTTAATACAAAATTAAGTCTAGAAAATATGTTCCAACTGCAAAGAATTTTCACTTTCCAACTTTGTGTCTGATTCACCTAATTGTACACATGTATTTAGCCGATCCATTTTAATTGATACTTTAAAAAATTCTTCTGTTTAATGCTCCTATTATTATTTTTTAAACGAATAACTCGAATAATTGCAATCGATATCTATTTGAGTCGGCAATTATATCGATATAATTGGATTGTTGTTGTAATTTCACATCACTACTTTGGTAGGAATTTAGCATTGTTTTGTAAAAGTTGTGATTTTGTTTTGTTGTCAATGATTCTTCTTCTTATCAAGTGGATGGTCAACTTGACCAATCCTGGTGTCAGAGTTATTGAGCCGCCAAAGGCCTCTGACATGGCTCAAATAACGACAACTATCCGTAGAAAGTAACCGGGACCGACGGCTTAACGTGCCCTCCGAAGCACGGAATCATCTTACTTTTCGGGCAATCAGGTGATTCAGCCTGCAATGCCCTAGCCAAACTGAGGACAGACTCACAAAGTGATTTTTGTGAGATATCCCCACCGGGAATCGAACCCGGAACCTCCGGATCGTGAGCCGAGCGCTCAAACCACTAGACCACGGAGGCTGTTGTCAATGATTTTAACGACATTTTACAACTCAATTTAATTGGCCAACAACGCATCGACATTATCAGTATCTTTTTGTAAGTAGTAAGTTTGAGTAGATTAGTGGCCAACACTGCTGTCGGAGTTTTTAGACCGCTGAAAGGCCTCCTACATGGTCTAACGATTGAAGCAACCTGGACCGACAATTTAACGTGCCTTCCGAAGCACGGTAGCGCTCATATAGAAATGCCAGTATCGGCCTACCATCCAAGCAGGGGTCAAGCTGCACGTTGTTAAACTAGGTACATAATCAATTCCACAAAAACCTACACAATCGAACAACCAATAATTCTTAACCAAAATCAAGATTTAAAGTTTAAAAATGCTCTCAATTAAACAAACGGGAGTTGCCAGATAAAATTAAAACTTAATTAAAAGTCCATAACGAGTTGGATACAAAATAAAATTAACAAAACAATACAAAAGGTGAACAACTGTAAACGAGAGGCGTAAAAACGTTTTGTCACAAGTCGTGAGACTTCCACTTCTTATTTTAAATCTTCATTTTCTTTTTAACTACATGCTTTGGGTGAACCATTAAAAAGGTTCGATTTGATTATCGAACTTTTGGTTCCAATTGGATATTATTTATATTTGGTAAGGTTAGGTTAGGATATATAAATTAAATAACTAAAGAATCTGCCTTGCTTGTGGTAGAAGTCTATAGAGATATGTAGTGAGCTAGTTTCGGTGAAATTCGTCGCAAGAAAACCAAAACTGAAGTGTGCAAAGCTGTGTCCAAAGAGTGTCCAAAGTTCTCCAAAACTATATCTAGGAGACTATTTCTTAAATATCTAAATGTTCTTTTAATTGTATTTCATTAACCTGGGTAAGGTTATAACTAATACATTTTTTACCAAATGTTAACTTAAAACTAAAGATTTTAATATTTCTGTGATAATTTCCTCAAAAAATCTTAAAGAATTAGTCGTTCCTTTCAATGGCCAGCGAGAAAAGTAAATATATAAGTATGGGCGCGTGTTATCAGCAACTTTGTACGGCTACCTGTTAAGTACCGGAGTTTCGTTGAGTTTTATATTGATATAGAGTTTAAGAAGTAAAGAGGTGACTTTGGAAAATACATTGGTAACTTTGGTCTTCGTCTTAAACCACAGCCGCAGCGCCTATTCCCTTATCCTCTTAAGGATGCATTTCCATTGAAGTAGACGTGTGACTATCGTTTCGCAATCCATTTGGTTGACTTCTTGCTCTACTACATGTGATTAATAACATACCTATTCAATGGAATTATAGGTACATGTCGATAGTAGGCAACAAAATATATTGCGAAATTCTATTGTCGAATTATTCCGGTCTGGACTGGAATAATTTCATTTTTATTTTACCTAGTTATTTATTAATTTCGAGTAGGTTAGTAACAAACCCTGGTGTCTGGAGTTTTTAGATCGCTTTAACACAAAAAACCTAAAAAAAAGTCATAGGTTTTAGGTTCCATTTTCGGCTTTAGGCAAATTATAGATTTTTTTTTTCTTTACGGTAAATTTTAATAAAATGATTAATAAATTCCCATTCTATCCGTCCCTCAGTCTACACAACATCTCACTCGTACGGCGAGCTCATAAATCCACGGGACTCATTTGAATGCGGACGATTGTGATCGACGCTGCGCCCGCGCACCTTTATGGAAGAAATGTTTATTTTACTCACTGATTGAGAGTATACATACCTAGTATACTTGCTAACTATATTTTGTGTTATACTTACGAGTATATTATACAGGTCTTATGTTTGAAAGGCGGTTATTGTCAATACGATTTTCCTAATAATTTTAGTCATCGATTTTCGGATTATTTTTGCCTCTTTCGATGTTAGCAAGTGAGATTTCGAAATAAAAAAAATATTATATAATCCATTTCCACATACTACTAGCTTGGTGAGATAAGAAGCCTTTCCCCAGCATTGGGACTTTACAGGCTAATACTTAACTGTTGTACTTTTACTTAAAATTACAAACAAACACAAGCCCGTTGGCACAGTGGCAGTGAGAGCGCTTACTGTGTCGGGGGTTGCGGGTTCGATCCCCGCCCGGAGTCAACAATATGTGAAGACATAGTTGTTGGCGACGACGTCTGGGTGTCAATTATAAAAGGTGCTAACAAATTAGTCACGGATATTTTGCAGCTGATAGTACTCGGTTCTCGGAGTACATTAAAGTATAAAACATCATAGGTTTTGTTATGTTTTTTTGGAGAAAAGTAGGAAACAAATTTACTACGTTAAAACACCCTGTTAATAAGATAATTAAATGAGACCTCTTTAGACATATTCTAGAACCTCTTTAAACTATCAAACATATGAAATTTAAGAAAAACAACTTTTGACGTGACATGACAGACAGTGTTAAACATCTTGACAGGTACATAATAGAGGGTGATTATTTTAAAAATTTATTATAAAACAAAAAAATGATATACAAAGGTGCCTTAATTACAGTTCAAAAGTTAATTGTTTTAATGTAATGTATCATCTCTTAAAATATCCGTGATTAATTTGTTAGCACCTTATATATTCTTATAAAGTATATGTGTATGTATAAGTAGTAGTATCAGTGAGTTAGATTCCATAACACAAGCTTAGAGCTTACTTTGGGTCTAATTAACCGTGTGTAAATTTGTCCAAGTATTTATTTATTATTAATGAAAAATCGAACACTCTTATTTCCAATCGACTATTCTTATTCACGAATCCTGTTATGTCGATCATCTATTTTACGACATAACCAATTTACTGTCCGTAATAAAAACTACATACAATCATAAAATAATTGAATAATCGTCCCCTACTATGTGTTACTATTTTCTCTCGAAGCATGCTTTCTAACAATTACTACAGCATTGCTATTAAAAAAACAATGAAAGTTGGATACTGGATATGCCCATTGACCGTTCTTCACAATTTTCTTAGAAAGAAACTCGTTACAACTGCATTGATTTTAATTATCCATTTATTGTGTATCATTGTAGTTTTTGTTATTTGCATAATGTTTTCTTGGTGATTGATAACTGGTTTGTGTGTTATATAGGATGTTATTATGGCTTGAGTAATTATGTGATCTTATGTGATTGAATGTTTGGTCCATGTATAATATCTAGGCGTTAAAACGTGTGTTGAGAATATTAGAATATATTTTGTTTTGGTACTCTGGTTTCGGAGATATCATTACATAGTATAAAAAAAAGTCGCGTCTGTTTGTCGTTTGTCTGTTTGTCTGTATGCTTAAATCTTTAAAATAACGCAACGGATTTTGATGCGGTTTTTTGTAATAGGTAGAGTGATTCAAGAGGAAGGTTTTTATGTAAAAAAAAATCCCGAAACTCAAACGGGAACGGGCACAACGCGGGTAAAACCGCGGGGCGCTGCTAGTTTAATGTAATTCATGCTCTCAATTTAAATAAAAACATTGACCAATCACAAACACCAAAGCCTGTACATTTCCAAACGCTTTACCAATACAGCAGGAAATAGGTACATTAAAATAAAACATAATATTCTTGCTCTAACCGTACATTACCGTGCCACTTACTCTACTCCTATCCTATGTGATAAGAACAGTTTTCACTTAAACGTTCAGTGAAAATGTAACGGACCTTGCCGTTAATTAGAGCTCGCAATATGGTTGAGAAGTGTATTATAGAGGTGGGTAATTTTTGTGGTGAAATGTGACTGATATTTTACACAATGTGAAGCGGTTTGTTATTATCTATTACAAATTTGTGTGATAATATTCATACATGTAAAATGTGAAAATGTATTAGCCTGTAATGTCCCACTACTGGGCAAAGGCCTCTCATCTCACTGAAGTTATCAGTACAGTGAGGAGGATTAGGCGTAATCACCACGCTCGCCTAATGCGGGTTGGTGATCTCAAACTCGAGCCATGTTTGAAAAGTAGGAAAAATGTTTTCGCGTTATGATATTCATATCTATACTAATATTATAACGCTGAAGAGTTTGTTCTTTGTTTGTTTAAAACGCATCTCAGAAACTACCAATCATATTTTCATCCCGCATGAGTCCTACGGGAACGAGAACAATGCGGGAAAAACCGCGGGGCGCTGTTAGTTATAATATATGTAATATTGTGGCAATTAGCTATTTAACATTTTTTGTGATGAAAAAGTCGCCGTTGCTGACGCTGTGCCGTGGCACCTTCGGAAGTAACAAAACATGATGAATAAACTTTTTTATATGAAAATAATTATGCTTCAATACTTTAATAATATTCTAGATATTAAATAAAATTGGAAAAATGGCTTCGGATAGTAGTTAATGTAATATAAAAAACCTAACAATCTAAAACCAACTTTATATCGATAACAGTAAAGTAAAGTATCCAATATTTCACTATTTAATGTCCCATAGTAATCGTTAAGATAATTTCTCCTTCCTCGTAAAATTGTTAACTGCAATAAATCAACCAATAACAAATAAATATGATGCTTTGATTCATAAATATTGCTTCGCTATTGGCTAAACAGTCAGTAGCCATGGTAACGCCGTTTTGTTCGAAATTCGAATTTAGAGTTTGTTGGGTTGACTGAATAGAGTATTTAAGAAATGAATATAGGGTAGGTACTAACTGTCTTACTCAGAGCCGACAATTGACGTAATTTTTCTTACAATTGCGAAACTCATTAATAAGAAATCATTTTACTCTGAGTACGATGGTTCGACTACTTTTGTGAAGAGTTATAATTCCTGACAAAAATTGCAAATCCTAACTAATATTATAAATGCGAAACTACTGAACCGATTTGAATGAAATTTGGTACACAGTTAGTCCAGAGCTTGAGAAAGGACATAGGCTACTTTTTATTGCAAAATTCCTGCAGGAACAGGTACAATGCAGGTGAAACCGCGGGGCACTACGACATATATATATATATAATTGACAAGTTGTGAATGTATCTCTATCTACAAAATGTAAAAATTTGGCTATTATTTCAATTTAAAACATGCAAATTCAATTAAACATGAAACGTAACAAACAAAGGTGTGTTTTCCCTAACAACCGCAGGAGCAGGCAGCAACTGTCGACCGCAAGCACCACTACTTGTTTCTATGAATCTCTATGATATTCCGAGCGCGGCGACACTGCTGCTTGCGGTCGGCAGTTGCTGCTTGCTGCTGCAGTCGTTACTGAAAACACACCTATATTTACTCTTGTTCTACTGAACTAGCTAACTCGCCAACTAGCTCAACTTTAACGAACTTTCGTAAACAGTTTTAATTTTTAAAGACAATTAATTACATTAGCATTAATTTTACCCTAAAAATGTTCAGCCGTAGGAATTGGGTTACAATATAAAATTAAATTAAGTTAATGACAAACTAACCCACAGGGCGACCGGCCATTTTATAGCACGTTTATGTAGCGTATTAAACATTAATGCGTTGTGTTAAGCAGTTAAAAACGTAATTAAAATGTTATAGCATAAGCCAACATATCTAACTAATGTTATAAATGCGAAAGTTTGTGAGGATGTACGAATATGTATGTTTGTTTTTTATAGTAAACAAAGCGGGACTATGTTCCGTATGAACTACTCGCAGCGCCCCGCGGTTTTACCCTCGTTGTGTCTGTTCCCGTGTTTGGTAGCTTTTCTATCTGAGCGCTACCGTGCTTCGAAACACGCGCTAAGCCATATCCTTTAAGTGGTCTTAAAACTGCGATACCAGGGTTAACCATTGACCTATACGACATAAATGAGCGTGTCGCATGCAACATGCGGTGACCGCAACAGTATAAAGATTACGGTAGTTGGCTGCAGTCAGCGAGCGACTGCAGCTGTCAAATAATTAGTTGTGTGCAGTCAGGATAAACTAGTATGTAAGATGACCTTTGTTGACCGAAGTACATTATGACATTAATTTATGACTTGATTAATTGCCGAATAAGGCGAACGTAGTAGTGTATTTGAGGGTTGATAGTCGAACTATTAAATGTACATTAGTTCGAAATTTGCCGGCTATAAATAAACAGATAGGTAAGTATTTATGTAAATGAATATATCTGCTGTTCAATCTTAGTTCGAATACTGATCAATCATTTGCATATCGGCGAATTGGACATAAAATTCGTTTATAATCGTTATCTTTTATTTGATTCAGCATTAAAATAGGAATATAAATACGGAACAGTAACCGTTAACATTAAATGTTTGTCTTCACAGATGTAAGTAAGTAAGTAAGTATTAGCCAGTAATGTCCCACTGCTGGGCAAAGGCCTCTCATCTCACTGAAGATATCAGTACAGTGAGGAGGATTAGGCTAAATCACCACGCTTGCCAAATGCGGGTTGGTGATCTCAAACTCGAGCCATGTTTGAAAAGGAAACATATGTTTTCGCTCGACCCGGGAATTGAACCCGGGACCTCAGTCTTAGCAGGCGAGCGCACATACCACAGACGTAAGACAATAAAAAATCTTTCTACTGCTACCCCGAATAACTGGAACAAACTGTCATTTAGGTTATGAAAAAACACTTTGGGCCTCAAAAACGATTATTAACAGCACTTTTAGCTATCAAATGTTTTGTCCTTCTCCAACATACGCTATTTGCCAAAGAGCGAAAGAGACAAAGCACTTTAAAACACTGTTTAAGTTAAAAATCGTATATGAATAAGGCGGTTTGTATTTAACACACATAACATCATACATAATCGTGATCTTTTACGAACGTATGTTACGTTAACCAACCGTTTAAAACACAAATGTAAACTTTATGCTATAAAGTTGACACCTATCTCTAAGTCAACAGAATGTGTAAGTAAAAATGTAATTTTCGTATTTACGTAGAAACATTTCAGTCTGTATTTATGTCTGTTTGTGACTCCAGCGAGGTTCATACCAAAATATTGCTCACAATACGTTTATAATAAAATTTACCTTACCACGTTTTAATGTACACTGGGAGTGTATAGAGTTGGTAATACCTTAAAATGATTTTTGTGTAAGTCTTTGCCTAACTACAGTCGTAACTATTAGTATTTTTAGACTTGTTTAGAATCCTTTTCAGAATCGATTAATCTTACTTTTCAGAATTTGACATGTTAATGCCCATGTCCATCTAAATGAGTGTCAATTTGGACCAGCTTGACCAACGGGCTTATCTCGAGTAGAACGACCCCTTGTACGACACGAATGTCTTTTGTTAAATTAAAAAAAATCGTAAAACCAAATGGTTTGGTATAACAGTCAATAAAGGTCTGTAACAGACAAACAATAAGTTGTACTAAACCTGGTTTATTTTTCGGTCTGCAACCCAATATCATTTGATTGATACGTATAAAAAAGTTCACAAAACGAATTCCAATCAATTTTTTTTAAAACAAATAATTATATTTTTTTTACTGTTTGAAAATAAAGACATTTAAATGTTTTATTAGTGTTAGATTCAGAGTTCAATTTATAACGACTGGTTTGACGAGCGTTAAATCGTAATTTCTATGCATAATTACTTATTTTCACATTGTTTATATTTTTTCAATAAAGTACACTGTGTGAAGAAACTTTTAGTCAACACTTTATGCATAACAAATTAACTAATTATACACATTTATTATTTTATGCTTTGATGGGATTTACAATTTATTGTTTTACAATGTGCCTTTTTTAGTATGACAAATTCAAAACTGGTCTAAGTTTTATTGTATCTCTATCTATGAAGTTATTATAATAATAAAATTATTATGGTAAAAAAATAAGACGAAAAGATAGAAGATAGAGCCAGCCAAGCTATGAATCGTCCGATTTCAATAATTATTTTTGTAATAGATAGCCTCATTCAGCAGGAAGATTATAGACTATTTTTCATCCTGAAATTCCCATGGGAATAGGCACAATGTGGGTAAAACCGCGAGTCGTTGCAAGTGTAAAATAAAATCATTTATTGCACTGTGCAGTTGACCTCATTGATGTTATTTAAATTAATACCTTTGTCTCTATTTCTATTATTTCCAATAATTAAGTTATACTGGTCAATACTCGAATAATTACAAAATATATTTACTTGTATTGTCTTGTTATTCGTAGTATTGGTAAGTCAACTAATAATTATCACTTATTTTTATTCATAACTGATTCATAACCAGTTTCGAGAACACATTTTTCCTATTTACTCAACGTTTTAATTGATGTCTTAGCGATTGTCTCATATTTTTAATGGGCGTAATTACTTGAACAATGTAGTAGGTATTTTAATATCGTCAGCTAATCATTATTATCGGGGCCGTTCGTCTAAAGATGTTAGAAAAAACTATTTGTTGGTTACAGGTATCTAAGTGTCACTATAAAAAATATTTAGTATGTAATTATTTGACGAGTTAAGGAGGTTATAGGTATAAAACTAGCTATGTCCTGCGTTTTAACTTATTACACGAAGTGTACCTGTCATTTTGACAATTTTGGGGTACAAGGTCTACGACCTATGTCTTGTCCTATTCTATCACTGTCCCAAATTTTATCAGTCCCAAATTTTATCAAAATCTTTTCAGTGATTCATGCGAGTTTTAGGGGTAGATGAGTAACAGATGGAGCTGCTTTTACATAATAAAATAAAAAAAGCTGTTCAACGCAGTAGTTCCACCCGCGATCACATAGATGGCGTCAGTATGTAAATTTTGTAGATCGCGCTTACGTTATTTTCTAATTTAGTGGGGTCGACTATATATTTTGTTCGACAGAATTTTGTAGCTTGGATTAAGTTGACTATGTTTTAAGTATAGTACAAATACCAGATGAAGATAATAATCTTTGTCAGGAGGGCTAACTTACCGAGCTAAAAACTGCATGTTTTTTTAGTTCATACAAAGTAGTTGCTAGATAGAACTAAATAAAACGTGAAATTAAGGAAACAAAAAGATTTAAGTAAACAAAAAGTGCGAGTTATCTTTATAATAAGTCATAGAGTATTTTGATATTAAATGTGATTGAAAAGAGTATGTAATATCAACTCTATGCAGATATTTTCACTTTCATAGGCCACGGTGGGTCACTACCAAAATTCTGTCACGCGATCTCGCCATTAAGGGTTGTTTCTTCCCCCACCCTAAGCAGTCGGCGAATTTTACAAACTACCCTCTTTTTATTCCGACGGTACCTGCAGGGGTTGTTTTATGCGAACCCTATTGGCTAAGTTTTAAGGGATTTTTTATGATATGCACTTTTACGAGGAATTTCAGATTTACTTTTTTATTTGGTTGATAATAAAAGTTTATTGATATGTAAATAATTTTTGGTAGAATGACAGTCGAGGTCAGTGACTTTTGATGAATTGAGAATTGGGTAGTATTTGGATGATTTTATCACTAGCAGCGCCTCGCGGTTTTACTCGTACTGTGCCCGGTCCCGTGAGAATATCGCGACGAAAAATGGCCTATATACCTAACGTTGAATGTGGCTATCCATTGCAAAAAGAATTATTCAAATCGGATTGTTACTTTACTGAGATTAGCGCGTTCAAACAAACAAAGTTAGGAATTTTACCTCTGTATAATCTAATATATAAAATTCTTGTGTCATAGTTTTCGTTGCCATACTCCTCCGAAACGGCTTGACCGATTCTCATGAAATTTTGTGTACATATCGGGTAGGCCTGAGAATCGGCCAACATCTATTTTTCATCCCGAAATTCCCGCGGGAACAGGTACAACGCGGGTGAAACCGCGGGGCGCAGCTAGTATTAGTATAGATTTTCATATGTTTCCTTTAGTGTAATTGAAATGTGTATAACGCGCTTATGTACAAAAGAAAGCACAACACAATTCATTATAAAACTTTATGCGCTATAATTCATATAAATATAAATTGAAAGCTAACCGCGCAATGTGGACGAGCTTTTGTATCTATACTAATATTATAAAGTTGAAGAGTTTGTTTTGTTTGTTTGTTTGTTTGTTTGTTTGTTTGTTTGTTTGTTTAAACGCGCTAATCTCAGAAACTACTGAACCGATTTAAATAATTCTTTCACTGTTAGATAGTCTATTTATCGAGGAAGGCTATAGGCTACACTTTATCCCGAAATTCCCACGGGAACGGGCACAACGCGGGTAAAACCGCGGGGCGCTGCTAGTATTTTATAAGTTTGGGCGGCTTGGGCGGCTGACGCGAGGGCGGGCGGGCGGCGTCACTCCGCCGCTATACGTACCTTTGTAACAAGTCTAGTAATAAGCGATTAATATTGTAATTATTGCTTTTAGTTCAGAGAAAGGCAACCGGTTCACTGATTATGGTTTTTTATGATTGTTATTTAAATAATTAATGATATTCGTTGTATTATATTTGCATTGTTTTAATAAACCAATATTACATGAATAAAATTATTTTTTAAATACGAATTCAATGCATTAGCCGGGACAATGCATTAATTTCAAACCAAAATGCTGTTGTTAATAAAGTTGAAGAGTTTATTTGATTGCAAGAACTATCAGAAAATTTCTACACAACAATTCAACATACACGAACCATTTGATATTTCGAACATTCGATAATTCGTAATATTTTAAGAGTCCCTCAAGATTCGAATTAACGAGAGTCGACTGTATATATATATTTTGGTGTGTACACACATTATTAAATTAAGAGAAACGTGGATAATGTATAATGAAGGAAAAAGGTTTAGTAATTTTATTTCATCTCTAAACCTTTTTCCTCTTCAGAAGCAATCGTCTTCGGCTGGAAAATTGACGACATATAACCACATTTTGTGCCAATCCAAAATAAATACAGTATAGGTGAAACCACGGGGCACTATCCAGTCCAGTCGGGGAGTTTAGAGTCCAACCCTGGTATCGGAGTTTTTAGACCGCCTAAAGGCCTCCGACTTAGTCTATCGATTGATACAACCAGGACCGACAATTCTATCTGCCCAGCGCTCAGATAGTAATCGAACACCCATCCAAATAAGGAACGTGTAGACTTATACTATTCTCCTAGCTTACCATCATATCTAATCGTTTAATCTATAATATAAAAATGAATTGCTGAATCTGTTGCTGAGCGAACTTCAGCGAACTTCAGTGAAGTGAGAACTTCAGAACGACTGCATCAAATTAGATGATTCTTTTTTTAATGTGTTCCTTATTGTCAGGACAAGGTTTTTATAGTAGAAAAATAAGGAATAAAAATCTCAAAACTCCCACGGGAACGGGGGTGCTGCGGGTGAAACCGCGGGGCACAACTAGTCATAAATAAAAATAGCTATAAGTTTTTTAAGTCCATAGGGTCCTTCAGTCGGTCGTATTAAATTCGAGTTAATTACCAACACACAACGCCGCAAGTTTTCCGACGCCATAATCCCTCCCAGACCGTTCACGTGAAAATTAAATTCTTATCACACATTTTTTTTCGGTTTTGTAATCAATTACCTGTACGATAACGGTTGATGTGACAAATTAAACTTTTTTCCCATAGAAATAGAGTGTTTTTATGAAAAACAATAAGCCGCGATAAAAACACCTCAATCCATCATACAGTGTTAATGTAGGGTAGTTTTTAGAGCGAACTTAATGTACTTTTATAATTGAATATTAATTATTTAAGTTGTTAGAAGTTTTTTAATTATGTTTAGGTATACGAGTAGTAGATACATATCTATTGGAGTACCTTGGTCAGTTGGTATTACTTGTGTAGTTACTAAAGTTACTCTCTACGGATAGTAGTCGTTACATGAGCCATGTCAAAGGCCTTTGGCGGCTCAATAACTCTGACATCAGGATTGGTCAGGTTGACCATCCACTTGATAAAGAAGAAGACCTATGTAGTCAAGATGAATCGGCCCCTGTTGTTTAATCGTAAGACTATGGGCATTAGGTGGTCTAAAAACTTCGACACCAGAGGTGGTTTTTAACCTACTCGCTTCTAACTTACTTACTCACGGAAACCGAATTATTCAGTACGTAAAAATCGAAGTAGTATTCATGTGAGTGCGGTTACCGTCACTTTTTGTGACTTTAAGGCGAGATATTGAACGCCTAAACTACTTGACATGACAAATTGTTTCATTCTATGATTGATTGCGTATCATTTCGTTTGTTTTATTAATAACAATCCTGTAATAGCCCTGGGATCACATACCTTTCCTATATTTTTCATTATTTTTAAAACGACTTAACCGTTAATATTTGAATATTCCGTCATAAGCGGCAAAATTGAATAGTGGCGAAAATAAGATACTTATTTCAGAAAAGTGGGTAAAGTATCAAACACATACTATTCCTCAAACGTATTTTATCATTTCGTACACTTACACACAAACCACTCAATGCTTACGCAACACGAACGTAAACGCGTAAAACCGCGCCTGAAAGCCCCACAACAAAAACAAACCTAAATCATAATATTTATTAATAAAATGCTGAACCAACCCCAAGCTAGGAGGTACCTAATAGTCGATTCACCATCAATAAAGTTAGGCAACTTGTATTTAGCATTCAATCGATACTTCTTCCTCGTACCAACGGCGCCCTGGCACCGCCATAAACCTAACCAACCTGTAAATATTACATAGACGTTTGCAAGCGACTTTGATCGCCTTTTAAACTGTTTTTGATTATAATAAGGGCTGAATTAAATAGTTAATACTGGTACATATCGGACCGAACTGTGTAGTAACGTAGTTCATCTAATATATAAAATTCTCGTGTCACGGGGTGCGTGGTTGAACTCCTCTGAAACGGCTCGACCGATTCTCATGAAATTTTGTGTGCATATCGGGTGGGTCTGAGAATCGATCAACATTCTTAAGTTTAAGGATACATTTTATTCCGAAATTCCTGCGGGAACGGGTACAAAGCGGGTAACACCTTGTTCACATTGTTTTTTCTTAAAGAGTGAGCTACCTTACTCAATAGTTCCAATACATTGTAAACTATATCAAAAACTAACCAAAAAAAGGTATATTAAAACAAACAAGTTATAATTGGATGCGTAAATCAGACAGACATACATACAGCGCATACATCATTATATGAGTTATTAATGGGCTCTATAATAATATTCAGTGGATATAAAAATCGGTAGGGGTCTTAAGGCATGCTTTATCGTTGGCTAAGTTAGGTATCGACAGCGGTACTGTAAGGGAAATTATCGCTTAACATGTTGCAATGGTCTTTTGGTTAAACTTTTTCTTTTATTGTGATCTTTTAAGAGATTTAGGTACATAAGTTATATATTTACTTTTTGAGGTTGTTTTTTTTTATTTCTTCCACTTTAAATACGTCAAGAGAACTATTCTGTTTTAGCTTTAAACTTTTTGTTGCGTAACTTCTCTATAAAAATCGTATTTTGAGAAATTTCTTTCCTCACTCTATCGATATCTTCAATGAGATGAGAGGGTTTTGCCCAACAGTAGGACATACAGTCTATTATTTTAAAATTTTGTGTTTTTAGTTGCTCGATTTTAACACTTATTCTATAGAAGAAACTTTAACAAACAGTACTGTCCTTTTTAAGTATGAACGATATTTTTAAAATTTTACACCACCAACTTTTTGCCTCAACAGTACGATTAAACGTATCGATAATTCTAATTAAATCGATTGTTGATTCATCGATTACACAGGTTATCGAATCGTAACGATTCGGCGCACCGCGGGGTGTCTGCAGTGGACATTATTGTAAAAAGATAATATAAAAGTATCGCTCAGTACCGGTAGCCAGTAAATTATTGTACTCGTACCAATTTCTTAGTAAGTAACGGCGAATTTTAATTAATGCTTGCGCAATTATTTTTGCAATTATATTTAGGGTTGATAGCTTTATTTTTTACTGTTCTGTGGAGAACAAAAATAAGATAGATATAGGCGAAAAAAATTGCATTCGGTTTTCCAAAAAAAATCTTTTTTTTAAAATTCAGCATATTGACCTAAAAGTGACCCTGGGTGCCACGGTATATGAGGAAGAGTCGAAGAAGGAAGAGATCTCTTGTAGCTTAAGACTTGGTCATACTTGTCCATTTTTAAAAAGCAGCCCTGAATAGTCCAGAAGAAGATAGAGATACTCTATCGATCGTTTTTTAAATAATTATACCTCCCTTTACCACTGCTCTAAAATCTATACTAATATTATAAAGCTGAAGAGTTTGTTTTGTTTGTTTGTTTGTTTGTTTGTTTGTTTGTTTGTTTGTTTAAACGCGCTAATCTCAGAAACTACTGAACCGATTTGAATAATTCTTTCACTGTTAGATAGTCTATTTATCGAGGAAGGCTATAGGCTACATTTTATCCCGAAATTCCCACGGGAACGGGCACAACGCGGGTAAAACCGCGGGGCGCTGCTAGTTTAATCTAAAGCAGGTAAGCTCGAATAGATTAGTGTCCAATCTTAGTGTCGGAGTTTTAGACCTAAAGGCATTTGACATAGTCTGACTATTTATACAACCGGGATCAACAATTTAACGTGTCCTCCGAAGCACGGTAGCGCTCGGAGAGATAAACTTAATCTAAATAAATTCCACATCACTTAAAAACATTTTTAAAACAAACAATACATCAATCAAGCGAAATAACTCGATTACATCAACTCGCTAAGTATCGATTATCAAGAATCGCGAACTCGTCTCGCCGCATATATTAATGCGAGTTAGTGCAATAAAATTGGTCGACAGCGCTAAATAAGTGTCGGTAGGAACATTAATAAGTAATCGAATACATCGGTATTCGGACTCTAAATCGATTTATTCGATTTTGTCAGCGATATCGCTGTAGTGTAGTTCAGTGCCTGTTAACCTTTTCGTGTTGGAGACGTAAATAGAAAAATAGGTTTTCTTGTTCTATTTGATGTGTATGTATGTTGTTTATAGGGTTTAATATCGGAGGATAAACAAATATTTTAACGTTTAATTATACACCAATCAAATAAGAAATCAAACTCACCTGAAGCTTCAATTTATCGTAGGTAGTGCAAGTCTATAAATTTAAAATAATTGCAGCGACAAACGATTTTCAAATGTGTGATTAGCAAACAAAATCTAATATACTTATAACATTCTAGTGTCGCGGTGTTTGTTGCCAAACTCGTCCGAAATGGCTCGACCGATTTTCATGAAATTTTATGTGCATATCAGGTAGGTCTGAGAATCGGTCAACGTCTATATGTCACATACCCAAATGTTAAAGATGGTCCATTTTCCGGGCCCTCACTTTAATTTAAAAAAATAAATTATACGGCAAAACAACGTTTGCCGGGTCAGCTAGTATAGTTTCAAAACGTACGATGAACACGTTTCTTGTGTAACCTTTTTTACATTCTACTAAAACTCTTACTGCCGCACTCACATACGTCCAAAGCGACAGCTAACTAATTGACGTAATTTTTCATACATTACATGTCAAAATCACTCATTAAATCTCTACTAAGGAAGCATTTGACGTCTCTGAGTACGAGGGTTAGATCCCTAGTTTGAGAACCACTGTATCGTGTTCTAGTTGATATTGTTCTATACGTATATTCAAACTAAAGGCGTATTATAAAATGTAGTAATGTTTATTGCGAATCGAGATTAGAGGCAGTGGCGACTCTCGATTGATAATAAAGAACGATACGGTTGATATAAGAATTCGAAATAGTAGCTTCTTCTGTAGCTGGTGTGAAACAACCGAGACCGACAATTGAACGTGCCCTCCGAAGCTATATAATTGACACCCAGACGTCGTCATCAACAACTATGTCTTCACATAATGTTCGCTCCGGGCGGACATCTACAATTCAAACTTTAATGGCGGATTGCACAGAACTCTTATATCTATATAACGCCTAAATATATTTAAAAAACAAATGAGGTTCGTTTTAATTAAGTGTTCTATTTACTACAAAATAAAGTACAATTTTGAGCGACCAATCTTTGTTTCTGTAATACATTGTTTACAGAGTTTTTGTGAAATCGCTGCAGATGTTTGAAAACTTTGGCTACATAATTATAAAAATGGTACAGAACCATATCATACAATACTTACCTTGAAAATAGCTCTTCGTTCTCAAATAGCTGACAGACAGCCTCAGTATCGACAGTCTGTCTAACTTGCTGAGAATGTTCTGTTCGAAGGGAAGCAACGACGCGAGCGTATCAAGTTCGGCGTTCAAACGCTCGCGGTGGCGTTTGCTCGGGTTACTTTTTGTTACGCCGTCTTTTGATGGTGGTTTGATACTGGGGACAAAGGAATAATGGTTAAGCAAAAAGTCAAAATGGTTGAGTCAAAGTCAATATTGTTGAGTGACAGTAAAAATGTTCAGTAACAGTAAAATTGTTGAGTAAAAAGTAAAGTAGCCTTCGGAGTTTGTTTGTGTTCCGTTGTTAGATCCCATTCCCACTTCTCGGCTGTCGGCTTCGCACAGTGGTAAGCATCTATGAGAAGCTTGTCGGATAGCAATTTTGTAATTACGTCAAAATCCGGATCCGATAAGTGACTAATTGGAATGGGCTCTTAAACTCTGAGTATATGAAATGACTAGTTGCGTCCCGCGGTTTTACCCGCGTCGTACCCGTTCTCGCGGGAATTTCATTTTTAGTATTCAATTATTGTAACCAAAATAATCTCAAACTAAAAACAATTTCCAATAAAGCACCAAAAATTTATCGCCCAGTTCCCACAAGTACAATCAAGGCAAAAAATAACAAACACCTTTATCAAACTGCTCAATCAAACCTTTCACAATGTTTTTAGTACAACTCACACTTTGAGAAGCTGAAATGACACGTCACATTATTAGTCGAGCCGCGAGTTTGGTGACCGTAGTAGTCACGCGAACCTAGTTACCATAACTTATACCAACGGATACGAAGCAACCTTACAGTAACAACTTAGTTTTTTTAACTTGAAATTGCGCTTTTTCCCTCCGCCTGAATAATAAAACTGTTTGATAAGTAATGCTCAAGAGTTTGATAAGAAAATATTTTATTGCCCTGATTGTACTTTTTAGTTCGTTGTGGTATTTTTTGCGAAAATGGTCTTTAGTTTTGAATTATTTTTATTAACCGACTTCAAAAAGGAGGAGGTATGCAAAATAAGCATTTTGGCTTTATAATATTTGTCTGTCAGCATTGTAGCGCTCAAGGCGTAGTTTGACTAAGCGATGTTAGGTCATTGCGATTGTTAAGCAACGTGCAGCTCGTCTCCTACTTGGATGGGTGACCAAAAGTGGCATTTGTATCTGAGCGCTACCGTGCTTCAGAAGGCACGTTTAACTGTCGGTCCCGGTTGTTTCAATCTTTAGACGAAGTCTCAGGCCTATAGGCGGTCTAAAAACTCCGACACTAGGGTTGGCCACTACTGGAACTTACTTACTTTTTACGGTAGATTAGATTTCGATTGGTGTGCCAAGTAAGAGCGACGACAGTGACAAGCGATTGAAAATACCTAAATTTTTTAGTACAAGAGCCAATATTCCAGAAAATACCTAGTACCCGTCGCTTTTGCATTACCGTGGCACCGCTCCAATAGCTCCTATATTCTTTACTCTTATAATTTAAAAAGTCCATTAAATTGCGTATCTACATACAAATTAATACAAAAATAGCTACCAACAAATTACTCATGTACGTCTGTCTGTTGTTGATTTATACTACGTATAATGTTATCCACTTGCAAGCTTAACTCTACAAAACTACCTTACGATTTGTACACTTCACTACACGCAATAATAGCTCTTAAATTAAGGTAGCTAAAGCTCATTTTGCGATAACATTTTAAACCGAAAACATCGAATAAATCAAGCATCGATTATTTCTATTGTAACTCGATTAAGTTATAATCGATGGTTGATTGTGATAGGTGTTTTTGGTTTGTGGTTTACTTATGGTATGTTTGTTGAGATGGGTACTTATTAGTTAGTTAGGGGACATCCATAAATTATGTCATTCGTCAAAGCAAGGGATGCAAGGGGGGATGCAACCCTTCCCTCCCTGCACTAAATTTTGTGAAATCATATTTCAAATAATAATCTTCTTCATCGAGTGGATGGTCAACCTAACCAATCCTGGTGTCAGAGTTATTGAGCCGCCAAAGGCCTCTGACATGGCTCATGTAACGACTACTATCCGTAGAAAGTAACCGGGACCGACGGCTTAACGTGCCCTCCGAAGCACGGAATCATCTTACTTTTCGAGCAATCAGGTGATTCAAACTGCAATGCCCTAACCAAACTGAGGAGTTTTAAAAAGAGATTTTTGTGAGATATCCCCACCGGGAATCGAACCCGGAACCTCCGGGTCGTGAGCCGGGCGCTCAAACCACAAGACCACTAAATTTAAAAATCGGTCTATTCAAAGCCTACTGAGCCAAAAACGATAAAATCTTACCTATTAAACGATCGTTAGTCCACAAAATTACTTCTAAACATGAGAAAATATTATTCTACTTTTGTTTCAAAGTTTTTTGTTCGAAATTTCGCGTTTAAAAAATAAATAATGTCATTTTGAAAGTTAAAACGGTGAAATAACGCTGTTTAATGTAATTATAGACCAGTTTTAACATGCTTCTATGAATTTTCTTTCAAATTATACCAATTAAGTGAACAATGTCGAAGTTTTTTACAAAAAATATTACCGAAAACTATTACAAGTATTAAAACGGATTTTAATTAAACCCACCTTTTTAATTTGATTTTGATAAGAACTACAACTTATTTTTGTATTGGGTTAATTTTTGGTAATTAATTTAACAACTAATTTTTAATAAAAAGTATACAAAATAGTTTAAGAGCCTAAATCCGATATTTTCTAAAATTAAAAATAAAATTCCCCAGGCAAATTCACATCCGGTTAATGAGACCCAAACTAAGCTCTAAGTTTGTATTATGGAATGTAACTAACATATATATATAATACAATTTTATAACATTGACACCCAGACGTCGTCACCGACAACTATGTCTGCACATATCGTTGACTCCGTTGAATCGAACCCTCCGGCACAGTAAGCGCTCTCACATGCCGCTGTGCCAAAAAATCAGTGCGGTATTATTGCACCATATCTCCTAAGATAAAGTCCGTTGCACCAAACCGCTCTTAAATGAGACAAGGTTCCATTCTCCCACAGGACTACCGTAGTAAACCTCAGGAACCTTGACACAGAGTACCGTTTCCATTTCATCGACTAACTGCGTGACAACATGCTCGCATGTCAGCACGAACTAGCTTATAATTGCCACAGACACACAGTGACGTCAAGATATGTAAAGACAGTGACGTCATGTGAGGGCTGTTTTTGACCGTAAGTACGAGAAGGTTAGTGGCCTTTGGTAATAAGTAAGTACAGTATGCTAGTTGGAGTGAATGATTGGTCTCATGAAGGTAAGTTTGAGGTGAAGTCTTTTGATCATATGCAAGGTTTTAGCGCTCGTAGCGTATTTTGACTAAGTGATGTTAGTTCATTGCGATTGTTAAGCAATGTGCAGCTCGACCCCTACTTGTATGGGTGGCCGCTAGTGGCATTTCTATCTGAGCGCTACCGTGCTTCAGAGGGCACGTTAAGCATTCGGCCCTGGTTATTTCAATTGTCGCACCACGTCGGAGGCCAGTTTTGGGCGGTCTTAAAATTCAACATCAGGGTTGGCCACTAACCTACTCGAAATTAATGATGGATGAGTCAAGTGAGTTTAAATAAGTGAGTAAGTGGTTAGTGGCCTGGTATTGGACCGTAGAACCGTAACCGCCTAACAAGCTTTGCTATAGTGTAGCAATGGTGAGATGGTTAGCGAATGTTTTGAAAAAAGAACAATATATGGCGACGACGGCGAATTTGTTTTGAATAAAGAAGGCTGAATTATAGTTTAAGAGCTAATGTTCGATATTCCTTTTTCAAAATAGGGAGTATTACAGAATAGGGAATATTTTGAAAAATTAATATTGAACATCGCCGTGAGACAACATGGCTTCATTATTAGCTTACAATACAAGACTATATTATCTCTAAGCAACTTAGTATCTTCATAAAATACCTACCTATGTTTTTAATTTAACTGAAAACATGAACATACATAAAATCGCGTGACTATTACGCGACTATGATAGTTGACACTGATTGACTGGATGTCAATTAATATGTTCTCAGAACTTGAAATTAATGATTAATACATTTATATCTTCCACTAAAAGTAACTAAACTAATCTGAATCTCAACAGATATAAGGAAATGAAAAATAGAGGCTTTCTACTAGCAGTGCGAATAACCATAATAGCTTGTCATTAACGTTATGAAATAACGCTTTGTATTTAACTTTTAACGAACGTATGTTACGATAGCTAACTGTTTAAAACAACCAAACTGTTTGGTTTTACCCGCGTTGTACTTGTTCCCGTGGGAATTTCAGGATGAAAAGGAGCCTATAAGCTTCCCGTTGAATGTGGCCCGGCAAACGTTGTTTTACCATATAAAAATTAAGCGGTGGACCCTTAACATTTAGGGGGATGAAAAATATATGTTGTCCGATTCTCTGACCTACCCGATATTTACATAAAATTTCATGAGAATCGGTCAAGCCGTTTCCGAGGAGTTTAACTACAAACACCGCGACATGAGAATTGTATAATGTATACATTAGTTTGTTCCGTCGTAAGTAGGGTGTTCATTGGACGCAGCGGGGAGCATTAGATACAGTTGTTAGTATTGAGGCTATCGAGATATTACTTGCAATAATATGAAGTAGTAGAAGGTGCTTTCAATTGCACCCACCTTTCGATTAGTCAGAGGGGTATACATATAAAAAGGGGATAAAAAAGTTGAGATCAAGCACAGTCAGCTCAAAATAACGATAAGCATACTAAGAACCTTGTCATAATAATAATTTTATAGTACTCACTGTCATGACCAAGTTTTTTTCTAACTGTTTAATTTGACAAAGAACTAAAGTTAGTAAGTTAACACTTTCATTAGCTGACTGTCCCTGCTTTATAGAATATAATATGTTAGTCATCTTAACTTGACTGAACAATACAATGCTTGTTTATGATAGATCCTGCTACGCAGACTTTTGCCTGCAGAGGACAAAAGTCTTAAAACAGTTGTTCCAATTTTATTTTAAAGAAAAAAGTATTAGCCTGTAATGTCCCACTGCTGGGCAAAAGCCTCATCTCCCCAAACATTATCAGCACGATGAGGAGTTTTACAAAGAAAATATTTTAGCCATCGCCCGCGTCATTCAGTGCTCTTGACGGTCCAAAAGTCCGACGGACTACAGTCCATTTACGCTGAAGTCAAGTCAGAGTCTTGAAGTTCAGTTGTGAAGGCAATGACCTCTGGCACTGAATGAGTGTCGTGCCGACATGCAATACTCACGGATGTGATGAACAACATTATCACATTGATTGTAGTTCACGAACCGACTTTAATGGAAAAAGCAAAACGAGGATTTAAGTTGAAAATCTATTAAAAATTGTATAAACTCGAATATATGCCTTCAAGATTAGGTAGATCTTGTTAGTTTTGAAGATAAGATCTTAATGTAAAATCCAACTTAAAGTTTTTTTCAATATCATCAGTCATATTGGGCGTTTTCGAGCAATATCAAAATGGCGAACTCAAATCGACCATAATAAATATTTGACGTACCTAATTTTACTTTTAATATTAAAACCACTCCTTAATATTTGACGTCTCTGAGTACTATAGTAAATCTAACCTTGGTGTCCATCTCACTACCTGCAAAATTGTACACTACCTAGTATCTACATGCTACCAACATGGCAGCAACCCTCAGAACTATCATTTTCGTCTTCAAGTAATCTTCAAAAACAAATCCCTCAAAATGTAAGTTAATATGTAAACAAAAACCTTCATACACGACCTTAACCCAGAGTCCGTTGACCTTTCTAATACGTTTATAATTATACAAGAAGAAACAAACGCATTCGTAAACATAGGATATAATATGACGAAACGTGGTGTTGCTTTTTTTTGGAGCTTGGTTAGGTGAGACGAAAGTTGCGTTCGTTTTACTATTTTGTTTAGCTTATCACAAATTGAAACTACCAAAGCAATGGTGTCAATATGATGTTGATTTCAATAATTTTATAAAAATAGCTGTCCCACGCGGTGGTTCCACCCGCAATCTAATAGATGGCGGCGAAAATGTTGTAGACGCTTACGTTATTTTCCATAAAAATAGTAGAAAATAATATTCCTCTTTATAAAATTAGTATAGACAAGATACCTAATTAATAAGAAACATTTATTTTTGACTACTTCAAAATGGAGCCACTCACATAAAAGCCTACAACCCAAAGTAATTACTATGCTTGTTGCTGCCCGGCAAGGCCGATTATTGCCGGTTCGAATAGGAGTGTGTGTAAGCTATCCTTGTTTTTAAAGCTCTGCCGCATTCAGAAATCAAAAAGTAACTACGTCCAACCTGTACCGTCGAAACTAATACATCAACACGGGTACTCTACAAATGATCCGAAATGATAAGTTATCTTATAAATTGTTATTAAAATTAGATTATTCGTCATCATCTACCACAGATTATTATGTCCTTTTGAAATAGACACAGAATAAAATAAAACTTACGTTACTTACCTACATTCCTGTCTATCAAGATAGAGGTCTATAAGTAAACTAGCAGCACCCCGCGGTTTTACCCACGTTGTGCCCGTTTCCGTAAGAATTTTGATTTTTTTTGTACATTTAAACCTTCCTCTTGAATCACTATATCTTTTTTTAAAACTGCGTCAAAATCCGTTACGTAGTTTCAAAGATCTGAGCATACATACGGACAGACAGACAGCGGAAAGCGACTTTGTTTTATACTATGTAGTGATAGTGACCAGCGGCTGCCCTCACTTCGCTTCGGGTCAAAGAGCTACCCGTGTTAGGGGTTGAATTTCTTAAAATCATATCTTAGCGCTTACTTAGATCATGAAAGCAACCCCTGTACCAAATTTTAAGTTTCTAGATGCAGTAGTTTCGGCTGTGCATTGATACTCGTATATAAGGCAGTTAGTCCGGCAGTTAGTCAGGTTTGCCTTTTATATATACTATAAGGAACTCTTAAGATTAAATATTTGAAGTATAAATTAGTAGTGGTACTTGTGGCCGGCAGCTGCTGCCTACTGCTGCGGTCGGTACCGAAAACAGACCTCATAAGTTCAGTGCAACCGTAAACGTAGTTTCAATTCAAAATGTTTAGTTTTTGCTTAAACCCTAACTAGCATTAAAACATTTTTGTCCTAAATATTTGTAAGATTAACCAATTAACCATTAAACCTTGATGTTAACCTATTGTATGCAGTTTTTTACATAATGCCTTTAACTATTGTTCGTACATTTAACTACTTAGGTTACCTACTTATGCGATTCAAATAAACATTTTTTACTGCCTCGTAATTAATGTTCAACGAAGAGTTCTTTGTTAGCAAATTAATTGTTGTATTTTGTATACGTTTGATGACTTCTATGGGTGAGTAATGAAGGAAAACCGCTGTATACGATCCGGTTTTGACCCTGATAATGAATTCAGATCGATCTATGTTACCACGATCCTGAAACGATGTAATCCTTTGTGTTTGTGGTATTTGAAGTACACTATTGTCGTTTTTAAATGCCAGCTTTGACACAGACTTATTACTGTTTTTACTCGGTTTAAAATTGACCGTTCCAAATTCAGCTGTTCTGTATAATTAAGTTCATCAAAAAATCCATGATATGTAAGAAACATACGTTAAATGGTGAACATAATATTGATTTTGTAAATAAATAGCCTATCCTACTTCCGACTATTAATACAAATGTATGGATGTATGTTTGTTGCTCTTTCACGTAAAAAATGGACGGATTTAGATGAAACTTTACAGTAATATAGGTATACATCAGAGTAACACATGGAATACATTTTATCCCAAAATTCCCGCGGGAACCGATACGACGCAGGTAAAACCTCGGGGCGTGGCTAGTATTATTATATTTTTCTCTTTGCATGCGTTTATCCTTTATATAAAATAAAAATAAAATAAAATAAAATAAAAATCAATATAATTTTATAATTTATTCGAACAGTAATTAAACCCACAACAAAGTTAACTCTGTCACCACTTACAAGCCTGTCAAACCAATCATTTATATGCTCAATGGATCAAAACTATTATATAACGCAGAAAACTTCCCAACAGCAACCTTGACAGATTTAGAAAAGTACATAGTAAGAAAAACTGTAGGAAAACACCTATTCGTCCGAAGGCTAAACTCAATCAACCGCTGCATATGATATTGGCATAATTCTAGCTGGCACACTTGTCTAACCATCTATGAAACAAACATTCAACATTGACAATTTAATGTATGTACAACTCAATGACGGACAGTACATAAATTATTAATTGAATAATCATTCCTCTTGAATGTCGTAAAAAATACAGTATTGGAAACTGATTTTAAATGTAAAAGAAAAGTGAAGAAATAGTATGGCGATGATGCGGTACCTATAGTGTGCCTGCAAATGATTTGAATTGAAACTACGTTTACGGATACACTTCGCTTTTATTTTACATTTTTATCTGACGTTTCGGCCCCTTTACAGGAACCGTGGTCACGGAAGACTATACCTATCTACCAGTATGATTTGAACTGTTAAAACGCAGTCTATATACCATACCACTGAAGCATACTTTTTTGAAGAAAGACAGCTATGACAGCTATCAATTTGCTAATATTTTTCATTAAATCATTTTGGTTTTGGTCATGTACTTTTCAAACATGGCTCGGGTTTGAGATCACAAACCCGCAGTAGGCTAACGTGGTGATTCCTTGATCCTCCTCATTGTACTGATATCATCAGTAAGATGCGAGACATTAGGCCCGCCGTGGGACACTACAGGCTGAGATATTTTTTCTATAATTCACTCATAATACTGTTAGGCTTACACGTCTTACTTAATCGACACTTATCTGATTGGCGTAATTTTTCATAAGTTAAAACCAATCATTAAATCTCTACTAGGGAAGCATTTGACGTTTCTAAGAACGAGCGTTAGTATATATAATGTATAAATTTATATATACTGATGCTTTTTAAAACACTATTTATTTCTCCTCTCAGTACCAAACCTTTTATAATCAATTTTCACGTCCAACCCTAAACTTTAGCAATTTCTTTCAACCCCTGTATCAATGTCACGGGACAATGGGACCCCTAACATGTTGTGACAGGAGTTAATATCGTAGGGTACTTTTACCTCATCGGGTTTTATAGACCCCCTGAGTGGTCGCACTGTGTCTTATTGTTCGAGATAATGGTTTGGCAATTACAGGGTTACGGGTAGAATATGTTACAGAATTGACTTGTTTAATGGACGTTACAGGGTTAAATAATCCGGTTGTAGCGGATTTTGTAATGGATTTTAGCTTGTGGTGCATTTGGTTGAGTGTAATTGTTTTTGGGTAAGAGGTTTTCATGAAATTACTTGGTGTTATCACTACATAGTATAAAACAAAGTCGCGTCTGTTTGTCTGTATGCTTAAATCTTTAAAATTACGCAACGGATTTTGATGCGGTTTTTTGTAATAGGTAGAGTGATTCAAGAGGAAGGTTTTTATGTAAAAAAATTCCCGAAATTCCCACGGGAACGGGCACAACGCGGGTAAAACCGCGGGGCGCTGCTAGTTTTACTGATAATTTTAGCGAGAGTCTTTTGTTTTTTAGATCGTTTAGTAACATTACTAGAAGATGTCCGTTATTATGTGTGTGTTATTTTAATTACAATACAATATTAATGAAATATTTAATAGCATATCAATAGGGGCAGTTATTTCTTTTTTATTTTTGAAGTTTTTTAATATGGTATTGTAGTTTTTTAACTAGTGTTAGTGGACATAACAATTGTTTTGGATTTAAATTTTAAAGTTTACACGTGCATACTTGATTTAGTTAAAAGTCGTAAACGGCATTACTAATAAAAGAGAATCAGCATATCTTCCGGGTATAGTATATTTTTTAAAATTATTTCTGTATATATCCATACTTAAAGTATTTTTGCCCACCTTCTATTCCAACATAAATTTTGGATTGAAACTTCTTTTAAGTATACACTTCGCTATTATTTTACATTTTTATCTGACGTTTCGGCTCCTTTACAGTAACCGTGGTCACAGAAGACTGATGTTATACGTCTATACAAGAAAAAGTAAAAACTTAACATTTTTCCTACGAATAACAAAACAACATATAAAACTACCATTACCCCACAAACGGTATATTTACTGTTTTAAAAATGCATCTACGATTGACCGGCTGACGTCATAAAAATTGTTTTAACTAGGCATATTAGCATCTAATGTATCGTAATAGGGATTCAGTTGTTAGCCCAGAATACATAGGACGGTCGAAGGTGGATAATTTGGTATAAATTGCACCGATTTATTGCAATCACTGATGTTGCTTTATATTACTGTTATGTTAACTCTTTGTTGTGACCTGGACAGAGTTTATTTGATTGAAATAGTAGTATAGTAAGTAATGGGCCATGTTATTCAACTTGGCTATTGGTGGTTTGTTTCTATAGTAAATATTTTAGAAGTGGTTTAAAATCTCCGATGACACTACCCAAAGAGGTTCCTTAGTCTCTTTTGTCTTTTGTACTTTTGTTGTTTTTCGTATCACTCGGAAGAACGTAATACATCAAACCTCAAAATAAAAAAAAATCTGTTTCAATTTATACCTACACAAATAGGTATACACACCCAAAAATCGATTCCAATTTATATCTTCTTTCATAATAATATGATTATTTAATAAATTAATAATAAATGACATTACATGTAGTTAAAAAAAAAAAAAAATCATAATAAATACATAGTTCATTCCTGTATAATCCCCTGACTGACGTTATTAACGCACAATGCCGATAGAGGCCGATAAAGGCCTATAGAGGCCGATTGTACCCGCTTAGCCGCGACTAATACGGCACCCCCGTAGCGTAGGGTTAAAATAAACCGATTTTTCGCTAATTATACTTCTATTAATATCGGGGGTATTTGTAGCGTTCACGGCTTAGTTAGACCAAGCGATGTTATTTCATTGCGACTGTTAAGCAACTTCCAGCTCGCTCCTTCCCTGGATGGGTGGCCGATAGTGGTATGTCTATCTGAGCGCTACCGTGCTTCGGAGGGTAAATAAAGCAGTCGGTTCCGGTTGTTTCAATCGTTAGACCATGTAGAAGGTCTTTAGGTGGTCTAATGAGACCAGGGTTGGCCACTAACCTACTCGAAATGAATGAATGGAGTATTGGATTTTATTTATTCAAGTTTATTGTTGGTGTAGTTTTTACCGACCCGCAGTAGGCTAGCGTGGTGATACCGTCTAATCCTCCTCACTGTACTGATATCTTCAGTGAGATGACAGGTGAGCCCCGCAGTGGGACATTACAGGCTAATACTTTTAACTTGTAGTTGTTGTAAGTAAATTTTTGCAATTAAACAAATATTGATGATAATTATTACAAACTAGCAGCGCCCCGCGGTTTTACCCGCGTTGTGCCCGTTCCCATCGGAATTTCGAGAAATTTTATACATAGAAACCTTCCTCTTGAATCACTCTATCTATTTTAAAAAAACGCGTCAAAATCCGTTGCGTAGTTTTTAAGATCTAAGCATACATATGGGCTGATAGCGGAAAGCGACTTTGTTTTATACTTTGTAGTGAAGCTACTAATTATATTTATAAAGAAACGTTATAATTTAATCTCTGTACTGAGTTGCAGTTAATTAAACAACTTGTGTCATGACACCGAATACCGCAGACATTAAGGCGACACCGAAAACAAAAGTAAATCAACCAATTCTTTTTAATTAGTCCAAACACCTCTCCTTAAAGAGTGAATCAATTCCTCTCAATTTCGGCGAAACAAAAACAATGTTAGTAACAAATATAAAAGAAAAACAAAAAGCGAAACGTCACGCATGGTTTGAGATACAGAGCAAAATAAAAGCCAAACCAGTTTCGAGCGAAGCCGCGGTTAAACAGTAGTACTTACAGAGAATCCGATACTAAGATCGTATAGGCTGATTGTACACTACAAGTATTGGTTTTTAAAATAAATGAGGATGATAAAAGTGGAGTTTAATTTGGTTTGGAGAAGGTTTAGTCACAATTTTTTCATATACAATGTATTTTAACGCCTAAATGTGTTCTTAGTTGCGCATTATCTATGAACGTTGTAATCTATACTAATTATATAAAGAGGTAAAAATTTAAAGTTTGTTTGTTTGTATGTTCGAGCTAATCTCGTGAATTACCAGTCCGATTTGAATAATTCTTTTTTTAATAGATAGCCACATTCAACGGGAAGGTTATAGGCTATTTTTCATCCCGAAATTTCCATGGGAACGGGCACAACGCGGGTAAAACCGCGGGGCGCTGCTAGTTATTACTATAATACCTAGACTATGGCATTCGTGGTGTAGTTTGGCTAAGCAATGTTAGATATTATTGTTAAGCAACGTGCAGCTCGACCCCTACTTGGATGGGTGGCCGATAGTGACATTTCTATCTGAGCGCTACTGAGTACTGTGGGCACGTTAAACTGTCGGTCCCAGTTGTCTCAATCGTAAGACCATGTCGGAGGCCTTTTAGGCGGTTTACATACATATACCCAAGGCCAAACTTAGCTTTAACTTTATTCCAAGCATCTTACACAATGTAAAGTCTTCTTTACACAAAAATAGCACGAATTCCTCACGCCTCATCGGATATTTCATCTCACATTATTTTTGCGTTGATATTTCTTGTCTGATACATTGTTTTTATCTTAATTTGTGTTGGTTATTTTGATTTATTTAGGTCGCTACTTCGTTAAGACGAATGAGGGTTAAAAGTAGGTTTATTTATTTTTTATTCGAGTAGGTATCTATTAGGGAGCATAAAGTAAAGTATAACCTAAATTAGACCGTAATGTTCTACGGCTGGGCAAAGGCTTCTCGTCTCACTGAAGATATCAGTACAGTGAGGAGGATTAGGCGTTATCATCACGCTCGCCTAATGCAGGTTGGTGATCTCAAACCCGAGCCATGTTTGAGACGTAGGAAACATGTTTTTGCTCAGCCTGGGAACTGAACTCAGGACCTTAGTCTGGAGCAGGCTAGTGCATATATCCCTAGATCTTCGAGGCGTCCCGGAGTATTATCATTATCTGACACTTTAAGATTATTACAGGTAGAGCAAGGCTTCTGCACTCACTGAAGATATCAGTGCAGTAAGGAAGGTTAGGCGTTATCACTCTTACGCTTGTCTACTGAGGATTGGCAATCTCATGCTCGAGCCATTGTTATATTGGTTAACGAGATATGTTTTAATATGCTACTTTTATAAAAGTCAACACAAAGTCACAATTTCAACAAAAACAGAATGCTTAACATTATTTACTAATTCATTAATTTCATCCAAAATACTCAACCAAAATCAACGCAACTTACACCAAAAGATAGACAAATTCAAAATCTTCAATACCATGTACAAAAACCTTAATTAAACTAGAAAACTGTTTACAAAAATAGAGTCAAACTAAAATCTATTTTTATAACACGGACAATGAAAGTTGTTTTCCAATCTCGACATTTTATAGCTCACACAAAGAACTGAACAGCGCATGCGTTAAATCGATTTCATAACAAACAACTAAAATTGGTTTCAGAACTCACTCAAGGTGATTCCGAGATTGAAACTTATTTTGATTATAGATTAAGGTTATATATTACTTAGAAAATAGGTAAGTACTTATTGTTATCGCGACGTCTTATAAGGAATTCGTTACGGAATCTATTTGGTTGAAAATATTGATTCGCTTTTGTTTTTATGATATGTTTTTGTTTATATTTCGATCTTCTTTTTCTTTTGTTAGTTTTATTTGAATAGTATTCGAATGTGAAGTTAGTTCTATGAATTTTGCTGAAACTTTATGGTATTAATTTTTGGCATTTTTGAAAAAATGTTATTTAACTTAATATGTCAAACATAATGTTCATTTAGAAGACTACTATTTAGCTATGTTTTGTAAAACGAAAAATGGAATCCATAAAATGGCTCAAATCTGAGTTTTACAACGACATTCGCTGAAAAATTCTCGGTAGAAAAACGTCAACCATTTTGAATTTCAAATTTAGAACGCAGTTTTCTTCCAACAAATACTCTAATACGATTGGCTAACAGATTTTCATTTTATGATCAATCTATTGGTTGTAAAAAGGAGCAATTTCATTGGCAGTACCTAATCGTACAAACATATAAAAAATCCTTCCTTTCATTCAATTGTAGACTTTATTATTCAGTGTTACAGATTATTACCGTATAATTTAAAATCTTGTTAATTTTATAAGTATTCCGTCATATATTCAAAGGCGGGGTTGCATTTGATACTGACAACCCTTACTAAGTAAAGACAAGTGAACGTACACAGTGATATATACCTACTGCTTTTACTGAACAAATATTTGAAAATTACTTTTTAAACATGGCGGATTTGAAATCAACATACAGTGCGAAAACAAAAGGTAAGCGCGTTGTTTAGGCTGCAGTGCATACGAGCGATAGCGACAAGCGAATTCTTTGAAATAGGAACAAATTAATACAACAGCTATTTAATGTTCTTTTTTCAAAAAATCCGCTATTCGCATGTTTTGAGATATGCTCCTTGTTAAACGTACTAAACATTATATGTCCCAAAAAACCAGTAAATGATTTTTCGTTGCAATGTGAACTCTGTTACTCTGTTAAGGTATTTACCTAATGATTTTATATTGGTACAAACATAACAACAACAAAATATAGTATATAGATACATATATATATATCAGCTGATCAACAGTTTATTTCTACATTTAAAACACTATGTAAAAACACAACTTGACATTAGGTATCGAAATTTCATTCTAAAACTGAAAAAGAGACACAAATTTTCATAATACACGTTCAGTCATTCCAAAAACAATTAGCATACACTAAATACCTTGTCACATTCTAGCTTCTATAACCAATAGGAACCATACCAATATGAACTTCAAAATTTTAAGTATGACAAAGTACTAGATTCAAGGCCTGATTTCAAATTACAAATGGCGTCACAACTAATGTAAAACACTGGTTTTAATTTCATAATCCTATTACCGGCCACACCTACAAAGGATTACAAAGAGAAAGGTGTAAAATAGTTTGTTTAACAACCTTAATCCCTTGTAGTGTATCTAGGTCTCTCTATATGCACTAAATGCTATACCTAACACTATGGGCAGGGCAAGATGCTAAATGCCTACGCGATGGCAACAGTTTAATGCTGGCAAATAATTTGAATAAATTAAACATGATTTAAAACGAAATTTATTGTAAGCTCATAAAATTATTCTAGGTAAGTTCGAGTAGCTTAGTGGCCAAACCTACGTTAGTATAACACACAGATTGGTTGACATAAAAAGCTGATATTTTTTAGAAATATTAACAAGAATTTGAGACACAATTTGTTGATATAACAGACTAATGAACTTTCCACTTTATCTGTGTTCATAACATCGGTGCTTTACGCTTCATCTATGCTGAGTCGTTTTATTTTGAAAAAATCTGAGTAAAACGTAACCTTTCTAGAGACTTCGCTTACTTATTACTTGACTTACTTAAAACTGAATTCTTCTTCATCGAGTGGATGGTCAACCTGACCAATCCTGGTGTCAGAGTTATTGAGCCGCCAAAGGCCTCTGACATGGCTCAAGTAACGACTACTTCTACTCCTTCCGTAGAAAGTATTCGGTACCGACAGCTTAACGTGCCCTCCGAAGTACGGAAACTGAATGAAACTGATGACCTTAAAACTTTTAAAGTCTACTGAATGAGTTACATTAAAAATAATGTTTCAATAACATTCTACCGATTGTATCGGACAGTTGACCGAAGCTTAATAAATCTCAATATTATGCTATCAAATAGCGAATAAAATGCTAATCTTGTAAAGGGTAAATTAATATGTGGACGTTAACCACCCGACCTCTAAGCTTTATCCACGTTAAACCAATAAAGGGTATAGGGTTTTGCTCTGCACTTACGACAGCTATAGTAAAGGGCACAGCTCATAGCGCAAAAACGGTAAAACCGTTTCGTTCCATAAATACCATTTATTTTGACATCTCCATGAATTATGCCTACTTGATCCGCTTTGCTGGGTAAAGTTTATTATTTATTTCAGTTCTATTTTTAAAGATTTTTTTGTTCGTTTTTTTAAATTGTGTACATGCCTTTCTGTAAAAGATATTAATGTATTAAAACTCGCAACGTAAAACAAATAAAAGCGTGTTCTAAGAAGCTGAATCAAGGTATTGTTTTTTTATTAATTTATCAAAATTCTAGATCATAAAACGGACAAATGGATTCAATTAATATTTTTAAAGCTTATAAATAAGCTAACGCAAGTATAATTAGAATTACCATCTATTTTATAATAAAAGTTTTACTATCTTATTTTTAATCGCATATTAGCAAAACGCACAATGAATACACCTACGTAAATGTATTTTATACACTTATGTTATATAGTTTGTAATTCAATATTGTATATGAATTTGCGCCTAATAAAGAAAGGAAAATACTAAACTGCAATCGCACACTATAGTATTTAGCAACATAAAAACCGTTATTAACAAATGCTATTTTTAATTTAAAAAGCGTTGTTTTAATGAGACTTTTTAAACAAATTTAACGTTTATAAAATAAAAACGGATTTTATGTTAAAAGATTTATAAAGTCACATAATCGAATCATAATCAACCCGTAACCATAATCGATTAATCGACCGTTTTCCCTGTCTATTGTGCACCTCCCTTAACCCGATGCCGCAAAGCCGAATGCGGCTTATTCGATTAGCAAGCAATGCTGATTGAATTAAGGTGAACGTACTACAAGCTCTGCGGATTTCATTCACATATATAAAGGATTAAGGCTTAGTCTGTTTGTGTAGGAACTAGATGTGACGTACACTTTATGATTTAGTACCTAGTAAGATGATAGTTACTTTATCTTGCTCATTCTTCACTCTGCCGATGTAGAAGTATCTGAGTATCTGAGTTAGGTGTTATAGTAGTTTTCATCTCAATTTGTTCTGATACACCCTATTTTACTACAAACATTAGCCGTCCGTAGCAATAGCTACGGAAACGGCAAACCGTCTGAATTTCAGTCAATCTCTATCAGAACTAAACACCGCCTAAAAGTTTTGAATACTGCCAAAACATCAATCATTACCTATCCCAATATCAAAAAGCTGCCTTTGAAAATGAGAGAGAAAAAAGCAAAAACTTATTATTAAATGAGTGGCCGCCCAAGCATGCAGGGTGAAGTTTTTGTAGAATCGCATCAACAATCTCTTGGATTGTTTATAATTTACATAATTCATAATCGCTCGGGTTTCGGGTGGGGTCATACATTTAGCGACGGAAGTGCTGATATGTCAAAGTGTGAGAAATATTTAAGGTACAGAGATGTTTATCTACGGGTACTGGGAATAGCTGCAATTATATTCTGATCTCATTAACTTGTGTCCACTGATACTGGGATCGGTTTCCAATAAAGAATAATCCTGACACATAGATCTCAAGTCTACTTTAGGCACCAGTCTCCCACAATATATACCTACCTTTATTATGTATCATTGTCGAAACTGACTATTGTAAAAACAATTTATGTATTTTGTGCTGAGAGAAAAAATAAATCAAACATTTTTAACAGCCGATCCCGGAACCCAATCAGTAGTACTGTAAATTGAAGATTAAATTATTTATCAACTCTGTAATGCGCTTTCTTTATTCCTAGTTTGAACAAGCGGAATACCCGATTCGGTCTAGTTCCTGAATTACGAATGCTCAAAGAGGACCTATTCGAGAATTAATCTTGAATTGTATGGGTAGACAATATTACTACACACATTTATTCGGATATTAACTTCTAATCTTTAAATAAGGCCTAACATAACACCATTAAAATACTGTGTTTTTTCTTATAAAGCAAGCTTGATTAATTAACCGCAAAGTGTAATTGACTGCATTAATTAAAAATATAAAAACCGCAACATGGCGACCACTTTTATTGGCATAATATTAAGTGTTATTTTTACGCTGTTATCTGATATTTAAGTCCCCGGGCTTCATTACATTGAGCGATTTTACAAGCCACGAGTCGGCTAGTCCTATAGAAAACAAGAGAGCGAGCGAGTAAGTAGACATGTGTGATTGTCGCATGCTTTTAAATTCGCCGGCTTATGAACTTGTATACTTATATTTTATTTTCTTAGGAAAAACAATAGAATAGCGCTGAATAGTACAAGGATTCTTAATTTGATTTAGCGTCTTAAGTTTAAAAAAACAAATGACGCTCGTTTTAAATTGTGTTCTGTTTGGTGTGTTATAAAATACATTTTTGAATGAACAGACTTTGTTTCTTAAACATATTTAGGTACTAACGTCAATTACGTTAAATTTTACATTTACATGTATTCGCGCGGCAAGCGATACAACATTCGAATCAAACGATTGACTTACCCGCTCCGCTCTTAAAATCGCTGAAACAGACACCGCGCCCTCTACCTAATCATTTTAATTACTGACACAGTTGCTTCAAGTCGCTACCCAGCCACTGAATAATGCCTTTTGTTATTTAGTATTTACGACAAAAAACAACAAGACCTAGAAATGGAACATTGTTAGCAATTATAAATATTTACTAAGTCTGGGCTAGGTATAAATATAGGTACTACTTACATATATTTATGCACTAGTTAGTAGTAATAAAAGTAGTAGTATTAGCCTGTAATGTCCCACTGTTGGGCAGGCTCTCATCTCACTGAAGATATCAGTACAGTGAGGAGGATTAGGCGTCATCACCACGCTTGCCCAATGCAGGATGGTGATCTCAAACCCGAGCCATGTTTGAAAAGTAGAAAACATGTATTCGCTCGACCCGGGAATTGAACCCGGGAGCTCAGTCTTGGCAGGCGATTGCACATACTACTAGACCACCGAGGCGTCGACTGTTTGTTTGAACGTGGTAATCTCAGAAACTAGAAATTCGATTCGAATAATTATTTTTGTAATAGATAGCCACGTTCAACGGGAAGTTTATAGGCTATTTTTCATACCGTAATTCCTCCGGAAACGGGCACAATACGGGTAAAACCGCGGGGCTCTGCTAGTCACTTATAAAGCAGGTGACAAAAGCATTTCTAAAACATAGTACCAATTAACGTTTCAACTAATTAATTTATCGGTAAAATCTAGTTAATTATCGCTAACCGCTCGTTGGTTAGTGTTATAAGTGCAATGAAACTTGACAGGCGGCTTTCTGATAAAAGACATTGTGCACACAAACTGTGGGTTACTAATAATCAGCTTATGTTCTGACAAACATCTATTTTGGTTGTGGTTTAAGTTGTTGGCGGAAGCGGGGAGAATTTTATTGGGTATCAAATATTAATCACCTTCAAAAAAGGAGGAGGTAATGTAAGGTGCCAATAAATGAGTATGGTTAAGACTGTTTGTAGTATTATCCTAGGCTTATAATAGAATATGCGTTTATGTGGGTGAGCCGTACATTGACCAGTTTTAACCATCAAAATTTAAGGATATGAAAAATAGGTGTTTACCGATTGTCAGACCTACCCGATAAGCACATAAAATTTCATGAAGATCGATCGAGATATTTCGGTAGAGATTGGCAACAAACACATGAGAATTTTATATATAAGATGTAATTAAGTATTTACATGTATAACATAGATATTTTACATTCTAATATTAATTAATTGAGTCCAAGAAGTTACCAAATGTGTTCTGTTTAGTTGACTATATAAAAAAGTTACAAAATCGAACTGTGGAAGTTTTCAAAGTAAATCCGAGCACGAAATGATCCGTTCTAAGTGTGCGGCCACAGTGAATGCGCGGTGGCTTACGCGGTGACTTACGCGGTGGCTTACGCGGCGGCGGCGGCGGAGGTGGCCACACTGAGGCGCGAGCTCTAGTAGCGATCAGACGTATATCAGGGGTTGCAAACAATTTTCGATCAACAATACACAACTAGATATCGGGTCACGTACAAAATCAAAGCTAAAAAATGTCCTCGTGAATTACGTGTGACAGCTTATTTTGTTTACTACCGAACTGACCAAAAAGTTTTAAAACAGTTCGAAGTTCAACCTAATTACAACCATGACACCTAGCAAATCTTCAAATATTTAAAATTACTACTGTCACTTAGAAACGAAAAGACAACATTTAGTGTGAAATCAACCTTAACGACCTACAAATAAAGTATTTTATTCCCGTGTTTACCTTCCTTTCGTTTCGTTTCTTTTAGAAGAACTACAGATGGAATGGAGTCGTGTTGAACACTTAAATAATTTGTAATATGCACGTAAAAGTTTACTTAAAATTATTTATGTTTTGGGCTATCTAGGTTTGATAGTATACATACTTGTTTTCATTACGATTTTTTTGATAAACTTGATAGTATAACTCTGCAAATATAGATCTTAGCGTATATATTAAATAATAATGATCAAACTTACTGTCATTTTTGCTCTAAAGTTGAAAATTAACGAGTTATTTCAGAAAAACTAAAAAAAAATGAACTTAAAACAAGATGGCGGCGAATACTCTACCGGGATTAGTTACAAAATCGAAATTTATAAGTCCAACTACCCCCCCACGACATAAAAAAAAAATCGCCCCCCGGATAAATAAATTATTACTACAAAACAAATCTACTCCATGTTTTTGCTGTTCTGTTTCACAAAATTTGCGCCAACGTTGGCCAAACATTTGTAGCGGTGACTTCAAATCAGTATTTTTTTTCAAAATTTGATATTATTTAGTTAAAAGCTTAAAATATAACTTATTCTACATGTACTCACAGAAAGTAAGACACTCCGGCCGTTAAATTGTTTTTCCGGCCATTATTTTTGCAACTTTTTTGGCTGTGGTTCGAGGGAACTAAATAAAAGAGTGGCTCACTTTTCAAATGAGACCCTAAGCACCCAGACGTATTATTTGCGCTGACCCGAAATCTAGTGTGTATTGTTGATCGAAGCCATTTTACGTCAAAACGCCGAGCGGTAAGACCACTGGTTTGATACACCTGCCACCCGCTTGTTAAGTCGCTCGCCGCCTAGGCCCGTACTGTGGCCACAACGCGCGGATCGGTGCGTTTGAAATCACCGCGCGCGGAGTCGCTCGGTCTTGTCGCGCCAGGCTTCCGCCTAGTCACTTCAGTATGGACACTTACACGCGTTTCATACGTTTGATATTTCGCGCCCGCCGTCGCCACCGCGCTAGGCCCGCAGTATGGACGCACACTAATACTGCAATTACTGGACAAGACCCATATATATACCCCGGCTATTTCCTCGAACAGCCGGATATGCTTAAAGACATTCCACCAACCATAAAAAAGGATTATGCCCGCTACCGCTCACAACCTAACCCCATTTTTATCGCCCACAAAATCTCCATCCGATTAATCGCAATACAACATCGTGAATTCGCATACAAATTTACATAATTAATATACTAATTAATGTATAGAAATGTATAAATACGTGGTATTAGTCACAGTGTGTGAGAGAGAGGTTGTTATTAGGTTTTTTTTCTCTTTCTCTCGGACGTAGAAAGTAGAATGCCACAAGAAAAATTTAATTATTAATCTTTATTGTTTGACTAATGAGGGGCGCTTATGTTTGCTTGACATGATATAATGGAATTGATTGATCGTTTTATAATTGATATGTTTACTTTTAGAAAATTAAATTACAATTTCTGATGATTGATGAGGTTTCTACCTACCTATATGTTACTAGCAGCGCACCGCGGTTTTACCCGCGTTGTATCCATTCCTGTGGGAATTTCGAGATGAAACATAGCCTATGTTACTCGTGGATAATGTAGCTTTTGAATGGTGAAAGAATTTTTAAAAACGGTCCAGTAGTTTTTGAGCCTATTCATTACAAACAAAGTTTTCCTCTTTATAATATTAGTGTAGATGTAGTTAGGCAAACATATTCATTGTATATTAATAGGTGTCACTAAACTACTAATATTATAAATGCAAAAGTTTGTGAGGATTGATGTACCTTTGTATGTTTGTTACTAATTCACGAAAAAACTACGCAACGGATTTCGCTGAAATTTTACAGTAATATAGGTTATACATCAAAATAATACATGGAATACATTTTATCCCGAAATTTCCGCAGGAACGGGTACAACGCGGGTAACACCGACGGGCATGGCTAGTATAATAAAGATATTGTGGAGTGTTCGTTTGTATGTTATTTATTATAGTTTAAATAAATTACAAAGCCATTTTTTTAACTTGTTGACAACTTTATGGTAGAATTTAATTCAATTAGAAGAACTAATAGTTGGAGCTATCCAATTGATATTTTGCATTACTTATTCATTACCATTTAACTTGTCGGGACATAAAATTGAAACTATGTTTACAGGTACACTTCATAATTTTTCATTGTAATTTAATAACTCAAGAACGGGCTCGCTTATCCAAACTAAATGTTTAGGCTTTGTTCGGACTATTTAGTATATGGTTTACGTGAAGTTTGCACAAAATCGGTTGAGCGATTCTTTAATTCCCACGGAAACTGGCACAACGCGGGTAAAACCGCGGGGCGCAGCTAGTCTAACATATATATTCTCTACAATAGATACAATACTAATACTATAATGAGGTAAAATTTGTAAGTTTGTTTGTTTGCTTGTATGTTCGAGGTAATCCCTGCAATTATAAGTCCGATTTGAATAATTCTTTTTGTAATAGATAGCCACATTCAACGGGAAGGTTATAGGCTATTTTTCATCCCGAAATTCCCACGGAGACGGGTACAACGCGGGTAAAACCGCGAGGCACTGCTAGTAAGACAAATTCCTTCTTTAAACATCCAGTAAATAAAACACAACAGACCAATTTACCAACAAATCTCTACCAACAACCATATACTCTAAAGAAAATCGAACTGAGCGAAAAAGAGAATGGATACAACGAGATCGAAAGGGACAGAAGATGCCACCCTAAGAATAAGCCACGCCCCCTTTCTTAGCTGAGAGGGCTAAGGGTAACTACCCCTATAGGTAGCGGGGTGAATGTACGACTCAGGGGGTAGTAATTGCGTTGCACGTGCCTTTTTGGTGATATTGGATCGGTAGTTTTTTAGGGTTCTGTACCCAAAAAACGGGACCCTGTTACTGAGACTTTGCTGTCCGTCCGTCCGTCTGTCACCAGGCTGTATCCCAAGAACGGAGACAGCTAGATAGTCGAAATTTTCACAGATGATGTATTTATATTGCCGCTATAACAAAAAAATCAAAAATAAAATAAAACAAATATTCAATTCCCATACAACAAACGTGATTTTTTGCCGTTTTTTAAGGTACGGAACCCGTGCGCGAGTCCGACTCGCACTTGGCCGGTTTTTTGTTTTTATCTGATTGATTTATTGTGTTATTTGGTTGTGTAAAATATGGGAGGTTATGAAGGTAGGTTAGTTTCCTGTGTTTAGTTGTATATAAGGTTTAGTAGAGATTAAAGTTGTATATAGTGTTCCAAAATATAAAATGTTTCAAAAAAAAATTGTAAAGATTTGAATACCGCAAAATGTGATCGGTAAGTGAAGACTATTGCAATCATTTTAACTTTTTCTTTAATCAGTTTGATTTTTCTTGATTCGAGAAGAAGTTTGTAAGTACTGTATATATAATCGGCTCAGAGTGTTTTAAATTTAACTTAAAAGGCAGATAAATACCAAGGCGCGGTGGAGAGTTTGTCACCGTACCTATAAAGATTAAAGATATACGAGTATTTCCCTCTTTTACCAGATTTTCTTTGAAAACACAAGTAAAAACGCGGAGCACAGCTAGTATGTAAATAATAACAGAGAAGTGTGTTAATGTAGTTTCAATTCAACTGTTACTGTTACTGTTAGCCCGTATTGTCCCACTGCTGGGCAAAGGCCTCCCCCATTCCCTCGATTTTGGGCCACCAATTGCCAGTCCCTCTTGTAGGCGTCCAGTTCGTCTCGCCACCATCTGCGTGGTCTGCCGCGACGTCGCGCGTCGCCTCGCTCTCTCCGGGCGCCACACAGTGGACATTTTGGCCCACAGCGTGTCCGGCATGCGGCAGACGTGACCAGCCCAATCCCATTTAAGTTTCAACAAAAATTAAGTTTCAATTCAACATAAAACATACATATTAAACATAATCAGGTACAGTTTTAAATTCTCAACATCCAACAAAGCGTCCAGAGGTCAATACCAACAAAACGACGAGGAATGAGTCACGAATAACGAAATGCATTGAATTTAGAAATTCACCCCTCCTGCCCTTTACCGGCGAGTGTTTCCATGTCTTAGATAATTACTGGTCACGCAAGCCTATCCATTGAGTCGCTTGATTATGACGTTATGGCAAGATATTTTATTGTATCGACGGCTGTGAGTAGGAGAGCTTGAACTATGGTGCTTACTAATTTGGTTAAGTACATACTAAGTTTGGTTGATTGTGCTGGATTTGAGTCCTACATACTGCGATCGTTTTCCTGGACGACTAGGAGTGCTTAAAAGCATTGCCTATGCATAAAAAAGGTACTATGATTTTTTATTTAAGTAAATATTGTGACGCCTCGGTGGTATGCGGTATGTGCACTCGCCTACCAAGACTGAGGTCACGGATTCAATTCTCGGGTCGAGCGAACACATGTTGCCTACTTTTCGAACATGGCTCGGGATTGAGATCATCAACCCGCATTAGGCACTCGTGGTGATTACGACAACCTCCTCACTGTACTGATATCTCAGTGAGATGAGAGGCCTTTGCCCAATTGTGGGAGATTACAGGCTTACTTATTTACTTACTTAATTAAATATTGAGAACACTACAGTAGGCCAGCGTGATAAACAGGCACAACGCGGGTAAAACCGCGGGGCGCTGATAGTTAGCTATAAACTCCACCCGTCACACATGAAGGAGTCTATCCGATTCAAAGTTTAATGCACTTTGTTAAGGGTGAACGATGTAAAAGTAGAGATAAATAATAATAATATACAACAGTGCTTGAATCGCTCCGGACTAGCGGACCGGAAACAGAATAGCGCTTTTTACGGCCGGTATAGTGATGGTGTAGCGAAAGTTTGTAAGTTTGATTTTGCGCAGTAAATGAGTTAAGTTTGTATAGATTTGGGAATGGTATCTGGTTGAAGTATTGTGGGTAATTATTGTTTGAAACCAGGATAATGTTTTATTGTTACACTATCGCCCCGCGGATGTAGATGCTTGTGTTATTTCCGTGGGCATTTTAGGACTAACCTATAGGATAGTCTAGGATGAACTTACCTTCCCATTGAACGTGGTTTCTAATAAAGAGAAGAGTGAGGAGGATTAGGCATAATCACCATGCTTGCCAAATGCGAGTTGGTGATCTCAAACTAATAAACAGACAAAATATTAATATTCTTTATATAGTGATACTGCGCATAAAATTAGGGATTTTCATAATATTATAATGAATACTGTCTTTTCAAATTGAAATGAAAACTATCTGTTAATTTGTTTAGAGCCTAACCTATACGAGATATTTTCAAATTAAAACTAAAGTAAAACCGGTGGCCACAGCTAGGTGATAAAAAGATAGAATGTTTTTTTATATTCAATTTGCATGTCTTATAACAAATTGAAATAATCGTATGTAAACAGGCGATTACTTATTTTACGATCAAAATTATCGTGTTCAGACAGTGTGCTAAGTAACTGTAGTTATTAATATATAATTATTGCGTAATAAAATATGTTTGTTTATGTTATTAACTTTTTATTTTCTGTTGAAGACTTCTGAGCTACATGACCATTAGAAATTCACACTAGATCTGTAAAATTAGTAATTAACTAGCAGCGCCCCGCGTTGTTCCCGTTCCCGTGGGAATTTCGGAATGAAAAGTAGCCTATAACCTTCCCGTTGAATGTGGCTATCCATTACAAAAAGATTTTTTCAAATCGGTTCAGTAGTTTCTGGGATTAGCGCGTTTAAACAAACAAACAAACAAAACAAACTCTTCAGCTTTATAATATTAGTATAGATTCGTGTCGGTTAGTAGCCAATCCTGGTGTCGTTGTTAGTCCGTGTCGTTTTTAGTCCGTCTAAAAGCCTCCGACACGATCTATCGATTGAAGTAACCGGGGCCGACAATTTAACGTACAAAAACACGGTAGCGCTCAGATAGAAATGCAACTATCGGCAATCAATCCGAATTGTGGCCGAGCTGCACGTTTCTTAACGTTGGCCGATAACCTATTCAAAGTCACTTATTATCTCTAACGTATTTAAGTGTATAGTTTTAAATACCAGCCACCAATCCCAGTAGTGCACGTTGCTTAACGTAGGCCGCTAACCAATACGAATTCACTTAATCTATACTAATATTATAAAGAGGTAAAATTTGAAAATTTGTTTGTTTGTATGTTCGAGGTAAACTCGGGAATTATCAGTCCGATTTGAATAATTCTTTTTGTAATAGATAGCCACATTCAACGGGAAGGTTATAGGCTATTATTCAGCCCGAAATTCTCACGGGAACAGGCAAAATGCGGGTAAAACCGTGGGGCGCTGCTAGTTTTAACTAAACTTACATCTACCCAAACCATCTCTAACATATGTCTAATCTAAATACTAGTACTCTGATCACCTCTCCCATCTCAACCATATGTCTGAAGGGCCACTCATACGCTATCATTGGAACCCCCGTCATTAAGTAACGGTCAGTGCAATATGTCTTTACGAGTGTCAGCTGACGTCGGATCAACGTACCGTATCGTGATAACGTCGCATTTAGCCAACGTTTACGTAGCAAGGACGGTGAGAGTGTAGTTCGTATGGGACTTTGTTAAATGAAAGTGAATGAGATGTGTTCGAATTTTAATTTTGAATAGCAAAAGAATGTAGTTTGATACAGTTCTTGGAAAATGATATGCTGATAAGGTTTTGCAGAATTTACCTATGCGATTATTTTAGAAAGACATGAATTTTAATTTGTAGATAAACGATTTCAATCCATACTAATATTATAAAGAGGTAGATATTGTAAGTTTGTATGTTTGAGCTGATCTCCGAAATTACCAGTCCGATTTGAATAATTCTTTTTGTAATGGAAAGCCATATTCAACGGGCAGGTTATAGGCTATTTTTCATTCCGAAATTCCCACGGAAACAGGCACATCGTGGGTAAAACCGCGGGACGCTGCCAGTACATTATAAGGAGGTTTATGAAGATTTAACGAGTTTGTACTTTAAACTGCATTCAACAGAAATCTGTATATTTTAGTTGGGATTTGAGTAAAGCTAATTGGTTATTGCATGGTTGATATAATTATGTCCAATCATTATAGAGATTAAGAATAAAGAAATATTGAACTTATTGAATGAGCTCTCTAAGTTAGAAAGGGAAGCTTTTAAGGCCAAAGTTGTTTCTGATCCAAAAACCGTTGTTTTTTCTGCACGCTTCTTCGTGTTAAGGGAGGCCAGACACTGAGACTGCACGTAACCGTACTTCGCATGACACAAGACACTAGCTGAGACCTAACCCAACCAAATCATTCACGCAAACATACCATTCCGCCATGATTAAAAATCAGTCTCATCACGCTATCCATTGACACTTTGCCGGTATCACACTACGTCAGCTTGCGTGTTTGTACCACGTGGTGTTATATAATGCACGCAACTTGAGCACGCATCGACCGAGCTTCTAAGACGCACGCTAGCGGTAGAAAGTGGACGTAGTCCTGTAGTGTGGACACGACATTACATGCTAAGTATGTAAAGATTGAGTAGGTTAGCAGCCAACCCTGGTGTCGGAGTTATTACACCTCTTAAAGGCCTCCGACATGGTCTAACGCTTGAAACAACCGGGACCGACAATTTAACGTGCCCTCCGAAGCAGGGTAGCGATCGAAATGCCACTATCGGCCACCAATCCAAGTAGGGGTCGAGCTGCACGTTGCTTAACAATCGCAATGAACTAACATCGCTTAGTCAAACTACGTCACGAGCTCTACCACGCGCGATTACATGCTAAAGCTGCTATTCTGCTTTGTTGGTTAACTTCATCATTACTCAGGTGCTTCGAGGTAATGGGGTTGTATTAAGATATTATGGTTCGTTTTAGTGTAGCTTGTGTTGGAATGGAGTTTGTCATTCGTGGTTGTATTACAAGTATGTAAGATGCTTGTGTGATGATGTGTTAGTGTTGTTAAGAGGGAAGAGATGCTTTGTACTATAATTATATTCCTATTTGCTCTGCTATAGATTGGAGATAGGTTAGTGGGTATGAGAATGAACTTTGCCTATGGAGAGCCAACTACACTCGAGAGCAATGAATCCGGGTCACTTAAAGAATCCTAAAAATCTCGGAAACTAAAAATGCTAGGTTAATGCAATAAATTGTATTTAATAGACAATGTAATAAACTCCTTAAATGAAGGTATTAAAACTTTTTAGTTATTGTAAAGTTATATCATAAAAAAATCAAATTTGAAAAAGACAATTGATGCAACTCGGGTTTCATTCATTCATTTTTAGCAGGTTAGTGGTCAATGCTATTGGTGAAGTTTTTAGACAGCCTAAAGGCTGCCGATATAGTCTAACGATTGACATAAACAACCGGGACCGTCTGCTTAACGTGCTGTCTGAAGAACGGTATGACAAATTAAAAAATATATAATAGATAATCATTAGTAACATCATAATATGGTGGCCAGTAATCTGAATGCTAGCATACCAAAATTGTCTAAGTTATAACATTGAAAACTTATATAGAAATAATTTTTGCAACAGTGTTCAGAACCAAAACGATTTAAAGTTTATAACCCGAAAAATCGGCACAAATCCTTAATAATATACAAAAAATGAGTGTCTAAAAGCATCTAATGGTACCCTTATCAGTATTTCGGCAAAATTTGCATAGCTTATTGGCAGTTACAAAACCGTATAAGTCGCAATTTTGTATTTTTTTGGTGGAATAATGAACGGTGTGTAAAATTAAAGATTTTTTATGCTTTCTAATGTATTGTTGGGGTTTGTACAAAATAAAGGGTCCATTGATTTAACGGCTTTCTCTTCGTCACGATAATTAAACTGCAACGTAAATAAAATAATGTCATCGAAAGGTTAAAACGAACCGAGTACTTTAACAAGCCTTGTGTGTGTGGTTGTAAACAAGTTCTCTATAAAACTAGATACTATTTTTTTATTAAGAGAATGTGTTGACGATGCTTGGGCTGAATAAATAATCGTTATAATATCTTAATTATTAGGTTTTAAGAAGTAATTTTTATTGGATATTATGTTTGTGTTGTTATTAAATTTATTTGTGGTTAAGGAGCTTATAGGGAAAGCTTACTATTATATACAATTAGTGGAGAGCTGTAATTGAATTAAGAGACGGTATATCGAATTAATTAACATTATAATATTGATTATATCAGCTGTTGCAAAGTTTTGCAATGAAAAGGGAAAGTTTTTGCTCAGCAGTTACCTACTTAAGTTTATGAAGAAGCAAAAATAATCAGTTTTTTGTGTGGCCCATATTGGCCTTTGTATCTGAGCGCTACCGTGATTCGGAGGGAACGTAACATTGTAAGACCAATCGTTCGACTAAAAAAGCTTAGCCATTAACCTACATGAACTTACAGTTTTTTAGTAATGTTCAAATAAATTAATGTTTCAGTTATTATGTTAAGCATTTCTGAGTCGAAAATAATTTTGTAATTATCATGATAACGATCCTTTTTATCAAAATTGAAAATACTTGACTAACCCAAAGAAATTAAATTTTGTATAATATGTTTATAGGTATACACTTTCAAACTAATCACTAAACCAAAATCGATTATTAGTTAGTTTCATACTACAAACCATCATTTTTTACGTTAAATTAAAAACCATTTTTATTTAAACTAAGCTCATCGCGAGCTTGCAAATAAACTAGTCATAAACATGAGCTCATGCGCATAAAATTCTTATTTTCTCAGTTATATCATTTTGCCTTCGAGCTATCGACCACTTGTGATATACGTCTCAATTATATTCCGAGTCTTCGCTGTTGGATACTTTATTCAATAATACGATCTTTACAACCAACTGAATTATTTCCTTTTGAAAATAATGCGATAAATAACGTGTTTGTTTTACTTATCTATAATTTAAAGGCAGAGTTTTGTAATTAACGATCGAATCGGCCGTTCTTTTTAGTTCATTAATACGTTTGATTCTTTTTTGTGTTTTTGTGTTCTTATATTTTGGTTCAATGCTGAAGTTAAATTAATTAATACCTTTGTTTGATGATAGTTTAAGGGTCTTATTAAAACGCTTATAAACAGCACTTTAGCTATCAAAAAGTTTGTCCCTTTCCGATATATGCTATTTTCCAAAGAGCGAAAGAGACAAAACACTTTAAAACACTGTTATTATTTATTGCCAGACTTGAGCCTAGAGCCTTGCTTTAAATTGATACTTAAATATTAATGTCATTTTTCATACATTACTTGTCAATATCACTCTAGTTAGTGTTACTAACATCATTATCAAAGCATTCTGACATTAATTACCTACTTTTTCACATTAAGCGTTTTCAGTAGTAGGTACTTCTTCATGTGTTTTGTTTGACAAAACATATGAACATCGGTGCGCGCGGACGACAGCTTATTATAATTTTAAATTGTGTTCTATTTGGTGCTTAATTAAGTACAATTTTTAATGAACGCCTTTTGATTCTTAAACATAATTAAGTACTTTGTAGAATCATAAATTATTTATTGAAATAACAAGGCTAATTAGACCCAAACTAAGCTCTAGGCTTGTAGGGTTGTAGTACAAAATAGATTTAAAGCATTCTTGTGCAAGTATACCAAATTTTTGAGTGAGTTAGAGGCCTTTGCCCTGCCCAGGGATCTTGGCCTTTTAAAACTAAACCATGTTCCCGGAATATGATAACCAGTTTAATTGTCCGAGAATCGAACTCTGGATATCAAAACCGAACTTACAAGTAAGCCGACACTTAAACAGTAGCTATACTACTTAAATGTCAACAAGTTTTTAAAGCAAAACGTACTCTAAAAAGACGAGCTTAGAAGCTGAAATTGCTTGATAGTGTTTGAGCTTATTATGTAAAAAAAATTGAGTTTTATTGACGTAGGTTTAAGGTGGATTTTTAAATGATGGTTGTTTGTGAAGGTGCATAAGTCTCAAGTTACAAAACCAAAGAGTTTTTCAGATGATTAAACAGTTAACATATTGCCGTCAAATCGCGTTAGCGCATTTTGCGAGACGAAAACGGACGAGATTTTGTTAAGATTTTAAAGAAATTGGGTCATTTTTTTGTATATCGCTCGATGTGGGTCGAAGTTTTTGTTCTTTTATTTTGAATTTGGGGTCAATAAGGGTTTAATAAGGGTCTTTGTCCATTAATTAGGCGGTCGTTTGGGTTGAATGCGTTGCAAGTTGGCAGTCGAATTTTAAAGTAAAGTTTCAAAGACAATAGAGTGATTGTCGTGAGTCTTTGTAAAAGCTCGATTATTCTAGTAACTATTTTTTAATCTGTGACTATTTGAAGTTTTACAGACAATAAACAAGCGCATAGAGAACTGTAGCGAACGCATGAATACGCTTGCAAAGACTAAGAAGTATCTAGATGTGTGACTTATTATAATTATGATTATACCTAAGGACAGTTTCAGTCAGTAGTCAGACAGCCGTTAGACTGACCGTTCGACGCAGTCTATTAAGTCTAACCTTTTTTAAGTATATTTCTTTGAAATGTGGTCATAAAATACATTCTTCTGTGAATACGGTTCCTGTAAATGAGCCGAAACATCAGAGAAAAATAAAAATAAAAAGTGTACACTTAAACCTAAGAAAGAAGTCTAACTTTAGTTAGTCTACATCAGAAAACAGTTTAAAGACAGTTTTGCGCGGTCCCAACCTGATTTAAAAGCTGTCTTCTAACGGTACAAGACACCCCATTAAAGCCATACCAAACTATTCGCAAATCATATGAACACATCTAAACAAAACATAAAAACGTAGAAACATAATTTACTACAATACTTGGTGATAGTACGTCAAACGGTTGGTTTGCTCGCGGCGCAAATGAACAGGACAGGGAAGGTGTGGAGTAGGCGTTTGTGGAGAAAAATTACTGTAAAAAATATAATTTTGATTTGAACTATAATATAAGAGATAAGACCTGTCCTTTGCAATGTAATGAATTCTTAGGTGTAATTAATTGATTTAACTTTTCTCAACTTTTTAAAAATGAAGTTATTAAAACACAGTAATACTCCTGATTATGACACTTAACTATTTCAATTATCTTATATTCTAATGTGGTTTGATTAATATCTTTATATTATGCGTATATCATGTGTTATACACAACTTTTCCTTTGTTTTTCCTTAATTAGTATTTTGTATGCCTCCCTCATTGATCTCCAAGGAATTCAGTTGGAAGCGACCTGCATCCACCTCAATCCTGCAGTCTTCACCAAATCATCAGACCATCTTGTTGGTGGACGTCCTATGCTATCATTCTTATAAATTAGCTCAATTTTTTTTAAATTGTTACTTTTTTAAAGTTTTACCACAATCAACCTCTCCACCAATTTCTTTGTTTTAAAAGTTCAGATAAGAAAGCGTTGGAAGATAGCGAAGTACAATACTTATCCAATTAAATTAACCGACTCCAGCCTTACGGAGAGTAATGAGTTTGCCCTTATTTATTATCGGATTCTTTATACTTTATATCATTAGGCATTTAATTATATACGTACTTTGTTTTGAAAAAAAAAATATTCCTACAAAGATCGATACTATAAAGTTACAACAAAATAACAGCATCAACTAAACTAACTTATAATATATATTTTTTAAACCACTTTTCCACGAAAATCGTCTTAAATTTCACAAAAAAACTTCCCAAAAATTCCGATTTTTTTAATCTTCCATCCAGTAATAGTAGTTTAATGCCACATTAAATTATAAAGTCCCTTTAAACAAGCTCCTAAGAGTCATAATACCCTATTCACAATGCATTTGGCTGATTAACAACACTGTTTCTTAGAAAGCGGTACTTCAGTTCTAAATTCGCTCAAAACAGATTTCGCGATAAAACTGGACATCCAATTATTTTATTAACTGTATCGCTTATTCGAAGGAAATGCATCTTGTATACTTAACCGACTTCCAGGAATGCTGGTTGTGAGTTATGGCTATGAGGTGCTTTGTTAGTATTAACCTATAATGTCTCACTGCTAGGCAAAGGCCTCTCTCTCACTGAAGATATGAGTACAGTGAGGAGGATTAGGCGTAACCAACACGCTTGTTTGGATAAGTTTTAGCCTGTTATGTAACTACAGGGCAAAGGCCTCTCATCCCTTTAAGGATTTTAAGTAGCAATGAGAAGATCAGCAAGTAGTAATGAAATAATATTGTATTATTATTTTGATGATGTCGATCAACCTAACATTACTGAAAATTTTCATCCAAATCTGTTCAGTACTAGCTTTTGACAAACATACATACATACAAACTTTCGCTTTTGTAATATTAGTAGTGCGGCGCAACACACCGGTGTGCGGGTCGCGTGACGGTGTATTCCTTGTATTGAATGAAAGGCGCCACTCGACCCGCACCCAAACCGCATCCGCACTATGCCCGTCTTGCGGTTAAATGTTTTTGTTGATAAGTTAGCCTAATTTTATTTTAACCCATTTTCGTAAATAGGCTACAACAAAACCTGAGCTACTCAATTTCCAAAACCGAAATCTCAAATCTCAAATCACCGAAATCTCAAATCACCGGAGTCTCAAATAACATAAACACAATTTCACCGAAAACCTAACCTAATTACTTGTAATACAGACTCATTTATCTATTAACCCTTTCGCCGAAACCCATTTGTAGTATTATGATGACTGACAGTCAGTGTGTTTGTACGTTTGTCTGTAAGAGTAGACAATGATAGTAATTATATAATGATAAGGCATTTAAACGTTGCCTGCGGTGCGGGTGTAGCTTTATACTTGGTAGGGTCAGCAGAGGAATGTATAGTGACGATCGAATTTAATAAAATATATTTTTGATTGGTTTTAAGCTATTGCATAGCTTCTATCGCGGGCCTTGAGCGCGGGGACCGAATCCAGAAATTCCGTAACGAAAAAACCTCACGCAAAAAACCTAACGCTCCCCACTAACGCCATCTAGTGATAGAAAAAATAATTAAGCAATAGCTTTACCGCGGCAGTCCCCGAGTGCCACACGTCTTTTTTTTTCTTTTTTAAACAATCAAAGACAGAATCACAAGTTTAATTACATTTAGCAAAAGGCGATGACTCAGCTTTTGTGTGCGTGTGTGTGTGTGCGCGCGCGCGCGCGTGTGTGTGTGTGTGTGTGTGTGTGTGTGTGTGTGTGTGTGTGTGTGCGCGCGCGCGTGTGTGTGTGTGTGTGTGTGTGTTAGTGTGTGACAAGCCGATTCTACAGAGTACAATATAGAAAAAATAATAATTATGTATTACTTATTAAGTAACTAAGCTTTGAAACGGTAAAAACATAAAGCATTATCCATACGCCCTGTAACATAATAATATAAATATTCAAAACAAAAGCACTATAATAATATTATTTTTTGTACATAATTGACAATAATTGTACCGATTACACTCTAGCGATTCCAAGTAATTGTTTTGCCGACCGTACTACTTATTTTCGTGGAACAAATTCCGTAGCATTTGTTTGATGCTACATAATAAGACTCAATTATTAAAAAAAGTTGTGTTTTCGACAATATATATATTGGGCTTTTTGGAACATCAATACTTTTGTACTAAAAGCAATTTTTTATGACTACTACATGTATCTCCGTCACCTTTTGGACTCCAAGCACAAAAAGACCCCTCGGAAGACCCCGCAAGCGTTGGCGGGATGAACTAGACCAACACAACAATAACTGGCCTACAATAGCTCAGGATAGAGATCAGTGGAAGGAGGGTAGGGAGGCCTGGTTAAAAAAAAAAACTGACTCAGAGTCACAAAATTATTCATCAAGAGTGTTTAATGAGTTCATTTATGATATCGTCTGTATGTAAAACTACGTCAATTGATGGTCTGTTTCTTATCTTAACATCAACATTTCTGAGTGTGGTAGTAAAGTTTATTAGTGTTAGCTTGTAATTTCCCCACTGCTGGGCAAAGGCCTCTCATATCAGTACAGTGGAGTTTTAGGTATAATCCCCTTGCCTTCTCAACTCCAAGCCATGTTTTATATAAACAGAAAATAAGTAAATTCTGAGGCAAAAATGAGCTACTTTGTTTGACATCATTTGACATTTTTCATTAGACATCATTATTTACGTGTCACTGGCACTGAATTGGACCAGCCCAGAACTTGGCTAGGGTGACTGCATCATCTGTTACAAGGTCGGATGTAGTACATCAACAGGGCATAGAGAGCAGGTCAGCAAATGCGCCATCGTTTGCGAACGTGGAGGTAAAAACACTAACGTAAATAAAACGGTAATATCATGCTACAAGCACATGTGTGTTAGGTTTTATTACATCATTACAAGCGAGAAATTCAATTATATTTTAACGATAAATTTTATATAACAAGGTAAACGTAAAATTAATTCTCTCATTTATAAAATTGTCATTTATAGACCTCACACAGAGCCATTTTGTAATAAAAAAGGGAATAAAAAGTTCACCTGCCGTATGCAATTTTAAAATGTCAAATTTTTAAATTTTGTTTAGGGAATACTTATTTTATTTATACAAAAGTCCTTTATTTATACTAAATAAGTTTAATCAATTTCTGCCACACTCAGACACGTCAAATGATTCCTAAAAAAAGGAAATGAGGGATTTTGACATGTAAGGCGGATTGAAAGAGCATTTTTAGCGCCTAAAAATGTTTAACAAACAAATGAAGATCGTTTGAAATAGTGTTCTATTTCGTGGTACATAAAATACAATTTTGAACGAACAGTTTTTTCTGCAAACCACCCGTAATGATTGAAAAAAGAATAAGTAAATTGTAGATTTTATTGACGTTTCTGAGTATGCCAGTTAGTATTTATTTACGAGCTCTCATTAAATCCTATCCTACAAATATTATAAAAGCGAAAGTTTCTGAGGTGTGTAGTATGGATGTATGGATTTTTGTTGCTCTTTCACAAAAAAACTACTGGACGGATTTGGATGAAACTATACAGTGATATAGGTTATACATCAGAATCAAATACGAGATACATTTTATCCCAAAATTCCCGCGGGAACCGATACAACGCGGGTAACACCGCGGAGCGCGGCTAGTATATTATGTATATGCCGTATATTGATGCTTATAAACGTAGTGTTTACCCGGCTGCGATAAAAGGGGTTATAGAAAAACAAACATTATGTTGAATCATGGAACATAAAACACATTCTAGAAAACAGTTACAATACGAAACAAAAACAACTATTTACTAATAACATTTCATTTCATATTGAAATTGCATTTTTTCTTCATCTCAATACTGTACGCTTCGCCAAACACCATTTATGTTACCATAAACAACCAAGCTAACTAGAGCCGTGCAAGTGGGCGTTACTGCAACATTTTTTATGAGCAATGAGATGTTACAGAGGTCTAAATAAGATGGACATATTGTACGGCTACATGTTCTACAGTTAGTTTTAATTATGTATAATATGAATACTATTACTTTGCGGAATTCCAATGAAATGTAGAATTTTTCTTGCCTGCTTCTTAGTATTTCTATTGGGGACTTACCATATATGTTTGACAAGCCCGTTGGCACAGTGGCAGTGAGAGCGCTTACTGTGTCGGAGGTTGCGGGTTCGATTCCCGCCCGGAGTCAACAATATGTGAAGACATAGGTGTTGGCGACGACGTCTGGGTGTCAATTATGTATTCTTATAAAGTATTTGTGTATATATATGTAGTACTATCAGTTAGTTAGATTCCATATTACAAGCTTAGAGCTTAGTTTGGGTCTAATTAACCGTGAGTGAATTTGTCCGGGTGTATGTAAAATATGGGGCTTTGTCCAAATAAAACTGACCCTTCTCGCTAAATTACTCGATTGAGCAAGTTTACAAGTTGCTATGAGGCAAGTTCAGTGGAGCAAGCTCACATATGTGATACACGCACACATCAAACGCTCGCTTACTCACTCACAGCAAGTGAAGTAAGTGAAGAAGGTCAATCTAAGCGACGCAGCGCTTTTTTGAATGGTAAATATCAGTAAAAGCCATATAAAGTATCACAAGCTAATTCCGTTAAATTTCTTTAAATTACATCCCAATTCTAATCGGCCGGATATAAAAACTTTAGGAGCAACCCAGCCGAGACTAAATGACAGAAACAACGATTACCAGCCACCGACTTCGTGGGAGACGCAATTATTTTACAATTTTAATCAAAAATATACTATTCTCAGCCTTTCACTTCCACTTAACTATTTAAATGTCAATCTTTTGGTGTTACCATTATTTTGGCCACAAGTACACAAAGGAATGCAAACAAAAAAACACCCTGAAGCTATCGCATAGAGTCGCAATTACTGTAAACATTTTCGTCTATAATTTTCACGTCGTATGATTGATGTTTCTTATTGTCTTAAGTGTTTGAACTGAAAATCTTTTTTGATAGCGGAAATTGGATTTTGAAATTGAGGAGAGAAAGGTCAAAGTTTGACTTATGAGATTACGCTTTGATGTATGTTTTTTGCAATATAATCAATTAGATAATTCATTTCGAATGTAATATAAAGTAATCATTCACTGTCAGTTTTTACTGAGCAATATCGTTCGAATAGAAATTAAATATATGGCTTAAGATGTTCGCCGCAACATCTAGTCTTCTTCTTCTTTGCGTGTCACTGGCACAATTGAACCATCCTAGAACTTGTCCAGTGTGACTGCATCATCTGTAGCCCTGTTGAGGTCGGATGCAGTACATCTAACAGGGCATAGAGAGCAGGTCAGCAAATGCGCCATCGTTTGGGATCATTTTCCACAGTCAGTTTTGAATTTGTCAATACAATTAGCCAGATTGACAAGAATTAAGACGGCCGCATTCGGCGAATGACTGCAGCTGTCAACTAATTAGGTGGCCGTAGTACGCAGTCAAAGTAAAACATTTTTATTCAGTTTTAACCTCAAAGAGACTCTTTTGAACTTACCAGTATTATAAACTGTCGTGGTCTTGGTTGTTTCAATCGTAAGACCACGTAAGGCCTTTGGGCGGTCTAAAAACTCCGACACCAGGGTTGGCCGCTAACTTGCTCGAACTTACTCAATATGGTTAAATCTTCTTATATATAAAATTCTCGTGTCACAGTGTTCGTTCGCGTACTCCTCCGAAACGGCTCGACCGATTCTCATGAAATTTTGTGAGCATATTGAGTAGGTCTGAGAATCGGCCAACGTTTATTTTTCATCCCGAAATTCCCGCGGGAACGGGTACAACGCGGGTGAAACTGCGGGGCGCAGCTAGTATGTCAATAAAATTCATAAACAAAATGATTACTTACTTATTGCCAATGCTAACTAATATGACACCCTATGCTACCGTCTCTGTTTTAATTATGCCATGTTAGGTTAGGTTAGATATACGACGGTAAAATAGAAATAATTATGCAAATTTTCACAGGAAATTAATGGCCCACGGCGCATGATTTGTCTAAGAAACTATTCTGTAATTTTTCATTTGATAAAGTCAGGTGGGAAGTAAGTACCGACTAATTCGCTCAAAAGTAGCATTGCAACGTAGCCATGGCGGTATTCAATAACCATATAATATCTGAGGGGAGGTTGTTGCAAACGTTAGGTTATCCTAACATTACGTTCGTTAAAAAGTTCGCGATTTAGTTATATATCTGAGAAATTCAAAATTTTATTCATAAATGAGTATTTTAAAGTTATTCAGGCCGCCAGTAGAACGATTTTTCATTTTATAACGTCTGCTGAAATTGACATTTTGGGTTAACGGTTACTGATGCGTAAGCGTAAGCTAAGCTAGAAAATCTAAAACCGGAAACCAATTAACAGTAATCAAACTTCAATACAAAAAAACAATAATATAAAAGAAAGTAAGTACACTGCACCTGTACCACAACATGCATTGATAGTCTACTTTGTAAAGTAACTTTGTATGTTACATGCCATTTAATTTGATTTATAGCGATGCAAATACGTAAATCAATATATAACGGGTTTTCTTTCCAACAACACGTTATTTCAATGAATTTGGCGTTTTGTTTTAATAAGAAAAACTAATTTATTCGGACAGGGCTACTTTGTAATGCTCGTGGCATAGTTTGACAGCAGTCGTAACTAAGGCTGTTAGAATACAGAACCAGGAATAAGCGATGGAGTGACTAATGTCAGTTGTCACGTGATAGTTTTATAGAATTTGACACCATGTTGTCCCATGTGTCACATAATGACGTTTACATATTTTACTATAAACATATATTTTATGTGAGGTTTTTATAATATCCATGTATATATTTGTGTCTGTATAGCCTTAGGATTATCTGTTTGGAATATTTATATATTCACTGATCAAGCCATCATTACAAATTAACATTCCTAAATGTTGTAACGCCTTACGAGCTCGTTCGGCCACTGTCAAACTGGCGGAATTGTAACCAATTGTTAGTAGAGGCCATTAAACAAAAAAATTAATTGAAATAAAATGCGAAGCGATTGACACTTGTTTTTAAGGTTCTACTCTTTACTGGGTCAGGACACTCTGGCGTTCAAATGCTATTTTAATTGATTTATGGACTTCGTGTCACGCGCCACAGTTTCCTCGACGACAACAGAAAAAGGAACTAGCGATTTGATTAACAATAACGTCAAATTTATCAAATCAAGTCAAGTCAAATTAAATCAAAACAAATCAATTGATGAAGAATGTAAGTGTAGAAGCCAATGCCATTAAATGTTCTTTATTAAAAAAACCTTATTTATTATAACCGCCCGCGTCATTTACTATACGTGATACCAGCCCACTAAAGTAACAAACAATAACTAACAATCTTACAAACATTACAACTTCATTATAATGCTAATAGAAGGCGGCTCTGTTTGTCTGTTTATCTGTCCTAAATATCCATCAGTGTCTACAATATTAAAATGTATACTAGTCGGAGACCGTGACCGCGCTCGTATGCGGTGAAAATTGCAGTAAATTAATTCATTTATACATCTATTTTTACCACTGTTGTAAAAGGTTGGCGAAGCGTGTCTACTTCGAGTGGCTTTATGATATACTATTGAGTTGGTAACCGATTTTCAAAAGGTTGAGCATGATGATGGTGTTTGGGATGTCAGAAATTATATTAAACTATCAGCGTCCTGTGGTGTTACCCGCTTTGAACCCATTCCCGCGGGAATTTCGGGATAAATATATTACATGTGTTATTCTGATGTATAACCTATATTACTGTACAGTTTCACCCAAATCCGTTCAATAGTTTTTATGTGAAAGAGTTACAAACATACATACAATCTTACAAACTTTCGTATTTATAATATTAGTAGGATAATTAACAATTATCTTATGAAATAATTTAATCTTTTTATGATTCCCTTACCGAAACCTAAAAAAACCAATCATAAAAAATTTACTCACTAAAGCTTATAAAAATTAAAGTATCGATATAAAAGTAGAATCGATACTAACTAACACGTTCCATGACAGATATCATTCACGTTAATTGTCATGTCGTTAAAGAAACATTCAAACTTCTCGACGAAGAATAAAACAGGTGTTTTATACATTACTACATGACTAACTAATTGACAGAAAGAGTCACTATTTCAGTTGAATGCTTAGAGTTAATAAAAAGTACAGACGAAGCTAAGACAAATAGTACTGTGAAGTCAAATTACGCCTTGTGGAGGACATTGAATTTATTCTATATAATACTCCAGAATTTACAGTTAAGCATTTAGGCGATCTGAAAATCATGAAACCAGTTGGCCACTCGAATTTATTTCCTAGCAAACAATTAAACTTCACAATTTTTGAAGGTTTTTGACAGACATATTGTCAGTATTTACACAACAAATTATGTGATATCTACATTTTATTTCAATTAGATTGCAAAAAAATATGTTTTCTTTACTACACCCAATATACGTATGACAAACTTATGCCAATATGCTATCAAACACGCATGATGCAACCATGTCCAAAAAACCAGCTTCAATTGACTCTAGAGTCGTAACTAGTGTTTTGTCTAAACATTTTGATTGGTCTAAGAGTATATAGTGTACAAAAAATAACATGCATATTGGTCAAAAGGTATTTGTTGACAATGTAGGATAAAAAAGGTGTTTTTTAATGTTTTTATTTGATTGGTGTGACAACGGAAAGACGTGAGCATGACTGGAAAGGGCACAAAAAACATGTCGAGTATTTTTTTAGTATTTCAAGAAGTTTTCAATAGAATGCGTATTACATGTCAAATTAATCGATCGCTTGTAGCGCTCGTCGCGTAGTTCGACTAAGCGATGATAGCTCATTGCGATTGTTAAGCAACGTGCAGCTCAGTCCGTATTTGGATGGGTGGCCGATTGAAGCATCTGAGCGCTACCGTGCTTCGGAGAGCACGTAAATCTTTCAGACCCGGTTGTGTCGATAGGTCATATCGGAGGCCTTTAGGCGGTCTAAAAAACCCGACACCAGGGTTGGTCACTGACCTACTCGAAGTTACTTACTTACTCGATCGCTTGCTTGCGTTCTGTTGCTAGCAGCTTTAAGTTGCTTGCAGCACTCAAAGTGCAGCCTCCGTGGTCTAGTGGTTTGAGCGCTCGGCTCACGATCCGGAGGTTCCGGGTTCGATTCCCGGTGGGGATATCTCACAAAAATCACTTTGTGAGACTGTCCTCAGTTTGGTTAGGGCATTGCAGGCTGAATCACCTGATTGCCCGAAAAGTAAGATGATTCCGTGCTTCGGAGGGCACGTTAAGCCGTCGGTCCCGGTTACTTTTTACGGATAAGTAGTCGTTACATGAGCCATGTCAGAGGCCTTTGGCTCTGACACCAGGATTGGTCAGGTGGACCATCCACTCGATGAAGAAGAAGAAGCACTCAAAGTTACTAACTGATCCCTTAACCTTAACCAATGTTACTATAACCGCTGTACTTAGAGACGTCAAATAATTCCTTAGTAAAATTAGGAGATGTCAGTGAAAGATTTTTGACATAATCATGAATGTAAAAATGTGTCAATTAGTTAATTATAGATTTAATTGGCGTTTACTACAACAGTAATACAGATAGGTTCGATCCCGGAATCTCCATACAATATAATTGCATTGTATGCAAGTAAAAGCAAAGTTTCATTACCTCTTAATTAAAGTGTGTGTTCTAAAGACAGTATACAGAAGCTCTGTTATTTTAATAGATCAATGTTAGACAATAGATATAATTACATTATAATCGCATACCACTATTAACGGAACTGTAGAAAACAAACTATGTGTGTCATAAGACTGTGCACACTATACGCTAGACTGTAGTTAGGCAGTTTCTTTCAGAGCTAACGTAGACGCCAAATCAATGGTTTTGTTGTCTTGACATATCTCACTACTATTAGTTCAAATGTCACACATTATAAAAATAATAGTTAAAAATTTCGTTGTCGGGATATTGTCATACATCAGTATATAGCATTCTTAAACCCGTAGTAGGGCTATAGACTGGTGTATGAAATCATATTATGAATGAGCGCATAGAGCCAGAATAATTTTATGGTCTAAAATATTATTGTCTATTGGACTAAAGAAATCTATATATGTATATAAAAGAAAGTCGCACTAGTTACACCATTTATAACTCGAGAAGGGCTAGTCCGATTTTATTAATTTTATTTATTCAACTTATCTTGGCCAGGAATAGGATAATACGTAAAAAATCCCGAATTTCGTACGGGAAGGGGTTCGCTGCGGGTAAAACCAGGCGCTGCTAGTTGTACATAAAGCTGTTGGTAGAATAACTTTTAGTCAGTTTTGTTTGCTTTATACAAGTCAGTTTAAAGACAGCTGTGACTGTATTGTGTTCGGGCTCTTAGATGTAATAAACATAATTAAACCACTGTAGAGGGATCTCACGGCAATTAATGTCGTATACCATTTGACAGCGCTGCCTTTGGTTTATCGATCGAGTGGAAAAAGTTATTTCGTTACGCTATGCAGATAAATAAACATTTTATCAGAGAAAGAGTCAAAGTCTATCGTAAAACTAAACTTTATTACCAAGTATTTCTTGAACGCTAAAAGCGACTCGCGGTCTTACCCGTATTGTTCTTGTTCCCGCAGGAATTTCGGGATAAAATGTAGTAGTATCATATCCTACTTCCTACTAATAATATAAATGCGAAAGTGAGGATGGATGTACGAGTATGTATGGATGTATGGTTGTATGTTTGTTGCTCTTTCATGAAAAAAACTCCTGATCGGATTTGAATGAAACTTTACAGTAATAGGTTATACATCAGAATAACACATGGGATACATTTTATCCCGAAATTCCCGCGGGAACCGATACAACTTATAAAACTATTAAGTTACAGTCGAATCCGTTAAGTGTTTATAACGCGAAAGAGTTTTAAACAATACGTATATTTATAAAAAATGTTCTCGTTCTTTACTTAAGCAACTTACAGCTTTACTTGGATAGGTGGCCTATAGTGGCATTTCTGTCTAAGCGATATCGTACTACGTAGAGACGTGAAGCAGTCGATCCCGTCGTATCAATTCTTGACCATGTCTAAAATCTGACACCAGGATTTGCCACTAACTTACTCGAAGTATGAGTGAATGTAAATCTTCTCATAAGTATATTGTTTTCTTTAATTAGATCAAAATATGTGTATTGAAGAACATAGTGATGAGAAATAATATTCTATTCTGTAATTAAGTGTTCAGAGTGAGATGGTTTTGTTTTTGTGTTAATTATCAAGTGACGATGAAGTGCATACAATCATCGTTACCTTATTGTGCTGTCAGCTTGTGTTATCATTATTATTTACTACTCGTACTATTTTAACACGGTTTTGCATTGTCAAGTATATTTGCATACAATTAAATTAAATAGAAGCTTTTAAAAGAACTAAATCTATGCTATGATAAAGTTTAAGATTATTTGTGTTGATAGTCATTACAGAGGCCTTTGGGAGTCATGTCAGAGGCCTTTGGGAGCCATGTCAGAGGCCTTTGGCGGCTCAATTACTCTGACACCAGGATTGGTCAGGTTGACCATCCACTCGATGAAGAAGAAGAAGAACCACATGAAGCCCTCCGACATGGTCTATTGATACTACTGGGATCGACAATTTCACGTACCTTCCAAAGCACGAGCCCTCAGATACAAAGGCCATTATGGACCACCCATCCAAGTAGGAGCCGAGCGACACAGTGCTTAACAAACGCTATGAGGCAACATCGCTTAGTCAAAAGCGCAGTACGGGTAGTCTAACCTAAACTAACGCTCGAACTCAGAGAAATCAAATGCTTCCTATGTAGAGTTTCAATGAGTGATATTGACATGTAGACATGTCAAAATCAAAAACTTTGTTTGTTTGGTTGTAATGAATAGGCTCAAAAACTACTGGACCGTTTTTAAAATTTCTTTCACCATTCGAAAGCTACATTATCCACGCGTAACATAGGCTATTTTTCATCCCGAAATTCCTACAGGAATGGACACAACGCGGGTAAAACCGCGGGGCGCTGCTAGTAATGTATAAAAATGATGTATTAGTTAGGTATCTATTTAATGGACGTTTCCAAGTGCGACAGTACATATTTAAATTACTAAGTAACTAGGTGTGATCAACTAAACACCAATCGACTCCAAACATGGATCGTCTATTTAACCCTATCTTGTCAGTTTTTCATTTTAAATAATTATCAAGGAGCATGTGCGAATATAATTTATATGTTAACGTACACCGCGGCGTCACCTTTGATCTAATTAGGACAATTAAAATGGCGGTCACGTGCGCAGGCGTCGATGTTGCGTCGCTCTGACGTTCTGTGCTGCGTTTAGTTTGGGCGAGTTGGTGGGCGAGTGGTTGGTTGTGTAGCATGTGATGTGGAGTTAAAGTGTACAAAAATTATGATTTTAAAGATTACCTATGTCACTATAATGATTAATTATATATTTGTGTTTCTTTTTCTTTGATTAAACTTTTCGAGTAAGTATCCTATATCATTTGCCTGAGTAAGTAATTCAATACAAATTGATCAGTTAAGATCTTATTTTCTAAACGCATCGAAAAATGAAAAAGGTGCTTCTTTTGAGTTACTACGATACCGAAAATACTAGGTACTACATACATTCTAAATTTGTACTTACTTGCGGTAATTCCCAGCATAACTTGCCTTTCAATTTGTACGACGCTATGCAAGTAACTCGCCCAAACAAACGAGCCTACACAACGCATCTGCCTCATATTAAAACAACTGTTTTAGCATTAAAAAATCTTTAAATACAAAGTTAAAATACATTAACGAGTGCTTTTACATGTTACGCAAATTACTTATTAAATATATTGGTTTATTATGCAACAAATACCATTTTAATTAAACCGGATGAGAAGGTTAAAACAACCTATTCTTTGAAGGTTATTGTCCTAAAAAGTAAAAATGTATTCTTTAAAATTTATTAAAGGTTTAATACCAAAGGTTTAATGAATATCAAAGATACACTACCAATGACAATAACTATGTAAAAACAACATCACACCTTTCTACACAAATCGGTTAAAAGGCAAAAAAAGCAATACCTTAACCCTTTAAGGTGCGATGCGGTCATAACATCAATCGAATCAATCAATTACGCACACGACTCGATTGTATAACTCGATTATGTAATCGATTCGATTTGATTATGGTCGTTATACCCTGCCGGCTATTCGATCACAAGTACTCCCTAATAATGAATACCTTTTATAATCTTTACTTGAAGGTACTTAGTTAATACTGGTAGTTTATGAGACGAGAAGAAAACGTTCAGAAAAGATTTTTAAGAAACCAAAAAGTTTTGACAAGCCCGTTGGCACAGAGGCAGTGAAGCGCTTACTGTTTCGGGGGTTGCGGGTTCGATCCCCCCGGAGTCAACTTTATGTGAAGATATAGTTGTTGGTGACGACGATATTGGATTAAATTTTATAATAATATAGGTTATAAATTAGAATAAGACATATGTTTCATTTTATCCCGATATCCCGCGGGGACTGGTACAAAGCGGGAAAATCCACGAAGCGCTGTTAAACTGTATTATAGCTGTTAAATTATACATAATTGTAATAATCAATATACCCGGACAAATTTACTCACGGTTAGACCCCAACTAAGCTCTAAGCTTATATTGGGTCTAATATATGGAATCGAACTACCTGATATACATACACAAATACTTTATACTTAACAATAATAATTGACAACCAGACGTCGTCGCCAACAACTATGTCTTCACATATTGTTGACTCCGGGCGAGAATCGAACCCGCAACCCCCGACACAATCAGCGTACTCACTGCCACTGTGCAAACGGGCTGTTCGATAAATATGAGAAATATATGTACTTACCTACCTTATAATACATACAATGTTGCAGAAAAAGCTTAACTCAACCAAGTTCAAAATAATCACAAACATTTAATCCTAACATTACCTACCATTACACGACAGGTGAACCAAAATGGAAGAAATTTATCAAAATTAAACGCCACCATAATAATTAGTCTTGAGAAATCGGTTGTCCACAAAATTCGCATACCGAGGTATGAAGCCGATTCCTAGCCATCTGCGACGAGCAGGTGTGTCTGACTGTCTGCACTCAACGACGTTACATCGAGTTTATTCAGTTTAAATGTTATTTTTATATCTATTTAGGTTTGTTAGTAACTAAGGCACATGTCTGATGTGTTAGAACTAATCGATTTTATTTAATATTCAGCTTATGAACAATTTCCGATCTGAAGTGGAATATTAAGTGAATTGGGTGTGTTGGTGGTCTGTTAGTTTTGATGGGAAACAATGTTGAGTAATAAGCCACCACTGCTGGGATTGGGCCTGGGCTTTTCATTTCACTGAAAATATCAGTATAGTGAGGAGGATTAGGCGCAATCACCACGCTTGGGCAACAAAGTCAAAATTAAAAAATATCACTACATACTCGTAGTATAAAACAAAGTCGCTTTCTGGTGTCTGTCTATCTGTCCCTATGTATGCTTAGATCTTTAAAACTACGCAACGGATTTTGACGCGGTTTGTAATAATTTTGAGTGATTTTGGCATGTTATGTATGATACTTTACGGGTACTTTGAATACGGGCGTTCAATTACATAACATCAAATGCTTTGCCTTCAATTGTTATTGATTGATTCCAGGTCTATCTTGTGTTATGTTTAGCATAGCATTTTGCACTTATACTTAAAACTTTCTTAAAATAATTTAAAATATACGTTGCCCAATTAAATTATGTTTAAAGATATTAATTAAACAGCTCATTTACCGATAAATTTAAAAACAACGAATGGAAAATTGACCAAAATTTTTTTAGCAAAGTGACAGGTGAAATTATCAATGTCATTTTGACATGCGCATTTCGGAAACGAGGAAAGAATACAAATGTAGAATTTAAATTAATTTTATAACACCTTATGTTCAGTGGTACTGTAATTTATTGTCCTGATTAACCCTCGACCGCGCAGCTGTACTAGGTTCGATTCGGAGAAACGCGTTATTTTTGCAAAAAAATACCGTACAGTACTTATTTACAAAGGACTTTAAATTATTAAATAATGTAGATATACGTATATGGTGAGAGTTTAAATTAAGTGGAAATGGAAGCCGTTAAAGTTGTGCAAACGGGGGACATAAGTCCGCAGAGGAAAAAAGTCCTAGAAAGAGGTGATCTTTTGTATCATAGACTAAGGATGGGAGGGATTAAGGGGTAAGGGGGAAGGATTATTCCAGAACTGATATATATTATGATAATACATGGGCTAGGCAAGCGTTAATATAGTCTACTGAATATTGACAATCCCGATTTTTGCAATTATTAGGAGGTTTTAAGCAGTCTTAAAATTTTGTGGTGAATGGGATTGGACGCATTCACCAGAGTTAGTGACTAACCGCCACACTCTCAGATACTAGGTAATAAGTAAGTTCAAGTAGGTAAGTGGCCAACCCTAGTGTCGGAGTTTTTAGACCGCCTCAAGGCCTCAGACTCATGGTCTAACGATTGTAACAACCGGGACCGACAATTGAACGTGTCCTCCGACGCACAGTAGCGCTCAGATACAAATGCCACTATCGGCCACCCATCGAAGCAGGGACGAGCTACACGTTGGATAACAATCGCAATGATTCACAAAGAAACGTCGTAGAGTGATTTTTGTGTAGTTCATGAAAAATACGTTCGTTGGTTAATTTTTATGCAATTGACAACTCTGAGTAAGGTAGTTAGTTACTTATACTTACTTTTCTACCAAAAACAATAAAGATAGAGCAATAGACCTAAAACTACTCTACCATAAAGAAAATACACACTCAAGGCCATTTCTAACGAACCGTATCTCTAATTACATAATTCAATGACATTTTAAATTAATAAGTATTTTGTCAGAAACATATGAATTAATGTCCAAGTCTATCATATGGTTTGTGAGCGTATAAATTATTAGTATGAGGTTTACGCATTACAAACGTTTATTACCTAATGATAGCTTTGGGATTGGATGTGTCTTTGTAGTGACAGAAAGGAATCGATGAGAAGAAATTGGGAGCAGAAAATAATACCAAAAACTTATACGTATAGCTGCCCCGCGCGGTGGTTCCACCCGCGACCCAACAGATGTCGCTATTGTGAATCTAAACCATCCAGGGTACCACCCACACGCATACAAAAAAAAATCATTCAAATCGGTCCTACCGTTTAGGAGGAGTTTAGTGATAAACACACGTACAGTAGATTTGTATACGAAGATATTTGTTGATAAGCAAAATATTTCACTGTTAAAAACTCTAAATTATTTTATATATTTAATAATAATACTTTTTATTGCTATTGGGTATTTTTGAGAGTATCTGCGGATTGATGATCTTAAAAACGAGCCTTTTTGTAATTCTAGACTAGCTTGGTGACTCCTCATTTTACTGGTATGATTCATACTTTACTTTTTGGAGAATCATCAAATTCTTCGTTGTTTAATTCGCCATCAAATACCTATATTTTATTTGGCAGTGAAAATTAAAATGGCTTACTACTGGTGGCAAAAAATATACTGTGAAACATTTTACTGTACAATTTGCCCCGCCAAGTATTTAGTTGGAAATAAAAATTAAACTGTAAACTAATGGCAATTGTTATTGCAGCTACTGTTAAAAATCTATACTAATATTATAAAGCTGAAGAGTTTGTTTTGTTTGTTTGTTTGTTTGTTTGTTTGTTTGTTTGTTTGTTTGTTTGTTTGTTTAAACGCGCTAATCTCAGAAACTACTGAACCGATTTGAATAATTCTTTCACTGTTAGATAGTCTATTTATCGAGGAAGGCTATAGGCTACATTTTATCCCGAAATTCCCACGGGAACGGGCACAACGCGGGTAAAACCGCGGGGCGCGGCTAGTATAGACATAAGAGTAACGTCTTTCATTGTATGTTTGGGCTTTATAATGTTCATATTGTTTTGTACATTTAGATAATTTGAAAGTATTCAATAAATAAATTATACATTGTAGGGAAAAACTGAACAAAATATTTGACTTTGAAAAAAAAAGTTTCTATCATTTTTACAATTGTGTAGGTATGTCGAATTAGGTACAACTGGAAAAGCTCATCTCTCTATTATAATATTTATGGTTTTAAACTTAAAGTTCAAAATGAAACTGCTGTGGTTTGGACAGGACAGACAAAAGTACAAAAACACGAACAAACGTAAATAATAAAAAAACGATACGAGATCAGTTATGGGGTTAGTCATTTTTTTCTCGATGGCATGGAACCCTAAAACATTTCAATAAAACGAAAACTTTTAGTCACGGTAACAAAAGTCAATTATTGCAAATCTCACACCTCGATTTACGATTCTCTATCCGTTATTCGATTATAAATCATCATGCACGCTCGATGCATAAATTAATAATCGAATCGGCGTAATAGGCCATCACTAATTTTTGAACGGACTATGATTAACTCATGGTTTGGAATATGAAAATTGTTCAATTCAATAATAGAACTGTGAATTTTATCGGTGAAAATAATCGAATGATTTATGTGTTAAGTGTTATAGGTACCAATTAGGTAGAACTGTTTTTGGCGTGATATGATGACTGCCATAACGATAATACACGAAATTATAAAAGATTTCTCAGTTTCTATACGAATGAAGATTGCTACAATGATGTCAAATATGATGATAAATAATACTATTATTATTTTTTAATTAAAATATTAGTTTTGTAGGATAGTAGGTGCTATAGAGAACTTAGTAAATATAATCTTTTCTATACCTTTTTCCTTTCAATTATACGATGAAAGTATTTATCTTTATGTAAATTCAGTTTCAAAACTTCCTTTTCAAACCATGGTCACATGAAGCTTATCTCACAATATAATATTTATGGCTTCAAACTTAAAGTTCAAAATAAAACTGCTGCGTTTTGGGTAAAGCGTGTAAGATTAGTGACGAATAATTTTGTTTAAAATCGATTTGATACAAAGTATTATCGATTTTTTGTTACAATTCGTATATCCGGTAATAAAGTGTAAATATCTTACTTTCTAAACTCTGAGGAAATAGTATGAGTGTTTGAAAGTGTGAAGTGTGAGTAAAGTGGTCATTAGGCGGGTAATATTAGGAGATACGAAAATACCTTTTTATGGACATGAGCAATCCATAAGCAGGTATCTAACTGCTTTTCCTCACTGTATTGATAGTCATGTCATTTCCATCTACTCCATAAATAGAGGGTAGATGTTTGGACATCTTTTACGACATGACGACTTTATAAAAACTATAACAGAAGGACACATAGAGGCAAAGAGAGGAAGAGGAAGACCAAGAAGGGCATAATGTAGACCAACTGAAAGAATGAGCAAAGGTCGTGTCGTACGAGCAGCTGAAGAGGATGGCAAATGGTAAAAAATATAAAAACTCCATCGAAAAGAGCTCAGCTTTTAAGTCTAAGAAGAAGTTAGATGGTTTTAACATAAAGTTAGAGTAGTATTTCATTGTATTGATAACTTTACCATAGAGTGAAAATTGTTAGATTCATTCATTGCCTTGATGAATGCGTTTAAAATGTACTTAATTGACTGAACTCAAAGTAGTCCAGTCTGATATCACTCAAACTTGAAAAGTTTTATAGAACTAAGAGCGATGCTTTGTAATAATAATTTTAAAACGGACGGTCTGCAAGAAAAAACCTCAATAAATTTGCTCCAACAATGTTATAGCATTACATCCTACGGATCAAAATCAAAATAAGGCAAGCATTAAAAGAACAAGTCTTATATTTGCAGTGGTAGGAAGTTTTAATTATTACACTGATTGAAATTATTTTTGTGACGAATTTACTTGAAAAGGATTGGCTAATTTTTGTACCAAAACTTGACAAACTATACTAATAATAAGGATAGCAAGAAACATGTTTGAAAACCTGGAGCTAAAAAAACCGGCAAATTTTATCTCTCCAATCATACAATAATGATGCAAAACGAAATTCAGGTACAAATGTTGAAATTGGCATTTTCGTTTGGCATTGGCATTGGCAATGCCATTTTTGTCGCAAATCTTCAAAAAATACATAGTACACGAAAGGGTAGCAAACAGCTAGAAAATATACTACTTAAAAAAATACCTTTTGCCATTCCTCCGCCTTCTCTTTGTGGCGTAGACGGTCCCGAGCTGGCTTGTGTGCGGCTGCGGCGGCGGCCGGAGCATGCCAGTGTCCACGCATCCTTCAAGAGCGTAGCCCTGAGCGCCCCAGCCTCCGCACAACGCTAACTTCGACTCTGTGGCTATCTTGACGGCTTTCACACACCACAATCACAACACACGCACACTAAAAAGTATAAAACACTAGAAGTTTTGTCCCAGAGACCTGTTCCGAAGATTGCTTTGTCCAAACTGAAAATGTGTCCTAGTTGCTTTGTCTAGAATTAATGGACAACTTGCCCCAATGATCGAAGTATCGGTCAATATAAAATATCTAGGAAGTCTCGATTTTTTAAATTTTGACTGATATTATCCTGGCACACTAGTTCCAGATATTGTCTTGAATTTTCTCCTTGACCCAAATTGCACAATATTCCGGTTTGTCCCAAATTGCACTTGAAAATCACGATGTCATAATGCGAAAAATACTTATTGCTCTTTTTCCAAAAGAAATTTTGATTACGGGCAATTTCTAGGTTTTGGTACAAATCACTTATTTTTCTCATATGTTTACAAAAGCATCGCCGTCATGTCATATTACATCTTGTCGCAAATCACCGAACAAGAAAATTGAAGAGCTAAGTTATGTCACTTTGGTTTCTGCTGTGCGATTATTTTGACCTCTTTTTTAATTGTTGTTTGGTTTAGATTTCTTTTGTCCTAACCTTGGTCTTAGATATTGCAAAAATGTGTAATTACTTAATATTTTCCGGCGGATTCAGCCAAGTGTTATCCTTTGTTTTACGATTTTGTGTCTTCAACAAAATTTCGCGCAATTATTTACACGCTCATAAATAATCAACAGTGAACTTACTAAAAATATTTTGGAAGAAATCACTTGAGCTTTCTAAACTACAACTACGGGAAACCTTATTGGAAGATAATTGTTTTATTTTATTCCACTAAAATCCATTGTTTTTCACTAAACCCTAATGTCACCACTAGATGTCACAAAATTCACACAATAGTTTTCGATTCGGGGATCGTTCTGTTTTCAAATTTGACAGGTGTCGTCACTCATTGTTGCGGACGCGGGCTCTTAAAACACGTGATTTTGAGGTTATTATGTATAGAGCTGTGAGGACGCGAGGCGCAGCCGTCAAGCGCCGGGCGACGTATGGATCCTTCCACAATCGAGACCCCTAGCCGGTGTGGGAGTGGCCACAGTCCACCACGCCCCCCATTTCAAATGCACCAATCAGAATCGCCATTCGCCGCTAACCACCACAAGGGGACGTACTGAGACGATTTTCATTTTTTCTTTTTTCAGTTTTTATTTTTGAATCGTTTCACATTGTCAGTTGTAATGTTGACGTTTCAGAGGATAGTTGGCATTTTAAAAGTGCATTGCTTTGGAATAGTTTCTTTAATAGTTATTTGCGTTGTTTTTAATAAAGGAATGAGTCAGACAGTTGTATTGTTGTTTAAAAGTTGACGTAAAATGTTGATCGGTTGTAAATATTTTAAATTGATGTGTAATTGTAACTACTGAGTTTACAACAAAGGGACCTGCTATTAGTATGTCATATTTAACGTTTTGTTTTTGCTTTATCGTTTAGCATAGATTGCAAATTGTGCTCTATATAGTTAGGGGGCATTTATTCATACTTTTATAGTGGCAAGTCACACAATTAATATTTTATTGACTTTAATTTTAAAAATTAAAATTATTTAAACAAAAACAAATTATAGGTAGACGTAAATAACACTTTTACGAATAAAATATACCAGCAGTTTATACATACTTACCTATTGAGTATTCCATTATAATACCATTCTAAAATTTAAATAATTATCTGCATATAAAATGTAAATATATATATTTATATATAATATTATAATAGTTCATTAAAACTGAAATAATTAATACTTTATGATTAGTATAAAAATATAAACCTTCTTGTAGGTAAAGAATATATATAAATCGGTAGCCCTGAGTGCGGCCCGCGGTGTTATCAGTGACGTCACAACATGGCCGCCCCAAGGGCGAGTTTTCGCATTTTCCCTTCAACCGTCCTCATGAGTACACGAACAAACACATTAATTGTTGTTTGTGTATTTATTATTTATTAAAAAGACCTTCAAAGGGTAACGAGTTTTTTTTGTTTTAAATGTAAAATGACTGTAAATTGTATGGAGAATTATTTATTTTATTAACGGTTAACTTTTGTATTATTCACCCTAATTTATTAATTTTTTTTGGTTAGGTTAGTTGGTCTTTCGTAATTTGTAATCGCAAGTTTTATTTCAAGGAGTAAGTTCAATCAGGTTAATGGCCTAAAATAACCTTTTTAGACCGCCTAAAGACCTCTATCTAACTATTAAATAACTGGGACCGTAATGTGCGACTGCCACCCATCTAAGAGTGGCCGGGATACACGTAGCTTAACAATCGTTATAACACGAGGGCTACTTCAAAGTAGGTATAGCGAAACATAGATCCTATGGTAACAGCCTCATGTTATACGAGATATGATAAGTAGTGAAATTAATATTATTGTTTCCGATAAAAAAATGTATTTTAAATTATGATAGGTACTGATTCAAAAAAACAATTAAAATTGCATCCAAAATAATAATTTGAAAGTTGAAACATATGTAAATAAGAGTAAAGTATTAGCCTGTAACGTCCCATTGCTGGGCAAAGGCCCCTCGTCTCACTGAAGATATCAGTACAGTGAGGAGGACTAGGCGTAGGTATCTAGGTATCTAAATAAAACTTGATAGGTAATTGACCTAAGCAAGCTATAGCTGTTGCAAGCAATCTGTAAGTTTTCACTTAGTTACTTGAAAAGTAGGTCAAAACCTCTTTATTTATTTTGACCTACATCCACAAAAAGGTCAGACATGTTTTTTCAACCATCTATTTAAATTAGGTAAGTACTTATAAAGGTACTTATTATTCTTATTTCGACTATAACTTTTATTGCTATCGAATAAATCTCGAATAAGCAGAGACGCAATAAAACGCGTTAACGTAAACTTTAACGTTAATGTTACGACTGCGTTAAAAGTTATGGAGGACATTAAAAGTGGAGAACATTGTTTTACAATTTTGCGTTTGGAAAAACGGAAAATAACGAGTAAACTTATATTATAATGTATAAATAAATGTGAAAAAGGGATTAACGGAAAGCAGCGGATTAACGGAAGTGGGTTAGTAAAACATTGTAACCTAACTTATGATATGTAAACTTTTTATACTAAATGAAACGGGTACGTATTCTAGTAAATACGTTTAATTATCTAACGCGATACAGACCCGTTTCATTTCGTATAATGAGTGCAAATCGTGTGAGTTTAAAAAGTATGTAAACTTTTGTTGTCTCTCAAATTAAAAAGTTTGATAGACAAGACAACTGTTTAATCATGTCTGTCTGTCTGCGTTTCTTTAAATCTGTCTTAAGACATGTCTGCGCCTAAAAGTTAGTCTAAAGATTATCTGAACTTTATTGCGTTCAAGCTATCAAACGCAAGACATAGTGCGGGTGCGGATCGGATGCGGGTCGCGTGACGTTGTGTTCTTTGTATGGAAGGTATCACTGGCCTGTTGCAGGCAAGTGTGACTGACGCCTATCCTACAAATACTAGGGAGGAATACGTCACGCCACCCGCACCCATATTGCAACCCAACTATGGTTCTCTTAAGAAATACAACGTCACTTTATCTATCTAAAGCTTCAACCTTAAGAACGGTGAAATTGGGGGCTATGTATAAAATCGAGCTACGACAACGTATAAACTTATAAATATAAATAGAGTAATAAAAACAAAAGGCGCGCGGTTGTCCGCCGCCCGTGGAATAGGATTCGTTTTGATTTAGGACACCACAAATTCCCGCGCCCCTCGTTGTGACACCGGCCGCGGTAAATCAAACGAGAATTGCCGAAAATCACGCGTACAATGTCTGTTACCAATTTTAGAGGGTGGTTTAAGTAAGGAGAGGTGAGCGGTTGTACTGTGTTGTCATTCATTCATTCCTTTGGAGTAGGTTGGTTAGCCGTTATGTAAAAAAAATTGAGACTAAGGTAGGTACGTAAAACTGTTTGAACTAAGCTTTCGAGAGCTTTTAGAAATGAGCTCGTGTTCTTTTAGTTCTAGAAGATTTTGTGTAAGATTTCAGAACAGATCGGCAGAACAGATTGGTGTTTTTACATGCGTTCAGATATCGGGTGGAAATGTAGACAAAAAAATACAAATATAATTATTAAATTATTTATGTCAGTATGTGCTTTGATTACTTATGTGTATCCAGTTTAGGTAATATGCATAATGGGCCTAAAGTCATCACTCATCTTACGCCCCTGATAAGCACAATCACGCGTTTTATAATGAAATGGAGTGCTCAAGTGAGATGAAAGGCGTGCTTCAAGCGTTGAATAAGCTATGACTTTAAATTGGTAGTAGTTCAACTGAAATCACGTCAAAAAATATAAGTTCACAACTTGTACCACACTCTAAATAGTAAAATTTTAGGCACAAGTAAGGCAGTAAAATGGCGTATAATTTTTTTATTATTTCAATTTTGTGAAAAAGCATTTAGAGTTTGTTAGCATGATGTCATCCTCGGGACATTATAACCGCAGTACTGCAGTAATTATATTTAATTTAATTTATTAACCTACTTCAAAAATAAGTAGATTCTATGTTTTTTGTTATATTTTACCCAACCCATTGATGAAGGATGGTTAAGTTGATTTCAACTACGTTTGGGGAGTTTTACCTTCAAAGATATACTATCCTATGTTTCGTTACTAGGTTTGATATGATAGGTGATTAGTGGTTTCCACCACTGCTATATAATGTTGTGTATTAGCAGTGGAGATATCTTAGCAAAGTTCTTGTGAAATGGCACCCTTACAGTGCGTCCACACTAAATGCGCGGTGGCTTACGCGGTGGCTTACGCGGTGTCTTACGCGGCGGCGGAGGCGGAGGTGGCCACACTGAGGCGCGATCTCTAGTAGCGATCAGACGTATATCAGGGGTTGCAAACAATTTTGTCATTTTTGCTCTAAAGTTGAAAATTAACGAGTTATTTCAGAAAAACTAAAAAAAATGAACTTAAAACAAGATGGCGGCGAATACTCTACGGGGATTAGTTACAAAATCGAAATTTATAAGTCCAACCACCCCCCCACGACATAAAAAAATAAATCGCCCCCCGGATAAATAAATTATTACTACAAAACAAATCTACTCCATGTTTCTGCTGTTCTGTTTCACAAAATTTGCGCCAACGTTGGCCAAACATTTGTAGCGGTGACTTCAAATCAGTATATTTTTTTTCAAAATTTGATATTATTTAGTTAAAAGCTTAAAATATAACTTATTCTACATGTACTCACAGAAAGTAAGACACTCCGGCCGTTAAATTGTTTTTCCGGCCATTATTTTTGCAGCTTTTTTGGCTGTGGTTCGAGGGAACTTAATAAAAGAGTGGCTCACTTTTCAAATGAGACCCTAAGCACCTAGACGTATTATTTGCGCTGACCCGAAATCTAGTGTGTATTGTTGATCGAAGCCATTTTACGTCAAAACGCCGAGCGGTAAGACCACTGGTTTGATACACCTGCCACCCGCTTGTTAAGTCGCTCGCCGCCTAGGCCCGTACTGTGGCCATAACGCGCGGATCGGTGCGTTTGAAATCACCGCGCGCGGAGTCGCTCGGTCTTGTCGCGCTAGGCTTCCGCCTAGTCACTTCAGTATGGACACTTACACGCGTTTCATACGTTTGATATTTCGCGCCCGCCGTCGCAACCGCGCTAGGCCCGCAGTATGGTCGCACACTTACGGACATGCTACGCCAAATTTCATCATTGAAAAATACTAAAGGCCTCTGACTTGGTCTGACGATTGAAATACCGGGACCGACAATTTAACGTGTCATCCGCAGCACGGTAGTGCTCAGGCAATGCCACTATCGGACAACCATCCCAGTAGGCACCGTGCTGCACGTTGCTTAACAATCGCGACATGCTAGTATGATAATAAAATATATTTTATTAGTACAGCAATATGAACTATGCATGGTGTCACTGCTGTGGCACCTTCATTAATAATTGTTTGCAATATTTATTATTAATTACGTTTGTATAGTTGATAATATCTAAGTTTTTACTGTTATACTAACGAATAATGAAGATAGTTTAATAGTTTTTAATTTTTATCGAAAGGTTAGTTGTGAGTGAGTAGAGTCAACTACTTATTTTCATTTGTTACTTATTATGACATTTTCTTGACTTTTCAATGTCAATTAAAGTTTTAAAAATTAGGCGAGTGCTACACTTGACGGTAACTCCGTCGCGGATCTTCCGCCAATACAGTACAATATGTTTATTTATCTGTACTATAAACTAGCATTAGTAGTTACTATAAATTACTAGTAGGTATTATCTATATAAATATTGTAGAGAAAAAATTTGTAATTTTGTTTTTATGTTCGGGCTCTATAAGAACTGCCTGTCCAGTCAAAATAATTATGTGAGTATTGGATTATAATAGGTCTACCTGAAAGGTCTAGTTTTAACCAGTTATTACCCCAAATTCCACTAAAGTTCAATTTCCAATACGAAAATGTGACATTTTACATTTCGACAAATTACTGAACTAAAACGATTTAATTTTGTCTTTATATCACTAGATTATAGCTTGTAAGCTCGCTCACTATCAACTAAGCTTTACAAACTTCATACTACTAACGACATCTATGTAATTCAGTTGTAAACTCCAAGGTTTCTCTGTAAACCTTCACCGTGCTTTGACTAAGCGCTTCAAACATTCAGTTGCTTTGAAAATCAATACTTATGTTACGGCGGAAGTAACGAACGGAAACTGATTGCTTTACTTTGGTAGTAGTTTAGCCTGTAATGTGCTACTGCTGGGCAAAGGCCTCTCATCTCACTGAAGTTATCAGTACAATGAGGAGGATTACAGCTTTTAAGTATAAATATTATTTTAGATGACAGATAACAGTTGAGCATAAGAAAACGGCAAGGCCGTACCATACTTTTCCCGAAGCAATTCGGACCATTTTCAACCCCCTATAACTTTGTTGTCGATTAAACTAGAAGCCTGTATTTCCAGTAACTTAATTTGGGCCTTCGGGCCTGATATAAACTTAACCTAACCAAACCTATGGTTGTCGATTGTGAGTACCAGGAATGAAAACTTATTTTACTTGTTATTCGGACTTTACCCAAGAAGGTAGTTTACTAAGTCAACCCGGGGATACTTAGGTTTACTCCATGGTCTAGATTTAACCGTAACGTATACATATAGATAACACAGTAAAACTTTCGTACGTATTCGAAGGTTAAACTTGTATTTTCAATATAAAGGTCGTAACACCAAAAACAATAAACAATGGAAATATTCAAAAACATTCCACGAATCGAACCAACAATTACTCTTTCGAAACCACAAACTTAATTTTTAAATTCAGAACATATGCCACGTTGTATTTTATATCGATAATCGCCACTAATTCGATACGATTCGATTTAAATCGAACGAATTGTCCGATTTTTTTTATTCCACCGCATTTATCTCGGGCCAGACGAGGCGAGCTGTCAATCAAAATGGCTGCATATTATTATTTGGGTATTGTTAAAAAAAAACAGGTATTTCTTAGGTAATTGTGTCTTGCGGCCGTCTGTAATCGATAGAGAAAAAAACGAGTAGATTATTTGGCGGTTAGTTTTTTTTTTAAATTGGTCTTATCCCTAATCTTATATTGACATCGTAATGAGTCCGAAATATTGTACCGACTTTGTGTCGGCACTAGGAAATGGGTGGAGACGACTAATTATAATTTTCTGGTGAATTTTTTGTTGTAAAATAAAAAGATTGTTGGATGTAATTTGTACTTTGCCTGGCATATAGCTCCATCTTTACTATTTACTTGAAACATTCAAGTTAACATTCTCGAATTCGCGGGGAGAGTCTTACCTTAAAAATTGTATAGGAATAGGATATACACGGTCAAACGGTCATACCTATTATATAGATCTCACAAACCTATAGAGCCTGTCCCGACCAGTAGTCTTTACAGTACTTTAAACTGAATTATTAACTGAAACCGTCACACCATTTAAAACACAAAAGCTAAACCAATTTCCATTATTTAGTTTTGTAGTTCATCTCAGCCCAGACAGAATATCGACTAAAATAATTGCGAACGTTTGGGAACCACAGTCCTTTCTAATATTCTAAATACCTAACACTGTCAACAGACAAACAGTAGTTTTAGACAGACAGTATATTAGAGTCTGAAATAACCATAAGCAAATTTTGATCCACAAATCCCTAACGGGTACAACGCCGGTGAAACCGTGGTGGCAACTAGACTTTTAGAAATATAACTTTTTCTTCCTCTCCACAGCTTTCTATGTCCGTCCTCCAGCCACCGACCGGATTTGGTTCCGTGAAACTAATCAGAGTAAATAAGTAAATTGTCGGGAGCATCACGCGATCTCCTTGGAAGGAAGGTCTAATACAACGTCGTATGAGACCTTTGGATATTTAATAACGAATTATATTTCGGTCAGGAATTAGAGAATTCAGTTTTGGAACCGATTGGGATTGGAGAATTGTGTTCTGGGTAGGAGTTAGGGAATTAAGTTAAATGTCTAGTGAGAGATGATTCTGGCTAGTGGTATTATTGGTTCTTGTCTAGTTATTATGGTGCAATTTTATCAGAGTATGCTGTGCTGCGTTTTTATACTAACGTCTTATTCTTCTTCATCGACTGGATAGTCAACCTTACCAATCCTGGTGTCAGAGTTATTGAGCCGCCAAAGGCCTCTGACATGGCTCATGTAACGACTACTATCCGTAGAAAGTAACCGGGACCGTCGGCTTAACGTGCCCTCCGAAGCACGGAATCATCTTACTTTTTAGGCAATTAGGTGATTCAGCCTATAATGCCCTAACCAAACTGAGGATAGTCTCTTAAAGAGATTTTTGTTAGATTGTGTTCCCTCCGGGAATCGAACCCGGAACCTCCGGATCGTGAGCCGAGCGCTCAAATCACAAGACCACGGAGGCTGTTAAAAGTAGTATGCTGATTCCATATAATATATTTTAGTTAATACAGTACTTTTTACAAGTTATACCTTCTCACTTAGTAAAACCAACAGGTGGAGATAGCTACAAGATTATTTCTCCATTTAATTCATTTCAATGCAACTGCAATTCATTGCAATTTATTCAAAACAAATATATTCTCTCGTTTTTGCATAACAAGCAAAGTGTTAACATTTTAAATATTGTAAAAAATATTCAATTGTGTTGTCAACGTAATAACGTTAAGACGGAATTATGGACGACATTTGTAACGTATTGTTTGGTTTTAATTTTAATACTTTTATTTCGTGGTTGTATGCAAAAGAGGAATTATTTTTAACATAGACAAGGCACCATTTATTACGAGTATATCAAATATCAGAGTGTATGTAAGCAACTTTTTAGAGAACATTTAGTGGCATAAATTTCAAAAGAAAATAATGAGGTTAATCGCTTGCGCGACAAATGCCGTTCATCTCACTGAAGATATCAGTACATTGAGAAGTAAATACCAGTAAATCTGACAAAATTAACGTAAGTGCGATCTACAAAATATTCACACTAGCGCCATCTATTTAATCGCCACTGGAACCTCCGCATTGAACGGCTAGTAATGAAACAAAATCACTACATAGTATAAAACAAAGTCGCTATTTTTGTCTGTTTGTCTGTATGCTTAAATCTTTAAAATTACGCAACGGATTTTGATGCAGTTTTTTGTAATAGGTAGAGTGATTCAAGAGGAAGGTTTTTATGTAAAAAAAATCCCGAAATTCCCACGGGAACGGGCACAACGCGGGTAAAACCGCGGGGCGCTGCTAGTGATTAATAAAACCGTCTCATTTCAGGCAATTAACATTACAAGTTAAGAATAAAATGACACACAGTCGACCAAAAAACATTAATACAAAGATAGGCCGCTTATAGCGACAAACGGAAAATATCAATATCATAAATTTAAGTAGCAAAAAATTAACATTAGTAAGAATAACGACACGGCCTTTCTGAAGATAAAAATAAGTTAATTTTATAGAAATATTATAAAACTTGGTAAGTGCGAATCGGCTCCGAGGATTAAGGGTTCAGTAGTGTTTTAAAAGTTTTAAAAACTACTGAAAGATTAAGTGATCGCACAAAATTCACTTTTGTTTTTTCTGACCACGGTTCCTGTAAAGGAGCCAAATCTTTAGGGGCCATATTAATTAACGTGTTAACGTATTAAGAACATTTAGCTATCAAATTTTGTCAGAAGGGCTTTAGTTCAATTTCATCTCAATAAGGGGTTTCAAATAGAACCTCGAACCCTAAAAACAAGTAAAAAGACACCGCTACCCGGGCGCGTTCGATAGTTAGTATAGAAGTGTCAAATTGACAAGTGATCGTGAGCTCATGCGCAGATGTGCGCGTGCCAACCGCATTGGGCTTAATAATATTTAATTTTATAGTACTTTACAGGTGAGGTGAGTATTCCTTAGGAGTTATTTAGTACTTTCTTGGCGGTCTGTACTGATGTAGTATTATGAAAACTAAAACAAAACCGCCTTGGATAAGATTTTGATACGAACTACCTTCAACTACCTTTCTATTGGCGTTCTAAGATATTATGTGTAATGTAGACCGTGTCGGAGGCCTTTAGGCGGTTGGCCACTAACCCTCCTCGAAATGAAAGAATGAATAACACATGGGATATCTTTTATCCTAAAATTCCCACCGTAACATATACAATGCAGTTAACACTGCGGAGCGCGACTAGTGCGTTATATTCTAACTTGATACAAACACGTTTCATTGAGTATCACAAAACATACTCAACTATTTTAACATCAACTAGCAGCGCCCCGCGGTTTTACCCGCGTTGTGCCCGTTCCCGTGGGAATTTCGGGAATTTTTTTACATAAAAACCTTCCTCTTGAATCACTCTACCTATTACAAAAAACCGCATCAAAATCCGTTGCGTAATTTTAAAGATTTAAGCATACAGACAAACAAACAAACAGACAAAAATAGCGACTTTGTTTTATACTATGTAGTGAAGTTGCAAAAGCAATTCTTTTAGTACACTTACCCTCTCTTTGCCGTTGCTAATTCCAGACCTCCGGAGTCAAGTTCTAATACTAGCCGTGATGAACATTATAATTTAAAAGACAGGTGATTGCAACATGTTCCTCGTAATGTGTTTGTTAAAGAAGTACTGAGTTGTGTTTGGAATAGTTAAGGGTTACTATGTACGCTTCGCACTCTGAAGACCCGTTTTTTCTGACTCGTTTTAGTGCTAGTAAGACCCGTTTTTACCTGACTGCGACAGAAGGAGGGTTTTGTTTTTCGAGTGTATGTATGTATGTATGTATGTATATGAACAGCCGGGACCCATATTGGATAGGAATGAGTCTAGGTTATTTAAAGGGTCCCGACTGTAAAAGTCGCTATATTTATTCAAATATTTTGTTATAGTTTAGGTCAATTACTTTCTACGCATTTTTATGCCTTTCGGACCCATTTTAAATTCAGGGTTGGATACTAACCTTCATGAACTTACTTCAATCATTCATTAATTTCGAGTAGGTTAGTGGTCAACCCTGGTGTCGGAGAATTAAGACTGCCTAATTGAACAACTTACTTACTTACTAACAGTTTATTAATTTCTTACCAATTCTTGTGATTAAGACATATGAAATAACTAGCAGCGCCCCGCGGTTTTACCCGCGTTGTACCCGTTCCCGTAGGAATTTCGGGATGAAAAATAGCCTATAACCTTCCCGTTGAATGTGGCTATCTATTACAAAAAGAATTATTCAAATCGGTTCAGTAGTTTCTGAGATTAGCGCGTTTAAACAAACAAACAAACAAACAAACAAACAAACAAACAAACAAAACAAACTCTTCAGCTTTATAATATTAGTATATGAAATAATTATGATAGCGCCTGAAATAACCTTTTCAACTCACTTCATTGCAGGCTGAATCACCTGATTGCCCGAAAAGTAAGACGGTTCCGTGCTTCGAAGGGCACGTTAAGCCGTCGGTCCCGGTTACTTTCTACGGATAGTAGTCGTTCCATGAGCCATGTCAGAGGCCTTTGGCGGCTCAATAACTCTGACACCAGGATTGGTCAGGTTGACCATCCACTCGATGAATATGAAGACCAAGATTGGTCAGGTTGACCATCCACTCGATTAATATGAAGAAACGACTTCAAAAAACAAGGTTTCTCATTTCAATCGTATTATATTTTTATGGCCAAAACTGATTTATTTGACTTTAACTACATTTATATCTTGATAAACATGTCATTTTAATTAGTTTAGAACAGTAAAATTACAATTATCTCTATCAATAAAAGTCAACGTATTACGCCAATATATTTTAGCTTGTATTAAATAACGCGCTAATTACAGTCGTAAAGAAGATACAAAAAGCTTACGTCCAACATGAATTAACTACTATTATGTCTTTTGAATTTAATATCAAAAATTCAAGACGGTAGCATAAAACCCCAAACACAATACTGCGTTCGCCTAATGCAGTCGCCATCTTGTTCCAATCCACTTCGGTCGCCAACATTACCTTCACACTACATTGTTCCAACCTTTTATCTATTTAGGCATGCGTCGGAATGCCTCTGGACTTAGGTCTGAGCCATTATAATTATCAAGATTTTTATAACCTAACCTCATAACTAATTATTTGATAGCTGCAGTCATTAATTTGCTGGCTACGGCTGACGCGTATTATCTACACTGACAGCTGTCATCGTATGTTGCATGTGGCGAATAAAAACTATATGTAATTATTATAATTCGTTTAGTTGGTAGAATAGATACAGTAAGCGATCAACTACAGTTTAAAAGATTTACCGCATTATTAATAAAGGCGGCGTAACTAAAACACTGTTACACTGTGTTTTGTCTTTTTTGCTCTTCGGAAAATTGCGTATGTCAGAAAGTGACAAACAATTTGATAGCTAAAGTGTTCTTAATACACGTAATAAATAGGGCCCTAAAGTTTAAATTGTAGAAATAATATAGTGGTTAAAATAATGTTGCATGCAGCGAACGGCTTAGTATAATCACACCTTTACTGTATCGCGCTTTAAAGCTCGTCCAGGTGCAAGCGGCAGTTGTAAAAGTAGCTTCAAAAGCTTATCGCGGACCGATGGAAGGCGAAAAATGCTTGAATTAGTTACTTGTTTAAGTATTTATATTGAAACTTGCAAAATGATACAGGTAATAGTGGTAGGGTTGGGAAATAAAGTGGTTTCGAGCAAAGTTAAGTTAAAAAAATCGTTCAAGTTTTGGTAACTGATTTATGTATTAATTGACCTATTTGGAATAAAGCTGATATTGACGTAAAAAAACAGCGACAGACAACGAATAGCCAATTTTAAAAATGTAAGTTGTCAACGTCGTCATAAATTTAAGAACCGATGCAGACTTCTCCATCTATGTCTATTCAGTGCAGGCTCCTTTGCATCTTTATTTTTGGTACAGTGTAAAAACCTAATATTCAATTATACTTTACAATATTTACTTGAACGCAAAAATATACTACAAAATTGAACCAGCCCGGAACTTGGTGACTGAACTGTCCTAATACCCTCAGAAACGATCTTCAGCTTCTCATAAAATAATATTACAAAAAAATTTTACCAACAAAGTAGTACTTGAAATGTATTTATTGAATATTGATATTTATTATTATTCTCTTCTGCCGACCCTACAAGGCGTGGATCGCAAACCTGCGTACGCACAAACCGGACCGATTTCCGGCATTCTTGAGGACGGTTCATGCAATAAATATCATTTCGTCTATATTTTTATTTAATTTTATTGTTTTAAAAGTATTTTTATTATATTTAATGCTAGTCGCAAAAAAGAAAGCGGTGTTGACCTTACAATAAGTACTGATATCGTTTAAGATATTGTTATTGAGATAGTTAATTTCATCGTCAAGTATTAAATAAATGGTGTTAATTCAATACGTTTTTGGAAAGCCCTATTATAGGCAAGCGTGGTGATATCCCTAATCCTCCTGACTGTACTGTATCTTCAGTGAGATGAGAGGCCTTTGCCCAGCAGTGGGACATTAAAGGCTACAATACTTTAGAGCGCTTAATATATCGGGGGTGTCAACAAAATGTGCAGATATATAGTTGTCGGCGACGACGTCTGGGTGTCGAATAATTTTCATATAAGGTACTAGCAGCGCCCCGCAGTTTTACCCGCGTTGTGCCCGTTCCCGTGGGAATTTCGGGAATTCTTTTACATAAAACCTTCCTCTTGAATCACTCTACCTATTAAAAAAAACCGCATCAAAATCCGTTGCGTAATTTTAAAGATTTAAGCATACAGACAAACAGACAAACAAACAAATAGACAAATAGCGACTTTGTTTTATACTATGTAGTGATTTGTATGCGTCATAGTATCAGTAAGTGAGATTCCACTAAAAAACTTGCTTAGAGCTTAGTTTTGTTCTAATTAACCGTGTTTATTTGTACGGGCATATTTAATTTAATAGCCAAAACTCGGCTTACGCTATTCCTATGTACTATTACGCTGTTTGTCTCAGTCTCGAATACCCCAATCTAATTAAAAGAATATCACAAAATAAAGGAACATTCGGTCAGTTATTAACAGCAGTTGTTCGATACACATCTCAATATGTGTCGCTGGTTTTGAGTAAAATTGTAATCAAATTGTGTTTAGCACGCGAATCGATTGTAATGAAAACGTTGAATTTTTTATTGTTAATTTTATGTTTCTATAACATAGATTATTTTCGTTCTTCGTGTGATGGTTATATTTTTATTTATGTTAAAGGGTAAAAAGGGTTAATATTTTGATTAGTTATTAAGATTGTTTTAGTAACTAGGTTCCTCAGTACCCGTCCCCGTAGAAATTTTGGGATAAAATGTAGCCTTTTTCTTTACATAAAGTCAACCTTAGTGCTAAATTTCATCAAAATTGCCCACCACGCAGCATAGACAAGATTTTGTAAATGTTCTTATTATAACAGTAGTAAACACCTATCTTACTAATATTATAAAGAAGTAAAATTTGTAAATTTGTTTGTTTATATGTAACGGCTAATCTTCGGAACTACTTATTTGATTTTAATAATTCTTTTTGTAATGGATAGCCACATTCAACGGGCAGGTTGGCTATCTAGTAAACAATATACAAATAATAACACACACATGGTTTTTCCTTAGTTGTCTTAAACCTAAACTAAGCTCTAGATAAGTATTTATTAATCAACGTGTCCAACATTTATCCACATATTAAAATTAATATATTTCACACCTTTACTTTGTAATAAAGATAGACAGTCGTTGTCAGGCATATCCTAGGGGTAGTCAGGAATAATCCCTTGACAAGACGACGTGAGTGTAATTAATATGTTATTAATGTAAGGGTGCTTTCAAATTATGCGTTTCGTGTCGGACCGCTGCGGTGCCGAAGCCGTGCGTTTGTCGTATTGTGAACGTACGATCGTGTGTTTTCATACAAATCGAGCAGTGCGGCAACAATGCGTACTAAAATTATTTCGCGGTGCCGACGCCGCACTGTTGCCGCACTGCTCGATTTGTATGAAAACACACGATCGTACGTTCACAATACGACAAACGCACGGCTTCGGCACCGCAGCGGTCCGACACGAAACGCATAATTTGAAAGCTCCCTTAGAGGGAAGCCACTGTACAGAATAGTAACAGCAACAATTTTTTTTTGTTTGAACGCGCTAACCTCAGAAATTCCTAATCCGATTTGAATAATTATTTTTGTAATAGATAACTACATTCAATGGCAAATTAATAGGCTATTTATCATAACAAAATTCTCACAGGAACAGGCACAACGCGGGTAAAATCACAGAGTGTTGCTAGTACTAAACATTTTTGTATTATGTCTACAAATAATTCGCTATTCGCTTCCGCTTGTCGCCTTTGCCTTGACGCTCTACGAAGATAGATTATAAGTTTACAGTTTAGTAAAAATTATAGGTGCATTTAAAAGCTTTTATAATTTCTTGACCTTTAAGGTGAAAATGATTAAAGGACTTAGCTTGTTGGCCAATAAAGTTGTTTCACATTTCCTATGATTTAATAGGATAGTAAGTCTTAAAACAATAATTGCTTCCTTTCCATAATATGAGCATTAATGTTTGTTAGAAAATACAAAGCAAATAAAAATTACGAAATTAAATTACGACCAATGACTCCTCCCCTTCCCTGTACGTTTCTTACGAGCATTATTAAAAACAGTTCAGTCGCATTGTCAGCTTGTCGCAAATTCAGATGAAAGATAAAGAAGTTAAAACCATTTAATGTTTCGTTTTAATTCAACTTTGTTTTGCATGGAGTTAACAGTAGCTTTGAGCTGCAGGACGAAAGATTTCCTATGACAGTTTCATCAAGAATTTAGGTACTATAAAATTTGTGTATGTTGAATGTAGCATACATACAATGTTAAGTAAAAATCTTTTCCAAAGAATCAACTAAAGCAACTAGCATCTATAAAGTGACATGAATAGATACGTATCGCAATGTGTCTAGAAATCATATTCGAATTTATCTGAAAATTAAGAATTTTAGTGAAATTAACGAAAAATGAAAGTGGTCTGTTGGCGAAAATGACAAATTATTAAAGCCGACGAGTAATGTGAACATTAACGCGCGTACTCAGAGAAATCACATAGTAGAGATGTAATGAGTGATTTTGACATGTAATGTATAAAAAATTACGTTAATTACTTATCGTATTATATCTGAGTGCAACAGTTATTAAATTAATAACGATTTTCAGCGAAAACTTCCATTAATAAAATTGCTGAAATATACTTCTTTCTCCCTCAAATCTCAATCTCTTTTAAATCATCTAAGTTACAGGAACTAACCTGAAACTTACATAACTAGTTAGTTATACTGAAACTGTTAGGCATTTCAACCAACGGATACCCCACACGTCGGCCCAACACTTTAATAGGATAATAAGTCGGTGTATCTTTGACTATTTGACATTCCCGACATTGCCATCAGCGACCATTTATAAAGGACTTTACGTTACGTTTTAAATGTAAAGTAATTTTCTTTCCGATGAACTTTTTCGATGAAATAGGGCTTTGCTTTGGGGTTATGCAGTACAACCCCAATTTCATGCTTTTATGGCAGTAAGTACAACTTGTACAGGCTATTGGAATATTAACTTACTAGCAGCGCCCAGCGGTTTTACCCGCGTTGTGTCCATTCCTGCGGGAATTTCAGGATGAAAAATAGCGTATGTTACTCGTGGATAATGTAGCTTTTGAATGGTGAAAGAATTTTTAAAAACGGTCTAGTAATTTTGAGCCTATTCACTACAACCAAACAAACACAGTTTTCCTCTTTATAATATTAGTGTAGATTTTGTGTATGTTTGTGGGTTGTAGAAGATATTTTAAAGAAACACGATGAGACTTATAAATAGAGTAATTCAGATATAGCCCAAGTCATGATATCTTTTTTTTCTATATGAGCGCTATCGCGCTATCGTGCTGCGGAAAGTACGTTACGCAGTCGATCCCGATTGTTTCAATCGTCAGACCATACCACCTTAATGCGGTCTAAAAACACTACACAAACTAACTTAGTTTTTAGCTCGATATCTGGACAATTCTAATGCTATTTATTTAATTATAAAGTAATATAAAATACATAATATCATTCTAAGTACATTTCACTACAAAAACAAATGAAGATGTTAGTAAACACAGTAAATTTATTAATACTAAGTCATTAAGTAGTCAGAAACTAAGTACAAGTAAGTTAGCAGAGAACCCACTATTAAGTAGTAAAACTACACCGGATAAACCTCAATACAATTTCAAAATACACTTATTAAAAACTCTTTATTATACAAAGTTTTTTCCGTTCAACGAAGGCTCAAGTTACACTGGACGGTGTAAATGTAACTAAATGAATGAGACGAATCGTTCGCGGCGGCCCGTTTGATCTGCCCCGCGGTAACAACAAAGGAATTTAATTGTAATTGTTTTTAGGGACCGGGGTTTATGTGGTTTGGTTCCGTATGGAATTGTGGAATTATTTTGTTGTGGATGTATATTTTTTTTGCTGAATCACCTGATTGCCCGAAAAGTAAGACGATTCTGTGCTTCGGAGGGCACGTTAAGCCGTCGGTCCCGGTTACTGTCTACGGATAGTAGTCGTTACAGGAGCCATGTCAGAGGCCTTTGGCGGCTCAATAACTCGGACACCAGGATTGGTCAGGGTGACCGTCCACTCGATGAAGAAGACTTTTTTCTCGTCGTGTCTCATGTCTAAGCCGCCATTTTGGCTAAGTCAGCTGAAAAGTTGCGATAGTAATACTTTTACGGACGTTATTAAAAGCCACTCAATTTATTTATGACATACATTACATCAGTTGTCTAAGTAATTTACAGCAAATATTATTCAAATTAAAGGGCAATTGTAATTACGTCTTCATTACGATGTATTTTATCTAATAAATGTTGACGAGCCATGTCAGAGGCCTTTGGCGGCTCAATAACTCTGACACCAGGATTGGTCAGGTTGACCATCCACTCGATGAAGAAGAAGAAGATCTAATAAATAACATTCTAGTATTGAATTGAGAGTACGTTTACGGATATACTTCTAGAGTATTGGTAGGTATATCACTACATAGTATAAAACAAAGTCGCGTCTGTTTGTCTTCTGTTTGTCTGTATGCTTAAATCTTTAAAATTACGCAACGGATTTTGATGCGGTTTTTTGTAATAGGTAGAGTGATTCAAGAGGAAGGTTTTTATGTAAAAAAAATCCCGAAATTCCCACGGGAACGGGCACAACGCGGGTAAAACCGCGGGGCGCTGCTAGTTTCCTATAAAGCTTTGTTTAGGGTTCAACCTTCAATTAATTCTTAAACATTAACTTTACTTCTAGCAATTATTATAAAATATATTAACCATGGAGGTGCTAGCTTCTAGGAATTGCAAGCTGTAATTAGCTGAAAAATTATAATATAAGTTGATTACATAAATGTTAATGTTAACTTACTTTGAAGAAGAAGTATAACCTTTTACCTATGATTAGATTCACTCATTTCGAGTAGGTTAGGCCAACCCTGGTGTCGGAGTTCTTAGACTTCCTAAAGGCCTATTTAACTTAAATAGCGTATGTCAGAAAGGGACAAACCATTTGATAGCTAAAAAGCTGCTAGTAAGCTTTTATGAATAAAGCCATAAATCTATACTTAACTAGCTCCGCCCCGCGGTTTCACCCGCGTTGTACCCGTTCCCGCGGGAATTTCGGGATGAAAAATAGACGTTGGCCGATTCTCAGACCTACTCAATATGCTCACAAAATTTCATGAGAATCGGTCGAGCCGTTTCGGAGGAGTACGCGAACGAACACTGTGACACGAGAATTTTATATAAGTATAAGATTAATAAAGCGGAAGAGTTTGTTTGCTTGAACGTGATTATTTCAAGAACTACCGGTCTGATTTGAATAATTCCTTTTGTATGATATAACCACCTGCAACGGGAAGGTTATAATAATATGATTTTTGTTATCTCTAACTGTCACGAGAACGGGCACAATGCGAGCAAAATTGCGCGGCGCGTCTAGTATGTTTAATAAACAAATGACATTCGTTTTCAACAGAGTTCTCCTTTGTGCAATATATTTTATGTACTCGTAAAATACAATTTTAAATAGCTTTTGTTCCTGGAATTTAGTTAATACTATGTTAGACAACCAACGTAGAAAAATTCTTCGTAAATTAACAAAAAATAATTACTATTTCTAGCATCTACGTTCCAACAACACACTAACCACCACCTACAAACAATTTCAATCAATATTTTTTCAAAATTATCGTCTAAAAACTACCATAATTTCTCATACAATTACATGTACACCTCTCCAAAGAAACCAGTACCTAATTAAAACGCAGACGGCTTATATAATTCCCGGAATATTGTTTCAATTACAGTCTTGAGGTAACAATTTATTGGTAACCAGACTTCGATTAACACCTTTAGACGTAAAGTTCAAGTTTAATCATATTTTATTGACGCTGTAATATTAAATGGGATGATAAAATTCATCTACGGCGATCGGGTAGATAGATAGTTTACTAGTAAAGAGCCGGTGAGTTCAAAGAAGGAGAGAGTAAACGAGTAATTTGATATTTAAGACACTCGTTCCATTAACCTTTTTGACAAGCCCGTTGGCACAGTGGCAGTGAGAGCGCTTACTGTGTCGGGGGTTGCGGGTCAATTCCGTCTGGAGTCCACAATATGTGAAGACATAATTGTTGGCGAGGACGTTTGGGTGTCAATTATATAATATTCTTATAAAGTATTTGTGTGTGTATTTTTAGTAGTATCAGTGAGTTGGATTCCTTGGTACAAACTTGCTTACTTTGGGTTAAATTAATCGTGTGTGAATTTGTCTTTAATAAAAATAAAACTTGTACCTACGCAAAAAGCTGCGGGCAAAGATATATGGAACTTGGTCGAAAGACCTCCACAGTAAGACATACACCATTCAATAGAACAGATTCCACTCTACAAGCATGCCGAGGGGCTTTAAAATCCATCACAGGAGAATCCCGCAAATGACAATTTAATCCTGGATTAGTGTAGGGCCACATCTGCGGAACGTACGGCGCCGAACCTTCCGCTCTATGACACATCAGTCGAAATTACGCCGCGTACTGATGTGTCATAGATAACTTGAAATACACTACGAGCGTATTTAGCGGAAGGTTCGGCGCCGTACGTTCCGCAGATGTGGCCCTACACTTAGGTATAGCTACACAGTTTTCAACATAATCAAGACAAACTTTTTTCCGAAATCATTGCTGTCACTGACAAATGTGTATCTGGACATGTTGACAGATGAGTTATGTATCTACGTGGTACCAGGTATGATAATGGAGCCAGGAGTTGTGATGGATTTCATCAACTTAATTAGTGATCATAGAGTGTTTGGGCGCATTTGTTATGGTTTAACGAGTACAGTGCAATGGATTTGGTGATCGGTCTGATGATGGAGTCAGGAGTTGTGGATGTACTGGTTTTCAGTAAACACAATTTCTAAGGTATAATTGGGCTTTAGAGGACCCAATAACTATCTTATGAAGCAGTCATAAAATGTGACAATAAAGTTATGTCATTTATGATGATGACATTGTTGGAGTGTATTTTCGACACTGTTATTTTAGTATTTTTGTCTGATTTTTAAACTGTCTTTAGTTATACTCTGTAAATAAAAACTAACCTCTTAATATCCTATATGTCATTGTTATTCATTTTATTTAATGTCCTAATTTGCATATAGAAATTAATCCACAAACATTCGTGTTCAAAAGTATTTTAGCAAAACAAGAAAAAGTGAAGATACTATACAACGATAATGTCCAATAATAATTACTAATTAGCTAAGTATGCAAATTAAATGTGGCTATAATTATAAATGTTTGTAGACGAATGGGAGCGTGTTTACTGCGTCAGTTTTTTTTAAGCATAGAGAAAATCTTCAGTTTAATAACGGTTTGTATTTATTTATTTAGGGTTCTCTGGGAAATAAGAATTTTCTTCAGATTTTAATAATGTACTAGCTGTGCCCCGCGGTTTCACCCGCAGCGCTCCAGTTCCCGTGGGAATTTTGAGATTTTTAATCCTTATTTTTCTTATATAAAAACCTTGTCCTGACAATAAGGAACACATTAAAAAAAGAAATCATCCAATTTGGTGCAGTCGTTCTGAAGTTATGCGCTTAGCAACAGATTCAGCGATTCATTTTTATATTATAGATTTCTACTTATGCATCTTTTAGGTTAAGAGTGTGCTTCCGTAGAAGCAGAGCTGGCAGAGCAGGCTTCCAAGAGCGGCGCAGAGCTCAATTAACCAATCACAACGCCTTAAAACTATTTGTTGTTGTCAAATTTCTTCGTAGCATATTGTGATTGGCTCAATCGACCAATCGGAACGCATTACAAAAATAATTTGACAATGTCTTTTCCTTCTTTGACAATGCGAGAAAGAGTTGGCAAAGTTTAAATAAAAGCTAGATCATGCGCTTGTTACGAAGCTGACTAGTAGCTTGTAAACTCGCACATTCTTAACGACGGAATGATAATTTACCTAAATTATTATCTAACTAGCAGCGCCCCGCTGTTTTACCCGCGTTGTGCCCGATCCCGTGGGAATTTCGAGATTTTTTATACATATTAACACTCTTATCTATTAAAAAAACCGCATCAAAATCCGTTGGGTAGTTTTAAAGATCTAAGCATACATAGGGAAAGGGAGACAGACAGCGGAAGGCGACTTTGTTTTATACTTTATAGTGATTTCAATAGGCTAGTTCAGGGGTTCCCAACCTTTTTCACCTCGCGGCGCAGTTACAAGTTTAGTTTTTTTGACGGCGCACTACCCAAGCTTGCTGGGTATTTCAAAAAGAAACAGCCAAATGAAATATATACCAACAATCTTAGTAGTTAAGTTAGGTACCTACATAGGATCAAAAATTAAAACATCCACAATATTATGAAATAGAGTTTTATTTTTAAATAAGGAAATAATAAATAAGGCTTCAGAAAAATAATTGACGTCCACATAGCACTCGGTGCTTTCTTACGAATAAGCGCTTGGATTCCCCCATACCTGCCCGACATGGATCGAGCACCATCAGTACATACACCAATACACTTTTCCCAATCCAAACCGTTTTCTACAATAAATTTGTCAAGAATTTCAAACAGGTCTTGGGCCTTTGCACTTTCGGTAATGCTTTTGCAGAACAAAAGGTCTTCGACAATAATATTTTCAGACAGAAAGCGTACGTAGTAAATAAGATGTGCATCATTATTACTGTCAGCAGCCTCATCAAGTTGCAAACCAAAATCGCTGTTCTTCATTTTTATTATTAATTGGTCATTGAGATCCTCGGCTATATCACGAATTCTTCTACTGATAGTGTTGTTAGATAAGGGTACTTTAGAAATTATTTTTCCAGCTGATTCTCCCACCATAATATGCAAGCGCTCAGAAAGGTGCCGCGAATATTTGTAATTTTAAATTCAAATTCAAATAATTTATTTGCATAAAAACATGGTTTTCAAAGTTCTTAGGTCTTAGATCATATATATAATATTTCGGTTAATGATAAGGTTCAAACCCACGGCGCCCTTCTTTACTTCCTACGGCGCACCAGGGCGCCTCGGCGCACAGGTTGGGAACCCCTGGGCTAGTTGACAAAATTTGGAAATTAGTTTAAAACTATAGCTCAGCATCTATTTCACCCCAAAAATATATTATTTTAAGAAAAATAGTTTTTTTACGTTTGTATTTTGAGTTTTAAGAAATGAAATTGAAATTGACCGCGAAAAAGGCCAAGACTGTCATGCCGTCTTGAATGACGTCACATTTCGCAGAACAGCCGTGTTTGTGTATGAAAGTCAATTGTGTTTTTTTAATAAAATAATATCTCGTATTATAAATACTGTATAGTGCCCCAATGTAAAAGTACAACGACAAATAATTCATATACGTTCCAAACAATAAAAAATACGAAGAAAGTCATTATCAACTAATTCCACAATGTATAGTCGATTTCTTTCGCATTGGCGAGACGTATGTACAAATAAATATGGCCGATTTTCTGAACAAAGATAATATAGAGGTGATACATTAGCCACGGAGGTAGGAGTTCATAATAATTTTTATAGCAGTGATAGTTATATTCTATATTAAAATATGACTGATATAAATTCAGAAGTTGCTTAATGGCTGACATAGTATCTTTTTTACTATTAATTGAAACGTACGTTGATGTCATTATTATTTGTTGAAACGGGAACTTACGTACGCGAAGGTTACTGTTGAGTTGTCCCTCAACACGTTTCGGCCACATACGGTGGCCTTCATCAGGAGGTGGGTGAAGCGCTCGCGACAGCGTCTCTCCCCGCACTGCCGGCCGCCGCGGCTCGCGCCTCGCGCGCCGCCGCGCGGAGCGCGCGCGCAGAGAGCTGTTGTTGTGGCTGTTGAGGTGGTTGGGGGGGTTGCGCACGCGTGGGCTCGCGTTGTATCGGCGAGAGAGAGCCTTCACGGGAATTGTCCGTGCTCCCGGAGTCCGTTGCATGCTGAGGCCGAACACAGTACACAGAAACGTGTTGAGGGACAACTCAACAGTAACCTTCGCGTACGTAAGTTCCCGTTTCAACAAATAATAATGACATAGTATCTGTTCATTGGTTTATACATTAATTAAGTTAATCAGTCGGGTTTTTAAGTTTTTCTTTTAATCACGCAGATACAACGCTGATAAAAAACCGCGAATTGCTGTCAGTCGTATAATATCCTACTATCCTATCCCATCCTATCCTAATAATAAATAACACACCAAATCACTAAACAAATCGAAGTCCAGAGAGAAAGCCAAGTTTTTTAGGAAATCGAACATAGAGGAGCACCCGTAACGTACGACATCAAGCAAACGAGACGAATGACGAACGAAGCATGGCGGCTGACTAGGTATCGGCCTGTCTTGCCAGCATAATGACAGTTCTTAGTTAACCGACAGTGGCAATACCGCTTAATTATCTCAAAACTGAACATACAACAAAAATATAATCGCTTTAGCGCTAGTATATTAACGTACGTTGCTAGTATATTCAATTAAAAATAATGTCGTGAGTTTTCAAAGTAATACGATGATTTATTTTAATTTGCCTTTTTGTGAGTTGAAAAAGTTCAATCACTTAGTTGATTTCATACTCTGTTATATTTTTTTGCTTGCTTTGCTCATCACTATAGCCATAGTCAAAAAAATAGCATTTTACTATCTGTATTTTCACAACCTCACTTTTTTTCTTTTTGTTAAAATATGAAGTTGAAAATTAATAAAATTCATGAATTCCGTGTTTAGAAGTTAGGAAAAAGTGTATAGTGTGTGGCAAACTATTGAGTGTGTAGTTTAAGATAAATACGTGAATGTCGTAAAATCAAAGGTTTGTTAACATGAATTGCCAAAAAATTAGAAATCTACTATACATCGTAGTTTTATCCGAAATGTGACGTCACGCTTCTCTGATTGGTGTTTAATGTCACGTGATTAAACGCCTCATTTTGTCGATTTTATTTTCCAAAAATATTATTAATCTTTTATTATTTTAATAGCAAAGTTGATTATTTATTTACTAATTATCATGGTTAATCATTAGAAACTAAAAGCCATCCGATTCATTCTTAGTGGAAACAAGCCTATTGTAGTATCCAAGAAAACTCTGTATATTTAAATATAAAAATTCTAACACCATGGTCAACAAGAACAAGCATTTCAAATCAATCGTCTATTTCTGTAAACATTCTATAATTAATGCCGTACTTTCACATATTTAATAAAGGCACTAAAATTTCGCGTCACGCACGCAAAACTGTATAAGTATCTGTTGACCTTTTTATAAGTTATTAATATACGGAACCCAAGTGAATATAATGTATGGTGCGCTTGCGCAGTTTTCTAATCGAGCGACCGTTTAAGGAATGAACAAGCATAACCAGCGAACGTTAATAGCGCATACCGGGGGCATAGGATAGGAGGTAAGTGTAGACAAAATAATGACGTGAAATATTGTCGTTAAACTTATTCTTCATCTAAAACTTAAGAGCTGGGCTCTTGTCGATGGAGTTCCTTCAACTTTTCTCTATTTTCTGTCATCCTCCGTGGCTGTTCGTACGACACGACCTTTTCTCTTTTTTCAAACTTACGTGAGTATATGAGTATATATAATTATTGTTTATTGTGCACGAGTGCAATGAAAAATATCATGATATTTTTCATCCAACTCTAGATAAAAAACAAAGAAACGTAATAACGAAACTATTTTGATGTTTAGAATTGATTTTAGTCTAGACAGTTTACGAACTTTTCGACTGTCAACTAGAGAGAAGACGCCTTACTAACGTTTTAATCTGTTACATTAATTAATTGTAGCAATTGTTGTTAGGCTGCATTAAGACAGACTGAACTATATAGAACAAGTCCGTTGAAAGACTTATACTATACTAATTTTCCTAAAAATGATTTAACCTTTTATACTCACTTCCAGTTAAGGCTAGAATCTCATAAGCAGAATAAATCTTATCAATATTTTTTTTTATGTCACAAAACATTACTGCTACTGTCTGTGATAGTCCTTAGTATTGTGTCATAGTGTCGCCGTCTATCCTATTAGCCATACCCTGTCACAATATTATAATTTACTATTGCATTTTATCCATTGACCACATTAATTACTTACAATCAGACATTTTGTTTAAAAAGGTTACTTAGTAATTAATTGTTTTTTAATTCGAAAGTTATATGGCTTTTTACATGACGGTAAAGGTATTTGTTTGAGGAAGTAATTTGATAATTATGAAGGCAACGCCCAGTAGCAGTAATGCTAAATATGACAATAAACAATCTTAATATTGATAAAAATATTCTGCTTAGGTAGGTAGCTGGATTTAACTAGCACTGTGTACAAAAGGTTAAATAATTTAAATCATATTTTAGCACACGTTTTTTTAAAGGAAAGTAAACCTTACATAATTAACTCATTTATTTCTCAAAAAAGTTAAAAAATTGTTTAACTCCTCTTGCCATTAAAACCCTAAGTAATATGTCAGTAAAGAGTTAAAAACCTTAAAATGCAAAATTTCAAACAAAAAGTTTGACATGACAAAAGAGGTTATAATTACGTTGTATTTTATTTCAAATTGCAACGGAAGGACAGGAGTTAATAAACAATGAAAAAAAAGCATTTTTATCACTGATCTTGATAAACGAATAATTACTAACGAAACATTTTCAGAATGTTAAAAACTACCGCCATTACTGACAACTTACACTAACCATTTGGCAAAAAACTTTGGGTAAAAATTATACCTAACACAACACCACATAAAACGTCCTATCAACCAATATAACACAAACCAATATAACCTTTATGTAACCACTAATAAAAACCACACCGGAATCGGATCCGAAAAATTAGAATGCCCTAAAATTGATTACGAAAATGCAAGTAGAAAAACAGTGAGCCATCTGCAATTTGTAGCAGTAATCTGTACGTGGGAAAGGGAGCGATATAGTAGCTATTACGAATTAGTATTAGAGTGAGGAAGATAGATATAGTTTCGTGTTATTACGTACAATGTTGTCGGTAGCCAATCCGGTTGTCGCGATGGGCGTTGGCTTCGAAGTTCAAATTGGTTCATTGCTTTGTTCGAAGTATTTTTTTTATGTTTTTTTTCTAAATTATCGGTTATGACATTGTTGCATAAGGTCTGTGTTTTTTTAATAAGTTATAATTATTTTTCCTTGGTTTTGTATAATTAAGTTGTAAATTAAGTTGTTTTAGCTTAGACTGTAAGAAAGTGCTTAATTAAAAAATTTAGCCAAAAAGTAAGTAAAGACCTACTATTTTTCAATTCTAAAATGACATGACAACAGATTACATAATAAACAGCTAGTAACGTATATAAAGATCGATCACCGCCCACAGACTCAGAAACGTCAAATGCTTTCCTTAGTAGAGATTTAATGAGTGTTGTCAAAACACTCATTAAGTGACATCAATTAGGTAGTCAAGCGTCGATTTTAAGGACGTGTCTGAGTGCTGCAGTTATAGCTGGACCAATAACTGATCAACATAAAAATCACTACCTACATAGTATAAAACAAAGTCGCTATTTTTGTCTGTTTGCTTAAATCTTTAAAATTACGCAACGGATTTTGATGCGGTTTTTTGTAATAGGTAGAGTGATTCAAGAGGAAGGTTTTTATGTAAAAAAATTCCCGAAATTCCCACGGGAACGGGCACAACGCGGGTAAAACCGCGGGGCGCTGCTAGTCTATGATATAAAAACATCTAATTTTTTGATCAAAAAAGTTTTCACCAAAAAATTACAAATATTTATCTGCTATCTGAGATATTATAATCTACCAATAAAAAAAACATGAAAAACACAAAAATAAAAAAGAATTAATCCTTTTCATTGCGCTGAAGCCAATTATTATTATTTGTGTAGCCACAATGTCCTCCTATTTACAATAGATAAGTATCAACAGTACCTAAGCTATTTAGCGCACATATCTAAAGCCATTTAAGTCATTTAAGTTGCAGGTAGAGTTGTAAATTTGGTATTTATTAAAATGACTGTTAGTCCCCATAAATCAACAGTCGTTGCATTAAATTCCAAATTGAAATACCAATTGGAAGACTGAATTTTGTTGAATTTTAATTTGAAAAGTTTGTAGGCAGCGATTACTTAAATATTTTCACATTTCAAAACTTCATATTAAATTATTTTTATTCAAGTACTAGCTGTGCCCCGCGGTTTCACCCGCAGCGCCCCGGTTCCCGTGGGAATTTTGAGATGTTTATTCCTTATTTTTCTTATATAAAAACCTTGTCCTGACAATAAGGAACACATTAACAAAAGAATCATCCAATTTGGTGCAGTCGTTCTGAAGTTATGCGCTTACCAACACATTTTGCGATTCATTTTTATAAGACTCAAGTATATACAATTATAGATTATTATTCTATTCTTGTATATATATACTTATTCAAGTATATACCATTGTAGATTACTAGCGTAGTAAGAATAACTTCTAAATTATGAAATTTGAAACATCAGCGTAAAAATATTTTTTACAAATCATTAAATTAAACAGTATTAATTATTTTAAAAACACTAATTTAACAAACAACACCTTCATAAAGTGGTATAAGATTTTACAGTAGGTAAGATTTTGTGATAATTATTAAGATTTTTTACTCTCTAAAATTTTCGACGAGATATTGAAGAAATTAAAAATTCGTAGTTAATCTTTGTGGAAAATGGCCAATTCAACACTTTACCAGTAACATTGTAAATAAATAAATAGCTGTACTATAACATATTTAGACAATAATTGTGCGGCGTACACCCGTGGCGTGTAGATACCTATAGAAACCTATAGGTACCTATATAGAGGCTTACTAACTATGTTGATTGAAAGATAGCGGTAATTGTCACGTCCTTGATTGTATAGGCTAGCAGTGCCCGCGACTTCGTCCGCGAAAAATGTAATAAAAAAGTAACCTAGGTTAGTCTAGTTATTTTACTGGCAGGTAGCTAGTAAAAGTCTCGTCATAATCGGTCCAGCCATTTCGGAGATAAGCCGGAACAAACAGGCATACAGACAAAATAAAAAAATGTCCATTTAGTTTAAATTATGTATATCATATACTACATTTATACTAAACTAGCTGTGCCCCGCGGTTTCACCCGCAGCGCCCCCGTTCCCGTGGGAATTTTGAGATTTTTATTCCTTATTTTTCTTATATAAAAACCTTGTCCTGACAATAAGGAACACTTTAAAAAAGAATCATTCAATTTGGTGCAGTCGTTCTGAAGTTATGCGCTTACCAACACATTTTGCGATTCATTTGTATATGTACTAAAGATTTTAACATTTTGCGTACACAGTATATGCATGTAGTAAGTAGCGGTTATTTTAATATTACAAACATACGGTCCAATTTTATTTACATGTATAAAGTATAGATGTCTTATGTATATTGGGTGATACTGTACAAACGACACCATATTATATGCTAGTTGTTTCGCGCGGTGGTTCCATCCACAATGTAATAGTAGATGGCGCTAAAGCCCCGTGGTTTTGCCCACGTTGTGCCCGTTCCCGTGGAAATTTCGAGATGACAAATAGCCTATAACCTTTCCGTTGAATGTGGCTATCTATTACAAAAAGAATTATTCAAATCGGGCTGGTAATTCTTGAGATTAGCTCGAACATACAAACTTACATTTTACCTCTTTATAATATTAGTATAGATACATATAATAACGTCGACTGTACATAAGCATACAAGTGTGTTTTATTATTGACTAGCAGCGCCCCGCGGTTTTACCCGCGTTGTACCCGTTCCCGTGGGAATTTCGGGAATTTTTTTAAATTTTCAAAATCCGTTGCGTAATTTTAAAGATTTAAGCATACAGACAAACAGACAAACAGACACGAAACAGAGACGACTTTATTTTATACTATGTAGTGAAGTAAAGTATGAATTTCGCCTCGCCTCAATAGTGCAGTGGCATGTGCACTGGCCTGTTAGGACCGGAAGTCCTGGGTTTGATTCTCGGATCGAGCAAAGCATACTTCCAATTTACCTTCAAAACATAACTTGAGTTTAATATCACCAGTTTACAGTATAGACTATAGTTAGTACAGAAAATACTTTGAATCTTCTTCTTTATTGAGTGGATGGTCAACCTGACCAATCCTGGTGTCAGAGTAAAAAGCCGCCAAAGGCCTCTGAAACCTCATGCAATCTCGATCGACAAAAGAGAAGCGAAAGCAGCTTGTAGAAAATAAAAGGCAGAGTTAACTATACTGTGTCGGCAGGTTTAAGTTTGAAGCCCCATTATTATAATGAGTTATCTATAACTAAGTTGTAAAGAACCCTATCAACCGTGGAAAACAAAAACGCTTCTTGCAAACTACCTGGTATCATACTGTGGGATTATTAGGGTTCCTCAGTCAGTATAAAAGCTGCGTACTCTCTCACAGTTTACGGCGCCTGTGAGCACAGCTGTAAGTAGTCTTCTGTCCTTTTCTAACGTGGGGAATAGAATAGTACGCGCAATGTCTTCTGTCTGACAATTCTGCTTGCTGCAACTTTTCAAAATAACAATCTTTACAACTTTACTTGACTTTGCTATCTATGAACAAATTTTCTCCAGCAACCTTATACTACGTTTGTAATTAAATTGTCTTAATTTTAAAACTGGTCCCAATTGGTTGGCACAAGACTCCAAATATTATTATCAACGTACCTGTTTGAACGCTGCAGCCAGGTAACGCCGGTGAAATTATCAAAAAAATTTTTTGATAATGTAATTAATTATAGTCATGACCACTTTTAAGGGGGTTGCCTTATCAAAGTTTGTTTAGAAACGTATGTATTTCATTCGATAAAATATCACTTTTATCTGGTTGACACAACAGTGAAGGTCGAACTTCATCGGATCTTATACTATTTGGTAATCGGAAAAACTGTCGAAGAAGTTGTGTGTGAAAATGATTTATTTATTCCGGACTAACTATTTAAAACAATATTTAGATGAATTGAGAACCTCCTCAATTACGTCAATTAGTTAAGTGTCGATTTATTGGACGTCTCTGAGTGATGCAGTATACTAAAGTCCAACTAACCCCGCTGTTATATAATCAAGCATTAAAAAAAGTTTGACTCATAAAAAAAACTGCGCTTTGAAGCAGATGTTTCAAAAACATATATATTTCAGAATTGTAACTATTATTTTGAAACAGGTGCAGCTTTACATTGTAGAGATGGAATGAAGAATATTAATAAATATTAATGTTTATTGTTCCAAATAAACCGCTTGGAAACCTCGTATTTCACACCACTAAACTTTTTGTTAACGTAATAGCTGGATAATTTTATAGAAATGTTAGTATGTAATGTGATCGCAACTTTGTATGTAATTTGACAACGTAAAACAATTTGTACAAAGTTTGTAGCTAATAATTTAAGGGATACTGAACTAACAAAGGAGCCAAGTGCGAGTCGGACTGGCCCATGAAGGTTCTGTTGCAGCAAATAACATAATATTAAACTTCTTCTTGTAGTTAGAAGATTTGAGATGATTGGTTTACGATTTAAGACGTATTAAAAAAAAACTACTTACTAGATCTCGTTCAAACCAATTTTCAGTGGAAGTTTGCATATAGTAACATATCTTTTTTTAGTTTTATCAGTCTCTTATTTTAGAAGTTACGGGGGGGGGGGGCACATTTTACCGTTAAAATTCTCTCTCTTAAAACTTATGAGAGCTGAGCTCTTGTCGATGGAGTCCTTTCCATGTTTCTCTATCTTCTGTCATCCTCTTCAGCTGTTCGTACGACAAGACCTTTGATCTTTCTTTCATTTGGTCTGCATAGCACAGATATTCTTGGCATTCCTCTTCCTCTCTTTGCCTCTACGTGTCTACAAAAAATATGTCTATGTGTCTAAAAAAATACAATCTTTAAAATTACATATACGGAACCCACTTTCAACTGAGACTCCGCTGTATCTTTCTTTACCTTTGCTTGGCGCCAGTGTGAGTAGATGCAATCGATAATTAAGGAAGCCACGAGTAGATATAAATGAATGGGGAACGTTTAATTACATCTGATAGGTTTTTTGTCTGTCTATCTAGACTTCATACGATAGGAACGACGGCGTGCGACCTATTTACTTATATTCAACCTTAATATGTAAAACAGAACAAAAAACCAATATAAAAATACTAGCCACGCCTCGCGGTGTGACCCGGATTGAACCCGTTCCCGCGCGCATTTCGGGGTAAAATGTATCCCATGTGTTAATCCGATGTATAGCCTATAGTACTGTAAAGTTTCATCCAAATTCATCCTGTAGTTATTTTGTGAAAGAGTAACAAACACACATCCATCCTCAGAAACTTTCGCATTTATAATATTAGTAGGATTGAACTTGGAGGGAAGTGGCTAAGTCTTGCACTAGATATGCTGAATCTCGATCTGAATTCAGTTTCAGGACCTTTACCTCACATAATGTGTCTGAAAAATCAGATTGAACGCTTGTCAGAGTCGTACTTACGCGGGTTTTTTCGTGTAACATTTTACTACCTAGTGTCCAAATCGAGTAAATTCAAAATACTATTGACAGAGTCATACTTAAATATCGATCAGAAAAATTAATGACCAATTAGAATGTGTTTGGTATTCGTATTTTTTGCAATTCAAGCTTCAGATCTGGGAGATTTGAAGCCTTAAATTAAGATTCAGAGCGTATGGTGCCGGTCTAACTGAAGTGACCAAGTTTTTCTAAACCATTTATTTAAACTAGCAGTGCCCCGTGGTTTCGCTTGTGTTGTTCCCCCCTTCCCGGGGGAGTTCCGGGATAAGAAATATAGGTACTATACTATACCTTTTTTTCTAAATGTGGCTAACCAATATAAAAAGAATTATTCAAATCGAACTGGTACTTCTTGAGATTAGCGCGTTCAAACAAACAAAGTCTCTCAAATCGTAGCAAAGTAATGAGGGTTTTCTGAAATGACACCACTAGGCGGCAGCACTGAGACGTGAGGTCCAGAAATCTGTCAAGTGTTATTTTCGTGATAGTGAAATTTTCCCTCATAGAGAAAGTTACTAATAAAAAAGTGGATTTACAAATTTACAAAATGTTTATTAAACTATGTAAGTGAGGTATACATCCTGTATACTTGTATTGATACACCTATAATACAATATTGTTAAAATTCTTCAGTCATCTTACAGAATTTTTACAATTTTTAATAGTGTTTCCGTCATTTTCAATTTTATTGTGACATGAATAATACATTTATTTATTATTATGGTATAAAACTATTGATATTTTTGTACGAAAATGACATATTTCAACAACAAAACGGAAAACTGTTTTTTGTATTTTTAATAAGTGCCATCTATCAACAAAGATATGAACTAAAATATAAACTATGGGTTGTAAACTTAACGCGACAAAATGTCACTACTTAGTACAATAGACTGGCAAAAGATGGCGCTGTACACAAAGTAAAACTTCTCATAGTTATTATTTGAAAATGCTCAATCCTGTCAAATCTCCGAGAGGGTCATTGTGGTGATGGCATTTCAGGTACTCCCATGCGTAATCGTGAGGCTCAGCCTTATCGCGGGTGCTTTTTAAGCATCTGTCTATTAACTTTTCAGCAGCCATTTTATCTAAAATCAAAATTAACAATTTTAGTTCCTTTTAAATTTTCACTAAATGTAAAAAGTTCATTTGCATTACAAAGTAAATTTGCACCACGCTGAGTGGTGAAAATTAACTTCTCACTCCTCACTGTAATCTTCCTCTTATCTCCCTAATGAGGAGGAGGCTTTTACCTGACATTACAGGCTAATGCATTACTTTCTTTAAAATTAATAATTAATACGAAAGTTACGCTGTGTCACATTTGATACACGTGGGTGATATCATCCCGCCATGTAACTTTACAACGCGTTACAAAGTACCTTCTAGCTTTCATAGAAAGACAAGACATGACGTTTACTTGAAGTTCAAAGGTCTGCTTTCGCTAGCAACCGCAACAGCAGGCAGTTCTGTGCTTCGGAGGGCACGTTAAGCCGTCGGTCCCGGTTACTTTCTACGGATAGTAGTCGTTACATGAGCCATGTCGGAGGCCTATGGCGGCTCAATAACTCTGACACCAGGATTAGTCAGGTTGACCATCCACTCGTGGAAGAAGAAGAAGAAGAAGCAGGCAGTAACTACCGACCGCAAGAACCACTACTGGTTCCTATGAATCTCTATGTTTCGAGCAAGGCAACACTGCTGCAGTAATTGCTGACTGCTGTTGCGGCCGCTACCAAAAACACACCTGAAGTTTGCTTCAAATTCTCACTCTATAATTATCTCACCCTTTTCCGTTATCCTGGTCCATGCAACGTCCAATCTGTAGACACCTTCAGGAGACATCAGTCCCAGCTTGATCATCACACAGAGAGTCCATTTCTTTAGAGATACATCAGATATCTAAAAAAAATTTTTGAATTGAAACTACTTAAACAGATACACTTCGATTTCATTTTACGGTTCCTGCAAAGGGGCCTAAATTTTTTGATAATTGCTGAAATATTGCTTAGGTTTGAGCACCAATCCGCAGTTAGAAATACTTTTTTAAAATTCTATTAAACATTTGCTTTTACACTATCAAGTAATTTGTCAATTAAGCTTTAGAATGTTAATGAATCATAACATTTTTGATCTGTAAATTTTGTTTAAAAAATATATAAACCCGTCTCACCGCAACGCACCCATTCCCGTAGAAATTTAGAGATTTTTATTACTTACTAGCTGTGCCCCGCGGTTTCACCCGCAGCGCCCCCGTTCCCGTGGGAATTTTAAGATTTTTATTGCTTATTTTTCTTATAACAAAACCTTGTCCTGTCTTAAAACCTTGTCCTGACAATAAGGAACACATTAAAAAAAGAATCACCCAATTTGGCGCAGTTGTTCTGAAGTTATGCGCTTACCAACACATTTTGCGATTCATTTTTATATTATAGATTATCCTATCTCTGTCTGACCAAGATAAATTAAAAAAGACATTAATTCGGTCCAGCCGTTCTCGAGTTATAAGTGGTGCCACTAACACTACTTTCTTTCATAAATGTTATTTCTTTCTTCTCATCTTCAACTAACATACCTCCCAAACCCCATGCATGATTTTCTTTATCAATCTCGGTGAAGCTCCCGTCTGTAAAATGCATTGATTGTGATATCTTCTCAGTTTCACATAATCATCTTCAAGCAGTTTCATTTTATCATCACAATTCTCTTGTCGGTCCATTAGATCATTTTCATCGCTCTGGGGACAAAGAAAAATGATTGAAGTCCTTGACTAATCCCCTTATTTCAGGGCATTTCGAAAGATCCTTGTATAATTTTATTTTCTCTTTGCTGATTTTTTTCACTGAATGATTTTTTCAGATTAAGTTAATGTTAAGAAGAGTATATTATGAATGAGTTTTAATGGTGCTTCTTTTTTCAGTTGCTTTTACCTTCAGAAAAAAAGATGAAAAGAGAAAATTGATTTATTTATTTTGCCATTTACCCTGCAGTGGAATAAACTATTTTTTATCACTATAAAAGTTGATGGGACAATTTATACACACACGGATCCAAGCTTCCATTTGCGAATATAATACAGCAAATTAGGTCTCACCAAAGAAAGAACATCACAAAAAAAACATCATCTAGAGCTATGCTATAGAACGGTGCTATGTAACGTTAGGTAATACCAATACCAACATATCAAAAAAATATAACATAATCTTGATAGAAAGTCACACTAAAACTGATACTAATTTCTAGATGACCGACTAGCAGCTTCAGAATAGTTAATAGTGTTAATCACTTCCTAAAAATATGGTTAGCCTCAAAAACCACCCATTCCCGTCAGCAAACTAAAAGGCCTAGCCCTGGGATATTACAGGCTAATAGTACTATATTAATTTTGTTATATTAAAAGTCAATTGTTGTTAGTACTTTTATTCTTTTCTTAGTGAACCTACATTGCGCGTTTTTACTCCTACTAGCATGTCATTGTAAGCTTCCAAATCATAGGATGATATTTCTTCATCGTATGCAAAGTCCCACCAATAATTCTGGAAATCCTTCATAAATGGTTATAGTAGCCTGTACGATCCCACTGTAGGGCAAAGGCTCCCTCTATGAAGATATTAGTACAAAGAGGAAGATAAGATTCTTTACGCTATCCTAAGTAAGATTGCCCTATGAAGAAGCCCAGAAACTTAGTTTGCGATAAACTCCACTTTAGTTAAAATTTACTGCAAAAGCTTTTAGTTCTATCATCTAAGTTAAATTCATTTCACACAGACTCTATGCCATGAGAATATTCTTTCGGAATCATTTATTTTTATCATCATTGCGTAATAGTTTACACTACGAGAGCGATGCAATTGCTTATCTATTTCGTGGCACCGAGTCGTATGTTGATTAGTTAATTGTTAGTATGATTGACGAGACCTTTGCCTTTCAGTGAGACATTAAAAATATTTGAAAAATTGTGTGCATATAACCCAATCTTTATTCACCATGCTCTGTGTGAGATCCCAAAAACAAAGAGACTTATAAATAAGGATTTAACTAGAACTGGTAAGAGCTGGCCGGTGGTTTTGTAAGCAACCCAAGAGCAATGATTAAACATTGGACCACATACATAACACAGAAGATATAATACTCCTTACAATGGTACTCCTCGACTCTGGATCGTAGTACTCATTGCAATTCTTAATAAAAAGCAAAAAAGCACGTCCATACTAAAAAACATTGCAACACAAAAAGGTATGTTAGTACCACTCTGGCCCTACACGGAAGAAAAACTGTACTTACGATTGTGTAGGTTTATCAATGCACTTACTTCAATTTCCTGGTATAATTCTAGGTGTGATGATACTGGCATCAAGAGTCCCATTGTAATCAGTAACTGTCCATTTATATTGTAAGACCCTAGAACCTAAACAAATTTATTACTTTATTTTTTGCTTTAACCCTATGGTACTTGGCAGATATTGTTTTAAAAAGAATGTGTTAATAGGTCCATAATGATAGGGTAATTTAAATAAAAAAAAATCGAATTAGGATCGTTTTTTAATTTATTAAATGTTTCACATATGTATGTACAACAATCAAGTTCAAAAAATATACGAATCAAATTTGAAACACAGCCAAGTTTTAAGTAATTTAATTTTAAACAAAATTTTAAGTAAATTACCAATCTAAGTTATGTGAAAACGTTTTTGTAAACTATTAAAAGATACTGAAGCAGCAAAAACAGTCTTAAAATTGAAAATGACTGCAATTATAAGAACATAATGAGAATGAAATCAAATTAGTTACTTGAAATATATAAAATTAATACCACTTTATATAATCAACAAAAATAAAAATGAAAAAGTCCGAAACAAACTTAGCATAATTTCACAAAAGTCGATAACAGAACCTAAGATACTATGTTATATTCTCCATAATACACAAGTTGGTAAAAGTAGCAATGGTTTTGACGAAATATCTCAAATTGTACCAAACTATGTTACAAATTTTACCATGTAAAACCAGATAATCGTAAAAACTAAATTATAAATAAAAAAAATTGAAAATTATTATTATAGTGTTTCATTTTAGATTCACGGGACAAGCCCAGTTTTTTTGAGAGGCATGCGAGGGAATACAGATCCAACTCGTAGGGGCCTTTTGGAGATACTTAATGTTATGGATTACAACCGCAGAGACACTTCCCCGATCACATCACTCTGCACGAACACGAATATGTATCTGTAGAAGTAATAATTGTAGGAAGTAAATAAAAAAAAACTGGATTACAGGAATGAAGTTTGGATGGTCTGGTCTGCTACTGCGTTTGTAAGTGTGATGATACCTGGAAATGATACATATTATAAAATTGCAAGCAAAAAAGCAAAAAGTAACTAAATGATATAAATAAAACTCACAGTAAGACTACCTGGCACTGTGGCATTATAATGATACATTCGAAAAAACAAGATTATTGTAATTGGTTGCAATGCATCTTAGGGTATACAAATAGTGTGTGCCGATAGTTGATATTATCATATACACGTAAATAAGAACAATAAGTTTTATTTGTAAGTTTGACGTATCTGTAACTGGTTTACCTTAAATAAAATTTGAGCAATAAAACCGCTAAATAGCAATATTATAATATATATCTTACCTTACGTTGCGCAGGCGCTTGTGAACTGTCCATTTTGCGTGTAGGGTTGCACTGAAGGGATGCAAGTCATCACATTTATTTTTTCCAAATGTAGTAGGAAAAACTACCGGTTTTACATAAAACATAAACATATTTTACATACATAAAACTGTATATTTTTTAAAAGTTGAGAGTATCAAATCGTATACTGTGCCAAGAAAAGAGATATGGGAAAATAATATGATTGAGCAGAAATTTCGTCAAAAGGAAAGGAAGATGAATTTATCAGTTTTAAGTAATTTGGGGGTACCTTTGAGAGAACCACTCACTGATAACAGAATTTTAAGATTCTCATATCTCTTTTTATGACTCACACTATTGATAATCTTTTTAAGACCATGGAATTGATCAGCATCCAGGTGAAAATCTTGACTCCCGTAACACTTTTATATCATAAAATCTCTTCTTTATTTAGCCACTTCACTCTACCGAAAGAGTTTCACTTTAAACCAAAACTTGTACAATAAACGGTGGGAACACTATTACCTTCTTATAATGCGCTAAACCAACAATGAATAAAATAATGATATTCATTTTCACAGCCTTTCTTTACAGGCAAGCTGTATTCAGACTAACCATTCTTGAGAGAACTTTCCACGTTTTATCATTAGGAATAATGTTTATATAACAATGTGATTGTCACCTTTGAATAAACCACGGCCTACTTCAGTTACTTACTTCCTTTATGAATAGATATTATATGTTATTGTCATAATATTATGGACATTATGAATAAATCAACGGAAATAAGAACTTAGAACAATTGTTAATGTTATTGTTCTAAAGTGTTCTTTTTAACTTTATAAGTCTTGTGATAAACTGAGATGTTGTTTTCCAAGTGGATGTCAATGTATTTTGTATGTACTAATTAACGTTTAAAAAATATTGTTTGTTTCGTTTTTTGTTTGTTAATTTTTTTTTGTTTTATCTGCTCCGGTTTAGAAGGTACCTTTTGAACTTGTACCATTAAATCTCACAAGTAGCGCTTCCCGGTTTTACCCGAGTTGTGTCCATTCCTGCGGGTATTTCAGTATGAAAAATACCCTCTTCCTCGTTGGCTATCCATTACAAAAATAAACACGAATTGTTTTCAAACAAACAAACTCTTCAGCTTGATTTTGTTAGTATAGACACAGATTAGAACTCTACAGTGGCATCACACGTTTGTGGCACCAGGAAGTGTATCAATGGTATGGAACTTACTTGGCTTGGTGGAAATTATTTGTTCCTGGAACTGAATCAACGTGATTAGATGACCTTAGAATGGGTCAGTTTAAAGAGGTCGTCTCCTTCTCAATATGTGTTATACGACACTACATTCAATCTTTATTATAGTTGGTTAAGAAAGATAGGCTTCGATCAACAATACACAACTAGATATCGGGTCACGTACAATATCAAAGCTAAATACTGTCCGCGTGGATGACGTGTGACAGCTTATTTTGTTTACTACCGAACTGAAAAAAAAGTTTTAAAACAGTTCGAAGTTCAACCTAATTACAACCATGACACCTAGCAATAAAGTAGCAAATCTTATGAATAACATAAGTGAGAATAACGCCTTTTTAAATGAGGCGTTATTCACCGAGACGTATTTTTTGCGCCGACCCGACATCTAGTTTTGTATTGTTGATCGAAGAGGATAGGAATAAAATAAATTTGTTGCCAAGATATAAATTACATAGGCGCAGGAAGAAGAAATACACTGCTGGGCTACTGGCTGCAACTCAGCTGTCGGCTATTGGAAAGAACTAGAATGGAAAGAAGTGATAAGGCTGAACTCACACAGAAAGAGCGTCGAATCGCAGCGGAGCGGAGCGCAGTTTCAGTATCATATGAATTTTAACTTTATTTTCATTACTGTAATCCTTATTATCGCATGAGAAACTCAAACGAGTCGCGCGGGTGTTCCGGCGAATTCCATAAACGGAGACGCGCGATGATCACAGGTCGCTCTCCTATGCGCAGTTCACTTTCAACAAGACTCGAGGTTTGTGTCAGTGAAAATTAGTATTTTGGATTTAATTATTATTGCACATATAATTGAAGAAGAAGAGGAAGAGGGCGAAGAGGTAAGGAGGGGAAGATGACCTGCTCGGTAGAGAAGGCACGTGGATTCCCGCGACTTCTCGCACAGTCGCGTGGCTCCGTTTATGAAATCCGCCGGAATTCCCGCGGCGCCCCGGGCAACCGCGCGACTCGTTCGAGTTTCTCATGCGATAATAATTATTATAGTTATGAAAATAAAGTTAAAATTCATATGACACTGAAACTGCGCTCCGCTTCGACGCTCTTTCGGTGTGAGTTGAGCCTTAGTCTTGATGTTTATGACGTCTAGTTTACTGATGTGTTTAATAAAATGTTGTCGATAAAGAATAGTTAAGGACACAATGCTATCGATAAATAACATTAAATCTACATCGTAGCAGTCTCGGATAAATCGCGGATTTTGGTTGAAAATGAAGGTTGGATACCGGGAAAGCGGTTTCAAACTTTCGCCTGCATGGAATCCAGTGATAAGCAGTTGTACACATCGCGAGGTTAAGTGTAGGACACCTTCGGACGTTGTCAGTGTAGTGTGTCGTGGACCTTAAATAGTGCAGTGGAGTACGGACCTAATAACATTTTGGTTGATGTGGGTAGATTGCGCCCCTTTAACCAAATAGTGTAAACAACACTCGCAATCCAGTACCCTCGTGAACACGGCCGTTGCGACACGACCGAAACGTTGAGGTATGCATTAAATGTTTAATTCGCGATTAAGTCCCGTCTAGATTAGTGTTTACAATGTGTTCATATCGTGATAGTTTAAATAGTGTAATGGTTGGATACCATATTGGTAAGATGTGCATATTCCTTATAAAATACACTAGCAGCGCCCCGCGGTTTTACCCGCGTTGTACCCGTTCCCGTGGGAATTTCAGGATGAAAAGTAGCTTATAACCTTCCTGTTGAATGTGGCTATCTATTACAAAAATAATTTTTCAAATCGGACCAGTAGTTCCTGAGGTTAGCACGTTCAAACAAACAAACTCTGCGGCTTTATAATATTAGTAGGTACTTATAGATTAAAACTCCAAGAATTGTATTTGATTATTCCCTCGGCTTCACTTGCATTCTATGGGTAATTAAGAAGTAAAAAATAAACAAGAATATTCAAGGGCAATATCGTATTTATTACTAAAATTCTTTTGGCTAAAGTAAAACTGGCTAAATGTTATCATAATGACTGATGTTCTTTTAGATTTTCTTTCATAAAGCACTGCGTTAAGTGTGCGCACGCCGCGGTTCCATATACATATAAGTGAACCGTCGCGGGCGCCCGTCGCGTACGGTGTCATACAAAAGTGAACCGCCGCGTGCGCAAGTGGCGGGCGCACGCGACGGGCGCACGCTTACCGCAGTGTTGACCTTTAATTATCGATTATGACTCCTTTACTCCTGAATAAGTTATATACTACTAGCCGCGCCCCGCTGTGTTACCCGCGCTGTTCCCGTTCCCGCGGGAATTTCAGGATAAAATATATTCTATGTGTTATTCTGATGTATAACCTATATTACTGTAAAGTTTCATCCCAATCCGTTCGGTAGTTTTTTCGTGAAAGAGCAACATTTAACATAAATATATAAATTCTAAATTGATGGATCTAGGACTTGGATGGGCCGACAGTGGTAATTCTATCTGAGTATCTCATACCGTGCTTTAACAGCCTCCGTGGTCTTTTGGTTTGAGCGCCAGGCTCACGACCTGAAATTTCATCCTGAAATTCCCGCGGGAACGGGTACAACGCGGGTGAAACCGCGGGGCGCAGCTAGTCAAATATATATAAAATTCTCGTGTCACAGGGTGCGTGGTTGAACTCCTCTGAAACGGCTCGACCGATTCTCATAAAATTTTGTGTGCATATCGGGTAGGTCTGAGAATCGGACAACATCTATTTTGCATCCCGAAATTCCCGCGGGAACGGGTACAACGCGGGTGAAACCGCGGGTCGCAGGTAGTCTATATACGAGATATAAAAGAAAGTCATGTTAGTTACACCATTTATAACTCGAGAACGGCTGAACATATTTTAATGATTCTTTTTTTTATTTATGTTGGTCAGAAATAGGATAATAAGTAATTAACATCCCGAAAATACTACGGGAACGCGTTCGCTTCGGGTGAAACCGCGGGCACAGCATATGACAATCCTATCCTATCCTATCCTATCCTACTAAATTATAAATGCGAAAGTTGGTGTGGATGGATGTATGTATGTATGGATGTATGTTTGTATGTCTCTTTCACGTAAAAACCACTAGACGGATTTGGATGAAACTTTATAGTAATATAGGTTATACATCAGAATAACACATGGAATACATTTTATCCCGAAATTCCCGCGGGTACCGATACAACGTGTGTAACACCACGGGGAGGGGCTAGTACTTCATAAAGACTGCACAAGCGACATTTGTATACCTCTTTATAATTTCTTATTATAGTTTTTATATCTGTTTTCATGGTCTAGCTTAGAAAGACTGACTATGAAAATAAAACAATGAACGTCCTTCATTCATGACAATGTGACAATACTGAGCCTGGTACTTTGCTTCAATAAAACGTAAGTCTGTCAATAATACAATTGTGACATATTATTGCGACGCAGCAGACGCTTGCTTTCTATTTATTTGCACTCAGATAGTAAACTCGCTGAATTTAACGACAACTCAATGGGCGTGGCACCATCAGCACGGGTACGGCACCGTCGCCGTGAAACGGTACGGCGCCGCACCGTGACAGCGTTTGTCCACCGCCGCCGGCACCGGACCGTCACCGGGAACGAGATGACGGCGCCGAAGTAGCGGTAGATACATTTAGAGCGTTTTGCTTTAGCCGCGTGTCTACCGCACATCCGTCACTCGAAATAATCTCGTTCCCGGTGACGGTCCGGTGCCGGTGGCGGTGGACAAACGCTCTGACACGACACGACGTCGTCGTGCCGTGGACGGCGCCGCGGATGATGTGCCGCCAGTGAATATTGTATTTATCAGTTTGTATCTTCAAATTGTATCTTTGTTTGTGAGGATGGATCATAGAGATATAGAGAGATGCATATACGCGCTGAGTACGAAACCTAGTGTCCCCATTAGACATTTACACACACAAAGTAATCAAAATAAAAACAATACTTCGCGTTGAGTGCGTGTCACGCACACATTGCATTCAGTGCGCGTATTCGTTCGCAACTAGGCTGCGAATAATGTACGTACAGCACTACTACATACGTAATAACATGCGTAATATAAGTATTTTGTTAGCTTGAATGTGGTCATTATCCGTTGCGGTATCAGAACTCAACGTTCGAATAATCTTTAGTACTATGCAAGCATTGTGAATCACTACATAGGTAGTATAAAACAAAGTCACTATTTGTATGTTTGTTTGTTTGTCTGTTTGTCTGTATGCTTAAATCTTTAAAATTACGCAACGGATTTTGATGCGGTTTTTTGTAATAGTGATTAAAGAGGAAGGTTTTTATGTAAAAAAATTCCCGAAATTCCCACGGGAACGGGCACAACGCGGGTAAAACCGCGGGGCGCTGCTAGTTAATTACACATGTCATCCACCCGACAACTACTGATCAGATATGAATGAATATTGGCAAAGCAATAGATTACACTCTGAAATGAATAAACTAGGTGCATTTTATCGATACATTTCCAAGGAAACTAGTACAATGTGATAATCATTGAAGACACTGCTAGGTTAGGCTAATATATGTAGTTTATACATCAGTATAACACATGGGATACATTTTATCCCGAAATTCCTGCGGGAATGGGTACAACGTGGGTAACAACGCGTTTTTATTACAATTTATTGAATTCAACTCATTTTTTAATATGACTGTTATTAAAGTAATTAAAACACAAAACCATAATAATTGGGAAAAGAAAAAACATGATATAAATTGTCACAATAATTTATTCCATAAATTCGTTGAGGCAGTATCTTTCTTTCAAAGTAATACAATTTCAATTTAAAAAATATCCCTGTATAATTCAATACCAATTAAAAAGCGAATGAAGTTAATGCTTGCATAACACATCCGAAAGGACGTTTTGAAAAAGCGATGACAATGGTAAAGCTTTTGAACAAATGTACTGGTCCAAAATGCACGCCAAGACAAAATATTTAATATCCGAATTTCTGTAGACAGACAGTCCTTCTTCTCTATTTGTAAGCGAAGAATAGAGACAAAACATAGACGAGAGTCTTTGGCATACAAGTTAGACTTAGTAGTATAATTTTATTGTTGCGTTTAGTTGTTTTATTTACAGGAAGATGGCGTGTTTGGGGTCCTTCTCATGGTAGCATTTGACGTAGTTCCAAGCTGTCTGATGGGGTGTATTCCCTTTGGTTGTCAGACAGGAGTCGATCAGTTTCTCTACTGCTGCTTTATCCGCTGCAAGCAGAAGAAAAAAACTTGAGAGGTGTCAAGGGCCACCCGGAAGGAAATAAATTTGTTTATTATCAACAAAAATAATCGTCGCGACACCACACTGTTCAATGCGAAATAGAAAGACGAAACGAAATTATCTGGCTTGCTTTCTATAAGAAAGAAAGTAAAAGTAAGATGATTCCGTGCTCCGGAGGGGACGTTAAGCCGTCGGTCCCGGTTACTTTCTACGGATAGTAGTCGTTACATGAGCCATGTCGGCCTTTGGCGGCTCAATAACTCTGACACCAGGATTGGTCAGGTTGACCATCCACTCGATGAAGAGGAAGAAGCTTTCACATGGTTTGTCACTTTCTGACGAATTGCCAAGGTTATGTAATTTTTATGTAATTTTACGCCAATATTTGGATACAATGTCTTACCAGCATTAGGGATCTTAGCAAGAGCTACATCCTTCTTGAACTTTCCCTCCTTAGTCATCAGCTCCGACTTCATCATCATGCACAGAGCGTACTTCTTCAGTGATTCATTCTCCGTCTGCAAAATATAATTGTTTGGGCTTTAACCAATATTGAATTTTTTTTTTCCTGTCGCTACTCTTGTTTTGTCTGTGGGTTCCATAAAGTTTTTGCGTAAACACATTGGCAAAACAAGTTTATTTCTGTGACATTTAACAAAAGAATTCGTTTTTAGGGTTCCGTACCTAAAGGGTAAAAACGGGACCCTTTACTTATTACTGAGACTTCGCTGTCCGTCCGTCCGTCCGTCTGTCTGTTACCAGGCTGTATCTCAAGAACGGCGATAGCTAGACAGTTGAAATTTTCACAGATTATGTATTTTATTGCCATAGCGGCAAACAACAAATAGGTACTAAAAATAAAATAAAACAAATATTCAAGGGGCTCCCATACAACAAACGTGATTTATTGCCGTTTTTTAAAGTACGGAACCCTCCGTGCGCGAGTCGGAACGCCTTACGCGATACTACTACGCATGCGGCCGAAACTGTCAAGCATAATAAACATTCGACATACACAAACGTAACGTAATATTCCATTTTTGAATAAGTAATCAGACGATAAAAACATTACCTCAAATCTCATGATACAAAACATGTACATACCTTGAAGTCACCGCCCTTGAGCTTGTTGACTAGTTGTTCATCCGGCTTCGTCTCTGTCAAGCAGTCCGACTTGTGTTTCTTTAGCTTCTCTTTTTGTTCGTCGGTTAAGGCCTGAACAAACAATAATATTTAGACATCTACACTAATATTATAAAGAGGAAAACTTTGTTTGGTTGTAATGAATAGGCTCAAAAACTACTGGATCGTTTTTAAAAATTCTTTAACCATTCGAAAGCTACATTATCCACGAGTAACATACGCTATTTTTCATCCCGAAATTCCCACAGGAATGGACACAACGCGGGTAAAACCGCGGGGCGCTGCTAGTTGAAATATAAAATTGAACACGCACTTTTTGTTGTAAAACCAAGTCAAATGTATGAATGATTTATTATGTACTATTACTTATTAATGATTTCTAGTCATCAATGAAAAAATAGCAAGTGAAAAATTATATTTTTTTATTGAGTAAGTATTAGCCTGTAATGTCCCACTGCTGGACAAAGGCCTGTCATCTCATTGATAATATCAGTAGTGAAGAGGATTAGGCATAATCACTACGCGGCTTGCCAAATACGGGTTGGTGATCTCAAACCCGAGCCATGTTTGAAAAGTAAGATATATGTATTCGCTCAAGACTAGTAAGAATATTAAAGACTATAAAAGGATGACTAATTAAATTATTTAAAACAAATATAACCGACGATTAGTGAATTATAAATGTAAAGTTGAATAACAAAAACAAATCATTCATAATTATAATATTCTATAAACAATGAGCGGAAATTAGGAACGTAAAATACATTCTTAATTTGAACCGCAATCACAAATGAATAAATTAAGAGGAATCAAATAATCACCTGAGCCAGAACTACGCAGACAGCGAATACAACCAAAGTCTTCATATTGCAAACTCTTGAACAGTTATGCAGAGAGTCCTGCAAGTAGCTACTTATATACTGGCCCAGACTAGGAATGAATTACATGCATTTGAGTTAAGGGCCAGGGGTGGATACAGTTTGGGACAGATCATTTTGTTATATAGACTGAATGTAGTTTAAACTTTGGAAAAATTACTCAGTTTAAAGGTCTGCTTTTGGTAGCAACGCAACAACAGTACTGTTGTCTGTCTTCAGCACAGAGCATAGAAGAACCACGCGCTCCTGCTGGCCCGGCGGTGCTTCTATGCTCTGTGGTCTTCAGTTTTATGCTTGCCCAGCTGATAATTTTTATACCAACGAATGTTTACGTCATCGTAATTTAAAAACTGAATCCAGTTACAAAATGTTGTCCATCCCAGCCGCTGTCAATGCGTAGGACTGTCTGGAAATATCCGGAGATCATCTTCACAAACTGGTCCACACCAGGCGACGTTTTTAATAAAAAACATCCATAGAAATTATAAAAAGTCGTCAAAATATTCATTGTATGAGTTACATCTAAAAATCAAACAAAAAATCATTTTGTTTAAGATTGTAGACAGCAGCGCCCCGCGGTTTTACCCTCGTTGTGCCCGTTCCCGTGGGAATTTCGGGAGTTTTTATACGTATAAACCTTCCTTTTGAATCACTCTATCTATTAAAACAACTGCATCAAAATCAGTTGTGTAGTTTTAAAGATCTAAGCATACATAGGGACAGACAGCGGAAAGCGACTTTGTTTTATAAGTACTCGACTTTGTTTTATACTATGTAGTGATGATAAGGTAAGTATTACGAGAGCGGGTGAGGTATGTAGTGGCGCCTAGTGTTTGTAAAACCATGTTCAATATTTTTTCAGTCGTTTTCAGGTATGTCTATCTGGGTCTCACTGCTAAAATAATACTTACGTCTTCGCTGAATCGGTTCAATATTTGGAATTTACATTTTATCGACATTCTTATCTTAAAAGCTATAAATATACTGAAGCTATAAAAAACAATAACTACTATACTCTATTTCTTTTGGATTGGCACAAAATGTGGACAAATGTCAATTTTCCAGCCGAAGACGATTGCTCCTGAAGAGGAAAAAGGTTTAAAAATAGGCTAATAATGAAATAAAATTACTAACCACATTTTGTGCCAATCCAAAAGAAATAGATTATACGTTTTTTCATTGTGATCTTCATCAGCAGACAGAATTAAGTCAATGCTTCAAGCTCACTTCAATTTCTACGGATGCAATCTCGATTTATCTAAGCGAACTGGGGCGAGTCAGTGATATTATATAATAGCTGTATTGTATAATACCTATTGAACATTATTAAATAGTTGAATACTATATATTTTAAACAAAATATATTAGTCAAAAGAATCACCTGCTTAACTTCAAAAACTATCGACTTTAAAAACCTGAACCAAGTTCCCAATTCATCTTTATCGGAAGTCACAAATAGATCAAAAAATGTATTAGCCAGTAATGTCCCATTGCTGGGCTTCATCTCACTAAAGGTTAAGGCACCACGCTTGCCTAATGCGATTTGGTGATCTCAAACCCGAGCCATGTTTGAAAATTAGGAAACACGTTTTCACTCGAACCGGGAATTGAACCCGGGACCTCAGTCTCGGCAGGCGAGTGCACATATCACTAGACTACCGAGGCGCCTAAAAAACAACGGGTTGTACTCCGAGAGTGCCGGCAGAAGTGAAAACTTGAATATTAACGTCACAACGTCTTACGAATTTTCGATCAGGTCACGTGACCTGACGCGAGTTTAAAGACGCTAAAGAAGTTTTCACTTCAAAAAGTTACATAGAACAAATTGCATCTGCCAAAAATCGCGTCGTGTAAGTTGAGCTTTTCGTCCTAAATGATAAATTGCTACGTAACAATCATTTTAACGACATAATGCAATAACTGCTGTCATCGATTCATTGTCCGTTGACCCTTGCGGCCTCTATGCAATCCGAACTGGACCGATTATAATAAAACTAGTTGAATGTTTGACCCGATTCATTTTCTGTTCGCTATGGAATATTTTTTTATCTTATGTTTTTTTTTGTTCTGGATTTTTTTTTGGAAAAGACAGATCGACCTCAGATAATGGGACAAGGCTTAGAGAAAACAAGAAGAAGTTATGGAATATAGTTTTTCGTTATGGAATCATTAGCCTTACCCCGCAGTTTTACCCGCGCTGTACCCGTTCCCATAGGAATTTCGAGATAAAATGTATCCCATGTGTTATTCTAATGTATAAGCTATAGTACTGTAAAGTTACATCCAAATCTGTTCTGCAGTTTTTGCGTGACAGAGTAACAAACATACATACATCATACATACACCCATCCTAAAAAACTTTCGCATTTATAATATTAGTAGGTTTTTTTCTATGGTTTTTTTTTCTTCACTACATAGTATAAAACAAAGTCGCTATTTTTATCTGTTTGTTTGTCTGTTTGTCTGTATGCTTAAATCTTTCAAATTACGCAACGGATTTTGATGCGGTTTTTTGTAATAGGTAGAGTGATTCAAGAGAAAGGTTTTTATGTATAAAAATTCCCGATATTCCCACCCCATACAACCATTTTGGTCGCAGTGTAGTAACAATTTCATTTGAACACAAAATCTGGTTGAAGTGTGGTAACAGTTACTACACTTTAGTGTCGACTTTAAAAAGTGGTAACATAATGCACACATTGCGACCACTTTGTGACCACTTTGTAAATGTAGTAACATAGTGCACACATTGTAGAAACATCGTTACCGAAATTTTTCTCACACATTTTGGTCACACAGTGTGCACTATGTTACCACTATGTTACTACATTTACAAAGTGGTCACAAAGTGGTCGCAATGTGTGCACTATGTTACCACTTTTTAAGTGAGTATTAAGTGGAAACCATATTTTATACTCCTGCCCAAAATGTTCAGTGGTACTCAACTATTGGTGTAGAAATTATTATTTTTGTGTGTAGAAACGTGTTCACTACAATTTACTTACGGAAACACTTTTGTCTTCGCTGTACAGTGAAAGATAAATGGTTTCTATCTACCGATAATCGGGTAGTAGAAATGCAATACGGGGAAATCATTAAAGGAAATTTAATGATAGCTGGAAAAAAAGTAAAAATAACTTTTGATTTCTTTGAACTACCTATCAAATCTCGATATCTTAACATACATGCAACTATTAAAAAATTTGAACAAGAAGAACTGCAACTATATGAACTAAGCAACGTAAAATGTGAATTAATTTCAATCAAGGATAAAAATAAAATAGTATTTTTGCCTATACACATTATCAACACTACAGCAGTCTCAGAAGTAATAATATTACATGTTATTTTTTAGTACTTTGTCTCTCATATAATATTTTTAGATATCTCTTTATTTTCTGTAATAGAAATAGGTGATGTAATAATAAAATATGTAATTATTAAAAAAAATTATTATTTAGTTGATTAGTAGTTGTAGACATTAGTTGATTATTTAATTTAATTAACCCATATTTAATTAGTTGCTTCTTCATTTTGTAGAACTACTTTTTCTCTTTCTGGTGAAGATTTGGCTGATTTGTATCTGCAAGAAACAATAAAAAAAGATTAAATGAGCAAGCTAAGTTTTTTTTTGTTTGTAATAGACAGGTACAGTAAACAGGTGTTATTCGGAACATTTTTGAAATTCAAAATATAATATATCGTCAATGCTATTTCAATATATAATGGCATCGCTTGTGACCATCAACACCTAGCAAATTTTAGAAAAATGTGCAAATCAATACAAATGAATATGTTTTAGTTACGTAGGTACCTACAATTCGAATCGACCCCAATCTAATATTATACGTTGGGAACCTCTGATTTTGGATTACACGGCAGCCATAGTGAAAGTGGTCACAAAGTGTGCGCTTTGTGTACACTTTGTGACCACTTTGTGACTAAACACTGAAAACGATCATAAAATTAATATTGTCTGTTTTACAACCTACAAATAGACTATTTATTAGACATTTACATTTCAAATGTAATTAAATTATTTTTAAATTTGCAAGTTTTCTAAGTTACCGTCATTATTATCTACTCATATAATTTATTATTTGGTTTTCATATGTACAAATTTACCAATTAAAATATTTATTTTGCTTACCTGTTACTATATTGAGGCGCTCTTATTTATTATGATTTTTATCAAAATTCCGTCGATGAACTTGATTTCGTTTTTGTCAAACACTTCACTTTCGACGAATAATCCGCATCAAAGAAATGAAATAAAGTTCAATCACAATAAAAAAATGGCCGCATATAGTTTAGTAAATTATAATGGCCGCAGTTTATTTAGTTTAGTGAAATAAGTTGACATTTAATCCCCAAGTTGACGTTATTTCTATCAGTCATTCGTTATCATTCGGTCATCATTCACTCGAATTGTGGTCACAATCCAGTAACATTGTGTACACAATGTTACTACACATGTGTACAAATTGCGACCACTATTTTTTTTTTTTTGTGTCTTAAATTCCCCACTTTCGGTAACAAAGTGGTAACAAAGTGGTAACAGCGACTGATCTTGTTTCTTGTGTAAAGTTTTTGTGTGGTAACAGTTACCACACTGCGACCAAAATGGTTGTATGGGACGGGAACGGGCACAACGTGGGTAAAACCGCGGGGCGCTGCTAGTGTACATTATTTTTGGTAACTATGTAAACCCGATTGGCTGATTCAGCTCCGTATCGCTCCGAATGGCTCCGCTTCCCATTCATGGAAACGCACCATCAAATTATGTAGACACATTACTAGAGTTATTATTGACACCCACCCACTGGCCCGAACACACAAACAAACAAACATACACATTTTACCTCTGTATAATATTATTAGTAAAGATAATAACAATTATAGGTATAACCTTCCCGTTGAAAGTGGCTATCTATTACAAAGAAAATTATTCAAATCGGACTTGATTTTTCGAGTTTAGCTCGAACATACAAACAAACAAACAAACTTACAAATTTTACCAATTTATAATATTAGTTTTTTTTTCAACCTGTATCGTCCCACTGTTGGGCAAAGGTCTATCCCAAACAGATAGATTATCGGTTGTAAAACCAAACGTAGCATAGCATAGTACAGCGGGATCCCTCCTTATTATCCCTATTATCCTAAATAACCGGATAAGGTGGGAGTTAAAGCAAGGACACTAAAGGCCTTATTCATAAACTCTTACTAGCAGCACTTTAGCTATCAAATGCTTTGTCTCTTTCTAACCCACGCTATTTTCCAAAGAGCAAAAGAGACAAAACACTCACTAACAGTGTTTTAGTTAGAGAGCGTTTATGGATAGCCGCGTACCCACCTAGCGCACAGGCCCGCGAGCCGTGGCTCGCGAGCCATGGCTCGCGAGCCGGCCTCAGTAGTTTTGTTCAATTTACACGAGGCCGCCTCGCGAGGCAGGCTGAGCCATCATAAGTCGTGTATATTCAGCTGCAGCTATTTTCCTAGCTTCGCGCGCGAGCCAAAACAAAACCGTACCCACCTAGCGCACAGGCTCGCGAGCCATGGCTCGCGAGCCAAATGCTCGGCTGGTGTGGACGTGCCTCGGGCTGCCTCGGGCGCGCGTTTGCTCGGCTGAGCACGGCTCGGCCCCGAGCCATCTGTTGTCGGTAAACTTGACGCGCTCAAAGGTGCCTCGGTGAGCGCTGTGTGTTAGGTGGGTACGGTTATGTTTTGGCTCGCGCGCGAAGCTAGTAAAATAGCTGCAGCTGAATATACACGACTTATGATGGCTGGCTCGCGAGCCATGGCTCGCGAGCCCGTGCGCTAGGTGGGTACGCGGCTAATAAGGCAGTAATTTTCTAATTAAATAAAACTTTAATAAGCTAAATGAGTTCTAGTTCTTGCCTAGTTATTACCAATTGAAGGAGACAATTACCTATTAGACTGTCTTTAACTTGTTAACTTATTAGGTAGGTCCGGGTCGTATTCGTGGTAGGTACTACTAAGCGCTAAACCCAAAGAATTTGTTTTTTTTTTTCGATTATATAACTAACACTGTCAAACTCAAAAACGTCCATTATATCAACACTTGCGTGATTTACGTAATGTTTTATACATTAAATTTCTCATAAGAAAAAATAGGGTGAAGGTACTTATGAATTTGGAAAAATTGTATTCAGTTGTTGTAGAATGTACTACCATAATATCTTCTATAATATAAAAATGAATCGCTGAATCTGTTGCTAAAAGCGCATAACTTGAGAACGACTGCACCAAATTGAATGATTCTTTTTTAAAGTGTTCCTACAGGACAAGGTTTTTATATAAGAAAAATAAGGAATAAAAATCTTAAAATTCCCACGGGAACGGGGGCGCTGCGGGTGAAACCGCGGGGCACAGCTAGTAGATAATAGTTATTTATTTAGTTGTAGCGCTGGTGGCGTATTTTGACTTTGCGGAGGAAGCTTCTCCTCCTTCATCGAGTGGATGGTCAACCTGGCCAATCCTGGTGTCAGAGTTATTAAGCCGCCTAAGGCCTCTAACATGGCTCATGTAACGACTACTATCCGTAGAAAGTAACCAAGACCGACGGCTAAACGTGCCCTCCGGAGCACGGAATCATCTTCCTTTTCGGGCAATCAGGTGATTCAGCCTGTAATGCCCTAACCAAACTGAGGACAGTGTCACAAAGAGATTTTTGTGAGAAATTGTTCCCACCGGGAATCGAACTCGGAACCTCCGGATCGTGAGCCGAGCGCTGAAACCACAAGACCACGGAGGCTGTTAATATAAATAGTACTAACAGAGAACTATATATCACAGTTATAAGATGATAATAAAAACACCCACGGAGTTGTCTGCAAGGTCACTTGTCTTCACTGGTTAGAAGGGCCAGAGACCGCTAAATGAAGTCTCAACTGGTTTGTACTTTAAATATCTAGTTTATTTTATTTTTAAGACCTATCTGATTAGTTTAAGTGCTTTGTACAGTCGGTGCAAATGACAGTTGAGCAGTTGTCGGCGAAACTAGTTTTAAAATACAAAAAGAATTAAAATAAACAAGTACTTAGAACAGGAATCGAATAACGGCAATAACAGCGAGCTACGCAGATAGTACCTAGAGTGGTTGATATTATAAATATTTTTTTTGTTATGGTTCTCAGTATGTTTTTTTTAATTTTTATTAATTTATCCATAATTTGAAAATAATCCTATAATAACCTATTTCGAAACAGATAAAACGTAACTCTCATAATAAACTACTTTAAAGTCGGTTTTCCGCTTAAAAAGTTACATCAATAAAATTAATATTTCATTAATTTTCCCACAACTTATAGTCACATATTCAACTCAAAGATTTATTAAAATTCTGCACTTTAAAAAGGTCGATAAAAACGGTGCAAACACAGTAAAGTTTTCGCTTGTTTTGGCACTGAAACACGCATGCGTCTTCGTACTTATAGGACATTCAGACCAAACGTGGTCTAGAGGTCTAAACATAAACATCTGAAATAATGTAAAATCGAACAAAAGAACACAAATTAATGTAAAAATGTGATTTGAATTTGGAAGCAAAAAAATGTAATTCGAATTTGGACCGAAGAATGGAACTTCGAATATTTATATTCAAAGGTATTCTTATTTTGAAATTCATATTATTATGTTTTTGACGTTACTATTTTGTTTGTAATTTTCGATTTTTTTATTTGATTTTATTATGAGTAATCAATTAACAATACGAACCAAGTAGTGTTAAACGTAGAGTTAAGGTAAGTTTTTGAATGTAAATTTTCCGTGTGAATATTTAGTCTATAAAAATTATTACACAAAAGTGTTTTGATATTTAAATCAAACTATTCATTATAATATATTTAGAATGATAAACTTTTTTCTATCACATTTAAAGACAGTACTTTCAATAACAAATCAATGATTTGTTATCAATTATTGAATGTTATTGAATATATCATAAATAAAGTAATTAAATAATATGTAACACTTATTATATTTATCACCAAAATATACCTTTCCAAGTTTACCTGTAAAACTCATACTTAAATAAATTCATAAAATGCTTCATTTAAATTTAAACTTTTTACGCCAAGCAACATACTTCACTCTGGTACTAAAAACGCCGCATTGCGCAGTCCTTTACGCAGCCAACTTCATTCCAGTCGAGAAAAATATCAAGCAAAAGATACACGAAGAAAAACAATAACCCTAAAGCTTAAATAGACAATAAACATAGTAAATAAATTGTAAATAGTGTAATTAATATTAAAAATAACGCACACAATAATAAAATTTGGGATCAAACGTGTAAAAAGTACTGAAATAGAGAATCGTTTTAATACGACAATTGATTGGTAAGTTTTACATTTTAATTCATTTAATTACATTAATTTTTTCATGAATTAAATGTAAGTTTCATTTTATGCATTCATTTTTATCAATAAAGAGAGATTATTGTTGTTTTTGTTAATTCAATCGACGTTGCTGTCTTTCCAATAGCTTCAACAGGCGTTTGTGGAAAATTTACACATTTTTGTTATAGCGTAAGTATTTCAATTACTTAATGAATAAGTCACATTTTTCAATGAGTATTTTGTTAGACTGTGTTTTAATTAGTATTAAGTTTGTGTATTGTGTAGCGTTGTAGCGTGTAGTTATGTCAGTGTCTAATCTATTTTAGTTCCTTCTTGAACGATTTTGGCATGTAAGGACTGTATGTCGACTATTTAAGTGCTATTTTTGCTTACAGTTTTTCGAAACTTATGTGTACGTATGTCCTGTGATATTTTTTTTTTTCTTAATACAAATATGATGTATGTATATTTTTAATTATTAGTAAATAAACATCTACCATCAATAACCTAATTAAATGCAATGCATGTTACAAGTCGTTACAAAAACTCTAATTATAACAAACTGATAACTATCAACGTCACAAACATAAAAAGGCAATAACTGAAAATTATCGTACTAAAGCCGTTGTGTCGCCGGGCGGGCATTGACATCGATGATGTATTAAAGAAATAGCACACAGGGTGGCCGCAGTGCAGGACATCGATCGCCGCCACCACGCATGCGCACAAACACCCCTTACGTCAGTGGTAGCGCGGCACGGGCCGTGGCGAGTGTCCGACATGCCGAAACCGACACCAGAGGAAGATCTTGTAATACCACCGCAAGACACAAAGATATGTGGAACAATATGTGTTTGTCAAATGACTGCAGTGCTCAGCGCCGTCGCTATTGTGTATCTGACTGTCGCCATCTACATGCCTTATACAAGAGCCATCGCTTCGGGGATCAACCCGACTCCTATTATGTGTACGACAACAAGAGCAGTCAACAAAGACAACTGTGATTGGGGATCCTGTGGGGAATGGTGTTTGAGCAAGACTTCAGGAGCATGCATCCAGATCTACGTTAACGTGAGAAAAAATGGAACGTCCTTACTTTTGTCCGAATGCGGAAGCGCTGCTAACAAAACATGCTTTGGTATCGACCAGGAAAATGCTCGTAAATATCACTGTATCAGGGACGAGTGCAGAAACTTAACTGGAACCTTCAACTGTACTGAAGGAAAATGTATCAACATAACAGACGCGTTCGAATGTGCCTTCAGAGAAACAGACCCACCATTAAAATGTTCAGGTAGAAGAGGAAAAATAACATGTATAGATGTTCACGGATTGTATTCGTGTAACAGAGGTACTTGTAGAAAAATAAGAACGCCATACAACTGCGATAGGCGATGCGTCGATATTCCGACTCGCAACAAAAATGTTATAGTGTTAAGTGGTGATAGAGTGTTCTTAGCAAGATGTGCTAAAGTTGGTGAGGAAAATGGAACTGTAGTTTGGACAGATTCTGGTGAAGAAGTGTTAATGCTATCGTGTCATGCCGTACACAATGGCTCGACAGGGGTAGTCGCTATCGATTGCATCAACGCAGCTCTTTTACCGCGCACAGAAATATCGGATCTAACCAATTTCACATACTTGCAATATCTGTATCAATCTAGAGCTGTTCCTAACCGTGTTATTGCGCCATCTGAGGTTGAACTGACGTTAGCCAATGACAGCCGTTTGATGATTAATCTTGAAGGATGTGTGAATACGCTTGCAGATGAGTGCAAGGATTTCCTCAAAGACTATGGCCGCGATGGAACTGATCATAATGCTAAAGCCAGATTCCCTTGTTTCTATACCGAGAACACACCAGACATAGTAGTCGCCCGCTTCGATTTAGACGCCACCTATCGCCAGTTTATAGTAGCTCTATTACTGCCTACAGTTCTAGCAGTTGTTTCTTGTATCACTTTGATGCTTTGTCAAACAACAGTTGAAGTTGGTGATGATGCGAAGATGAGATTCAAAACTTGTAACGGAGGTCAAGCCGATATGCAGCTGCATTCAGACGATCCCGTGTCACCACTCTGAGATCAATCACGTGAGTTGTCGGCGATCGAATCATAAGGGTTATTTAAAGCCATACTAACTGACAGAGTATACACCACACGAAAGACCTTGACACGTTTCCACCCCAACGGAATCGTGTTTCAACCGCATGAATATTTTATTTTCAAGCACTGAATTCGTAACATGAAACTTACTTACGTCAAACGATTCTAATTTGAATGTTTTAGAATTTATTGCAAGAAAATATCGAGGCAATTTTAATGTTTTCATTGAAATGTTAGCGGTGTTGTCGTTAAACCTATTTTTCCGTATGATTAACCTCCATTAAGGATGATTAACAACTTTGTGTTTGTAAAAAATATGCCAAAACCCCTCTTTATTTAGTCTAGAAACAGAATTGGAGAAATAATCACTAGTTCTGAAGTTATATGTTGTTTTTCACGTAAGTTTAATTTGGTATTTTCTGTCTGTTTCAGGCGTTCCCCTCCTTTGCGAGGGTCCGGCTAGTTCACTAAGAGACGATTAATTGCTTGCTATGCTTTCTTCTGGCTGAAACTCCCTCTCACCAATGTCTTCGATGAGCAGATCCCGAACGAGCCTCTCTCCGGCCGCCTCTGAAAGATCAACACTTCCAATGGGCGCATCTGCCGAACCAGAAAGTCCAGACTTCCAACCTCTGGAACCAACAAGGGAGGAGCTACTAAATCAATTCTTTGAAAGATTCAAACTTTACACATCGATATGTCTTGGCACCGCCGCAATTCTTGCTGTATTTGCTTTCCTCTTTCTAATACCTTTTGTGGTGGAGCCAGCTATACAAACTATATTAGCTGAATTCGTCCCAGAAGCTGGTATATGCGCTGTATCAGAGCACGTACATGCAGAGACACTGACTAATTGCACATGGGCATCTTGCCGTGAGGGTTGTACAACTGCACATACTAAATGTCACAAGATACGTGTGAATCTAGCGAGAAGACCTTTTGTAGAAGGTGAGCCGGTTCCTAAAGAATGGGACGCGACTGACTTGAAGTTCTTGATAAACCCTGAAGGTTGTGGGTATCCACCGCGAGTTAATTGTTCGGTGTTTGCAAAGGAATACGCGGGAAGAGGAGCTCCGAAGATATTTCCTTGCTATTACAGTTTGACGAGGCCAGATTTGGTCGTCGCAAGGTATTCTTGGGAGACCACTGTTCGAGGGTTGATCTTGGCTCTGGTTCTGCCGACTACAGTCTTCGTATTCAGTCTCAGTGTACTCGCCTACTGGCACTGTCGATGCTGCGATAGAGCTTGTAACAGAAGAGTGCACGCTGAATCCTACGCTAGTAAAGAGGAGTAAGTGTTTTAACGTATTATTTTCTAGAAGCATTAGCTAGCAAAAATACATTTTTATTGGTTTGTGATCATTTAAAAATTTAAGTTTATTTTTTTTTCCAACTGGACTTTCAGGTCCGCTTTCAAGTTTGATGATGGAACGCCATTCAAGTAGTATTTTGAGACAAGTACGTTATTTTTTTATGATTATTTTTGCACTTTACTAGAGTGTTTTCAAAATTGTATTTTATTAGTCAGTATTGTAGTTTAAATGTGTAGTTAGATACTCAATACCTAAATCTCTTCTTCATATAAAGATTTTCAGCAGAATTCAGATCACCAAAAACTTGATATTGAATGAGCTTCCTATAACTTGCCATTATTATTATTGACACAATCATCTTCCCTTTATTTTGGTAACTTGGTAACATCACTTTTGGCTTCAGATTCTATCTTACGACCCCCTCATACCATTCCTAAAACCATGTGTCTCCATAACTCTATGAGAGCACTTTTAAGGCTGGCAAGATGTACCACAAATACCTCATCTATTGCGAATCTTTTTTGACCATACCTTTCTTACTTTTTTTACTAATAACAGAAAGTGGGTCAGTTTCATCCCAAAAGCCACAAGTCATAGTGCCATGTTTCCCCAAGTTGTTTTATATGATCCTCCATTTTAAATTTCCCTATTTCTCATTACAGCAGCAAACTCCTTTGCGAGCTGGATGAGGACCCCAGTGACGACGTGTTCTGACGCCCAGCCTCCGCTGCCCGCCGACGCACCTCCCCCCGAAACGAAGGTTATACACAATTCGCTCCTTAAATGCAAAAGGGCCACAAATAGAAAAAATATGAAAATCGTTTTTTTGCGAAAATACATTTTAAATACCTTATATTTACGGTTCCGTTTAAAACAGCCAAGATTTTCACTCAAATAGCCACAGAAATGCATAACCGCCTTTTTTGAATTTTGACGGTTTGGTTGGTAAGTTTAATGCAAAGGCGCCATATTTTTAATTGTGTCCCTACCGTCAGCGCGAGTGCACGTCAGTTTGGTGCAAAAGGGCCACATGTCAAAATTAACCCAGACAACTATTGTGATTTACTATAGTTATTATACGCAAAAGTGCCATATTTTGGAATACGTCCGTTTTACGTAAAACCAGATGTAAGTATTATTTAGATTTTCTTATGCAATAGTGCCATATTTCGGAATATGTCCGCTTTGCATTTATATACCTACAAGTATTGGTTGGATTTTTTATGCAACAGGGCCATATTCTGAATACGTCTGTTTTGCATATAAATTGAAGTAAGTATTGGTAAGTTTTTTTTATGCACCAGGGCCATATTCTGAATACGTCCGTTTTGAACAGAAATGAATGTGATTAAAACCTCAAACAATTTATGTAAAATTGCTATATTTTGAAATGTGTTCGTTTTGTATTGAAGTTCTAATGTTGTATTGGAGATGTGTCCTTATTTATTAAAAGTTTACAACGATTTTTCTAAGAGATCTGGCTTGGCTTTGTACGGGTGTTATAAATATGCCTAATTTTTTTCGTTACCTATCCGCAAGCTGCGGCGCAAAGTCTGCGGGGACGGCAAGGTGCGGGTGGCGGGAGTAAATCGTCGCGAAGCAAACGTTAGTCAGTTTGTCTTTGTCGCCACACCGTCATCGACCCTACCGCATTGTAAAACACTGACTTAATGCTCGCGGCTCGTGCATAGGTATTGTAAAACATAGGCACATGTAGATTAATTAACCGTGTGAAGCCAGGCCGGATTATCTATTCAGTAGATACTTTTTAAACTCACACGATTTACACTCATTATACTAAATGAAACGGTCACGGGATGACTGACCACGAGCGGTGTAATTCGCTCGAAACTTCGGGGACGTATTTTAGTAGGACGCCCAATCATCAGGTTCATCGTCATCAAGAAGCTCGATATAAGTGTCAAAGAGTGACTTGTACAACTCTTCAAGGGCTTTCAAATGACATAAGTTATGTCACTGTTGAGCAATACCATCAGGGTCAACTGCACATACACCCAGTGTCGATTCTTCGATTGTCGAAAACACCGCGTTGGCGGTCGATTTCGATATAAGTGTCAAAGAGTGACTTGTACAACTCTTTATGAGCTTTCAAATGACATAGGTCATGTCACTTTTGAGCGTTAGGATCAGCGCCGATACTTCGGTATAGCATAGCCCAACTCCATTCTTCGGTGGTCGAAAACACTAAGTTTGACGGCGATTTCGATATAACTATCAAAGAGTGATTATAAAACTCTTTATGAGCTTTCAAATGATATGTGTCATATCACTGTTGAGCAATACGATCAGTGTCGATACTTCGGTGGTCGAAAACACCGAGTTGGCCGTCGATTTCGATATTAACTGTCAAGGAGTGACTTGTAAGAGCTTTCAAATGACATTAGTCATGTCACTGTTGAGCAATACGATCAGGGTCAACTGCACATATACCTAGTGTTTTTTCTTCGGTGGTCGAAAACACCAAGTTTGGCGTCGATTTCGATATAACTATCAAAAAGTGACTTGTAAGAGCTTCCAAATGACATAAGTCATGTCACTGTTGAGCATTCCGCCCAGGCTCCACAGCACCTCCAGTGGTAATTCTTCGGTGGTCGAAAACACCGAGTTGGCCGTCGAATTCGATATAACTGTCTAGGAGTAACTTGTACAACTCTTCAAGACCTTTCAAATGGCATAGGTCATGTCACTGTTGAGCATTGGGGCAGGCTCCATAGTTACCTGCCCGAGGTCCTTAATTTTTACATTTCTGGAGCGTGTAGTTCATTAACGGTTGGGAATATGGAAAAAGTGGATAGAATTAAAGTTATAGAGAATTTTATAAGCTTTTTTATTTTCTCAGGTACTTTTTCGATAAAACTTACCGTTTTCGAGAAAAATCCAAAAAACCTAAAATTTTTACATTCGGCCCCGAATAAGTCCCGAAGCTCACATGGGACTGATGGGGACTTTTGACACTTTATTCCTTGTGGTAAACCTAACGTCTCTACGAAAATTTGGCTCTGTCGGAATTTTCTTTATTTAATCACTATTTTTATGTCTAAAATGACCCGGCTAAGTATTAATACCAACTAGATATTATTGAGATTTTCGATTATGTAATAACGTTTTTTTATTCTTGTTCAAATATTTCATTCAAGTTACACAGTAAATAATATTTTTGTCATTATTTTACATGTTTGTCATACTAGATTTATTACTTTTCCTTTGAATTATTCTTAAATGTTTTACTGCTGTTGTTATTATTTTAGTTTTTTTAGCCAATTAAATTTATATATTGATATAAATTTGTTTAGAGTTACCAATTTTTGTTCCTTTTCTCTCTTTTTGCTTTTATTATACATAATAACATTATAAAAAGTTTGAATTATTTCATTTGTACATAAATATTTTCACCACATTGAACAAATTATTTTTATGCAAAACAGGCTTATGTGCTATTTTAACGGTGAATATAGCATATATAGAAATGTTATGTATACACATAGATACAAGAGAGAAAAACACGACTTTTGATATATTTATCTTCAATATTATGTAAAAAATGAATATAAAAAAATTAAGAAATCCGTTTAAAAAAATTGTTTTGCTTCTCCTGTAAAAATAGTATGTTTCGTCTTGTGGCCCTTTTGTATTTAAGGAGCGAATTGTAAAGTTTCTTAACGTGGGCGTAATATGGCCTGATGAAATCTGAAAATGTTGGTAATAAAAAGTCTGGGTCGAATTTGGCACTCAATTGAATATCGAATTTTTTGAAGTCAAATCAATAATGGATTGGAAAAACTAGTTTGGGTCAAATTTGGCATACAATGGAACATCAAAAAGTGGTGGTTTTTGAAGTCTACGTTTACGGGAAAAATTGCTTTGAGAGGACTACTTCCCATGAAAGTCAATAGTTGAAGAAGCTAACTCCAAGTATGTGCAGTAACATTAATTTAAACTACTTTATTCTTCTGATCTTTTGAAATAACTAAACATTTTGACCACGAAAATTAGTAACAAAAAAAAATTGTATTTTGACTATTTTACGTTTCATTTTTGAAGACAGAATCAAACCTAAATAATAATACCTGTTTTCACACAATCACAGAATACATCATCAGAATCATAAAAAGAGAAGATTATACAATAATTGTCTTCTTCTTTTTCTCCTCCTTCGTCTTCTTCGAAGAAGACAATAAGTATGTAAACTAAATGACTTTCAAACCAATATACTAGAGATAAATTATATGTGTCTCATCTCAAAATCGTTTCTTAAGAAAACATTAGAAAATAATGAAAAAATGGGGTATTTTTTGGGTATTAGAACTATTTACATCCAACTAAACTCAAAACTTAGTTTAAAACTAAATTTAACATCTTTTTACTCTCTCTTATTACGCCTACAGCTAGAAACGTTAAAACTGTGTGTGAACTGTCCAAAGATGGCGCCACTGTAATCTGTAAGAACCTTTGACATTTGTAGTAGAACTTAATAAGTGCCATTATTGATTGAGAACTGTTGTAAAGTGGCGACATCTCTTCAGCAAAACGGGTAAGCGGCGGTAAAAAGGCAACGCGCCAATGTGGCTCCATTCCCAAAGCTTTTTAGTATTTTTTGAAAAGCCATTTTAGTTGAACTCTTTTGTGTAAGGTTGTGAGAAAACGAGCCTTCTTACATGCAGGTAAAAACTAATTTTTAATCCTTTGACTGACATAATAATAACTACCAACAAAATCGACTCAAGTATTTTATGAAAAAATACCGTTGCGTTGCTAAGTGCAATTAATTTAAATCTAACTCAAAAGGGGAGGTGCTATTTTATCAGTATTACATTAAAACTTTTTCAAACTTTTTGGCGGGCTAAGGGCTTTTTGCTTGGGATTTTATGAAAAAAAATCTTTTAAAAATATTTAAAAATCGTCTCTACTATTTAATCTGAGCTATGCCGGATATTCGTAATCGTTATATATTTATTTAAATTTTATATTTTTGCTTCCGGTAACGCGTGATGTTTTTCGTTCATAGTTTGTAAGTAATAATAATAATTAGATAATAATTATATCACAATAACTGTCATGTTCAAAATAATGTACCTTAAATTAAAATAAAATAAATTTGCTAATTCCCATTGTATAGAATTCTGGTTCTTCATATTTTGTCCCTAGGAATACAATTAAATATACCTGCAATAGCTCGAGTAAATGAAAATATATGGAAAAATATTCGAAATTTAAATTAAGATGAATATTATTTATGAAACGATTGATTTGATTTATTAAGATTATATTTTAAAACGCATTTCATTTACTTTCATTTACTCAAAAAATGCTTTACAATTTCATAAACCAATAAAAACAGCAAGCATTAGAATTAAATTAAAATTGTGTGTAAATATAATTTTTAGAATTATTAAGTTTAAAAGTTTAATCTCAAAATGTTATTATTATATAATTAAATAAATCATTATTTAATGTTGTAGATAATTTATTGTTTAATCAAATCGGTAAAACGAAATCTGCCATACATTTTGTGATACTAAATTAAAATGTTAAAAAAATGAAATATTTTAAGCAATCTGTGTACATTTTAGTTCATTCATTTTAGTTATCAGGTAGATATTTTCATATTTTTTATTTAATAACTCCACTATTTTTTTAAATTTGGTCACTAATGTAGGTACTTGAAATGAATTAATAAGTTGTTTTATCACGTTCGCGACTAATCGTTGCCCAGTCATAAGCGATAATTTCTCTAACGTGACATTTATATAGCTGAGACTGCTCAAGGACTAGATTTGCTGTTGTATGAAGAGAAAAATCGTAGGCAACTTGTAACAGTCACTGAGGCTTGCACAGAAAGTCACTAAGGGCCATATTAGTAAACGAGTATTAAGAAAAGTTTAGCTATCAAATGGTTTGTCACTTTCTGACATACACAATTTCCCAAAGAGCAAAAGAGACAAAACACAGTGGAACAGCGTTTTAGTTGCACCGCGTTTATTAATAAGGCGGTAGAGGTTTCTTCTCTGCCTCAGTGGCCGCCTCAGCAAGCCTCAGTGGCGATCGTATATCAGGCGATGTGTATGGTTGTTGTAACAATTATTTTTTTCTTTTATCGTTATTGTATAATTTTAATTAACAATTTTTAATTGTCTGTTTTATTTACTATTTTACCAATGGTAACTCAAACGTTAGTTGCATTTAATATTACTAAGTGTGTGTTCCCACTACGCCGGACCGGCAAATCTGCCGGTCCGGTAAATCTGCCGGAAGGGCTAGTGGCTGTACAATTTATATGAATTTATATGAAATCGTTCACATTATCCCGGACCCGGTATAATGTGAACGAGTTTGTGCTAGCTTCATATAAATTGTACAGCCACTAGCCCTTCCGGCAGATTTACCGGACCGGCAGATCTGCCGGTCCGGCGTAGTGGGAACACACACTTACTTATGCTTTAAATAAAAATATATCAATAAATAAATGCGTTTGCTCCGAATTTTTATGTAAATAACAAATAAATATCGTTGATAGTTTAGAAATGATAATTAGATTATAATGTATTCGCAATTAGCATGTTTCAAGCGCAAACAGACACGAAGTGTATCAATAAAGCTTGGGTTTTGTAATGTGTTTCTTTTGTACCATCTTTACCGTCAACAAAAGTAAATAACGAACAAATTATAACTTAGACGTTCGTTTAGATAAGCCTCGTATCCACTAGGCAATTGACTAGCAACAAATAACTCCCAACATGTTCAGTGTTGCACAACAGCGAGCAACATTTGTTTCGCAACATTTTCTATCTAACGACAAGCTGCAAAATATGTTGCGCGTGTTGCGCGCTGTTTTGCAACAATGCAGAACATTAGTGAGCTAGAAATTGGTAAGTTCAACTCGCGTCCTATTGAAATCAAACGTGATATTTTAATCCCTTTAAAATTTGCTATTTTTTAGCTAAGAGCTGGCTTACAAACTGTAAGGCCACGAACGCTCAGGCAGGCGCGGCTTGTACGCCTAAAGCCTAGTGGCTTGCATTCTGGGAAAGCATATAGCTAGGCGCCAAGCCCGCTGTGAGACCGGTCGTGAACATATACGAACGTTGCTTATATAAGCAAGACAGTGGCTCTAGGCACCAAGCCCACAGCCTGCCTGTACGCTAATAGACTAAACTCGCTCAATTTAAATCACCATGTTAGGTCATTGCGATTGTTAAGCAACGTGCAGCTCGACTCTTACTTGGATGGGTGGACGATAGTGCCATTTATATCTGAGCGCTACCGTGCTTCGGAGGGCACGTTAAATTGTTGGTCCCGGTTGTTTCAATCTTCAGACCATATCGAAGGCCTTTAGGCGGTCATACAAAACTCCGACATCAGGGTGGGCCACTTACGTACACGAACTTACCTAATCACCACGCCAAAAGGTACAGTTTCAAATCCAATTCAATATTTAGGGTGCTTTCAAATTATGCGTTTCGTGTCGGACCGCTGCGGTGCCGAAGCCGTGCGTTTGTCGTTTTGTGAACGTACGATCGTGTGTTTTCATACAAATCGAGCAGTGCGGCAACAGTGCGTACTAAAATTATTTCGCGGTACCGATGCCGCACTGTTGCCGCACTGCTCGTTTTGTATGAAAACACACGATCGTACGTTCACAATACGGCAAACGCACGGCTTCGGCACCGCAGCGGTCCGACACGAAACGCATAATTTGAAAGCACCCTTAAACTGTAGTACTAATCTGATACTGATCCTGAACCTAAGCTTATAATATAACATTAAGGTGTGTATGCATTATCGTGAAGCATGCATTGCGAATGCGTGCATGCATGCTTCGGGTTGTAGAGACGTGTGTAAAGTTTGCCGCATGTGTTCGTTGCGAACATGTATCATGTGCCTGCTACCTAATTCTTCTTGGCCATTTATGGAATTTATGAGGTCACTTTTGCAGGGTGATTTAGGAAAATATGCTTTGGGAACTGTATCATGTGACTTAACCAATAAAAGAGTTTTTTGAGATTCTGAAGTACGATTTATTTTTGAGCTTAAGTTACTTATGAACTATTTCAGAAAACAAAGAGAACAATTATAATATTTACATTATATACTTACTAGTTGCGCCCCGCGGCGTTAGCAGCGTTGCACCCGTTCCTGTGGGAATTCCTGGATAAAATATATCCCATGTGTTATTCTGATATATATATAAACTAATATTATAAAGAGGTAAAATTTTTAAGTTTGTTTGTTTGTTTGTATGTACGAGGTAATCCCAGGAATGATCAATCCGATTTGAATAATTCTTTTTGTAATAGATAGCCACATTCAACGGAAAGGTGATAGGCTATTTTTCATCTCGAAATTCCCACGGGATATTATTGTAAAGTTTCATTCAAATCCGTCCAGTAGTTTTTTTGTGAAAGAGTAACAAACATACATACATCCTCACAAACTTTCGCATCTATTATTTTTATATTGTTTCATATTCAACTATTTATAACTTCTCCAGAGTAATCAGAAAGCACTAAAATTATCCTTTTCGTCATTAATTTTGACAGCGATTAGATATTTTCGTCACGAATGACGTAAAACAGAATAGATAATGACCAAATTAGTTCTATTATGACGGAAATAGAATGACAAATGGATGGCGAGTGCTACTAGGTTTAATATCGATTAGTTTATTTGTAGAATATTCAATAATTAATTTGTACAAGTGAAGGTTGCATGTGTGTTTGATGTGGATATTTTTACATGACAAATTCACTCATGGTTTATTAGACCCAATACATAAACACCAATCTATATATACATCTATACATACATACATACAAATAAATAAAATTGAAGTGTCTGTTTGTACAATAACCGCTTTTTACTAAGTGCATATAGACGTGCACACACGATACATATACAAAACCACATTTTTTTTAACATTTTTGTCTGTCTGTTTATTCCGGCTTCTCTTTGAAATGGCTGGACCGATTTTGATGGAACTTTCATTGGCTGATAACTGATGTAATAAGGAGTAATTTAGCCTACTTTTATCCCCGAATTCCCGCGGGAACAGGTACAACGCGGTAATACCGCGGGGCGCGGTTAGTAAATGAATATAATATAATTAATACCCAGGCGTCGTGCGTCGTTAACATCTACCTATGTCTGCATATATTTTTAAAGGCAGGAATCGAACCCGCAACCCCCGACACAGTAAGTTATTAATTATATTACAGTTGATTCTCAGTGAGAGACTTTTATAGTTATGATAATTAAATCTCAAAATAGCTTATTAAATCTATATTATTATAAGTAATCCTCCACTGCACTGATATCTTCAGTGAGATGAGAGGCCTTTGCCCAGCAGTGGGACATAACAGGCTAATACTTTACTTTACTTTTTTATGATAATTAAGCTGAAGAGTTTGTTTTTTTATTGCTTGAACGCGCTTATGTCAAAAACTACCAATCCGATTTGAATAACTATTTTTGTAACAGACAGCCACATTCAACTGGAAGACTTTTCATCCCGAAATTCCTACGGGAAATGACACAACGCAGGTAAAATGGTACCCTACTTATTTAAATAAACTCAAAAGGCATTACACTACACGATTTCCTGCCTTATGAGCCCCTGTTTTCATACTATATCAGCCGCATTCCGTTTGTTATTACACTACCCCGGTGCAGGATCCGAGAAATCGCTTAATGTAATAGGCCCTATATTTATTTTGTTTATAAAACTTAGCAAGAGTTGAACGCCCTACCACAGCACGTAACATTGCGTTTGCCTGCATTGACGTGCCATTAGCGAGGTATACTTCAATTAAGTAATTATTATTTCCTACTTTGCGATCGTTTTCGAGGAAATTGGGGAATACCGTTTTAATGATGTGTTTTGAAAACATCATTCGAAAAATCCTCGGCTTCATCAATTTTGGTGTATATTGACTTTCTTTGGGGTTCCGTACCCAAAAGGTAACAACGGGAACCTATTACTGAGACTTCGCTGTCCGTCCGTGCGTCCGTCCGTCACCAGGCTGTATCTCAAGACCGGTGATAGCTTGATAGCTGATAGCTCATCATGACCCATGACAAACCCACCCGACGAAGGTTGCTTATGGCTCATGACGCAGGTGGCGTAAGACACGATTGTTAATTTTCTGACGATTGACGAATGACGATTGTAGATTGACGATTGACGATTGACGGTTGACGATTGACGATTGACGATTGACGATTGACGATTGACGATTGACGATTGACGATTGACGATTGACGATTGACGATTGACGATTGACGATTGACGATTGACGATTGACGATTGACGATTGACGATTGACGATTGACGATTGACGATTGACGATTGACGATTGACGATTGACGATTGACGATTGACGATTGACGATTGACGATTGACGATTGACGATTGACGATTGACGATTGACGATTGACGATTGACGATTGACGATTGACGATTGACGATTGACGATTGACGATTGACGATTGACGATTGACGATTGACGACTGACGACTGACGACTGACGACTGACGACTGACGACTGACGACTGACGACTGACGACTGACGACTGACGACTGACGACTGACGACTGACGACTGACGACTGACGACTGACGACTGACGACTGACGACTGACGACTGACGACTGACGATTGACGATTGACGATTGACGATTGACGATTGACGATTGACGATTGATGATTGACGATTGACGGGATGAACGAGTAACCAAACGCCGTATTGCTTACATAAGTCCGGGTACAAAGGTCTTAAATTCCAATTTAAATTGAATACAAACAGTAATTTAATTTAAATTAAAGTTAAACAGAGCTTTTGCACGAGCTTTTGATACAAAACACTAGTAATTATGGCGTGTGACCTATTTCACCCTAGGACTTACATGTTTTACCTAATAGGTACTCTAGGCTACCTAGAATTCCTTTGAACTCGTTTAAATAATATATTGTAAAGCTATGTAATGATTAGGGCTGAGTAGGTTTTTTTACAATCCTACTTTGTATAAATATATCTCTTTACTATATACGAGTATTTCTAGCTGACACAGCAAACGTTGTTTTGCCATATACAAATTTAGGGGTGGACTACCCTTAACATTTAGGGGGATGAAAAATAGATGTATTCCGATTCTGAGAATCGGAAAATAAATATTTTATTTTATATTCCACAAAATAAAATATTATTACCTAAAAGGAAAGTAAAGTATTAGCCTGTTATGTCCCATTGCTGGACAAAGACCTCTCGTCTCCCTGAAGGTAAAGAATCGTCATTAGTTTTTTAAACAAATTTAGAATTGATACTAAATTCAAATAATAAGTTCTTGTGCAATCCCCCAAAAGTAGACGCATTAATATACCCTGCATTTAAATGTTACAGTCACTTCACTTCATTTCAAATTAAATAAAAATATAAAAGTATCAGCCGGTAACGTCCAACAGCTGGGCAAAGGCCTCTCATCTGTCTGAAGTTATCAGTACAGTGAGGAGGATTTAGGAATAAACACCACGCTTGCCAAATGCGGGTTGGTGATCTCAAACCTGAACCATGTTTTAAAGTAGGAAATAAAAATGTATATATCAAAATATTATATCACATGAAAATAATGAAATTGAGTAAATGATTGCGAAACCGCTACAGAAACTTCCGATGCAGTAGTTTTAGTTGCCAAATATTTATTGATTGTTATATATAGACTAGCAGCGCCCCGCGGTTTTACCCGCGTTGTGCCCGTTCCCGTGAGAATATCGGGAATTTTTATACATAAAAACCTTCCTCTTGAATCACTCTACCTATTACAAAAAACCGCATCAAAATCCGTTGCGTAATTTTAAAGATTTAAGCATACAGACAAACAGACAAACAAACAAACAGACAAAAATAGCGACTTTGTTTTATACTATGTAGTGATGAAGGGACAAGACAAATGTAAAGTACCGCAGTACTTTCAGAGATTAGTAAAAGTATTATGCGTTTTGAGTTTAAAATACGATTGGATTATTACTTTAAAATAGTTTTTAAAAGACGAGAATAGATATTAGATGTTAGGAATAGCTTGGACATGTTTTTAAAATGCTATGTTTGACTCTGATCTTGGTGATCTGATTTGTCATTCTTAACCAAAATCACAAAACAAAAGGGGTTCTCAAAATTACTGTACGTTTTTCATTTTACTAAAACTAAGTAGTCTCTTTTTAAAATAATGTAACAATCTATTATTTCTTTCTACGAGATGTGTCTTTTTAATTGTCTTCAAAAACTATTTTTTTACTTATTTAATCCAAAAGAGCTCAGAATCTCTTTGAAAAATGACAGAACCTCATAGTGCTAAAACCGTGCATTGCTTAAGCTTTCAGCTAAATTACCCGTCGCGAACTTTTATTACGACAATAATGTTCAATTTCGTTTGAATATCTAACAGAGATCTCTATGAATACTGTACGGTGTGTGCCCTAAGATGTGTGGGGGAAAATAAACTTAATATTCGTTGTACAAGACTGTTGGACGCCCGTTCGGTGGCTCACGATATCGCTGTATCGACCGGCCCCAACGACGCGCGCACTTCAATGAAACAATCTCATGTTATTTTTAAAAACATTAAAAATACACTCGATAGCAATGAAATAATTTAATTTTAACGATTACTTTAATTCATATGCAAACAAAACACTATAGCGTTTAAAAAACAATTCGCGATTCAAATTTCGAATTGCGTTCTTCATTTGTATTTTTTATTGTAGTTTAAAATTAATTCTTTGTTACATTAATTGATTATTTATTCCATTAACTGTTGTTAATTTTAATGCTTTTTCTGTACATTAATACGGGGTTTCCCTGGGTGGTAGTAATGTTAACGCTACGTCACTAGCCAGTAGTATTCGTGTCGTGGTTTCGCGTCGACGTCTCACTCAAAACAGACGTAATATACAGACAAAAAAATATATTAAATACGCAAAAAATATACAAAATATAATGTTTGAAGTGCTATAATTTGTTTTTGTTGTATAAAAACTGTATAAGTTTAATAGTTTTGAGTGTATTCGTGGTTCTAATACGTATTATATTGGCTGTGAGGTGGTTTTACATAAGGCTGGTTTCGTTTTAATGTTTTATTCTATTTATGGAATGCAACACTCGTTTCGACAAAGTATTTGCATATAGCTAATCATTTCGAATCATTCGATTGAGTTCAACCCTTTCATGATTAACCTAACCTTAGTTCGATTGTTACTGCATTATGTCAAAACGTTCAATTCCCATTCATTAATTACATATCATTTCATTATTTCATTTTACATTTTATCATTTAGCTGTCAAATATCACATTGCAATGAAATTATTTGTCATTGTTTTTAAACCTCAAAAATCATTTATCATTTTTAATTTCAAAATTTAACAAGTTATTACATAAATAACAAAATTAATAAAAAGCTCACAAAAAATTGCATAGATTTTTCAAAAATGATACTTGATAAAGCTTTTGAAAAATCTCAAGTCGGTACAGTTTTTCTTGTTAGGTTATGTAATATCGATTCTATATACTCGTACAAGACCTAACTTTAAGAATTTTGATAAACAGTAATACCTATACAGTTTCTAGACTAATCTAGCCTTTCATAAAGACATCTTGAAAAGGCTTTTTGTGTCAAAATGGGATTGCATTTTATGCAAACAAACGTTTGAGCTTTGGGTGTGCCGTAGAGCTTTATAAAAGAGCTTTTTAACAAAAGCTTTTATTTTATTTTACGTTTTATTATTTAGAAACACTAATGATATTAAAATAAATAAAAAAATAGTACTAATATACACAAAGTAAACTCTATCAATATACTACGTAGACATGCTACATATCACTGTTTGCAACGTAGTGGCGTAGTTTGACTGAGCGATTGTAACACATCGTGATTGTTAATCAACGTGCAGCTCAGCTACTTGGATGGGTGGCCGATAATGGTCATTTTTCTTAATACTTGTGTTTTTGATGACGCTTTGAGTTCCTGTTGGTACAATCTTTAGCATATTGGTGGTCTTTAGGCGGTCTATGAACACGACAACAGGGTAGTCCTAACTTACACGTGACTTATTTTGGAAAGCTGGTCATTGAAGTGATCCCATGTTATGTTTATAAGTAGTAGTTACTACCTATGCTTGCAAAAATAAATGCGAAATATTAAAAAAACACGATGTTTTTGACCATTTTAATGTATTTGGTTTAACGTTTATAGAAAGACTAGCAGCGCCCCGCGGTTTTACCCGCGTTGTGCCAGTTTTCGTGGGATAAAAATAGCCTGTAACCCTTTCGTTGAATGTTGCTATTCATCTATACTAATATTATAAAGCTGAAGAGTTTGTTTTGTTTGTTTGTTTGTTTGTTTGTTTAAACGCGCTAATCTCAGAAACTACTGAACCGATTTGAAAAATTCTTTTTGTAATGGATAGCCACATTCAACGGGAAGGTTATAGGCTACTTTTCATTCCGAAATTCCCACGGGAACGGGAACAACGCGGGTAATACCGCGGGGCGCTGCTAGTTGCAAATATAATTGTTTTAATTGGATTGGTAGTTTATGAGATAAGCGCTTTTAAACAAACAAAATAAAGTCTTCAGCTTTATTATATCAGTACATATACTTATATATTTTGGTGACTTACATATAATGTTTTTTATTCTGTTTCAATACGACAACACCAAATAGATAAGCATTAAGTGCTTCGCTCTTCCACGTACGAAAAGGTAGGTTGCAGGTAAATCCATGATTAACAGTTAGTGTTACATCCACTTATAAAATAAATTAGAACCGTCTTGCGATAGTATCTTTCATCACATACATTTTGATTAAAATTCTGGATAAAACTCAAGAGTACGTATGTATGTGTATGTATGTACGAGTATGTCCTTTCTAGACCTTCAACGTCGGTCTCCTTAGACAAAGTATGTATATTGCTCTACCTACATGATTATAATGTAAAGTAAATAAGTTCGAGAAGTTTAGTAGCCAACCCTGGTGTCAGAGTTTTCGGTCCGTCTAAAGGCCTCCGACATGGTCTAACGATTGAAACTACCGGGACCGATTATTTAACGTGCCCTCTAAAACACTGTAATAGAAATGCCACTATCGGCCACCCATCCAAGTAGGGGTCGAGCTGCGTTGCTTAACAATCGCAATGAACATCGCTTAGTCAAACTAAGACACGATCGCTACGATTTGAATGTTATAAGCTAACATAAATGTTACAGAGATCAAATGTTTGTGACTATGGTAACATTGTTGGCTCTAACGGTCAAATAACTAACCGATGTTAATGAAATGTTAATCGATTTATAATTACTCCAAGGCTTTTTAAGAGGACAAGGTAAAACAAAAGCTGTCCATTAATCAAATTATTATTTTACTAGCAACGCTGCGCGGTTTTACCCGCGTCGTGCCCGTTCCCGTAGGAATTCCGGGATAAAAAATAGCCTATAACCTTCCCGTTGGATGTGGCTATCTATTACAAAAAGATTTTTTTCAAATCGGACCAGTAGTTCCTGAGATTAGCGCGTTCAAACAAACGAAGTAACAAACAAACTCTGCAGCTTTATAATATTAGTAAATTAGTAATTTTGTACATAACTTCTATAATTTTGAACCCTGGTGTTGGAGTCAACCCTGGTATTAGTGTCAACTATAGTAATGGAATATAAAGACTGCTTAAGGTCCTCCAACTTAGGCTAACAATTGCATCAACCTAAATTTTTCATACGATTAAAATCTCGTAGCGAAAATGACTACGAGAAATATGATTACGTAGCAGTTTGCTACGAAGCTACGAAATGCTATGAGAATTTCTCAATGATAATTTAGTGCTTGATAATTATCTAATCTTGGTGTGAGTTTTAGACCGCCCAAACACCTCTAATATCGCTAGACGTGAAAAAACTGTAGCCGACAATTTAACGTGCTTTCTGATTTACATAGAGTTACCATACATTATTAATTGGTATAATGTATTAATTACCCCACTGTTGAACAAATGCATTTATGGTTTATTTTAGTATTTAATCGATTTCAAAACTAGAGCTCTATCTTTTCTGTTTATAAAACTCTTTGTAAACTAAATTTAAATTTTTTTCTTAACTATTTTTTCAAAACATTTAAATTAAATTACTTTTAAAAAGTCTAAAGAATATAAAACCAGATTCATTTAAAATTAATTCATTAGATACAAATGAAATGAAATGAAAATGACATTGCAGTAATATAAAACAAAAGCACGATCACTTTTTCAGTAGCAAAAGCTCTTAAAAAGAGACTCAATTCTCTTGTTCCTAAATCCTATCGCAGAGTCAATGACCTTCGCATAAAGCTCGTCGATAGCTCTCTTTGACTCTCAAGTCCCAATATTTACTTCAAAGTAAATACTTGAATAATACTTATATTCACTTGGTATTTTAATAGTAAACAATTGTTGTTATGAAATGTTAAATATTTTGGTATACTTGCAATTAGAATAGAGAGGAATAGTTTTGGTAGTTCGAAATAATTATGGCTTTGATAAACCCTTTATAACCTCACTAGCCGCACTTACCCGCGTTATACCCGTTCCCGCAGGAATTTCGGGATAAAATGTATCCCATGTATTATTCGGATGTATAAACTATATTACTGTAAAGTTTCATCATAATTCGTCGAGTAGTTTTTTCGTGAATGAGTATCAAACATACATACTCGTACATCCATCCTCACAAACTTTCGCATTTATAATATTTTCTTCATGTATCTTTCACACAAATACTACTGAACGGACTTCTATAAAACTTTACAGTAATAAAGATTATTTACAATAGGATAACGTGGTATAAGTATATTTCATCCCGAAATTCCCGCGGGAAAGGGCACAACGCGAGGAGCTTCTAGTTATTTGTTATTTTATTTAGTTACAATTCTTTTTACCGTTTCAAATCAAATGGAATTTACCGACTTAACCGATTTACAGATCCAAAATAAAATAGCACGGATTCCAAGCCAGCTCAGTTTATAGGTATTCTCACAACACTAATATTAATCTAGTCTAGATCTGTCGACGCCACGCTGTCTAGGCAAGAATTCAGATGGCAATCGATTCTGGCAACAATTAGCATAGACCATACAATATGTGGGGCATTCGTATGTTATGTAATGGAGAGATATGTGTGTTATTTGGCCTGGAGGAGTATTTGGTTATGAATTGTCTTGGTCTGTGTAATTTTTTTGTTGAATTGCCCAAGTAGTTACTTAAATAAGTACTTAAAACAGCAATACACTTCTATAAAATCGAAGATCTTAAAAAAAACTTTTTTCGTACAAAAAATCAGAGTATAATACCGCCATCTAGACGGACTCGTGCTCAAACATATAACATACTAGCAACGCGTCCCGGTTTCCGTTCGAATTTCGGAATATTAAAATAGCCTTTTGACTTTCCACATTGAGTGACCTCATGTGCGCCAATGACAAGGGCGTAGGGGCAGCGAAGCACTGGAGCGGGCTCATTTAAAAAGTTAATTTTTGTGCCATCGACACGAAGAAGAAGAAGATTGTAATTGAACGTGTCTCTCCATTACAAAAGGAAATATTCAAATCGGACTGGTACTTCCTGAAATTAGTCCGAACATACAAACAAAATTACAAATTTTACTTTTTAATATTAGTCAATACAAAGAAGTAGAAGGCTCGAACGATTGGTGATTTTGGAGTAAGATGAATGACCACAAATAACTGTAGTACTTACTACGTAAGTCTGACGATAATAATGTAAGAGAAGCCCTTTTCAAAACTTCATGTTACTGGATAAGTTTTATTACACGACTGTACCGCTTGATAATGTCACAATCCCAGTCTATGATTGATTGATTGTCATTTGGTTGGGTTTACTTTTCTCCTAGCATTATTTGTAACGTACAATCGAGTACATTCGGCCTTGAAAGCTGAGAGGATGGTATTGGTAATGTTCCATCTAATCATGCCCGGGAAGAAAGTCTTACAGCATTAAGTTGCATAATCTGTATCTATCTATCTATCTTTACTAATATAATTAAGCTGAAGACAGCCTCCGTGGTCTTGTGGTTTGAGCGCCCGGCTCACGACCCGGAGGTTCCAGGTTCGATTCCCGGTGGGGATATCTCACAAAAATCTCTTTGTGAGACTTTCCTCAGTTTGGTTAGGGCATTGCAGGCTGAATCACCTGATTGCTCGAAAAGTAAGACGATTCCGTGCTTCGGAGGGCACGTTTAGCCGTCGGTCCCGGTTACTTTCTACGGATAGTAGTCGTTACTTGAGCCATGTCAGAGGCCTTTGGCGGTTCAATAGCTCTGACACCAGGATTGGTCAGGTTGGTCATCCACTCGATGAAGAAGAAAGCTGAAGAGTTTTTTCTTTTGTTAGCTTGAACACGCTTATCTCAGAAAATACCAATCTGATTTGTTTAAATCTTTTTATAATGGGTGGCCGCGTTCAATGGGAAGGTTTTTTTGTTCCCACATTACCATGGGAACGGGCACAATGCGGGTAAAACTGCGGGGCACTGTTAGTCTAATGAAGATCAAATACAGAACAATATCACTAAGTATCGTGTCTATATGTTAATTACCTTTTAATTGAATAATTTCCGTTTTAGTCAATACATCACAATGAAACAGACGCTGTCATTTTGTTAAACTGTCCAAATATTTACTCACCGGACATTTGTAATCCGGATAAGCTGTATCCAATTGGTTTATTACAAATGTTTTAAGCTTAATTCAATCGAGTGATATTATAAAGTTATTATAGCTATAATAACTAGCTAGTAAAATAAAACAGATGTAACTAATTAGTAAGTACGAAATTTGACTGAGCTATCTATAGTAATACAAGCTGACCCAGCAACGTTTTGTTTTGCCATATAAAAATTAAGAGGTGGACTACCCTTAACATTTAGGGGGATAAAAAATAGATGTTATCCGATTCCCAGACCTACCCGATATGCATACTAAAATTTCAGGAGAATCGGTCAAGCCAAGCAAGTTTCAATCATTAGACCATGTCGGAGGCCTTTAGGCGGTCTAAAAACTCCGACACCAGGGTTGGCCACTAACGTACAGTCCCACCATCTTATCTGTTCAGTTGACAGCGTCGCTAGTGGAGAGTTTGGTATACATAATATAAGAAATTCACCAAGAAACAAAGGTAATTAAAACATATCTTGCAAGTCAGTGTATAGATATCATTAAAATTTAAGAAACTACAATATCAATCATATAAAGCCTAACTAACATAGTATAGATTCAATATGACGCGGCTGTAGTTCCCATTTTGCCCACCTGAACAGTTAAGTTGGTGGAACTGTACCATGGCACTTTACTCGAACTCACTCACCTAATAAGTACATGATGAAGTATGTCAAAAACGTCAAACTGTGATTGGCTGAATGTCTGTGATTGACTGACGTTATTTCGATGGCTACGTTTTTGGTCTAAACCATAGATTGTTATCGTAGGTTAATTGTCAGAACTTTCGATTGACCGTAATAACTCTATTTACTTTATTTCAACCAATCAATAATGGCCGATCACTGACCTCTACTGACACTCAGAGTGGCCGATACTGACACTCAGAGTGGCCGATACTATCTGAGCGCTCAATTGTCGGTTCCGGTTGTTGTAATCGTTATCATGTCGGGTGGCTTTACCGTTTCTGATACAGATACCGTTTAAATGAGTTTGCGGTCGATGGTAGTTAGCCCATGAAAATAGTAAGCATTTTATACTTTAGCAAATAAAATAATTTGAAAATGTATTGGAGCGCTCGTGGTGTAGTTTAACTAAGAGAAGTTAACAGTCTCCGTGGTCTAGTGGTTTGAGCGCTCGGCTCACGATCCGGAGGTTCCGGGTTCGATTCCCGGTGGGGATATCTCACAAAAATCACTTTGTGAGACTGTCCTCAGTTTGGTTAGGGCATTGCAGGCTGAATCACCTGATTGCCCGAAAAGTAAGATGATTCCGTGCTTCGAAGGGCACGTTAAGCCGTCGGTCCCGGTTACTTTCTACGGATAGTAGTCGTTACATGAGCCATGTCAGAGGCCTTTGGCGGCTCTATAACTCTGACACCAGGATTGGTCAGGTTGACCATCCACTCGATGAAGAAGATTAAGAGAAGTTAGTTCATTGCGATTGTTAAGCAACGTGCCGCTCGGTCTCTACTCGGTTGAGTGGCCGATAGTGGCATTTCTATCTGAGCGCTACCGTGCTTCTGAGGGCACGTTAAATTGTCGGTCCCGGATGTTTCAATCGTTAGACCATGTCGGAATCTTTAGGTCGTCTAATAACTCCTGCCCCAAGGTCGGTCACTAAAGTACACGAATTTACTTTGCTTTATTTGAACATTCTCATTGACATATTAGTTTGTATACAGAGGTTTGATTATCAAAAGGGACTAAGCATTGTAGTACTAAGTGTACCTGAATATTCTTAACGGCCAACTTTACAACACAGTGAAGTCGATTTACTTGTAATCCTATTATTTCGAAACCATTCATGCAAATAGGATTAGTTGGCACTCTAATCATTATTCATTAAATTTAACACAGTATTTTTGTATCTCATTATAATTATAATATTTTCATGAATAATTCTCATATTTTCATTATTTCATTATAATAACATAATTGAATAACAGCCAAAACTTTCCTCAACAGCAATGTTCGACAAAAATGTAAATAAATATTAATTTAGAAACCAAACAAGAAAAACTTTTACAAAAACCCAAAAATATATTTTCAAAAGTCAAGAAGTAAGACCAATGTTCAGTTGAAATGACACCGAGGTGAATCAAGCGATATGACCCCTAATCACGGAACAACGCCAAAATGGCCGATGAAGAAAAAATAGAGCCAACCTTCTTGGAAAAACTCCTATTCTACACGACAGCCTCTTTCGTATTAATCGCTATCTTCAGTCTCTTTGCGTTCCTCTTTTTAGTACCATTCGTGATCGAGCCAGCGTTCACGACAATATTCATGCAATTTGATCCGGTAGGGGCGTTGTGCGTGACGGCACAAGTCAAACATTTAGTCGGAGCCAGCAATTGTACTTGGGCATCCTGCCGAGAGGGCTGCACCAAAGACCTTTACGAATGCACTCAAATCCGAGTCAACTACAAACTGGGCGATGCTCCTAACATCACAACCGCTGAAGTAGAAGAACTGGTCAGAGTAGAAAGAGCATTGAGAAAAGACTACGAATACGATAACTACGAAGCATCAGCTGATAAAACGTACCCAGAGATGGTGGAAGATGAACTGCCTGACGCTCTCCCTACTGGCCTTCAAGGGAATGACTCAGAATGGTACTTTACTGGAGCACGACTGTTCCCAAACGTCAAAGGCTGCGGTTACCCACCAATTCTTAACTGCACCATCTTCTATGGCAAGTACAAACCTTTGGGAAACAACTACACTTGCTATTACAGCAAAGTGGACCCTGGGCTAGTCATAACTGAGTTGGATATGTGGCAGAACACATTAAACTTAGTCTACGCAATGGCAATTCCGATACCATCGTTTATAATATCAATCATTTATTTGACGTTTGCGTACTTTAAGATTTATAATCAGGAGGAGGAATCTGAGCAGGCTCCTTTGAAGAGTGATGCGGAGGCGATGGCCACTGGTGATGATGAGAAGCCTACGACTCCGGGGTCGGATACCTTCAGGGAAGACTTGGCTTGCTTCGGTCATCAGCTTAAGATGCAACTGGCCAATGAGAAGCCGAAAGATGAATTCGAATTAAATAGTCCAGCTATTTCTAATTCTGCTTCGTTGTCTGGGTGAGTTGAACGTTTTTAATACTTAGTCATTTCAACATTTTTCTCTTCCCATTTTGTGTCTATGGTGTCAGACGCCTCTGGACCCTTCTTCCCATTTTGTCTACGGTCATATGGGGCCTCTTGACCCCGTTCCTACATGTCGGCTGTTGGATCCGGATTACAATCTGGTATCGCCACCTTTACTATTTCTAATGGGTACTTACACAATTGGTATCCGACATATATGAATAGCTTCACATAAAATGCTCAGTCACTGATATTCCCGATTAAAAAGCGGGCCCGATAACCGACATATTGGAACGGGATGTTACAAACATAGTCTAATTAACATATTTTAGTTTCCTGTAAATTCTTGCATTAATTTTTAAATTCAGAACAGTAATTATAACATTACATCACACGATGATTAATAACCTGTTGACATACAAATGTGTAACCCAAAACCCACAAATTAAAACCGACAATTAAAATAAAGTATCATTTCCTATGTTTCAATTGACAGGACGAAGTCGTCATTCGTGAACGCCTAACATGACAATTAACAACATTTTCAAACCGAGGTACGTTCGAAAGCTTGAGCTTTATTCCCTTGCGCTTAAAGTCCAAAATCACGCTATAATTTACAGCACTGTCATTCAGCCTTTAGTGCTTCCTCTCAGTAAATTAATTCAACATTTTATTTATTAGACTGGCAGTGCCTCGCGGCTTTTCCTGCGTTGTACCCGTTTCCGTGAGAATTTTGAGATATAAACATCCTAGAGCACCAAAAATGTGGATGTTTGTACCCCACAATGTCCAATCCTTCTGAATCGAGTACAATGTGTGTAAAACTGTGACGTGCTGCTAGCTTATTATATTGTTAAAACAATATCAAAAATACACAACCCGTATATTCATAAAATATTTTCAAACACAGCAGATAGCTTACTAACCAATACCGCTTCAGAGCTAAGTAAAGAGTAATCTTTGACAGGAATACCATTTTGAAAAACGCAAACGCTTTTTTGCCAGTAACATAAAGGCCTCTAATTAAACTATTTTAATTAACTAGCATCGTAAAGAAGACGCACTGAAAAATATGTAGATGTAAATCTCCAAATACAACTCACATATCTTTTAGTTTCAATTGTATCTTCAATTAAATCAAGTAGCATTACATAGGCTTAGTGTAAAATACTGCACATTCCCTATAGGCAAGTGGTAGTTGCTTCACATTCGCTTCAGTTTAAAAATAAAATTAATATCTCCCTTTTTTCCCTCTCTCTATCTCTCTTTTATGTTCGTGGTCGTGGTCATTTTGTGTTAGATTTATGAGAGAAAGCGAATGTAAAGCGACAGTCATTTGTTGAAGTATCTAGGCAGCGCTGCCTAGTGTGAAATAGTATGTCTGATGGTCAGTACCGTATACCTGCCAAAGCCACGATAACCTAAACTTCATAATAGTCCATCGTTCTTACCTGGTGTTGGGAGCATGCGCTGACAAACTTTCAGCTTTTATAAAATAACGAAGGTCTGGGGTTCGCGGGCTCTTGGTCCATTCAAATTATGCTCGAAAATAACAAAACCCGTTTCCCTTTTTCAGATGACAGGATTCCTGAATAGGCATCGGCTACAAAGTGTACCACGAGATGTGGTGAAGTAAAAAAATATATAAAAAAATTATATATTAAACAAACAATTCTTAGCAAAAAAAATGTGCTCGATTGTGATTTTGTAAACACGCTTGAAACATAGCTATTCTCATTCAATTCTATAAGAGTAAGGTGAGATCTAGGTTAGGTACAGGATCGATGACCAAACGGTCGAAAACGGCGAAAGAATTTTTTTATAAAGCGTTGTGAAATTAAAAAAAGAACAATCAATGACAATACTTCTTTGAAAACCGCCTAACGGTGCTTTTACTGACGTGGAGTTGTGCGGAGAGGAACTGGCTACGGCATTCGAATTTTTAAATTTTTAAATTCGAACTGTTATACTTGAAATCTCTTTGCAATGCATTGTGATTGGTCAAATGATCTCCGCTCCGCTTAGCTCCACTTTAGCAAAACGCACTCTAAATCAACATTATTAACACCAATTTCTTTTAAAATGTACACAATAAAAGCTTTAACACATAAGAAATGATAACAATAAATGAATATCACATTTGATATTATAATGTTGCTCAATTGGAAAGTTGACAGGAAGTATTGTCATTTAATTGTAAAATTATTTAATTAGAAATAAAATATTTTATCTTCTATAGAAATTAAATAATTATAAGAATTTTATGACGCTCTTACGCTATCGTGTCAAATGCAATGCACGCATGCTAAAATTATTAATTATGAAAAAAATGTATATTTTAATTATTTTACTCTGTACAAAAACCAAAAAATATTTGTATGACAAAGTAAATTTTTTTATTCATTATAGGCTTGATTTATATAACATGAATACCAAAAATAATGTAAGTACACGATAATAATAAAACTGTTATAGCGAGCATCGACATTTAATATTTTAATTTTATGAAAATAGTTTATCGAAAATGTATTGGACAAAAATTGTAAATTTCTTAATCTCGAAGTACTCAATCGTTAATCAAATTATGTTGACTTAATTTCATACATTTTTGACAACAAAGTGTCTAAAATTGTCTATTTGAGAATTGTTTGTCAAAATTCGACAAATATTTGTCAAAATTTAATGGAATGAGGGCTGATTTCATCGGCGTTTGGGTATTTGGATTATATCTCATTTTGTCATCATAAATTCCGTTCCGTAAAAGTCCAATAGAATTATTCATATAGATAGTAAACCTTTGTGTAAGTTTTACTCCCAAACATGGGGCTATAAAATAATTTAGGGCCGAATGTATTAACTGATTCTACTGCGCCTACTGTACATAAAGGCGCCAAGACTGAAGGCGATATTTTAAACATGATTCTTACAGCTGTCATATAACTGTCAAATACAAATCTATTCCCCTTTCCATGACATGCTTATTAATTGAACAAGACATTATTTACAACGCTGAACTCAGTAGCAATCGTCAGTGAAATAAAAACTTTGCTATCTGACATTGCAATGTGACACTGAGCTAATTAGCAATGAAGTAGAAGCAATGTACGCGGTTGACGTCAGCATAGTAAAAAATCTTAAATAATAATTTTAATCATTTCCCTACAAAAAATATAAACCTCTTATTAAAAAATAAGTATCTATCGTGAAGGCGTGCCATTCTTTGTACTATAACTACGCAAAGCTAATTCAATTCTTTTTTGTAAATCAGAAATTAGTCTAATCAAAAACCTGTAACCAGCAAAGGTTGTTTTCATATCCTCGTTGTACTAATTACGATTACAATTTTCCTTTAGTGAACGTCAGATGAACATTGGAGACGTAGAAACTTGCAGCCTTACTGTTACTATTAATACGACGTAATAGAACCTACGAGTAATAGTTAATGTTAATTCCCCATCACTTACGTGAAAAGGTGAACATTAACAAGTAGAATGGTATAAATTATATATTTATCACTACTGTAGGTTACCTTCGGCATTCTCATATCGATTCATCCGTCCTAAGCACAAGCTTTTTAAAAATTCATGTCCATACTATCGTCCAGCGAACAAAAATAGCTACATTGATCGATGCTTTTAAATTTTATTTGGTAATTGCCCGAAAATTTTGAAAATAGATGTTTAGTAAATTGATATTTTTAATTTCATTTGATTAACCGAAAATTTCTAGAACTAGATGATTAATTGGACTATGGATTTAAAGGTTTTTATGACATGTCGTATCAAAATACATTTAGTTTACATTAGTAGAAAAGTGGTAGTATTATAGAGTTGGTTCTTTACAGTTATTCTACCAAAGTAAAGCTAAATGGAGTAGTAATTCTACCACTAAAATCTACTAATATTAACTAAATGTGACAGTCGGTATAAGTTTCAATTATAAATCAATTGCTGAACAGTTTTGGATATTTTATACGAAAGTATTTCTTGTAATTTATTTAAGCTAATTTTGAAAAACAACTGTTTTTAAATTACACTTTGCCCTGATGTAAAAAAAATACCAACATTATTAATAAGTGTATCCGTTTTTTTGAAAAATTGTTAAATTTCAACCGATACTGTTTTTTTTACTTTGCGTAAAATAAATTAAAAACCCCTTGTACAAAGTTTATTGTTAACAAAAACCCTATGAAATGTTTAATACAAATTAACTAGCATTAAAAATCATATAACAAAGAAAATAATATGTATGAAAAGTATGTTTAATTATATTATTATGTATTCTTATTTATTGAAGCCTCCGAAGGCTTGAGATACCCTAAAAGGCTTGTGAACATCGCAAAAAACGGCAAATATAAATTAATATAATATCTAGCTTGAATCACGTAACTTAAGTATATTGAAAAAGAAAATTGTAGTACAGAAATTTATTTATAAAATATTTTATTTAAGATAACAATAGATATTAAAATGAGAACAGAAAGTATTAAAAATATAGAAAAAAAACAGCTGTTGTTAGTAACACTTAGACTGGAAAAATATTTAGAAAAGATCGCTAAAAATAAAATTACGCACATAAATGTAAAATAAAAATTATCTCTATTCGATAAGTGTTTTGAATGAATAAAAATATTTTTATTTAAATAAAAAAAATTAAACAAAAATAAATAATAATTACTAAGACGTAAAACAGCTTTATAAAACGAAGCAATTCATTGTAATATCACTACGTAATTTATGTCAATTTATTTCTATCATTAATTTTTCGAAACCTTATTTTGGTTGTGTAAGTTAAGGTTAATAATTGTTTAATATTTCTTATAGTTAAAGATTAATAAAATTAACATTTTTGCAATAATATAACGCTTAAAATGTAAATTTAATAAAATTTTCTCTTCAAGTAAGCGTGGTGTTGAATTAATCACTATTATTTTTTTCATGTACATACTTAATATCTAAATCACTTAGGTAGGTACTTGTATACAAATAAGCTTCGAACATTTTAATTTAAAGTTGTAAATTAATGTATTATTTGAAATATTTGTTACACAATCAATAAAGGTATACTGTCTTCAACGATTTGTCGAATGACAACTGTCATTTCAGTGCAGTTTTACTTGTTTTAACTTCATTAAAAATGTGTTGGAATGACATCTGTCATATAGGTTGTCAAATAGATTTTTATGGAAGTTTAGTTATACAGTAGTATGGTTTTACTAAATCGTTTGTTAAAGTTTAATTTCCATATTAAAAAGTATCCTTTTGTTTGTATTCCATTTCTTTGTCTACTACGTGATATAAGTAACATATTCTTTCTCATATTTTTTGAAAATAATTAAACCTAGTTTACATTAGAGACTCTACCGTTGCTCTACCAATACAAACTTATCGTTGGTAGAAGAATGATACAACATTCATAAACTGTCAAATGTTAGTCGAAATCAATGCAATGTGTCAAAACTGATGTTTAAACCGATTAAATAGGTTCGAATTTTGAATTATATGACACAAACGTATGATTTTAGGACGGCAGTACTGTATCTATTATTGAATAAAGAAAATTTTGAATTTGTGAATGGAGATTTATTCTAATGGCGTGTATTGGTTTCGGAGGTTCGTGAAGCAGAGCCTCTTTGGGGCCAAAACTGAATAAAAATATTTAACTTTGACTATTTCCACAGTGTCGCCCACTAACCTACTTGAACTTACAAAATCTACCGAATGCACTGCACTAATGTAAACTATGGCTTATACATTTTTTTAGACCAAAATTTAGTCGGTATAAGTAATTGTAATGCTTCATGTTGTCACAACAAACAAGAAATTACATTTTTAAAGTGTGTCGCAAATGTCTTGCTATTTAAAAAATATGTAATGCGTTAATTACATTTTTATGTAAAAATATGTATTATATGAAAAATGTATGTATTTTATGCGTTCACATTTATTTGAAACTGTTGCCTTATGACCGTTTTGTACATAAATAAATGAAGAGTAGATAATAAACACATTTATTGGCTTCGATTTTGAGTTTTATTTTACTCTCTTTTGTTAGTTTACGAGTAATTCCGCGTCTGTTTCTTTGTCAGTGCACATACCACTAGACGACTCGGTGGTCGATGTGTATGTGCACTCGCCTACTAAGACTGAGGGCTCGAGTTCAATTCCCAGGTAGAGCGAAAACATATTTTTCAAACAAACATGGCTCGGGTTTGTGATCACCAACCCGCTTTAGGCTAGCGTGGTGATTACGCCTAATCCTCCTCAGTGTACTGATATCTTCAGTGAGATGAGAGGCCTTTGCCCAGCTGTGGGACATTAAAGGCTAATACTTAGTTAGTTTAATTTTCATCTCACTTCGCTTCGCTTCTTCAGTTAATCAGAATTGAGTACATTTCCCGTGGGAATTTCGGGATAAAAATTATATATAAACCTTTCTCTTCATTTCCTCTACTTGGTGGTAGAGTAATCATGAAAATCGGTTCAGTAGTTTTTGAGAATATCATTATGAAACTGACAGTCATCTAGTCGACTTAAAATTTTTAGTACTACGTAAATTTTATGACTACTTTTATGACTTTCTTAGACATTCATAAATAATCAAACAGTAACATGTGTAAAAAGCGCCTCTACCGGGGAAAGGGTGAACTCCAAATGAAAACCTCAATATAGATAGCAAATGTTTATTTATTTAGCACGTTTTATTTACATACAAAAAATATATAGGTAGTTGTAGTAGATTCTAAATGGAAAAATATTCAAAAGGTTACCTATTTGTTTTTAGTGATCAAGCCAGCTGGGCCTTGCCCAATGATAGGAGAGAGGCCAGCCACGTCTACAGCTTTCAAGGGTCTGCAAAAATATTATCAGTATTTCATAATGTCTTATCATCAGAGTTAAACTGAATTATATCAAACGCAGCTATTAACTGATACAGATTTATCATTATTAAAGTATAAGGGTGCCTGTCCATTGAAGTGGAGCGAGGCTGCGGAGCACTTATGACTTTCATCAAGGGATCAGGATCTTTCAGGAGAATCAATGTTTATTTCGCTGTAGGTCCCGTCTAGATTAGCAGTTAGGTACAATGTGTTAAATTAACGTGAGAGTTAAATTAGTGTAATAATAAACGTAGCATAGTATAACTCTGGTGAAGAAGCCTTATCTTTATAACTATGTAATACAATATTTTTAATTTACTGAACATTAAAAATCTAAATAATGATATTACATTGATCTTGCCTATTTAACTTAATTTAATTAACGCATTTTAACTTAATTAACTAGTTTCTTAATTAGAAAATCCAAAATACAATACTAATTAAAGGAAACTAACAAAATTCCTAATAGGCGACATCTACAAAAATAGCAAAGAGGTAACTAATTTATACTATTTAGTTCGATCTAATATTGCAAGATGTCGCTACTAACACAACGTATAAGTTTCAAGTACACTTAATTCTAACAACTTAAACTAGATGGCGCTGTATAAACACATAACATTTTCAATTAATTCTACTGAATTTGGCTAGATGGCGCTATTCTGAATTCTTACTTGAACCCTAGCTCTTCCAAGGGAACACCCAAAGTTGCAAGCTTTGCTTCGTATGTGGCCAATAAATCGTCGTGTGCTTTTCTCAGACGAGCTGTTTCATAGCGAAGATCTTCTACTTGAGTATCTTTCATTTTGAGAATGTCCTATAAATTAATGAATTATTAAATAGAGAAACATTTATATATAACATACCTGAAATTCAAAATCCTACTAATATTACAAATCCGAATGTTTGGTGAGGATGGATGTATGTATGTTGGTTGGTTCACGATAAAACTACTGGACGGATTTGGATGAAACTTTACAGTAACATACTATTATATAAAAATAAGTCGGGTTTTCCTCCCTGACGCTATAACTCCAGAACGCACGAACCGATTTCCACGGTTTTGCATTCGTTGGAAAGGTCTCGGGCTCCGTGAGGTTTTTAGGGAATAAAAATCTCGGGCGCTGCGGGTGAAACCGCGGGGCACAGCTAGTTGGTTATATATCAGAATAATACATGGGAAACATATTTATTGGAACGAAGTTCCTTATCGCGGGTTACGAAAGGGGGCTAGACGGAAAATGGTAACGACATTTTTTAGGCCAGAAAGGGACAGACAGAGAAACTTGCACAAGCCAGGGAGAGACTGACAGAGAAACATGTGCACGCCAGAGAGAGACAAAATAAGGCACTATTAATTTACCAAGTCCAGCACGACCCGCGGACAAAAAAATATCCTTACTAAGATAAAGATCTATAAGTAGCAGATGCATTAACTAGGCACTCACTCTCAACTCGTTAGAAGGAAAGTCCTTCCCTTCACAGTTCTTCAGCTTCGCTTCCAACAGTGCCGTCTTCAGTGACGCCCTCTGCTGTACCTCCAGAACAGCTCTGCTGAACCTTGACTTCAGCTCATCTCTCTCCGCCAGGATCCTGTCGAACCTTACTTGCAAGACTTCATACTCCCATTTGAGGACATCAAATTGTTTCTCTAAGGATGTTAGTTGTTTGGATTTGGCCTGGAGGAATGAGAAAATGTATTTATTGGAAGGAATTCTTTTTTGGTGATAAAAAGACAGTTCTATTATCAAGGTTATTCAAATGCGTTTTATATCAAAAGCGTTTACTCTGGTCTCTTTCTGCAATTTCTAGCAAGTTACATTTATTTCCCCTTTAACAAAAAGTTATGGTCAGATTACATTTATCAAAACAAAAATTTATGTTTCAACGTCTTACTACATACACATTCAAAAATCTAGTCAATCAAGAAAAATGTCATAATGTGTTGAGTATTTAACTTAATTTGTCTTTATCTTCAACATTCATTTTTTTTACTTTTCTTAATCAACATATTTATCAAAATTGTTTTAACATAACGGTTGGCTTTCCAACAGAGCTACTATGGGATTTTATGTTACTCTGTTAATTTTGATGTGATTAGAGAATAAAAACAGCTTAGCAACACAGCATAGATAAAGCCCGTCACAGACTTAGCTATAATATATTATATTAATATTTTTATAGCTAGTTATTTTTATATTATATATTACTATATATTTTCTATACTAATTTTCGCGTGACTGCACACTCAGCTATAATATATATTTCTGTGACGTCACCAAGCGATACCGTAATATACATTATTGCATATTACTATATACTAACACTAGGACAACCATCAATTAATGAAGGCAAAATATATATTTCTCAGTGTGTGGTAGCTTGCTATAATATATATTATAGTACGGTATATTAATATATATTATAGCTAAGTCTGTGACGGGCTTTAAGCTCTAATAAGACACTTAGCTATGTCAAAACCTTACCGCAAGAGCCGCTTTATCCCTATCATAATTAGACATTTGACGTTTCAACTCTTTGTTGTCAATTATAGCTGCTTCTAATGGTTCGCGAAGAGTCTTGGTTTCAGCAAGAGCGTCCTTGGCTACCTTTTCAGCTCTTTCCTTAACCTTTTGCATATCTTCCATTTGATGTTTTAGACCGCTGATTAGACCTGTGAATTTGAAAAAGATAAGCAAATACCTTGATTTAGTAAGTTAAATGATAATTAGTAGAAGGAAACTTTTTAATCTTGTCCAAATCTTGTAATTCTGTATTAGATGACTGAAATCATGTTCATGATTTGTATCGTCATCTGTAATTCACTGATATTAAGAAAAAACATACCCAAATTATTCAATGTGATATCATTATAATAGTTTTTTAAATCAGAAAATGCTCTCTCGTGATGAGATATCAATTCAGAGAGTTGTTTATTCTTCCTCTCTTCTACTTCTGCTATTTCTGTTCTATGTTTCAATGTCAACTCCACCTTAGTTTCGTGCAACTTCTTTTCTGCTTTATCTTCTATCTGACCGGCTTTCTTTTCGTACTCTGCTCTTGCTTTAGATAACTCTTCTGCGTGGAACAACTTTGCTCTTCTCAGTTCGTCTTGAGCAGCAAGCATTTTTTCTCTTATCTCTTGTCTGAGTACTCTTTTGTCATTGAGAAGTTCTAGCTCTTGTTCATTATGTTCTTCTTTAGCTGCTTTTAGAGCTACAAGATTTTCTGCTCTTAAAGCAGCTGCAGCCGCTTGTTGTTCATACTTTAGATGTTTTATCTTCTGTTTCTCTGTTTCGAGCAAAGCTTCATTTTCTTCCTGAGCTTCTTCTGTAGCTCGTTCTCTGTTCCTCAACTCTGCTTTAGCCTCTTCTAGTTGTTGTCTTGTAATTTCCCAGAATGTGCGGATTTTATCTCTTTCCACTTGGAAGTAGTTTCTTTCTTCTCTCTCTTTGTCCAACTCCTCTTTGACTCTGAGAGTGAATTGCTCGAGTTTTTCTCGAGGCATTTCGGATGTGTCGACGCCATCGATGATGATGGCTAAAAGTTTACAAAACGATTATTACTTCTATTCAAATTAGAAAACAATGCATTGCAAACGAATATGCTTATTGAATAATATCCAATAACATTCTTCTTATATACAAAAGTAAAGTAAAGTATTAGCCTGTAATGTCCCACTGCTGGGCAAAGGCCTATCATATCACTGAAGATATCAGTACAGTGAGGAGGATTAGGCGTAATCATCACGCTTGCCCAATGCGGGTTGGTGATCTTAAACTCGACCCATGTTTGAAAAGTAGGAAACATTCGGGATAAAATGTATCCCATGTGTTATTCTGATGTATAACCTATATTACTGTAAAGTTTCATCTAAATCCGTTCTGTAGTTTTGGCGTGAAGGAGCAACAACCAAACAACCATACAAACATACATCCATACATCCATTCCATACATACATCCATACTCACAAACTTTCGCATTTAGGTCTAAATATTAATATTAATAGAATTACCTGGTGCCTTTTTACCTCCTCCTTTGGGTGCCTGAAATAAATACGAACATAATTTTATAAATAGGTAATCTAATTTTATCCAACATTTCTACAAAATAAACCCTATTTGCTAACACTCACCATGGTGATTAGTATTTAAATCGTCGTATAATAAATCAATGTACACAATTTATACAACAAAATCGTCGGAAAAATATGAAATGAAAGTTAAAATAAATATTGTGCTGTTAAATAATCATGTTGCTGCTATAGCAACGGTTGGTTGTCATGACAATGTGATACGGAATCTTGATAATCATGATAATGCATTGAAGCGTGATTGAAGCAAAGAGATTGCATTCTATTTAGAAAAATGGCGAATAGTTAACCTTGGTGCTTATCTATTCACAACATTTTTTGACGACCCGTTTGGTGGCAGTGAGAGCGCTTAATGTGTCGGGGGTTGCGGGTTCGATTCCCGACCGGAGTCAACGATGTGTAAAAACATAGTTGTTGGCGACGACGTCTGGGTATCAATCATATATTCTTATAAAGTACTAACCGCGCCTCGCGGTGTTACTCGCGTTGTATCGGTTTCCACGGGAATTTCGGGATAAAATGTGTCCTATGTGTTATTCTGATGTATAACCTATATTACTTTAAAGTTTCATCCAAATCCGTCCAGTAGTTTTTACGTGAAAGTGCAACAAACATATACATACATACATCCATCCACACAAACTTCCGCATTTATAATATCACAAGTAGGATGGATAGGATAGGATAGGAAGTAGGATGTAGTGATTTTAGTTGACTTTTACATTAAACTTTAAACCATGGAGTTAGGATTCCTTTTATATCTCTGATGTTCAATTCTATCTTCTGCTGAATCTATGATGAATAAATTGAATGTCTTTTGTAAGAATCTACTGTCTACATACTGTCTACCAGTCGTGTCATTTATTTTCGTGTTAGTAAAAATTGAACCAATAAAATTTTTATTTGAAACCCCGCTATTTAAAGTCAATAAAGTCAAAGAGCTAAGTTTAACCGAAAAAATGGTAACAGGAACAGCTATCTTGCTTAGTACATTGGTTGGGGCCATATGTGTTAACGATATCATGCACGAGAACGGTATGTTCCAATGGGCGCAGAAATCGATTTTGGACTTATATTGCAACGTGGTATGTTTTTTCAAAAAAATGACCAAAAAAGAAGGAGATAACATGTTGATGAACCATTCTGTAAATATACCAATGTTAGTGGCTGAAGTGGTGTTTTTGATTATTACAATGTATGTAAGTACTAACTGTTTAGTGTTTACAATGTTTTTGTATTATCTACTAAAGGATCTGATCGTTACGTTATTACGGCTGAAACAACCTTACTTTCCGATTTATTTATTTATTTTATTACAGCACAAAACACATTACAATCTCATAAAAATCTTACTTAATAAAACTCAAATCTGATCTTGATTGTAACATAAACACATGTGCTACATCTAATTAAAATATAAGTTATGCTAATCTTACTACAAATAAATACTTAAGTTAATGAAATAAAATAAAAAGTTAGAATGTACATTAGAAAGAAAATATAAAATTAAATAAGGTTTCAAATAAAGAATTTTCCTCACTTGATAGGTAAATTTACAAATTTTATTATTATTTTATTTTGTGATTCAAGAAAACCGAATTGAATGGTCTTGCAGTAGCTTTTTTTCATAAACTATACCATCCGAACGCTGGGCACAGGTCTGACCTTAACTTTCAACTATTCCTGTCTTTTGCGGTAATAGTTGTTGCTGTAATGTGCGGGAAAAAACTATGGCGGTAAGTGGTAATGGGAATAGGCTCCCCGCAATAGCACTTCAAAATATTTACCCCATGACTTGTTCCTTAATCTCTGCCTAGCGGAGACAGTACATCGGGTACGACCGCACAGGCCGGTGGCTCGGGCTGGAACCTAGCTAGTCTCCTAGGTAAACCGAACGTTAGCAAGTGTTCGCTTGCGGCATCACTGCGCGCTTGTCGCGTAGCTAAGTTGCTTACCTACAATGCAAGCTTACTAGGCTGTAGGCACGAAGCAAGCTGCCTGCCTGTATGTTCGTATAGATTTACTTTTATAAGTTTGTTTGCTTTTCATCTGAGGTTTTCTTCTTACCTTACAGTTCTTCAGGAAATATAAAGAAGTACGTAAAAGAGAGCGTATCGTAGAGCTGTTCTCGGAGATTAAAGAGGATTTGAAACGGACACATCAATGTATGGATCAAATGAGACAAGTAAGTATATAAACAAGTATTACTATTACTATTAAACTCACACGATTTGTATCATTATACTAAATGAGACGGGTCTGTAGCGCTTTAAATAATATAACGTATTTATTAAAATACGTACCCGACGTTTCGAGCGAATTACACCGCGCGTGGTCATGGTATGATAATAAAACAAAATCCCGACTGGCGCACTGAGAAACGGGTCGAGATTTTGTTTAAGTGTGCGTGCGGCGACGCATAGATACTTTGGCGAACACATAAAAGCTGCGCGCGGTGTGTTTGTATGAAGATAACCTACTTCCCCTCTCTTGGTCATACCGTCTATGGTCATACCGTGACCACGAGTATTACTATATAATGTAGTTTGATTATAAGCCAACGGGTGCTAAAACGGTGACATATATATAGTATACACTTCAATTTCTGGAACCAATTATCAGATATGTTTCCAATACCAACATAATTTTTGAACATTTAATATATGCTAGTTTTTGTCCCAAAATTATCACGACACCGGATAAATGCAGGGCATAACTAGTCCTGAATAATGCACACTTACAATTTTTATTAATAATTTTGCAGCAAAACGACAACTACACTTACCTAGAAGCAGCTCAAGATTTGAAATCGATGAAGATGGAAGTGCCGATCCTGCATATGGCTATCATTGATGTGAGTTTTATATTTAGTTAACCTTCTTTTTCCTCCTTACTGTACTGATATTTTCGGTGACATAAGAGGCATTTGCCCAGTTGAGAGACAGACAGAGAAACATCCGCGGCGCGCATGTTTCTCTGTCTGTCTCTCTCGCGCATTTTCTCTGACTGTCTCTCTCTAGCGTGCGCAAGTTTCTCTGTCTGTCCCTTTTTTGCCTAAAAAATGTCGTTACCATTTTCCGTCTAGCCCCCTTTCGCAACCCGCGAAAAGGAACTTCGTTCCAAAAAAAACTGCTGATAGTTCGAAAGACATTGTTCGAAGTTGATGTCTAATTTTGTTTGTTTGAACGAGCTTATCGCAGAAATTTGTAGTTTCTGAGATCTATTTAAATAGAAATGAATTGCTGTTCGTTAGTCTGCTTAAAACTTGAGAACGGCTCAACCGATTTGGCTAATTTTGGTCTTGAAATTTTCGTGAAAGTCCAGGGAAGATTTAAAAGGTAAGCAGTGATGGAATAAATGCGGGTGCAACCGCAGGGCCGAGCTAGTTTAGAATTAATATTTTTGATGGCCACATTCAACGGAAAGTTGATAGGCTATTTTTCATCCCGAAATTCCCACGGGAACGGGCACCCGTTACTAGTTTCTACTTTCTAGTGATTCAATAAAATTATTTCAGACTCTAGGCACGAGAGGCCATCCAGAAAGTGGTGACGCAGGAGATACAATCAACATCACAGACTCTACTCTACTATCAGTGACATCTCTTATCGACGAAGACTCCGTCACTACTGCTGATAAGACGTCTAGCGATGAGAAGATGAATGAAGTTATCTAGACTGTAAAAGAAGATACTTTTGGAATATAGAGGAAGATTTGATACCGACTGATGAGTAGGTTTTTGGGTACCTCTTTATCAGAGCTATGCTTCTTTGCCATGGCGCTACGATTGATATTATTTTTGGCAGACTAGCTGCGCTTCGCGGTGTTACCCGCGTTGTACACGTTCCCGCGATTTTCGGGATAAAATGTATCCCATGTGTTATTCTGATGTATAACTTATGTTACTGTAAAGTTTCATCCAAATCCGTCTAGTAGTTTTTGGAACGAAGTTCCTTATCGCGCGTTGCGAAAGGGGGCTAGACGGAAAAAATTAAGACGAAAAGTTGTAACGACACTTTTTGCGTTAGAGAGAGACAGACAGAGAAATATGCGCACGCCGGCTAGAGAGAGACAGACAGAGAAAACATGTTTCTCTGTCTGTCTCTCTCTCTCTTTCTCTTATAGAAAGCAAGCCAGATATTTTCGTTTCGTTTTTCTATTTCGCATTGAACAGTGTGGTGTCGCGACGATTATTTTTGTTGATAATAAATAAACTTCGTTCCATCCGGGTGTCCCTTGACACCTCTCAAGTTTTTTTTTTTGTGAAAGAGTAACAAACATACATCCATCCTAACCATCTGTTGCATTTATAATATTAGTGGGATATCAAAGCATCACAGTTCTGGTGAAATGGTACCCTTAGAAATATACTCGTATTTTAGTGTTGTAGCGATTTTTTTTGGATATTAAAAGTGATTAAAATTCAAATGTAGTTACATATTATTATTGGTTATAACTTATGGTAAAGTTAGTAAGTTTGAATAGGTTAAAGGCCAGTTCTAGTATCTGAGTTTTTAGATCGCTTTAAGTATCTAAACCTTCGATCAACAAATACACAACTAGATATCGGGTCACCTACAAAATCAAAGCTAAATACTGTCCGCATGGATGACGTGTGACAGCTTATTTTGTTTACTACCGTACTGAAAAAAAAGTTTTAAAACAGTTCGAAGTTCAACTTAATTACAACCATGACACCTAGCAATAAAGTAGCAAATCTTATGAATAAAATAAGTGAGAATAACGCCTCACTTTTCAAATGAGGCGTTATTCACCGAGACGTCTTTTTAGCGCCGACCCGACATCTATATGATGTGCATTGTTGATCGAAGATCTAAACACACTATGCCGAAAATACGCGACCCAAGTTCCGTGGCTGATTTTTAGTTCCGATGCATCCGATATGACACACGCCATAAACCACAAGAGACATAAAGAGTTTTAAAAAATACTCTTTGTTACGATACCATGACAACGCTCTAGACACTGAATACCCACATAAAATTACGCAACTGAATTTCTGCCGCGTATTTTCGGCAAAGTGTGAATAGACACTAAGGCCTCCGACATGGTCTAAAAACGAAAGAACCCTAGAATAGTCACAGCTATTGCCAGAACATCGGTCACCTATCTAAGTGGAGGCCGAGCTTCATGTTGCTTATATCGTCTCGCTTATATCACTTATATAGTCTAAGCTTAACATCGTTAAGTCTCCAACATCGTTAACAGCCTCCGTGGTCTAGTGGTTTGAGCGCTCAGCTCACGATCCGGAGGTTCCGGGTTCGATTCCCAGTGGGGATACCTCACAAAAATCACTTTGTGAGACTGTCCTCAGTTTGGTTAGGGCATTGCAGGCTGAATCACCTGATTGCCCGAAAAGTAAGATGATTCCGGTGCTTCGGAGGGCACGTTAAGCCGTCGGTCCCGGTTACTTCCTAAGGACAGTAATCGTTACATGAGTCATGTCAGAGGCCTTTGGCGGCTCAATAACTCTGACACCAGGATTGGTCTGGTTAACCATCCACTCGATAAGAAGAAGATCGTTAAGTCAAACTACACCACGCTACAAATAGACTACTTGGTGAAGATAACACACTCCAACATCCCATATTAATAAATAATATTCAAACACCAATAAGTCCCCAATAATCGTACTACGAACTAACGAACCGTTAAATCCTAATACTTAACATTGGCGATTTTAATTACATCTTCCATAATCCGGACACCCCGCCAATAATGTCACATCAAAGCAAATTTTGACACATATTGGCGATAATGGCGACACTAACTCAACCCACCTTATGACGATGAAAATAAGTGTCAAAATCGTATTTTTTCTTCTTTTTCGAAGGAAAATAGTAAGTTAGTTTTGGTGCTTAGTAAGAATTAATATCTGGCAGCTTTTAGGTTCTTTGCACAGTGATTATTGTCAGTATTTGACACTGAAAGTGTGCGATATGAATGTTGAAGTGCCTTTGAAGGGATTATGAAGGGATTTGATGGTTTGTAAACATGAGTAAGATGGGATGCGATAATTATTTCCTTAAAATGTATTTGTATATATTAATCTTAGCTGATTTCGGAGGTGATAGGTGATAGGCTACTAATGTCATTAAAAGCGCTACTTTATTTTCCTTTCAACCGTGTTTATCGATGCAAAGGTGATAAAAACCGGCCAAGTGCGAGTCGGACTCGCGCACGGAGGGTTCTGTACTTTAAAAAACGCCAAAAAATCACGTTTATTGTATGGGAGCCCCCCTTAATTATTTGTTGTATTATTATTATTTATTGTTAAAGCGGCAATAGAAATAGGTACATCACCTGTGAAAATGTTTAATGTCTAGCTATCACCGTTCTTGAGATACAGCTTGGTGACAGACGGACGGACGGACGGACGGACGGATGGACTGCGAAGTCTCAGCAATAGGGCCCCGTTACCAATAAAAATCTTTTTCTAATTTATATACTTACCCCATTTTTCCATAATTGACTCAGTTAATCGTAGAAACTACCCCTTACCACCCAAACTTACATATTCTACCCTTCAAGTTAAGCTCTATAATTTGTGCTACCATCCAACAATGGCCACGTGTCTCAAACCGCGTCTATCCCTGAATTATTTGTGATTATAACATGGATGGGCTTATGATGGATTACACCACGCCTTTGCATTTTTAATGTATAATCATCTAGGTAGTTAGGTTGTTATGTGTATTTTTAAATGTTTTATGAAAATATCAGATTAATATCTTCGGTGAGACGGGAGATCTTTGCCCAGCAATGGGACATAAACGCTAAAACTTTTTTATGAAAATATAAACTTTGGATGCCGTAGGGCATTGTGGTAGCAACTACTAACACACACACTAACTACCGCATTCAGATCGACATCAAATATTATGTAGGTATGAAAAATTATGTCAAGAATCGATAGTTAGAATCGATTGACATAATTTTTCATACCTACATTAATTCTACATTTTAATTACTTAAGAATCGATTTGATTTCGATCTGAGTGCGGTAGTTAGTGTATGTATTATGTAATGTATGAAAGTCAAAATCACTTATTAAATCTCAGACAGAGAGTTCTAGAATAGAATAGAACCTAGTATATATGCTAGACTCTTCCTATAAAATCTATTTAGAAGGACAATTTGATAAATGACCATCGGATGCCTCAAAGACCAAAGTACCAGGCGAGCATGATCACCGAAGAGATTCATTTATCACCCTTCCACTTTTTGTCTCGCTCTATTGAATACTTTTTGTGTGAAAGATTAAATTTCGCGCGTCGCGTTCGAGGTTCAAACCATTAATACTAGCCGGCCAATTTAAAAAGACCTCTCTATTCCGATGTAGTAGTATAGAAAGATGCAACTTTCTAAAGGAAGTGTTAGATTTTGATGGGTCTTGTTAAATTGGCGGTGTCTATCCCTATCGTGTCATTTACTTTTTATTTTTTTATCGCGTCTGGTTCGTGTTCTGATTATGATTTTTTTGGGCAAGATATTTGTGAGGTAAGGGTTGAAGAGGTTTTGATGGTACTTCTTGTTATACATCTAGAGGTATAAGTTATCAAGTGTTTTAAAAGCATCATCGTTTGTTTTGATTAACGTTTCTCTACTAATGAAAAAATGGTAGTCGAGGACGAAATCGCATTTGATTGAGTGACTTGAAGGAAACAAGAGTGTCATTTGAAAGAAACATAAAAGGAAATCAACGTTACGTATAGAATGACTGGACCTGCTCTCTATGCCCTATTAGAGTTACTACATCCGATCTCAACAGGGCCACAGATGATATACACCACAGTCAAGTTCTGGGCTGGTTCGATTCAGTGCCAGTGACGCAAAGAAGAAGTTTAGCAATACTTTTAAAACTTATAGGGACAGATTGATGTCCAGTTTTTTATAATATGCAACTAAGTAAATATTAAAACAGTTAAATTACCCGTCATCAACACTTACAAACAAATAGACACCCTCTGAATCAAACAATCGTAAATTACACCCAAATCTCTAGAGGAATAAACAAATTAACTGAATTCAACGTATAAATAAAATACACCAATCGTTTACTAATAGAAAATACGCTAAAGCACAGACTTTTAATATAAAAAGCGTTTTATTTTCTAACAAAATAAAGTCCAAAATATAATAACAAATTACTTTAAAAAACAATTCCATATTCAAACAAGAAATTCCAAATTTGAATGAGTGAAATAATGACCATAACCAACCAGTATAAAGTCGCATCTTCACTATGAGTTTTTTCTAAGAAAAAAATTCTACTTAAAATGGTCGTTCATTTTCAAAATGGCCGCCATCAAATGGTCACGTGTTAGTCACGTGACGGCGAAGAAAAGCAAACGCGTTGGTTTGGAATAACACAGTAAATGCCGTCATTACGGATTTGATTATATTTTTTATTCACGCATCTATTGTGTGTTTAAATGGATCTGTAATAGATAGGGGTGATGTTTTCAACCCTTAAATCTTGTGTGATAGGTACTTATTGTATTGGTATATAATTCTTTACAGATTATAAGTGTTGGATTTCTCGTTCAATTGTACGATAAAATTAAATTTTTAACTAGAATTAAACTTGCTGAGAGATTACTAAAGTTAAGTAAGTAAGTTCTAGAAGGTAAGTGGCCAACCCTGGTCTCGGAGTTTTTAGACCGCCTAAAGGCCTTTGGCATGGTATATCGATTGAAATAACTGAGACCGACAATTTTACGGACCCTCCGAAGTACGGTAGCGTTGATTTAGAAATGCTACTATCGGTCACCCATCCAAGTAAAAGGTCATAAAATAAAAATTGTATTAACTGTAGATTTATTAAAATTGTGCTCTAACCGTTTGATAATTTGACAAAAAACTTCCCAAAAGTTTTTTCAAAAATTAATATCAAACTAATCGTTTCCCACACTCTATGACTAAGGAGAAACATATTAAACTCTCCGGCACGTGTCAAAAAATTAGCCCTCACGAATAACAAACTAATGATTTGTGTGAACACACCTTTACCGGCGGTTAATTGTGGCGGTGTGTGCCGGCCTTTATAAGTTTTAGGTTATTAATTTTTTTTGTTCGGGTAATCGGATTTTGTTGCACTTTTTGGGGAGTTTTGGCGATTTATTAATAGAAGTGTAGATTAAAAACTTTGTAATAAATTCAAACATAATTAATTTTTCCTGGGTTAGATTTGGAATTCTGCCGCGGGAGTAATATTGTTTTATGTAGGATAGGATTCTCACTCCTGCACGGGTAGCATGAACACTGGTAGACATATATCTCTTGGTAGTCATATAAGTATCTCTATAGGGTTTAAACTTTTGTCTTGTCTACGGGTTATGGCGCGGTGTGTGCGTTCGACCAGCTATAAGGTTCATAATCGTATAATCTTTACTTAAAATCCTCCCCCGCTAGTGTAAATTTGTGACGAAGTGACTACCTGTCTCTTTCCCGCATCGCTTGCTGCGTTCGCGAACGCAATCAGCGGAGCCAGAACGAGACGGTTGCCATAATTGCTATCTCGCACAACATAAGACTGGCGCGAAGATTTGAACTCAGGCGGCGACTTAACAATAATAATGAGCAATTTAAACAAGTCAATGTCGGAAAACGATCTCTATGGGATGGCCGATGAATCTACTCCACCAAACTTCATTATGTTTTCGTTTTTGTTTCAAAAATATTGTATTTTGTAATATTAATGTGTAATAATAATGTGTAATAAGAAAAAAACAATAAGAAGACTGATTTTTAATTTTAACAATTGTTTTATTCACACATGTTAAAAAATATATTTTTATTTAATTCTATAATAAAAATTTTACTGGTTTCTTATGTTTAAGCGAACACTTCTCATTTTGAATTGAAACTACGTTTACGGATTCAAATTCAAATAATCAATAAATAATTTCTATACGCCCGGGACATTTTTTCGGCTTCGAAATCACTAAATCAAGAGCACCAATAGTCGAAGACTAGCTTTGTATGCACCTTGGAGGGTAGCATACATATTTGTATACTTTGAAATGTCAAATTAGTCTCTGACGTAGACATAATATGGTCGTCATGCTCAAGGGCGTAGACATTTGTATACAAATGACGTACGAGACAAGACAAATCTACCTATGTCGCGCGATGCTCGTGGTAGCTACTGTAGACAAAATCGCGATGACGTCATACTTGCGCCATAGATGGTAGACATATTTTATGTCTACTTGTCATGCTACCCGTGAAGCAAGGTAATAAGTACCAAAAAATATTATGAAAATATTATGTAAACTAAAAAAAAAACTAGTTCGTCCCATAAGAACCAAGTAAAAAAAAGTAAAGTAATTAGCATGCAATGTCCCACTGCTTGCCTAAGTAACCTATCAGGGGTAGAGCTACTTCTTCTTCACCGAGTGGATGGTCAACCTGACCAATCCTGGAGTCAGAGCTATTGAGCCGCCAAAGGCCTCTGACATGGCTCATGTAACGACTACTATCCGTAGAAAGTAAGCGGGACCGACGGCTTAACGTGCCCTCCGGAGCACTGTATCATCTTACTTAAGTAAGGCAAAGCAAAAAATAACTGATGGATGATTTAATGGACTACCATTACATTTCGTCAGTTATTTTTTCTTTGCCTGACATAATAATCAAGAGAATGACTAGATATGAAAAACGTCTGCTAAAAAATGCTTTTCTCAAATTAAAAACAACAGAAATAATTAAAACGAGTCGACACACGAAACATGACATTAAAACATACTGGCTACCCTTCAGTCGAGACATTTGCATTGATATTGGATGTCCAGAGAACACCGCTTACAATCAAGGGATGGTTTTACATCGCATAGAGTAAGTATTGAGGGCAGAGAAGACACTGAACATACTGCAATAGAGGAATACCATCTACCAAAGTTTCTTAGCTATCTTTGTTCCTATTTGGTTTGCCAAAGATTCTGCATGAAAGAGAAACAAACAAACATTCACCTATTCCATCTCATTTGTAGTACTAACTTATTTATACTAATATTATAAAGAGGTAATTCTATACTAATAATATTATAAAGAGGTAAAATTTGTAAGTTTGTTTGTTTATTTGTATGTTCGAGCTAATCTCTACAATTAGCAGTCTAATTTAGATAATTCATTTTGTAATAGATAGCCACATTCAACCGAAAGGCTATTTTTCATCCCGAAATTCCCATGGTAACGGGCAAAACGCGAGTAAAACCGCGGGGTGCTGCTAGTGAGATTATAAAGCACCTCATGTGTTATTCCAGACGTTAATCTATAGATCATCTATACCGGCAATATTGATCCATACCTTAATCTCTTACAAAACCAGCAGTCTCATAACTTATAACAGTATTTTTACAGATCTCATAACTAAAAATCTATGAGACCTGTCAAACAAATATGAAAACTTAAAAATAGTTCAAAAATTACCTAAAGTTATGATTAGTCCCATCTGTATTCTTACTCTGTTGTCTATTGCGAATATTATTAAGGTTTCCCATTTGGTCTGTCGAATGTTTAAGTGATATTAGATGCGTCATGATTGATTCCCTGCATTGAGTGCTGACGTGTTAGCTTGCAAATGTTCATGTATTTGGGTATGAAGCCGCAAATAGGTCCGAGTAATACAATCATTGTACGTCGAGGTTAATTAATGTGAAATTGTTTTGTTGCTTGTGTATATACAAAGGATGGGTTGCTTTAGCTTACGATCACGGATCTGTAAACGTTAACGTTAAATGTCAGTTAAGAAAATTAAAATCGTGATTTGTACTGGCAGCACGAATAGCTTTAACAGACTGTCATTTAAATTATGAAACTACCCACCAACAACACACACACCCATACAAATAATTAGTCTTACCTATATATCGGTCCCGGTTACTTTCTACTGATAGTAGTCGTTACATGAGCCATGTCAGAGGCCTTTGGCGGCTCAGCAACTCTGACACCAGGATTGGTCAGGTTGGCCATCTACTCGATGATGAAGAAGAAGAAGAACACGCCACTAGCGCTATCCCACATTAAAATCCTTTTCCATATTTGGTTACCTCAGTCCTATCTTAAAAAAGCAATTAAAAAATACACAAAAAATAATTAATTAGACTTAATACAACATCACAATAAAAGGCAAAACAAGGATATCGCGTATCATAAAGGCGTCGAACCGTAATTTTCGTCGCGTCTATTAACAAATGCAGTAACGCAGTTATACTGAAAATCCTCTTTTCATTCCACCTTCAAAATAAAAGGTAAAAAGAAACATTTTACTGGTCGTAAAATACAATACTGGCTTTTTTTATTTGGTTATATTGTGCGGTGGCGGGGTCCGTATGCAAAGTTGGCGCGGAATTGAAAAACAAATTTGTTACATATTGCTTTTTTGATTCGGTGCGATGTTAGGCGTATTGAGTTGATGTGTGGGTATTCTGATTGGCGGAATTTTTAGTTGTTGGTTTTGAAATAAAAACTAAAACTTCAATCCTACTTTCGAAAATATTGGAACCTACTTTTAGACAGGAGTGCTATGGACTCAAGAACTACAGACCTATTTTTATTTAACCTGTGGTGACCCACTGCTGGGCAAATATCTCCTTTGCAGATTAGTTAATATTTTTTTATATAAATTAGCTAGTTGCCTAGTTATTTATGTCTCTTGGATTGTATGACGATATTATTAAGATGCATATTATTTTGATCATTTTCTTTCTCGAAAAGCAGCAAAAAAACAATATTCACACACTTTACTATTATTTTTCAGCCTTTTTTTAGTAACTAATGAAAGAAGCTTTGTTTTTGAACTACCAGAATACCGCCTCTTCATTTCGGGACACAATGAAGGGATTGTCACATGTTGTGGGATCCAGTTACCTCATTACAATGTCATATATGCATTTGCGGTGTTATTACGGCTTTGTTTGGAATCTCGCTTCGTTTGTGGGCTTACGAACTGTTTAATGGGCTTTGCATGGAATAGGCACTGGTTTTTATCTAGTAATTTGATAAGTTAACTATATGAAATAGTTTGTTTAACGACTTCTTTGTCATATGGCACGTGAATAAAATAAACTTCGGCAAAAGAGACTTTGCATAGTTGATCAAGTCAAAGTTTTATTTTGTGTAACTCATTATTTAATTAATGACGAGTAATTTTTTCATAAAATGTTATTGCATCAACGGGCATGTGACTATTTTAAAACAAACTTCGTTGGACCAAAAACATTTTGAAAATTCCACTAAAACAAATTACTACATACATACATACACATCATACATTAAACAACCTTAAAAAACCAACGTCACCATAACATCACATGACATTACCAAAACGTTGTATAACACACCATGACGTCCTATAACACAGCATTAGCAAATTGCGTACAGGAGCACATCTGCTGTAATTACAAACTGATTAGCGATTCTATTGGTATTCGCTTATTGATTCAGAGAATTATGGAACCCATTACATTGATGGGGATCTGTGTCCTGTGATAGACATTTTGGCGGAGTTATGTGTTTCATTTGAATTGCCCGTGTGATAGGTATTAATTTGATTAAGTTTGTGATTATTGGTGTAGGAGAAATTATAACAAAGATTTAAAATGATAAAAATTCTTCTGGACGTCGTTGCGGGTGCAAAGATGCATTAAATAACTACGTTTTAAATGTAGTGTTTTAACCGACTTAAAAAACTACAGAAGGTGCTCAATTTGGTTGGTATGATTTGATGCCACAAATTATTTATTTAACCACGTTCAAGAGATAGGATAAGGGCTGTATTTAATCCCAATATTCTCGCAGGAACGGACATGAGGCAGATAAAACCGCGGGGTGTTGCTAATAACATAACAAAGCTCAAGAGATGTTTGTTGTTTTGTTTAACTTGCTAATATTTAGGCAATATTTGAATATCAATGTAAATATAAGATCCCTTTAAGAATATAATAATACTTATTTTAATGTAAAATAATCACAAATTCCCACAACGTCAAAAATCCCAGCAGCCATATTGAATTGACGATTGATCACACGCACCTTGTTTATATGCAAATAACTATAGTTCGCTGCTGACAAAAATTTGAATACCAAATAAAAATATTGTTTATTTTCCGATACCGTGCCTAATAGTGCGAACATTGGTGCGAAAATTGCAATTTTAATACTTTATATGCAAAAATTGCAATTGTTCGGTTGTATTGTTGTTGCAATCGGTAGCCGATTGGTGACTGATTGGATTTAAAATGGCCGCCTGTCAAAGTGACAGTTCTTTTGTGACGTTTGTGAGATTAGAAAAAGATGGATAGAAGTGATTGGTTATTTGCATTTTTGAATTATCTATCAATCAGCGTTAGTGATTTCATTAGATGTTTTTGGGTCAGCAGAAGCCATCAAACAAAAATTGAATTGATAGATGTTTTTGAGTAACTAACTTAGTTACAGTAATTTGAAACGATTTATTGATAATTGAATTTATATAATAAATTAATATAAGGTTTTCTCTGAACGTGAACTGGCAAAAAAAAATATTTTCAAAATTTGTCCACACTTACAAAACCTACTAACAGGTTCAGTTAAATTTAAGCTTTTATTACTATATCATCCCACGGCTGGAAAAACGTCTTCCTCAATCGCTTCCAGCCTTTTCTGTCTTCCTCCTTATTTTATAATCTTATTATGAATATATCAACGTAGTCACATTTTATAATATTACGTGATAACCTCTGGGAACACCCAATTACTTCAGATGTTAATCTTGAAATATTTCATAGATTCATAATGCATGCGGCATCATACCTCTACCTATAGGTTTCGGATTGGGGTGAATTTTTATACCAATAAATTGATACTAATCGACACGTATTGATTAATTTTGTAAATTTTTGGATACTTGGATTTAATTTATATCTTTTCCCACGCTTTGGAGATAGGGGATGTATTTTTTAACCCCCGAAGCAAAAGGTGGTGTGATGAGTTTAGCGTGTCTGTGTTCTGTTTGTTTGATTCTAATTATTTTTTTAATTCTGGTTAATTTGGTCACTTTGATGTATAAAAATATTAAGAGGGTAAATTTTTTTATGCTAAAATAACATGATGAGATTTTCATGCGATGAATAGCACAAATTAGATTAGCTAAAACTCATCTCATTGCGATATAAGATAGCTTTAACTTTTTTAAGCCACCCATATCCACAAAACCAATGTGCATTGGCATTCAAAATATTGTTTATAATAAAAAAAACTATCAATTTTGTTTACAAATATCATTCTACCAAAATAAACCATATAAATACAGTTAAAAGAATAACAATTTAAAACAATAAAATCAAATTATTTCCAAGACAACACTCATCAATAACTGACTAATTGAGTTAAGTTAATGTTAATTTATAGTTATCTGCGGCGGGCGGAATTCGGGGAATGTTGTCTGTTTGGAAAATAATTGTTACTGTTACATTTATGAGGATAATGAGGGTAAATATAACCTTAATTTATTTGTATTTGTATCTATTTAAGTAATTTGTGTTAGTGGCTAGTGAAATTAGCTCATTTAACTTTGTATTTTAAGTAAATTGTATAATTGGCGCGTTAAGCAGTTGCTTCAATTGGTAGACCAAGGTTTTAAGACCGCCTAAAGACTTCCAACAGAAGGTCTTAGGCGGTCTAAAAGCCTTGACAACCGAATTGGCCACTAACCTATACGAAATTAATGACTGAATTGTAGTTTAATTTGTAATACTGTTACTGGTAGCCTGTATCGTCCCAGTGTTGGGCGAACTCCTCCCTCCATCCCTGCCACTCTTCTCTTTTTGAAGCCACCAGATGCCAAACCCTCTTGCAGGCGTCCAGTTCGTCCCGCCACCATCTGCACGGTCTGACGCCAGTCTCACTGTCTCCTGTCGCCACATGGTGGGTAAATTTCCACCATTCGAAATTTAAGTTCAACAATTAGGCTGTAAAAGGCTAAGCATGTAATTTTCCTGTTATAAGTACAGAATAAGATGTTTTGTTTTAATGTTTTGAAATCTTACTCATGACTATCTACATCGTTCAAAGTGCGTTCGCAGTTCAAACTCTTTCGTTTCATTATACTTTACATTACCTGGGTGTACCTTCAGATTACTCGAATTGTGCCTGTTCTCGTGGAAATTTCGGGATGACCTTAGGCTTAGGCTTAACATTACTGTTTAATTAGGGCTATTCATTACAAGAAGAATTATTCTAATTTGGATTGGTGGTTTCCGAGATCAAACACTGCAGCTTTGTAATATTAGTAATAGAAGCTTTCACTCACCATTAACCCTCACTCTTACTCACCGAAGCTTTTAACATAAACGTTAACTCATACAGCAAACTTAAAAGCTCATAAGTTACGAACACCAACTACGCCAGTAGCGACTTACAAAATCCATCAACGCAATAGCAAGTTAAAACTACCATTCAGAAAACTGCAATAAAACTCTAAAGAAAATGTTAGTTTTCAAAATACATCAAGTTTTAACTGACCAGTTTAAGTCAAACTCGAGTTTTCAGCGTGGTGTAGTTAAGTTTATAAAACAAATTTAACTTAGATGGATAGTGCTTATATTAGATGGATGTAGTTACAGTTCGTGGGATATTACTCTTATGGGTTTACTTGGAAGAGTTAGGTGCTTAGAATAAAATGAAAATGGAATAAGTATGTGATGGATATTGTGTGAAAGCCAGTGTCGGTTATCTGAGAGCGCCTTGTCGCCACAGCTAAGTATTACTTATGCGTTGCTAATCTAAATTTGTTATGATTGGTGGATTCCATCATAGCTAGGATACGTTGCTGTGTAACCTTAGCTGATGCTACGTCGTACCGTAGCTTCGGTGGTTTACAGGCACTTTTATTTGAACGTTAGTGTATTAGTATGATCTCTGGATTATATGAAACTAGCCGTACCCCGCCGTGTTACCCGCGTTGCACTCGTTGTATTATTTTGTTGTTATATATTTTTCGTAGTGAATTGTTATTGGTCATTTGAGCTCAGCATAGCTCCGCTCCACTTCAAAAAACGCACCCAAACTGATATGGGTGAATTGATTTGGGTATTATTATATTTTTAGGGGTAAATTTCTTCACGAACCCAACAGACCCTATGATTATACTAACTGAATTAAACAGTCTAACTTCCACTATGTCTTGTAGAATGAAAGTAATTATTAATTAATATTGCAAAACGAAAACAACCGAACTTATTTTAAATACTATGAAAAAATAGTTATGACACACAGCTGGGCAAAGCATTTACATACCACTGAAGATGTCAGTACAGTAAGGAGGAATACGATTATATGAATGAAACCCACAAAATTTATTTATAAAAAAGTATATTTTCAAAATAATGGATAATTGAACAAAATTTTAAATAAATGGCAGTGAAAAAATACGTGACTAATTACAAAATATATGAAATTACATTAAAATAATTCATTTTACTTTATTAATAATTATTAATTTATTTATTTTATATTAAATGACGGAATTCATATAATACTGAATATTTTTTAATTAGTCACACATTTTCATATTAGAAGCTAAATAAAATCTTACATTAAAATAATAATGTTAACTTTAAAAATTACTTAAAATATACAGGCCTTCATTTTTACATTACAAGTTTCAAGCAATACAAAATTAACTAAATAATCTCATATTTTTTTATGAATTTTCTTTAAAAATATGAGTTTTACACGAAAAATAATGATGTTCTCCAAAACATAATATTTTTAAATTAATTTAATTTTTTGGTTAATTAACAATTATATTGCTTGTCGTTTTCATTTTTATTAATTTTAATTAAAAATAGCATTTTTAATTCTAAAATTTAAGCAATTTTTTACATTTTACAAAAGTTACAATTTCATTATTTTTATAAGTACACATAAGTATCAGTTGGGTTAGTATCGGTTATACATAAAAATATTGTAACTTTTACAAAAATATAGCATATTTTTATAAAAATTGAAGCGGGTATAAAATTTTTAATTTGTATTTCACTACCGTTAGGATTAATATTCAATAAGCATTACCAATTTATTTACAAAACTCTTAAATGCAATTTAAAATTCTTATTAATTTATTTGTTTTATTTATTTACAGACGAATTATATTTATTTTGCTCAGAAAGATTTTTTTTATCAAGTAAAACGAAATGTTAGCACACTATTATAAAAATGTAGTAAAAAGTACAAAAAAAAGATGGCGGATTTTTTAAATATATTACATATAATAAAAAGAAAAAAGCTAATTCGTCTGTAAACCTGATAGCAAATAAGAGTTTTCAAGAGATCATTCGGAAAACTTCTTTTAAAATCTCGTGTTCGTAATTAAACTATCACATTTGAACACATTTAAATATTTACTTATATTAACTAAATTATATTATGCAACACACTAAAATTGTGACCATTTTTTGAGATTTTGTTCCCAAAAAAGTTGTTCCCGCGCTCTTTAAGAATAAGTTTTACTAAAAAAAACTAAGAAGTAGAGATTTTTTTTATAGTATCAAGTTATTCTGAATCTCCATTGCCATATTTTACTAAGTAAATAGGTGAACTGTAATGGGATAAACAACATTTTGAAGTTCTATTTCAGTTATATTCAGAACAAAGCTACATACGTTAAGAAAATATGGATCACACCAAGGATGACCCTCTTTCTAATTTCCATAAGAAGTATGATTTTTAACAGAAAAAATCTGAAGGAAATATGCGGAGAATTTAAAATAAAGTATATAATAACAAGGGTCAAACCGCATTTGTCGGGTGTTATAGGTATTCTTTTAGCAAGCGATTAGGGGTGTTATCCAGTATAAACAGGTTGAGCTATAGTGCTGGTCACATTGTGTTTGTTACATTAGTAAATTAATTAAAAACTAAATATACAAAAATAATGTCATTCACTTTGTTCGTCTGCGTCATTTCCTTGTGCTATGTATTAGTCGATTCTTTTTGCATGTTCTACGAACGCACGCGTTTTAACGAACATGTTTATAAGGATCTTTATTTTGAAAACAGTTTTGGAAATAACGCAATGAACCAGTGTTTTTTTATACTACATATTTTTATTTACAAATTAAATCTTATTATATTTTATTACAGTAATAACTTGTCAAACATCTCAATACAAATCTCATATAAAATCTTCATTCAAACAACTTGGCACAAACCTCTAAAAAAATAAAAATAAAAAGCTACATTTCATTTACGACCTATAATAAACATTTTTATTTAAAATAGAAAAAAATAAAAATGAGATCAATCGATGTAATTTTTTTTAGGTTTGCTCTCTTTGGAACAATTCTTGGAAACATGGACATGTTTTTATTTAAAAAATAAATTTTATTTTATTTTTTGTTTTATTTTAGAGTATTATAAATAGTGGTCCATATTTCAATATCTTATGTGTTAGGTTTATTTATATATTTTATGTCTATTAGGCGTTAATTTTGTAAACTAGCGTCACTTCGCGGTTTTACCCTTCATATTCTATAAGTACCACGGAATAGAGAAGTACGTGACAGAGAACGTAGAACGTAGTATGTAACGAATTATATTACAGTTTATGTCGCCTAATACATATAGTCAGTATTAGTTTTCAGTATCAGTATCAGTTTTATCGACCGAACCAGCAAAATCTACAATCGAATTATTATGAAATTGTTTGTGAAATCAATTGGCATAGCTGTACAATAATTTACTTTTTTTTGCAATTTGCACTAAATATACTAAATGAAACGAGACTGTAGGGCGTTAGAATATTATTTAACCAAGCGAGCGGATTACCCCACTCGTGGTCATGGGCCATCCCGTGGCCACGAGTGGTGTAATATACATATTTTTTGCTCTATTATATTCCAACTGTATCAAGGCCCGTTCCATTGAGTATAGTGTCTACAATAACTTGTCTGAGAAGTATCAAGAATTGGCAATAGGGTCACGTACTTTTATATTCTTATTCTCCCGTGTTAAATACCTCCTCCCTTGGTATATACTCTTTTCTTAATAGCATTAGTCCAGTAGGTTAAATGCGAAAAACAAACAAACAAAAAATTCTCACAAACTTTTGCGTTTATAGTAGATAAGTTTGTAACAACACCGAAAGCGGAATGCAAATTGACCTATTAGTATTTTAATAGTATAATATTTATTTATTTTATTATATCCATATTATAGGGCCAAAAGTTACTAAGTCTTTTCTAAAAAAAATCGAAATAACCGCCCTCAAAACTTGTGCGTATCAGACTTCGTTTCAAACTGATACAAATTAAATACAATATAAAAACCATTTTGACACTAAAATATCATAAAATATTCATCAAAATTTAATTTATTTACAATTACAAAGTTAAATTAAAAATTTACATTAAGCGTGAAATATGAATAAATCTCAGTTTATTTATATTACGCTTGAGCTATACTGTTCATCGCTTGGCGAACAGTTTCCATCCTAACATGAACAGTACAGCAGTACAGATGGACCCGGACAGTTTGTCAGGAATTATGGAGGAGAAGAAGCTTTGTGATGATGGACTGTCCTCAGGGGCGTCGGAGCAATCACTTGTTGAAATGGCGTCGATCTGGAAAGAAGAAAAAATATGTTGTATTAACCCGTATTAATAATAATAATGTTATACACCCGGACAAAACTCGCTGTTAATTAGACCCAAAGCAAGCTCTAAGCTTGTATTATGGAATCTAACTAACTGATACTATACATACAAAAGTTAAAGACGTTTTATTGACTAAAGCATACTATAGCGTTACTGATTACATTGAGGACAAATATGTCTGGAGTCAAATTCCTGCACCAGCAAGTCAACCTGATTTTGACATGTAATCTTACTTACTAGTATTAAATTTTATTATACCTTGACTTAAAAAAAATAACCAGCAGAGTTTCTTGCCCATTCTTCTCTGCTGATGTTCTTCCGAATGGGTGGTACGTTCAAAAGAGCCTCTATGGGGCCAAAACTGAATAAAAATATTTGACTTTGACACAAATACTATAAAAGAATATATAATAACTTGCTAAACGTTACTTTGTAAAAATAATGACAGGTGTTCTCTAAATAAATAATTATACTAATACCTTATACGATTACGTTTACGTTTATACATCGTCAACCGCAACCCCTAATTTAAAAAGATTAGAACCACAGGTACAAAGACACCCCTCGATAATAAAATTTAAAAAAATCCAATCCTCTTACTCTCTTTATACTAAGTATAACAGTATAAATTATACTTATACACAACCTGTATAATTTTATTATATGCGGAATGAGACCGTAAAATTGGTCGGTTTAATGTTTCAAGAAATGTAGATTTCAATTGAAATAAGAAAAGACAAATTGGAAATAAAATTAGCATTTCATTTGTATTTACGGTAATTGAGGGTGTGTTTGAGAAATGGAAAAAAAAAACCGGCCAAGTACGAGTCACAAAAAAGTCACGTTTGTTGTATGGGAGCGGAGGGAACCCTAAAAAGAATATGGACTTTTTTATTTTACTTATATCTATATTCTGATAAACTAATAAATATAAACCTTCGTCTTGAATCACATTATCTATTAAAAGAAACCGCATCAAAATCCGTTGCGTGGTTTTAAACATCTATCTAAGCATACATAGGGACAGACAGCGGAAAGCGACTTTGTTTTATACTATTTAATGAAGTAAGATTACGACTAGGTTCTAACAATGCTTATTTTGCTGATTGTACGTAGAACGTAGTACCCAAGATGCTTATTTTTTCTACCGAGAGTTGCTATATACATAGTAATGCTAATAACCTATCTTCCAATTCTATCTTCGTATTGTATTTAATTTAGTATTCAATTTCAACAGTTATTCCAGCTGAAAATGTGTTTTATTGTTACGGTGTAAGATTGGTATTCTATTAAATTTTATCTGGAAGAAGGTATGAAAGAAGTCTCGAAATGAGTTTTATTTAATTCGGAATGTTCTCTTTTTGTCAAAGCAATTGATTTTCATTTGTGTTGTTTGAGTTAAGAATATTAGGTTTTTATGAATGAAGGGTAATGTAATATGCTTTTCATTATTCAAATATTATCAAAAGAAGTATAATCACTTTTGATGAGAATATAATATTAAGAATACGTATTTATTTGCATCTGTATAGGCTTCTCTTATACATTATCAAATCGCTGGTTACGTCCTACTAAAATATTATGAATGCAAAAATTATAGTTGTGGCTATTTCACGCAAAAATTAGTGCACGGATTTGGATGAAATTTTACAGTCATATAGGATGCATATAGGTTATACATCAGAATAATACATGGGATACATTTTATCCCAAAATTCCCGCGGAGACATTTACAAAGAGAGTAGGATCGCTAGGAGCTACTAGTACGATAATAAATAAAAAAAAACACATTTTTTGTATTCAAAAATAAAACATAATTTAAATATATTATAACATCAAATAAATCCCAAACGTAAAATTGTGAGTCCCGGTTGTTTCAATCGTTAGACCATGTCGGAGGCCTTTAGGCGGTCTAAAAACTTAGACACCAGGGTAGGCCACTAACCGAAGTTACTTACAGTTTAATACATTTCAACAAATTAGAATAGAAAAGAAATATTAATTCACACGAGTTATTGTTTCGCCTGTACTCATATTGAAATACACTCAAGATTTGATATCCACCCAACATTGTGAGGAGATCTGTGATAGAACTATCAAACGGATAATATCGAGTTAAAACAATATCAGGGAATAAAACAACAAAGTATTTTAAGATTATTAACTTTTATAGGGTTGAATCATTCAACCCTATATAAGTTAATATCACATTCAACTTGATTGTGATACGTATAATACGCCATACTAATAAAGCGAAAGAGTTTGTAGTATGTTCTATTCCCAATATTCCCAAACACCATGTCCCCACTTAAATACAATACTAGCAGCGCCCCGCAGTTTTACCCGCATTGTGACCGTTCCTGTAAGGTTTTCGCGATGAAAAGTAGCCTATAACCTTCCCGTTGAATATGTCTATCTATTACAAAAATAATTATTCGTATCGGATTGGTAGTTTCGGAGATTAGCGCGTTCAAACAAACTCTGCAGCTTTATAATATTAGTATACATTTAGAATTATTAGTCAACTAGCAGCGCCCCGCGGTTTTACCCACGTTGTACCCGTTCCCGTAGGAATTTCGGGATGAAAAATAGCCTATAACCTTCCCGTTAAATGTGGCTATCTATTACAAAAAGAATTATTCAAATCGGTTCAGTAGTTTCTGAGATTAGCGCGTTTAAACAAACAAACAAACAAACAAACAAACAAACAAACAAACAAACAAAACAAACAAACTCTTCAGCTTTATAATATTAGTATAGATTAATCACGTATGTACCTATAGGATACGGGGACATTGCAAAGTAATTTCAAACACTATATAAAATTACATGTCTGTGATTCGTAGCTCTCGAAGGGATAGATCGATTTTAATGCGTTTTTTCAGTATTAATGTCCAGGTACTTGTAGTACTTATTATTCTGTGGTTCAGGCAGCATCCATCCTGTATATCATACTCAAAAACTTTATCACCGACTACTGTATTTATTTTTATAAGCCTTCGTTTGCCAACCCTAAGTAAATAAAACTACTGTGAAACACATTGAGTTATACGGTGAACAATCACCGTTTTATCTTAGATCATTGAAATATTTTACGAGAATCATGAATTTTGTATTTGATCGGTCTAGCAGCGCCCCGTGGTTTTACCCGCTTTGTGTCCGTTCCCGTAGAAATTTCGAGATGAAAAATAGCATATAGTCTTCTTAGATAAGTGGACTATCCGACACTAAAAGAATTTTTATAATCGGACCAGTAGTTCCTGAGATTAGCGTGTTCAAACAAACAAAAATTCAAACTTCGTCTTTATTATATTAGTATAGATATTTTCGATAAACCACTATTTTCATTAAACCACAAATATATGAACCACAAAGTTACACATTCCTTAAATCTCAGTTAAACCGCTGCAGCAACAAATAATAATGTATGTCTGTATGTCCGTACGGCGACGTTTACGATCAAACGCAGATAAATTAAAATAGCTCGTAAAAACATATCGAGCTGTTCCCAGCGCGTGTCACTGATATCATGCTGGAGCGTGAGTTTTCGTTGAGGGGGATGGGTTCTGTAGAATAATGGAGTTTTTGTTTTAGGAGGGAAAGGTTAGGTATTGAATAATGTTATTGAATAGTAATATTTAAAGCCTGAAACCGTTAAAACCGGGAAAGCATGATGGCGAGAAAATAGTAATCATAATAGATATGTATATAAGATACTAGCCGTGCCCTGCGGTTTCACCCGCGTTTTCCCCTTCCCGCGGCAATTTCGCAGTAAAAAGTAGGCCTATTTATCTTTCTGAGGCTTTAGACTAACTGTGTACTACATTTCATTCAAATCGGTTCAGTAGTTTTGGCGTGAAAGCGTGACAGACAGACAGACAGAGTTAATTTCCCATTTATAAAATTAATTAGTTAGGATGTTACTGGAAAATTGGTTTATAATTCCAATAGTAAGATTATGAACTGACGACAGATTGTGATTTGTACAAACCATTTACAATTTAATGATTTTTCGTTGTTTCATAATGTGTTCAGTTAGCTTAGGGCTATTTCTTTTCTAAAATGTTATTTTTAATATTATTGAGCTTTCGTTTGTATTTGCCTCCAAGCAGCACGGCAATTTCACAATACCTAAATTTCCATATTTTAATTAGGCAGTCTTGTTACTGCCCTGCGTTTTGCATGAGTTTAAAGTGCATAAAAGTCTATTTCCATTATATTATCTTATAGGTATATAAAATTCTCGTGTCACAGTGTTCATTCGCGTACTCCTCCGAAACGGCTTGACCGATTCTCATGAAATTTTGTGAGCATATTGAGTAGGTCTGAGAATCGGCCAACATCTATTTTTCATCCCGAAATTCCCGCGGGAACGGGTACAACGCGGGTGAAACCGCGGGGCGAAGCTAGTAATATCTAAAGTTGCACGTAAAAACATACGAAAACGTATCACAACTTACTCGATATCATTACATAGTATAAAACAAAGTCGCGTCTGTTTGTCTGTCTGTCTGTATGCTTAAATCTTTAAAATTACGCAACGGATTTTGATGCGGTTTTTTGTAATAGGTAGAGTGATTCAAGAGGAAGGTTTTTATGTAAAAAAAATCCTTAAATTCCCACAGGAACGGGCACAACGCGGGGAAAACCGCGGGGCGCTGCTAGTAAAGAGATATACGAGTACTTATCACAACAAACTTTCACCCACACGGAACCCTAAAAATAACATAAATGCGTCACAATAAAAACTTTCAGTTATTCTTTTTTGGCTATATTTTTATACATTATTTATGATCTGGTCATAAGGATTTTGGCTAATCGCCGATAGGCAGTAAAGTGGAATATCTTTCACTGAACATGCATTATGACGTGTATCGTAAATTATTTATAGAACGGAATAAAAAATATTTTAATAATAATATTTTGTTGTGTAAACGAGATAGAAAACATAACCTTGTATGTGTGTTTGTGTGTGTGTGTGTATGTGAGAGCTTTGGTAATTATCCAAAACTAGCAGCGCCCCGCGGTTTTACCCGCGTTGTGCCCGTTCCCGTGGGAATTTCGGGATAAAATGTAGCCTATAGCCTTCCTCGATAAATAGACTATCTAACAGTGAAAGAATTATTCAAATCGGTTCAGTAGTTTCTGAGATTAGCGCGTTTAAACAAACAAACAAACAAACAAACAAACAAACAAAACAAACTCTTCAGCTTTATAATATTATTATCCAAAATTGAAAATAATAATAAACGTCAGTGCATAATATAAATTGTGTGTCTGAGTTATGGTAATTTATAACTAATTAAACAAAAAATCTTAAGTAATTAAATACGAGTAAAGTAGTCTGTAATGGACCACAAATAGGTCATGTCCTATGGCAAGGCAAAAGCCTCTGCCATCTAAAGTACAATTAAGATTTCTACTTTTAATTAAGATACTCATAAGACGCTGTCTATGACAGATGTCATTCCAATTCAATTTTCAATGATAAAATTGGCAAACAAGTGTATGAAACTAAATTCAAAGCTATCATTGTTATTCTTTCCTTAAATATAGTATAAATAATGACATCACTATAGTAATTGGTAGAAATGGATATAAAACTCATTCAGTTTATAACTGACCCTAATATAATAAAATTACATATTTATTGTCCTTTCAAAGGCCTGAAATATAAGTTATCGCCGCATTGTCATAAAATACATGCAATTAACACTAAATAGTCGATAAACGGTAACACCCTTTATCATCCGATGCAAGACGATCGTAAAATGGTAACAGCCTGCTTACGTCATTAACATAAGCACGCGTCCATGTTGTAAAATTAAAATATTAACTTTTTCTGGTCCTTAGACTTAATAAAAAATTCAGAGAGTTGTCGAAAATCAAAGTGAAGTCGGTTTTAGAACTTGTAAGCGCGCGAGTCTTTGACGTTTAATAAATCCAATCTAATCATTTTGTTACATGAGATTTTTATAATAATCTTATAATATAAAATTCTCGTGTCACAGTGTTCGTTCGCGTACTCCTCCGAAACGGCTTGACCGATTCTCATGAAATTTTGTGAGCATATTGAGTAGGTCTGAGAATTGGCCAACGTCTATTTTTCATCCCGAAATTCCCGTGGGAACGGGTACAACGCGGGTGAAACCGCGGGGCGCAGCTAGTAATTTATATATTTGTCGGATTACAAACCAACTTAATTGACACTTAATTTGAATATTATAATGATACAAATACCTACCCAGTTTATATCCTGTGTCTTACGACACTGGGTGTAATTTTGCATACTTGCTGTAGAGTTATTACTGGATGCAAACCCAACCTGTACCCTAACCATAATTGCTAACAGACAAAGTTTACTATCATATCATTTATTAGTTTGAGAAAGAACGTCAATGACAATGGCTTATGCATGTTAAAAAACGACTTCACTTTACATTTAACAGTTCTCTTGTACTTTTATTGGGCCTAAGGTTACATGTTATAATTTTAAACTTATCGTTAATGTTATTGCATAATTCTTTGTGAAATGAATTTAATGGCGTTTTATTTTATTGAGTGTCATAATTAAGTTTAATATGATTTAACTTTTATTTACGAAGTTAATTATGTGTTAACGATTCGTAACGCATCTTTAAAGTTTAACGCCGAAGTTGATGGATTCGTTCCACTATAACAATGATTGTAGCTTTTATTTAAATCAAATTACTACAAAAAAGAAGCCGATACAGTTTTTTTCTTTTTAAAAATCGGTTAAAATGTAAGGGCTTTTAAAAGATATATGGATTGGTAGAAAATGGCTTAATTTGGATAAATTTGGCCAATCGATTTAACTTGAAATAAAACGTTAAGTACATAACTTCTCTTTAACATACTTACCTAAATCGGAAAAATATCTTTAGTTATGTATTACCAAGCCTAGGGTTAAACGTCGGCTAATTTTAGTATTATTTTAAATAAAATATTTTTAGTATTTTTTTAAAAAGTGCCAATATGTAATTGAAATATAAAATTCGTACCAAACAAAGCGTAACGACTCCTTTAAAACAACAATAAAAATTAGAACACTTATTCCGTTAAGGGAATGCCTTTAAGAGGTTTAATTTTTATAACAAATCTTTTATTCTTTAGTTTATGTTTGCGCAGTAAAGTGCCTATCGGGAATAAAATGGATAACATAAAATACTTTATGTTTTACATTCGATTGTAAATGTCTTATGGATTAGGATGGAAATAGGGTTTCTTTGTTTGTATCTAATAAAGAGGGCAATGTCAGTTTATGCGGCTACTTCAATTATGAGTTGTTGCTATTGGTTTGCCTTAGCTGGTAGAGATTTAAATAGAATTATTATTTCCTGCGGTTTAATAATACACTCCGATCTTTCGGTACACAAATGGTGTAACTAACACGATTTTAGACTTTGTATTGTATTTTTTTTAACCTATATGATCCCAGGTTTAAAAAAATGTATTTTAAAAATTAGTAAACTATCTTTATACAATAAAAATGTATCAGCAAATCGTTGGGTCCTGTTGTTTCAATTAGACCATGTCGGAGGCCTTTGGGCGGTCTAAAAATTCACACTAGTTAGCCACTAACCTACTCGAACCAAACTTTTTTATTTTACCACTAGCAGCGCCCCACGGTATTACCTGCGTTGTTCCCGTTCCCGTGGGAATTTCGGAATGAAAAGTAGCCTATAACCTTCCCGTTGAATGTGGCTATCCATTACAAAAAGAATTTTTCAAATCGGTTCAGTAGTTTCTGAGATTAGCGCGTTTAAACAAACAAACAAACAAACAAACAAACAAACAAACAAAACAAACTCTTCAGCTTTATAATATTAGTATAGATGACAACACAAGGATAACATTTGATTTCATGATTTATAAAACAAACTATAGCCTATTAGACTGCCATGCAACTAGTATGTCAGTACTGTGGTAGTAAAAACCGATCCAAAATCCGTAACGTGGTTTAAAAGATACCAGTGGATAAACCGACATAGATGAGTAGGGCTTTTTTATTCTATATACACACATATAACATAAATCCAAAATATAATAATTTTAATGCCCAACACGCGCCAATATATCGTCAAAATCCGTTTTATTTTAACAACAGATATGAAACTCGCATTTTTCTTCAGTTATAAAAAAGTATAGGACTTAAATTTAATATCGTTTTTATTACAAAGATTACAATAATGTTTGAAGCGGGGTGAGATCTGTTATTCTATAAAATACGAGTACGGTTTGAGGTGTTCTTTTCATGTTTTAGCCGATTATGAAAGAATGAGTTCAGATTTTGTGATACACAATGTACTTATTTGTATACTTAGAATTTTCGGTAAGCTTTGAGTTTGAAGACAACATTCATTAATATGGTTCGGTGATTTTTGTAGAAAATGCAACAGAGTTACATTTTATTGCATTTGTATTTTTAGAAATAAAATGAAGCAAGTATGACTTGTCATCAAAATAAAAGGAATAAATAATTTTGTTATTAGATTTTACGTATTTTTTAAATGTCGAAATATTATCATATTTAGGATATAAAACAACAGAATAATAGATAATAGACACACATTGTAATTAAGTTAATCTATACTAATATTATAAAGCTGAAGAGTTTGTTTTGTTTGTTTGTTTGTTTGTTTAAACGCGCTAATCTCAGAAACTACTGAACCGATTCGAATAATTCTTTTTGTAATAGATAGCCACATTCAACGGGAAGGTTATAGGCTATTTTTCATCCCGAAATTCCTACGGGAACGGGTACAACGCGGGTAAAACCGCGGGGCGCTGCTAGTTTCTAATAATTACCAGCCAGCCAGAATTACCTACACAAGAATATGAGATACCTACTTAAAAGACATCTTATTAAATTCCTCCTCACGTCATTTTAAAATCCAAATGGCGTTGATACCGCCCCGCATGCGATTTATTGTTAATAATAACTTTTACTCGTATCACATTTGTTGCGAATATGTTAACTTATGAGAATGTTGCCCTTATTTACAGGTTGGCATTAAATTACGACTCTGAACGTGTAAGGTATAGATAGGTGTTTATGTGGATTTTTAAGAGGGTGTATTTGCGTATTTATTTGGACTAAGTGAAAGAAATCTAAGTGATTGGTGTAGTAGTTATTGGTGAAGTTAAAAATAAATAAATTTTGAAGGAATAACAGTTTGTTTTAATAAAATAAATATAAAGTGATTACTTTAAAGTTTTGATATTGAGGTATAAAATGAAAATGATATTTGTAAATCTAAAAAAAATATTTTTTTAATTGGTTTAAATTTATTTATATAACACGACTTCGCCTTAACAAGTCGGTCATAGACTTTGTCAATAATATTAAGTGTTGTTTGACAATTCTGTTCATAATTATTGTGAAGCTTTTTAAATTTTTATAATAATTATTGCAAAGTAACAAATTAGCGAATACACATTTAAAATACATTTTCCTTCAATTGATGTATAATACACACTTCAAAATAAGGGTCAAAAATGTATGGAAAGACCTTTCTAAGGTAAGTATTCGGGGGTGTCTAAAATCCAATTTAATAAAACCAAATTCCGTCGCGATAATTTAAATAAAAATTACGATGCGACATTTTATTTGTACTCACAAAAGAATCACGTTATCTGATGGAAAGAAAGCGAAGTTGTAAAACATCGAAAAGGCAGGGGAAACCTGAATGACTTTTTATCTTTATACGATTTTTTACGGAAAATTATGGCAGCTTGCTCAATTGGGAAATTTGACGTGTTTTATTATAATCACATTTAATAAAGGTGTTATTTCAAAGATCCTTCTTCACTACATAGTATAAAACAAAGCCGCTATTTTTTTCTGTTTGTTTGTCTGTTTGTCTGTATGCTTAAATCTTTAAAATTATGCGGTTTTTTGTAATAGGTAGAGTGATACAAGAGGAAGGTTTTTATGTAAAAAAATTCCCGAAATTCCCACGGGAACGGGCACAACGCGGGTAAAACCGCGGGTCGCTGCTAGTGTATTATAAATGCGAAAATTGTTGATGTATGTATGTAAGAGAGTTTGTTGCTCTTTCACGAAAAAACAACTAAATTTATTTGGATGAAATTTACAGTAATATAGGTTATACATATATGAGAGTAAGATATAAGATAAATTTTATCCCAAAATTCCCGCGGGAACTGGTACAACGCTGGTAAGACGAAGCGCTAGAAGTAGGTGATAACTTGACGTCCTTTGAGCCACGTAATAGAAAAGTAAATATCCTCACGCTTTCAATACCTATAGTATTTGGTCGAAAACTGGCTAAATCTCAATTTCATTCTTTCCTAGTACATTTGCGTGTTATAAACTTGTCCAAAACAATTTTCCTTCAAACCCCTTCTTTCCTTTGAAATACACCAAACACACTAAGAAACTTTCTCAATACTATCAGTGCCCCGCAGTTTTACCCGCGTTGTGCCCGTTCCTATGGGAATTGCGGGAATTTTTTTACTTATAAAACTTCTTGAATCCTACGGGGACGGACACAACACGGGTAAAACCGCGGGGCGCTGCTAGTTTCATATAAAAAGGACTAATACATTCTGATACTCTTGTCTTGATATGGACACCACTTGGCCCACCGTGTAAATGTCATGGGAGTGAACCCATACAAAAGCGCAAAGCGATACTTTGTATTAGTTTCAACCTCAAAGCATTGTATTAAATGCAGTTTTATTAAGTTGGTGTCTTAGCTATGACCTGCATTATAGTAGTCGGTCCCGGTGGTTTTAATCGTCAGACCCTTTCGGAGGCCTTTAGGCGGTCTAAAAACTCCTACACCAGGGTTGGCCACTGACTTACTCAAAATGAATTAATGACTGCATTTTTAAACTATGCAAAAGTAAGGTATTTAATAAATATTTAAAAAAGTGAAAAAGTACTCTATTGACAAGAGCAGCTCAAGTTTAAAAATAGAAGTAATTTATACAAGACTGCTGCTAAAGTATTTCGTAGACCACATTTTTAATTAAACTTCTTCAACCTGGCGTTAAAACTAACGTTAACACGTTCACATATTAACCTATTACATATCGTAAATTTTTTACCAACATAATCCAAAGATCCTGCCAAATCCATCCACTGCCTCATACACACTCATTCATTCATTTCGAGTAGATTAGTGGCCAACCCTGTTGTCGAAGTTTTTAGACCACCTAAAGGCCTCCGACATGGACAAACGATTGAAACAACCGGCTCCTTTACGTGCGCTCAGATAGAAATGCCACTATCGGCCACCCATCCCAGTAGGGGGCGAGCTGCACGCTCGCAATGAACTAACATCGCTTGGTTAAATACATCACGAGCGCTACATACATACTTAAAATTCTCATTAACAGCATTACGATAAAAAAGTCCTCATTCGCTAATTAAAGCATCGCACCATCAGCGTATATTGAGCACCTCCCAAACCTGCTGAAACTCAAAGAGTGGTGACACCACTCGACTTTTACATAAATAAAAAAAGGATTAACGTTAAAAAGTCCAAAAAGTGAGCGCCCACTCTGAGTTAATGATACGGTATGGTGGGAGGAGAGAAACAAAGGTTTGGGCGCGTGTCACACTGTGGCGTAACATTGAGATTTATATATTGTTGTTGTACTTCTGTTAGTAGTGCCAGTAGTACTTATTCCCGTGAAAAGTAAGAGATAACTGATACTGAACTGATAGTTCCAGAGTTAACGAAAGTTTGAACGTTCAATGAAAACAAACAATAAACAAATTTACTTTAGACGACAGAGGCTGTTCACTGAAGATCAGTGGGGAGGATAAAGGAATTCAATGTTTTGTATTTATATTAGTAAATGAATAAACTCGTCCATGTTTTATGATTAAATGGATTAAAAAATCTGCTAACATTTTCCATTGAAACCTAAAATTTTGAACTAAACTAGGTACTAAAATATCCTCTAAAGACATTCCCTGTTACACTCCGGTGTGACATCCTCCCGGCCGCGGTTCAATGCTTGAGACTACACGGAGAGATGTCTCAATTTTTTCTACTCTATTTTCGATCCGTTTTCCCTCGGTTTTCTAAAACGTCGCCTACAACCTACCACTTTGAGGCGTAAAGCTTAAGGAGTCAAGATTTTAGTATGGCGACCACTTTTCAGTATAAGAAGTGAATTTTAAATTTTGATTGTTAACAATGTCTGAAGAATGTACTGGTGTTAAGAGGGTTTGAAAAATGTTTACGGAGTTTGTTTATGTGGGATTATATTGCAGTAATTTATAATTTATTATACTTAGGATAAAATAATGTTTAATACCAAACATTTTTTTAGAAACCATGAGCATATATTTTTAAATATTTTTTTATGAATTCATACAGCTAAGAACCTCCGTAAAAGCACCATTAAAATAAATAAAAAACTCAATTATTAATGAATCCATTTCCATCCATCCATCGAAGACATAGAATTACTCAGACACAATATAACATGCTCTTTTCGTGTCGCATGTAAAATTTACAGAACTTTCCTTCAAAATTAAAAACAATATTAAAAACGTTCCTTCTATATTTCCAAAAATTCCGTCTCCCAATTTGAGTCTCTCTACAACACATACATAATTATCCATCTCCATCACAGTACGCTTCCTTATTTCTATATCTTTTACTCTCATCGGATCTTTTTATTTATCTTTTTTCTTTACCTTTTGTACCTTTCCTTTCGTAGTAGCGTCTCAGATGATTGCTTTTTGCACAAGTGGGTTCTTTCACAATGCGTTGTCATTTTCTTTTTTGCCCCTTATCTTATGATCCGAAGGGGATGCAAAATGTAATGGGTAGTGAGGTTTATTTGTCGTATTTGTTTGATATTTGTAGTCTAATGAATTTTGATTTATTGTGTTTAGACTGATTTTGAAGATGGAGGATTTATTGTGTTTACACCTAGGATATTAAAGTTTAAAATAAAGTTTTTTTGTTATTGCACTTATTTGATTTTGGTAATAAAGATTGTGAAGATGAGTAGGTTTTTACACTTAACTGAGTGTATGTCTGTATCTAACCTAACCTATTTCGGTGTCTGACTGTGTGTCTGTCAATCAATGTGTGTGTGAGTGGATCAATCAAATAACTAGTTAAGGACACACTTCTCAGTGCTAGGTTGATCTTAAATTTTGTATTCACGGCTGTACTTTGAATGATAATGACAAAAAATAAAAACTTGTTTATGAAATACAGGCTATATTGAAGTAGTTGTGTTTCTGCATTCGTTTTTTGATAATTTTCTTAAGTTCTAACACTTTTTATTATCTACACTAATATTATAAAGAGGAAAACTTTGTTTGTTTGGTTGTAATGAATAGGCTCAAAAACTGCTGGACTGTTTTAAAAAATTCTTTCACCATTCGAAAGCTACATTATCTACGAGTAACATAGGCTATTTTTCATCCCGAAATTTCCACAGGAATGGACACAACGCGGGTAAAACCGTGGGGCACTGCTAGTCACATAATTATATAGAAATAGGTATACTTGCCTTTGCCCGTGATTCCGTCTGGGTAGAAGAACACAAGTATCTTTGAAACATCTTATTAATAAAAAGCGTATCCAAACCAACACCCTTCTCAATACGAATTTCAAATTCAACAAAAGGCATGATACTTCTCATTTCTTTAAAAGGACATTTTCGATTCGAAAAACCTATTCCCAAGATTATCTCGGCAATTTACTTACGAATATTAATACCGGCAGAGCCAAATAAAAAGAAAATCAGGGTTCCGCGGGTGTATTATAAAAACCACTCATCGGATCTTGACGGAACCCTCTGTTCCAATGATCCTTGAGAGAAAATACATTTGACGGATGACGGAGTAACAAGAATATATTTTTTCAAACGAATTTTCAGCACATTTAATATTTTTGAGTGGTCTTTTAAAATTGTATTGTTGTGTCGTGTTTTTAATTCGTATTTTTGGGATATTATGTTTATTAAATGCTGCTGAAGATTTTGAAGGGATCACTACGAGTAATTATTATATATTTTACTAGCCGCGCCCCGCGGTGTTACCCGCGTTGTATCGGATCCCGCGGGAATTTCGGGATAAAATGTATCCCATGTGTTATTCTGATGTATAATCTATATTACTGTAAAGTTTCATCCAAATCCATCCAGTAGTTTTTACGTGAAAGAGTAACAAACATCCATCCATCCTCACAAACTTTCGCATTTATAATATTATTAAGTAGGATGAAATGCGTTCATAATGGTTTTGATCGGTTTAGTTATTTTTTAAGCAATTGTACAATCATACTTGCATAGGCATGAAAAAAATCATCTTTAGTACGTTTTATATGTATAGTGCTACTAGTAGTGTTAAGGTGCACGCAGACAAAGGTGTTGTCTGTTTATTGTCCTTTATCGCGAAATTAAAAAGTGATTATAAGATAGCAGAGATATTGGTTGGGGCATGCATCTAGACTAGACCAAGGATTTGTATATTAAATCTAGTCTAGGTCGCATCTCGACCGCTTACATAGGACAATTTGACCGAATCTTTACAATTATTTTCGACCAAAATGGCATCTCGATCACTTACTTATACATACATGGAAATAGACCAATGTCTCCTAAAGAACGATTTTCTTTGTAGTCCAGAAGCATTGGCCAAGTCTTGTTTTTAAAGAAATTATATCTCAACTTATAAATAACTCCGACCTTGCACTCCCTAAGCCCTTAGTTGTTTGACACCATGTGTGCATCAATAAAGTGAACATCTCGCCAACTGTAATAACATCGTTACTTCAATTTAATAGTCCAAATAATGGCCTGACTGTTCGCTGTCATTATAATACTGTTCTGTAAGATGAGTATGAGTGTCTGAGCTAAGATAATTTTGATAAAAATTAAATTATCATTTCAAAGACTTATCTTCTATATAATATAAAAGAAAGTCGTGGTAGTTACACTATTTATAACTCGAGAACGGCTGAACCGATTTGGCTGAAAACTGGTGGGGAGGTAGTTTAGAACCAGGAGACGGATATAGGATTTATCCCGTATTTCCTACGGGAACGGGTGCGCTGTGGGTAAAACCGCGGGGCACAGCTAGTTTTTTTAATAATAAAGGTGAGGAATTTGTTTGACTGAAATTAGCAATCGGCGTGTTAGGTTTAAGTCCGCCTCTTTAGGCGGTCTTTGAAGACATGATCTTGCGATTGAAACAACCAAGACCGACTGCATAACGTGCCCTTCGAAGCACGGTAGCACTTAGCTAGAAATGCCACTATCAGCCACCCATCCAAGTAGGGGTCGAGCTGCACGTTGCTTAACAATCGCAATGAACTAACATCGCTTAGTCAAACTACAACACATGCGCTACATATTAGTATAGATGTACTATTACGAACATAAGTACATGTATGTATTAGGGTTTTACGAGTATATTCTAAAAGTTGTACTATTCTTAAAACTTGTACTATGTAAATAAAACCGCGGCACGTCATTAGTAAAGCTAAAACTGGTAGCGTCTTATTAATAAACGCTCTGCAACTAAAACATTGTTATGAAATGTTTTGTCTCTTTTGCTCTGCGCAAAATTGCGTAGGTCAGAATGTGATAAACAATTTGATAGCTAAAATGTTCCTAATACTTCTTCCTCCTACTTATATTATGAACTAGCTGTGCCCCGCGGTTTCACCCACGTTGTACCCGTTCCCGAGGGAATTTCGGGATAAAATGTATCCCATGTGTTATTCGGATGTGTAACCTATATTACTGTAAAGTTAAATCCAAATCCATTCAGTAGTTTTTGCGTGAAAGAGCAACAAACATACATCCATACATCCATCCTCACAAACATTCGCATTTATAATATTAGTGGCCCGTATGGTATATAAATAAATTGAGCCATTTTCTACAAATCGCCTGCACCTTGAGAACAAATCTTAATTCATACTATTCTCGAATCACAGCGGGAGAGCGCACGCATAAACTAAGAACCATGTCATAGTAAATCCTAATCAAACTACATTGAAACTGGTATTAATGATACAAATACTTACTGTGACACAGTTCTAAATCTTTGTTCTGTGTAAATTGTGCCATAGTTCGAGAATAGTTTAGTGTAGTTTGTTATTGAGAAATCTTTGATTGATGACAAAATAAGTGTGCAAAGAAGTAAGTATTTTAATCACTGACGTAAAATGAGGAAACCCTAACGAATGAACATTAGCCACGAGTATAACATTCAATGACACCCTTAATATTACTAGCTTATTTTGTACTAGCTGCGCCCCGCGGTGTTACCCGCGTTGTACCCGTTCCCGCAGGGATTTCGGGATTAAAATGTATCCCATATGTTATTCTGATGTGTAACCTTTAATACTGTAAAGTTTCATCCAAATCCGTTCAGTAGTTTTTGCGTGAAAGAGCAACAAACATACATCCATACATCCATCGTCGTAAACTTTCGCATTTATACTATTAGTAGGAAGTAGGATTAGCACCGCCCATTGAAGTATTAAAATCGGTTTAGTCAGTTTCCGAGAATTGCACGTTCAAAAAAATAACTCTTCAGCTTCAAGTTTTAGTATATTGAGTAGTTTAGATTATTATATAAGTATAGATTTGCATCATTATCATCATTATCATGATAAATCTTCAGTTAGGGATAAGAACATTTTAAACAGAAAATGTTATTACAAATCCTACTATGTAATATTATAAATGCGAAAGTTTGTGAGGATGGATGTATGTTTGTTCCTCTTTCACGCAAAAACTATTGAATAGATTTGGATGAAACTATACAGTGATATAGGTTACACAGAACAACACATGGCATACATTTTATCCCGAAATTCCCGCGGGAACGGGTACAACGTGGGTGAAACCGCGGGGCACAACTAGTTATATAAAAGTTTATAACAAATTCATTGTTTTTCATACAAAACTGATTTCTTCCGACTAGATTCGGAAATAAGAACTATTAAACAAACAAATTAAACATTAGCTTCGATAAGTTAGCTTTAATTAACAAATTGTTCCTATAATATTACAACATTGTAATTCGGTCACCTCCACACCCGTTAAGTATTTCAGTGAAATCTTTCAGCACAATGTATATCAAACTGAATTTCAGGAAAATACTGATGTAACACTCATGAATTAATTATTTCAACGCGACCTGAATTTGAGTATATTAATTACGTTTTACTTGAATTAATTTTGATATAGTTAATTGCATTTATTATTATTGGATCGCAAATGTTAAGCTACGTTCAACATGGTGACTTATCAGATTGGTAACCGTTTTTGCCGGCTCTGTGGGTTAGAGAAGACCCAGTATTTCCAAAATCAAAATCACATGGATTAAAGAAAAACGATGGAGATCTCTGGGCAGCATATTTACGGTTAGTTCCATCAATAAAATCAATAGCATCCGAAATTACAAGCAGTTAAAATGTACCAATAAAATTTTACAACTAACGTAAACTTAAATCCGTAAGTATGTATTTAATTCTACGCACTCGGCTATTTTATTAAGAACGTTAACAAAGCAATTGTATCGGTCCCCCTTAATGCTAGAATTTATTGCGCCTGATTTTTTTAAATAGCAATAAGGTTAGAGTATTGCTCTGATCTTTTTGGCAGGAGTATAGCAGTATTTTTTTAGATGTTTTATTTTAATTATTGAGCAATTGTATTTATGCAAATATATGCATTTATTACTGTTTATAATGAAAATGGTTATCTATATTATACACTTTTTCAATTAAAACATAAGTTGAAGCATGATAATTCAATTTATGAATAAAATAAATAAATTGAATTAACATAATTATAAATAATATTATACATCGGCTAAGTAATTAATACTTCTAAGTTATGCGAAGTTTTATCTTTATAGCTTTATAATTACTCGATGCAATATACTAAGCTATTAGCACATTTAAGCGAACCTAGAGTTTATTTTATTACGTAACTAGCAGCGCCCCGCGGTTTTACCTTCTATGTGTCTGTTTACGGGGGAATTTTAGATTGAAAAATAGGTTCTAACGTTCCCGTTCAATGTGGCTATTCATTACAGAAATAATTATTCAAATCGGTTTGGTAGTTTTTGATATTAGCTCGTTCAAACACAAAAATCAATCTCTTCAAAAAAAATCAAGCTTGTATACATTAGGGACATAGCTGTATAATTTCAGTAGGTAACCCTTTACAGTGGGCATTTCAAGATAAAATTGTCTAATCTATATTTGTGCCACGATTCATCAAAAACGGTTCTGCGGTTTTAGGTGTGACGGTGACATAGACAGTCATACTGACAGGTACACTATTTCGATAAGTAATATAATGGGTTTATACTCGTACTAGCCGCGCCCCGCGGAGTTACCCGCGTTGTACCTGTTCCCACGGGAATTTTGGGATAAAATGTAACCCATGTGTTATTCTTATGTGTAACCTATATTGCTGTAAAGTTTCATCGAAATCCGTCAATTCGTTTTTTCGTGAAAGAGTAAACAAACATAGATATTTACATTCATCCTCACAAACTTTCGCATTTATAATATTAGTAGGATTTTCAGCGAGAAAATCCGTTGCTGTATACAAATCTTTTAATTCATTAAAGTCATATAAAAGACGTTAATCAATTTTGATACCTATGCGTAACTGGATGAAGGTTTAAATTCGTTTAATTGTAAACAATCTGTAATCCTAAGTTCATTATATCAAATGATTCATAGAGACAGACAAAGAGTCACGTGTGGTCGTCAAGAAAGTATCGTAAAACATGTTATATTATTTTAAGGTCGTTTATTACGCAATAATTGTGCAATTCAGTTTACTGGTTAGATAAATTAATAGAGGGAATTAGATCTTATGGATGTGTCAATGGTTCACGATTACTTTTGCTAGTAGCTTCCATTAGTTTTATGACGGGACAGTTGGTGCTTGATCTGTGTTTTTGTTTTGATGATATTCAATTTTAAGTTCAAGTTAACGGGAAATAGAACATCTGAACAATACAGCGTGAAATTTCCGTGTAGCAAAAATAATTAGTTAAATTATTACTTATACTACTTTTTATTAACCTTTACAGTAAAGGTGCACACTTTGCCCATGAGTGGGACAGCCACTCATAATTTCACTACTTCGTCTTTTTGGTTTTTGTAAATATATAGTATAGACCACTACTTGCCCATTGGTAAGGAGATCTTTATCTTCGCTAAATATCAACAACCTTATCTTGAGCATGATCCCAATAGTAACACCACCTAATTAAAATCTTAGAAACACCTCTAGCGACTTTCCTTCAAAAAATTACTTAATAAGAGTAGAAAACCCCAACTCACCTCATCCATATCTCCAAAGCCATCAGCCACGTCTGTTCCTCCCTTATCCCTCCAATGCTTCTCACTAGTCAAAGAGAAACTAAACGCTCTCTCCCTCCTCGGACTTAGTAAGACTCCAGCTGGACTCCTCGGAGTATTATACCCAAAGATCTCCAAGTTTCTGGTGGAGAAGAGGTCGTTGACGTTGTTCCGGGGGGTGATGAAGACGTCATCTTCCAAGTCTTCGAAGTTTAGAGGGAGAGGAGCAGTTGATGTGGAGAGGTGGCAGTTTTGTAGTTGGATTGGGGGTCGAGGTATGTCTGATTCGGAGTACGGACGATCTGTGGAAGAAATTTTGAGCGTTAGTAAGTTTTGTAAGCTTTTGGACTGAAACTGCCTTTTTTACATTTATTTATCTGACGTTTCACCTTAGTATTTTGAGACCACGGTTCCTGTAAAGAGGCCGTAATCCGAAAACGTAGTTTCAATTTAAAACTAGTAGTGTTCGCTTAGTTTAGTGTTCTATCCCGGTGTCGGAGTTTTCTAGACCGCTTTACGGTCTCCGACATGGACTAACGATTAAAACCACCGGGACCGACAATTTAACGTACCCTCAGAAACACGGTAACAGTCAAATAAAAATGCTTCTATCAACCACCCATCTGGAGGTCGAGCTGCATGTTGCTTACGTAATGACACATAGCGTAGTCAAACTACGCCACCGTCCGTAACTGAATATGACAATAAACATCCAGTTTTTCAAATAGCAAATCTTGATTTAACAGTAAAAGCAAAGTAAATCTCTTGTAAGCAATAAAGTTTAACAAAGTTAACACTACATTAGGAGTAAGTGAAAACTATGTCAAAACCTACGCTAACACGCCGCTAACTGACAAGTTAAAATGAACTGTAGGCGGGGTAATAAAGTAATGATTTACAGTTAAAACAATGACCCTTTTGTGACATCTGATAAACTTAAAACGCTATTCTTGTTATTGTATTAGTAAGTACTGTGTTAGGGTGTCCATCAACTAGAGCTATGCAATCTAACGTTTGCTATATCATGTGACATTCGAGCAAAGCATAGCATAACTCTATTTTGTGGCATAGCATTTATGTAGATACCGAGAATGATTGCAAATTCTAGTTTTATCCACAACGAAGTTATAGGATGGTCGAAAATGGTCTGAATTGCTTCGAGAAAAGGACGACCTTGCCGCTTTTTTTGCTAGACTTGGCGAGTAACCTCTTTTACTACATGGTTGGACCTTTTTTCTTTTTTTTGTCTGTTTGTTCCGACTAATCTTTGAAATAGCTGGACCGATTTTGCCGGGACTTTTACTTGCAACTAAAGTAATTAGGAGTAACTTAGGCTAATTTATTGTTAAATTCCACGCAAACGAAGTCGCGGGCATAGCTAGTAATATATATAACATTTATAAATTCCTATTGATAATCACATCTACCAACGCAAACCATATTGTTTTTTGCCTACCAAACCCTAATATTCAGTCCGAGACAGAACAAAGAAAAGCAATTTGTTATCAACGATATCGACGTAGAACAGAAGTCGTGTGCAGAGGCTATAGTGTATACAGTGTGTTTAATAAATACGAAGATATTAATACTATACTGTACTGATATTTTCAGTGAGATGAGAGTCTGAGGGCCTTTGCCCAGAAGTGGGACATTACAGGCCAATACAGTAGTGTTAGTAGTAGTAATATCTAATACTATACACTAGCAACCTGCTCTAGCTTCGCTTTAGTTAATCTGGATTGCGTCAGGTTCGGGATTCAGGTTTAGGTAAAAATCTAGGATAAACAGTTTTCAATAAACTTTTTTCTTGAATCACTTTGATGATGCAAATCGCATGAAAATCCAGTAATTTTAAGATGAGATAAGCGCGAACATGACGCGAACATACAGACTGACAGACGGGACTTTAATGGAGTTACTTTAGTTCAAAATACGTGACACAATTCGCGACGAAGATCTTGGAGTATTTTTCATCCCAAAATTTCCACAGGAATAGGAACAACGCAAGCAAAACCGCAGGGCTTAGCTAGTTATAACTAACCACCTTGTTCCCTCCTTTCAATAGATATCATTACAATGATTACCGTTCTTAAATATTAGTCCTCTAGCATCTGGTTTGTCACAAACCACACCTTTCTCTTGTAATGTTCGTTAAAGACGAGTAATGAAGTCAGGAGACCTGTCAATGACGTAGTCGGAAGAAGTACCTGTATGTACTTAGAAGATAGTAATTTACTATAAACTGCGTGAGGAAAGATTTTTGCTGCAGGCAGAAAGGTGTCAACTATTTTCAACTCATGACGCAAAAAAAGGTGTCACTGCCACACTTAGAAACGTATATTAAAAACACTTAACGACTTGATGTAATATTTCATACATTACATGTCAAAATCACTTATTAAATGTCTACTAAGGAACCATTGGCGTCTCTGAGTAAGGGTATTAATTAGTTATTAATTTCGGCTTGAAGAGTGATTGTATAAGTTTTTAGGCATAGGCATAGTACATTCTAAATCAATGGTTTTAGGTAATCTGTCTGTCTGGCATCCTTACTACAAATAATGGTACCTATATACAACTTTACCAGCAGTACCAACAAAGTTATTTTAAAACTTATTCCTTTTAAAAGTATAAAATCTAAAAGTACAACAACCTACGCACAAAATAAACTTCTAGTACAAAAAATAACGCTGAACACCCTTTGTAAGTCCAGGAACACAAATTAATAAAATCTTGCCCGTTGAAACCAGTTCTGACACACGTGCAAGCAACAGTTAGAAGGAGATGCAAGATGATGTCCTACTCTAAATGCAACGTTATGTTAGTATGGATGTATTGGTGTCAAGTTTAAGCTGCGCAAGAGCATGTGGTGCGTTGAAACTTTTCAGAAAGCTTTACTTAGTTTTAATGAAATATAATATCATGGAGATAGTAATGAAAAGAAAAATGAGATGCGATGACGAGACTAAATTAAGACTTAGACTAACTTATATTATTTAATCAATTGTGATATGTTTTGCTCATGAGACAATTGATTGTTGCCGTATTTTTGTTGCTCTCCCGAAATGAAAATTTATTTTTTAACATATCGAAATTTTAAGTACATACTTATTAACCTACTGCAACCTAAAGGTTAATCAGTAACTTGCTGGGGTGGGGTTGCTTCCACTTGCACCAGTAAACGTTAACAGAAAAAGTCAGTTTTAACCGACGTAGGAAAATGAAAACTCGTGGCTTTCTACTGGCGGCACGAATAAATTTAACATTTAACTATATTAAAAACGTAAATAACGTGAACTTTTAACGAAGTATGCTACGATCACCAACCGTTTGAAACCCTCAGTTTAATAAAGGAACATGGTATATCCACGCTATTCTTTCGTCGTAAACTTGCCCTACGACAGTTTATACGCTGCGAGTAAAGGTTTTTTTTCAAAGCTGTATGCGTAGCACAGGTGTTGTGATTCTGTCTTTTTGTTATCATATTAAGTGGACCCTGAAGTTTATTGTATTGATTCCGCCATCTTCAATATTTTAGAGTTACTCTAGCATTGGAATCAAAAACAAAAAAGTTTTTAAGAGTGTAAAAAAGATATTTTATTTCGTTGCCGTTTGGCTTTATCACACCCAACTTAGGTGCTCCATTGACCAATCACATTACACTACGATGTCATTATTATTTATTTAAAACGGGAACTTACGTACGACGGAGACTACTGTCGAGAGTTATTAAATAATAATGACATTAACGTACGTTTCAATTAATAGTAAAATAACTACGATGTCATTTTGACAATTTCGATGCGTCGTGATTGGTCATTCACCGTTTCCTAATAGTGAGATTTTATTTTAGGAGACATGTAATTTTGCTTATAATTTTGACATAGATATAGACACTGATACTCTGATACTCGTATTTTTCTTCAACCTGATCAATCCCGGTGTCAGAGTTATTGAGCCGTCAAAGGCCTCTGACATGGCTCATGTAACGATTACTATCCGTAGAAAGTAACCGGGACCGACGGCTTAACGTGCCCTCCGAAGCACGGAATCATCTTACTTTTCGGGCAATCAGGTGATTCAGCTTCTAACCAAACTGAGGATAGTCTCACAAAGAGATTTGTGTGAGTTATTGTCCACACCGGGAATCGAACCTGGAACCTCCGGATCGTGAGGCTGGCACTCAAATCACAAGACCACGGAAGAGTGTTAATAAAAAGCCAGTAATATAACTTGTCAACAGTTGCTCACATTCTAAGTACTTATTTATATTTCATCACAGTTTCTAGTATTGCAGTACAGTTGTCTAATTTATATGTAATTTTGTCAGTAATAAGTGTCTGTGGGGCGTTCGCTGGAAACTTGTAATGTGGTATCAGCTTGAGTTGTTAAGGTGACGTTTAATTGGTGAGAACTTGTACGAGATTTAGGTATGTATTGTTTGTTGTCAACATTTTTAAACTTGTGTTACAAGGTTATTAATAACTTGAGTTTTTTAAACTTATTAGTTATTAATAATAGTATATTTGGTTGAAGTTAACTAATTGAAACAAAAAGCTTGAAATAGTTCGATTAAAACGCGTGACATAGTTTTGGTTAAGTCCAAAAGTGACTTTTGAGATAATATTTTTAACATACTATTGACCCGTGTCTTTGAACCTTAGTATGTTATTTTTTTTACATCTAACTTAGACTTTGTTATCATAGTTTTTTTGCTTAACCGAAAATTACCTCAGCTCGCAAAATCTTTTTGCAGTACTCCAAAACTCTTAATTGAAATCAAGTTGATCGTAATTAATTACACGTGTAATAATACGTACTAAATAATTTATAACACTATATAATATATAATAACTTTATTGCCAATTTAATATTTATGACCAGTACCTTGACACACTTCAAAAACAGTATAAATCAATGAAACTAATGAGCTCTTCAATAAAAGAACACAGTAACACCATCCATACAGTATTAAACTGTATTGTAGTACAGTTCTCACGTAAACAGCCGTAAAAACTTATCAAAGCTAGTTCTCAACATTGTTTAAAGTAAACATAGGTATAAGGAGTGGCACATCAAACACTTGGACGTAATAAAACGGTCAGTTTTACGACGTTCGTAAATCAAATATCGACGGACGATCGCGCTCGTCAAATGTGAGCTTGTGAGGCGTCGCAGTGAAACGGAGCCTTAAGTGATATAGAAGTGTCTTTATTTTGTTGGCGAAATCGGTTCGGTTTTAGTGCATGAAAGGATAGTTTTGTGTGTAAGTGTAACGTTTTCTTAGTAACGTTGAATTAATATTAGCTACTCGTACGAAAAGGATAAAATCCTTTGATTGCTTTTCTAATGGGTCTAAATGGAACTTCAATATAATGTCCACTTAGTACGCGTGAGGAACTTGGTCCTACTTCCGATATCACCATTGAACTGGTAAAATGTTAACAAAACCACATCTAGAAGAGAATGAATGAAGATGAGAAGAGAGAATGAATGAATGAAGAGAAACAACCATCGTATGACATAATTAAACCATGAAAAAATACAGATTACTCAGAAAAGGAGAGGAGGACACTATTGTCCTATACTTAGTAACTAGTAAGCCCGTGTAGGTTAGTGGCCACCCTGGTGTCGGAGGTTTAGACCGCTTCATGCTTTCCAACATAGTCTGACGATTGAAACAGCCGGGACCGACAATTTAACGTACCCTCCGAAGCACGGTAGAGTTCAGATAGAAATGCCACTATCAGCCATTCATTCAAGTAGGGGCCGAGCGGCACGTTGCTTAACAATCGCAATGAATCGCATCGCTCAATCAAACAGAATCAGTAAAATAGTAACTACCCACAATAAATAAATAAAAAATCGAACTGCAAATATAAAACATGAAGATGATAAAATAGAACTCATGAACAAAAGCCAGCATGAAGCATAAAACACAACAATAAAAGTCAATTTAATAGCCTCAGATATCATCAGTACTAAAACATAATAGCTCCTAAACCCATTTAAAATATCGGTGGTCAAAATTACTATTTCGATCCTATATGATGTGTGATTAAAAGAGAGATGGTCTAACAATTACATTAATAACATAATTGGATTAAACGGTGACTCCATATCAAGGCGAGGAAGAAATCAGTAGAAATCAGTCCATTATTCTTTTAATTGAGGAACTTGGTGCTTTGATTTATGAAATGCTCTGGTTTTTATTGTTTTTCATTTGTTTGTGGTTCCTTTAGATGGCCACCCATTTTATAGGTGGTCTATAATTGATATGCATCAGCTATGTTATAATAGATAGACATACTTATGGATGGGAAGTGTAAAAGCGTGTTATCTCTCTGTAGATTGTGTAGATCCTTCAGTCCTTATAACGCGGTACGAAAAGATATTGACCAGGTCGATGGCCCGTTTGGCAATTTCAATGCGTTGTGATTGGTCGATTCAGCTCAGCACAGCTCCGTTTCCATGGAAACGACCCCTTAGAGCCATGTCCAGATGTAGAGGTTAACAGGTTTAAGAATTCCAATACCAAAGTTGGCAACACATCTTCATAAGATTTAGTATAATATGGGATAGATATCTCATTCATTATAGTTGTTATTCAACTATAATTTCAAGTAAGACTATAATTAACTATAATTTTAAGTAATTTCGAGGAGGTCAGTGGCCAACCCTGGTGTCAAAGTTTTTAGACCGCCTAAAGGCCTCCAACATGGTCTGATAATTGATACACCCGGGATCGACAATTTAACCGAAGAATGCCCTCCGGTAGCGCTCAGATAGAAATGCCACTATCAGCCACCCATCTAAGTAGGGGTCGAGCTGCACGTTGCTTAACAATCGCAATGAGTTAACACTACTCAGTCAAACTGAGACTGCTACAACTGAATGAATGCTAATGTATTAATGGATTCAAAACGGTAAACTGCATCTTAATACCATCATCAGATTAAGTATTCAACAAAGAATACTTCAAAACTCATCCACAATAACAAAACAAAAAAATATAAAGAATCAAAATTCTTCCACTATAACAGAACTGGATAGAATTATTGAAGAACAAGTTAACATCTCAATGGTCTAAACGTGAGGACAGTTAATCAATTAATCATGGAACGATGATTGACAATTTCTCCATTCAGTTGAATCCTTTGAAGTCGTTTGAGGAATCATTGTAATGAATCCTTGACCAGTGGGGTGGAAAGAAATGGTCAAAACACGCTTTTGTGGGAATTTTTGGAATCAATCTGTAAGTTAAGTTTAAGCTTAGTTTAGAGAGGAGTGAAGGGTAACTTAAGAACTTGCTGATGTGAATGGATGATGATGAGTATATTTTAATTTAACTGACTTTTTGATGGTGAAACCGGTTGATGAATATCAATAATCATTTCCATTCTAACAAGATTTAAGCTTTCATAATCGTCATTATATTTTTACTCAATGTTATTTAATTTTAGAAGGCGCCAGTGTGAATATTTTGTCGGTCGCGCTTACGTTATTTTTCTAGATTTAGTGAAGTTGCGCCCGTACATGTAGTTAAGCTGGAAAAATCTTCCTCCTATAAAAAATTGGTATAGATGCAAAAGTTTAGGATTATTATGCATGTATGTTTGTTGCACTATCGCGCAAAAACTACACTACGGATTTGGATTAAACTTTACAATATACATCAAGGTTAGACATAGGATCCATTTTAACTTTTAAAATTTACAAAATTCCTGTAGAAACAGCTACAACGCAGGTAAGACCGCGACGCACAACTAGTTGTAAATAATTATACAAACGTTGAGCGTTACGTAACTGATGATTGGTACTCGGACTTAATCCTCTAATAGTTAACGGTAGCACAAACCAGTTGGTAAATGATCGTCATTTTGTTCATGTCTTAACTTGTACTTGTGTAAAGAAAGATCGAACTTGAGAGTGACTTGTACGTGGATACTTTATGAATAATATTTACTTATTACAACTGGAATCCTACTATCCTACTAATCCTACTAATATTATAAATGCGAAAGTTTGTGAGGATGGATGTATGTTTGTTGCTCTTTCACGCAAAAACTACTGAACGGATTTGGATAAAACTTTACAGTAATGTAGGTTATATATTAGAATAACACATGGAATACATTTTATCCCGAAATTCCCGCGGGAACGGGTACGACGCGGGTAACACCGCGGGGCGCGGCTAGTATCTATGATAATATTAATTGATAGTGCCCGAAAATGTATCATAATCAGCTTGATGTTGATTGATTGATAATCTTTTATTGGCGCGGCGAAGTTTTTGGTACAAAATGTATCATCACGTAACAGTTTCTCCGTTTTCTTTTTCTACACTATCTACATCTACACTAATATTATAAAGAGGAAAACTTTGTTTGGTTGTAATGAATAGGCTCAAAAACTACAGGACCGTTTTTAAAAATTCTTTCACCATTCGAAAGCTACTTTATCCACGAGTAACATAGGCTTTCATCCCGAAATTCCCCCAGGAATGGACACAACGCGGGTAAAACGGCGGGGCGCTGCTAGTTAGACTATACTTTGGAAGACTTTATGCTGTCGGTACCAGTGTTGTTTTAATCAATGGGCCATTGTAGCATTTATGTAATTTTTATACATCAAGGTTGGGCAATAATTAGACTTTAAGGGCCTATGAGTTCCTAAAACGGGCTACTATAAACAATTTTTTTGCCAAAAGTCTTAACGTTACAAGAATAATTTTTGTTTGTTTTTAATCTTGATCATATGTTTAATCATACTTCTGTTACCGAAACACGTTGACTATTAATTTCCTCGATAGAAAAAATCACAAAGATGGGTCTTTTATACCTTACTTTCACACTTAGTTTGTTAAATAATTTCAAACGTATATTTCTAAAATTAATTTGAGTGATGTAAAATAAACTATGACTGAATACTGTTGGAGTAAAATTTCGATTCAATCCAACGAAAGGTGGTAATTCTTATAAATGAGTCGCAAAATTCTACCACCACCATTTTCGCGCCGTAGTGTTTCTCGCTCTTTTCTACCCAGAGAGACAGTGACCGAAACGGCTGGAATATCCTGGCCTTAACTCGAAATTTTACTAACTCCCTCTCTCATAGTCATCCATTCTGATATCGGAGTTGTAAGACTGCCTAAAGGCCTTCGACATTCGACTCTTTAAATTTCTTCTAAGCAAGCATTTGACGTCTCTAAGTCCAAGCGTAAGTAAATAACATAAACACCAAATCTTTTTCCCACATAAAACACAATCTTCAACGAAAGCGTTTTGACGAAAAAATCATTTAATATTCAGGAAAGCGCGCTGTTATGGTAATTAATAAGTTGAGCTTTCAAATGTGTTTGAATACAATAGCCGTCTGGTCTTGGGCTCCGAATGTATTGTCTTTGAACGTAAAGTGATTCATTTAGTATTCTGATTTTGTTTATTTTTAGCTTCAGATTTATTGTAGCAGTGATTGTTTTATGAAAGTCACTGGCTGCAAAGGTTGCAATTGATTTAAACGTAGAAGAAGGGTTAATATCTTTATATACGATGCGATCTTGTTCGCTTTACGAATTCAAAGTGTTCCTAATTCGATTTTTTGCAATACAATGATCACGAATTTATGGTTTTAAACCATAAAGTGATAAGTTTGGACTCAGTCACAGAGTCAATAAAATCCCTCGGTGTTTCTGTTTACAGTCTTCTTCTTCTATCGTGTCAATGGCCTTTATTTTTTTCCTGTCCAGTATTTAGTAAGTAGAAGGGCAGCATCTGAGACTTTCATTAAATCTTCCTTGGTGCAGATGGTAGGGCACAGAGGGCAGGACAACAAGTGGGCCATGTCCTGATCTGGAGTACGACAGTCACACTCCCGCTCAGAAGAGACTAGCCCCACTTGACTAGGTTTACAGTGAATGAATCAGATTTTCAAAATGAGAAACAAGGTTATTATAATGAAATGATCATGAGATCATTAATGAGTCCTATAGGAAGTACAGGATTTAGAGTTAGACCGTCTAAACATGAAACAATAGGGTTGTATCTATACCTATTAAACTTTCTGGCTATTCCGCATGGTGGTTCCACCAAAGTAATAGATGGTGCTAGTGAGAAAATTTAATAGCTTTATAATATTAGTATTAGTACCTATAGATACGAAATGAATGAATGCAAACGTTACATTTGAATATAAACCCACACGTCTTCGAACGTAGCTGTAAATTACTTTAAAGCTATTAATAATATTCCTTCAAATAAAACCAAAACTCTTAACTACTGCATTACGCAGTAACATTATGGAAATGACTCTTCATATTGTTCCCTTGTCGTGTGAGAAGTCATTGTAACTTAATATTCTTTTAAAAAGGTGAAAAATTATTCTCGTTGGAAATAGTACAAAAAAGGCTATTAGTTGTAATTCCTAGTAATTAGGTAAAGTTAGTTTAAAGCACGTGCCAGTAGCTACCGTTAGTGTAGCTCTGTCAGACTTTTGAAAGCTTTTGTGTAGTGGAATGATTGAGAGACTTTTCTTAGGATATATCTTAATCAGAGTTTTGAAAGTACGCTTGCTTTTCTTTATCTTTTTGTTTTCTTCACAGTCCTAGAAAACTTGGCCCGGGACGGCCTTAGCTCCTTCATCGCTCAGCAAGAGGGCGGCTAGACCCAAGTCCTTGATGTCTTAAAACTTTCAAATTGACAAGTTATTGAACCTAGGAATTGCATATTTATACGCTATAATCACATTGAAATTTAAAATTACTATTAGGGGCAAAGGCTCTTTCTAACTTATTGAGAATAGTTCCAAGTAATTCTTATTTACTTGTCTCATTACTCAAATAAATTCAAAATTTATTGAGATCCTTTCATCTTTCGAAGTCATTTAAAAACGAATTATCGTCTTCCAAAGTTTTGCACCATAGTGACCATAAACTTTATTTATTCTTGCCCGTATTGATGTTCATTTCAATACCAGTAGCAGTGGTTTTGTGTAATAAATCAAGGAATTTGTGTCTTTTACACCAATTGTGGTGCCGAGTGGGTACCACCATTTTGGAATCGGCAATTTTGGCCCGTATCGCGATATTAATTTGGGATGCGAAGAGATTTTAGGTTTGGGACACGTTTGAATTTTGGCGTTGTCGATATTCGATAAATTCATTAAATAAGTTTGTTATAGCTTGTATTGTTTATTATAGTATTGCTTTACTAGGCAGCGCCGCGGGGTTTTACCGCGTTGTGCTAATTCCTGTGGGAATTTCGGGATGAAATATAGCTTATAATCTCCCTGTTGAATTTGGGTATCTGTTATATTTATTTATGCAAATCAGATTGTTAGTTTCTGAGATTAGCGCGTTCAAACTTATCTTCAGCTTCATTATATTAGTATTGACTCATTTATATTAGAGTCACAGTTTGAATGTCTCAAGAGCTAAGAATATTCCTATTCATTAGTTTGTATTCGGTTTCTAATTTTGGTGTTTGGGTCCACTTTTTACATAAATCCTTGTAGGACAATAGTGATAATACGTATGTATTTGCAATAGACATATGAGTTTATTCCAATTAAGTTTTTATCTTTAAGCTTCAGTAACTTGGTTACCGATATAAATAAAACAATTAACCACAATTTAACATCCAATACACAAGTACTGCAAAAACAAAAGTTATTAGCGAACCACGCTTCGCCTTTACGACGGTTATAAAATACAAAAGCGAGAGTCTCCGTGTAGTGATTTGTGACGATACTTGTCCAGTGTAGGCGTTGGTCTGGCTACCGTACGATGCGTAGTGATGTCTCGTAGAACGGACATTGGATATCGATGAAATTGGCGGCCATTTTGGATAATTTTCGAATGACTTGTGGCGTATATTTTGTCGACAAAATTGACGGCAAGATTGTTGGAAGAAATTGTTGGTGGGGTTTAGGCGGTCTAAAAATCCTAAGCGGAGGGTTTTTTAAGATCTAGAAATTAAATTATTTCTATGGCATTATTGATATAACGTTTTTTAGTGAAACCGAGTTGGATTATGAAAATTTCGATGGTCTATTGATAGATATAAATTACTTAGGGGCTCAACTTATTTATCAAAAAAACGATGCTAAAGTGTTAAATATTACAGTTTTGCCTTTACGTTGGTCACGCCGATTTTTTACAAATAGCAAATATTACTAACAACTTTGAAAAAACATTATAACTTCGTTTCTTAAGTCAGAATTGCTGACAGATAATTTTTGATATTGAACTAAATTATATTTTCAAAAACAGAACCACACCAATAATAAACCACATCCAATAATCTTACAAAAATACACAACTTATTAATCCAAGTTTTGGCCCCTAAGAGGCTCTTTTGAGCGTACCATATCGCAAATAACATTGTGATTGAATCGATGTATCGATAAAAATATCGATACAATAACAACATCATCCCAACACTAAGGCCACTGACCCACAAAAAGGTTAAGAAAAAAATCTATATTTTATTTTCAACATGCAAGTACTATCGTGGTATAAATTAAAGGGTTTATTTTTTTTCTTTTACACCACGTGTTTTGGGTTCAAGCACATGAAGGCTTGAGGTGTACGGTCAGCAAAAAAGAAGGTTTCCTTTTATTTTTGTATTGCGTGTAAAGGTGTTGTAGCTTAGTGTGGTTATTTTTAGGATTAATTTTATTTTTGTTCACGATAGGCGCGGTAATTGAAAAAGGTTTTTTTTTAATCTATTATAAGCTGAATATGTTTGTGATAAAAAGGTAAATACTTTCTTAATATATTTTTTAACATTATTACTGAAAGACATTTTTGTTTTTTTATTATTTAATAAAATATATTGCAATGTATATCAAAAAATATTATATTCATTAGTATTGGTATTTAAAGAATTGAACGGTCTAAAGATATATAACTTAACTATAACTTAGTACGTAGATCAGATAACTAGTACATGAAATTACTTAACAAGTTATCATTCAAAAGAAGCGAACATTAAAATAGTACCTCATCATCATACAAAATTTATAAATGCATTTTCTAATTCATTCCCACTTGTTTACTATGCTGCACAGATTTGTAATTACCCCTTTCAGCTATTAAACCTGTTTTCAAGATACCGAGAGATCTTGTTGAGTTATTAACTGACTCAGGTAAGGAACTATTAAATTGTTACTTAATTGCTTCTACTGCGAATGGTATTGTATGCAATTAAGTAATGAACCAAATTATTGGACGAGCCTTTTAAAATGAGCAAAATAATCGTTAAACTATAATGGTATTGCATTTAACAGATGATTGAAATGAATAATTAATGTTTTATATTGAATAGTATTTTAATCGAATTGTACTATAAAGTTTTTTTCAACAAATATTTTTTTTACTGATACTACTAAGATTACTGATACCTGACAATTTGAACTTATTTTTTTAAAGTAAAAATGAAAAAAAAAACATTACGGATTATTTTTAGTTATTAAATTTACAATCCTTGACGTTCGTCTAGTTTCCTATTACAGTCGGCACTTTTTTTAGGACTCCAAAAAAACGATAAAATCAAAAAGAAAGTTTGACTTCTTTGTTGTCCCTACAAAACAATATCAAGATAATCACCGTTCGGTTACGTATAAATGGCCTACTACTGGCATTACGCGTTGTTTCTGTGTGAGTGTGTGCCTACAGCAAGCCTGACACTTTACATTAGTGTGGGTGGGCAATAAGAAACTTGTTGTTACTCGGCACAGATTACTAATAAGTTAGTATGTAAATAGTGGTTTTGTAGTGGGATGAGCATTGTTTGCTGTGGAATATGTGTTGGATTTTGTAGAGTTTGAAATACATACATAATATATGTAATTGATTTAAAATTTTGTAGAAATTGTATTATTTTCAAAGAAATTTTAAATAAGACTAGATGTATTTTAAGAATGTAAACTGGAATTTGATTTCATTAGATTATGAATTAAAAAATAAAATTGTTAAAAAAAACATAAAATATGCCGATGAGTTTTGACAATTCCGTTGGCACAGTGATATTTGAAAGCGCTTACTGTGACAGGGGTTGCGGGTTCGAATGAACGGAGTCAACAATATGTGCAGACATAGTTGTTGGTGACGACGTCTGGGTGTCAATCGTATATTGATATAACGTATTTCTGTATGATAATGGAATAGTATCAGTTAGTTAGATTCCATTATAAAAGCGTAGAGTTTATTTTGGATCGTATTAATCGTGTGTAAATTTATCTGATTGATTTTTAAAGTACTAAAACACTCAAAATTCACACAACCATCTGTTAAATTTGCATATTGCTATTGTTCTTCTTTTGTTTCCACGTTTGTCTAGTTTCCCAGTCATTATTTGATACTTATGCTTTACATTAATATATTTGCAATCATAAAGTGTTTCTTAAAATACTTAAAAGTCTTCAAATTTTCCTTTAAAAATAAATCAAAACCTTAAAAGATAATACGTCACAAAATAATATATTAAACCTTTAAGCTCAACACTTTAGTGACCCGTTGTACCGTTAGTTTTAAAAGTGCATACACACATTCAAACGAACTTGGTCTTAATGTTAAGATTGCTAAAGTTGATTATTCTGTGCTATATCGAATGCATAATGTAGGCTCAGATGTAGCAACAAAAAGAAATAATGACAAAGATTGTTATATGATTATATCTAGATGATGTTTGTATGGGATTATGGTTTGTAGTGTTTTGATTGTTTGAAAATGTATACTTTAATTCAACCATACTTTACTCTGTACTGTAATAATAGATCCCAGTGTTTACTAAGAATAGGAAGAGGTCAATTTTGAAGAGCATGAAACAGTGAATATTGCTGCAAGTGTTGCCTCTTGCTGTAAGCATGATGCCATTTAAAGGTGTTAAGGAAAGGTTAGGTAGAACAAATTGTAATTAAAAAAAAATCAAAGTAACTGAAATGACTTTGCTTAAGAAAGAGAAGAGCAACTTTGGCAGAAAAGAACACGTAAAAGTATTTGAATTATTAAAAGTAAGTTAAGAGTAAGAGAAGTAAGTTCGATTAAGTCAGTGGCCAACCCTGGTGTTAGAGTTTTTAGACCGCCAAAGGCCTCCGACATGATCTGACGATTGAAACAACCGAGACCGACTGCTGCTGAAGAAGTACCACTATCGGCCACCCATCAAAGTAGTGGTCGAGCTGCACATTGATTAACAATCGCACAATCGCAACTTTAGTCATGTCAGCTCATTGAAATGGTGTGCGCTACGTTTATCTATACTAATATTATAAAGAGGTAATTTTTTAAAGTTTGTTTGTTTGTATGTTCGAGCAAATCTCGCGAATTACCAGTCCGATTTGAATAATTATTTTTGTAATGGATAGCCACATTCAACGGGAAGGTGATAGGCTACTTTTCATCCCAAAATTACCATGGGAATGGGAATGGAACGCGGGTAAAACCGCGGGGCGCTACTGGTACCAAATATACTGCCAACAACTTTTTACGATTACACCTGTATGGTATATTTTTTGCTTTACCTATTTTATTGTTCCCCTCATTTGTTTGTTTCCCTAATACCATGATGCAAGGTATCTACTTAACAATACCAAATAAAAATAACATGAAAAATGTTCAAATAATCCCCAATAATAAGATTTTTGATGCCATGTGATTATGAGGGTGCAGTAATTTTGCTTCATCCCCAAATAATAGGCGATAATACTGTGCTGATTATCTATACCGGGTGGTTTTGGGGTGCTTGTATTTTTTGAATTTTTCTATGTACCCGGGATTTCACTCGTAGCGTACTGGTTCCTTAGAGCTTTGGGACAAAAGTAGGCGTTTAATTCATATTTATGCAAAAAAAAACATAAGTTGAGTAGTTTAGACGTGAAAGACCGAAAGACAGTAACTTTTGCGTTTACAGTATACCTTAAAAGAGATTGCACAATATGTTGAAATGTTGATAGCTAGATAGAAACACATTGACTTAAGAAAATTACGTTAATAATTACGAATAAATAATGAACAATACTCCTTCCAAATAAACTTAGTGAAAATTATCTTTATAAGTAATAAAAGTGATCGAGTGTTCATAAAAAGTTAACAAGTATTAAAATTACCAATAAAATGCGCATGCGCAGCCGTAGTAAAAATCTTTACCCATATTAAATTTATCTAACCTATTATCTTTAATTGCTAACTTAGTCTAAAATATAGCTAAAAGCAACAAAATAAGCTAAAAAGCCTATACAAAAGCAAGTAAAAAGAAAAAAAAACATCACGAACAGGCGAGGGAGAGCAAAGAAAAAAAAACTAAGCAAGTTCAGCGTTTATTTTGGTTGCATCCTTTTCTCTCTTCAAGTCAGAAAGTATTGCTGTCCTTGTCTCCCAGCTCGAACGCTGGACACCTGTGCTTTAGTTTCCCCCGAGTACCATCGACCTCTTGCAGGACTCATAACGAAACGTCATATGCGTATAAAAATAAACAGAGAAAAATCTGCTTTACACGCTTTTATTTAGTGTCTTTTTTGTTTGAACATTAAATAATTACTAATGTGTTATTTTTCGATGGAAATGATTGTCGTATACGGATTTGATTCGTGGCAAGCTGGTGTTTTTTTTTGTTTAATGCGTAAACTAATGTATCATAGTAATGAAAGTTGAACACCTGTTTCTTTACTAATCCTATTGTTGGGTCCTGGGCTGGTGCAGTTAAAACTTTTTGGTGCAAATACTTTTTGTTGTGTTTTTCTTTAACCTTTTTTTTGGGTCTCGTGAGTTTGAGGACTGCATATTATATTTTTTCTGAGTTACAAAGTTTGTTGTCGATAATATTAAGGAAGACCGGCTGGAGTTTTACCTTTGAAACTTACTTAATACAAGTGTTAATAAGTATTTATTTAATTACTAGCCATGCCCCGCGGTGTTACTCGCATTGTATCGGTTCCCGAGGGAATTTCGGGATAAAATGTATCCCATGTGTTATTCTGATGTGTAACCTATATTACTGTAAAGTTCCATTTAAATCCGTCCAGTAGTTTTTTCGTGAAAGGGCAACAAACATACACCCATACATCCATTCATGCAGCCATCCTCACAAACTGTCGCATTTATAATATAAGTAGGATATTCTTTTTCAAAATTACATGATATTCCTTACTTGACTCTCTATAAGTACATTAAGTCAGAAATGTCTAAAATTTTAATGGTAACATATTTAAAACCGCTTTTGGTTAGGGCATCCAACAATACATAATAATATGTAAACCTTTTATTGAACCAAAGACTCAATTTAAAAAATCAAATAAAAATCATTTGAACCACCCTAAATTCATAAACTTCACCTATAGTAGAGTGCTTGGGGAGTTTGACCTCGGACTCCAATTACTGTCAATGTATTAATGTGAGACCTTCTGCATTATGTTTTATACATAAATTACTAAAAAGTTTACCAATTTTTTTTCGTTGCTTTTTTGTTTTTCTTAATTTGACACTAATTTCAAGAAATACTGATATTTATATCCAAACTAGACGGATCGAGCTGAAATTTGGCATGCAGGTAGATGCTATGACGTAAGCATCCGCTAAGAAAGGATTTTTTGAAATTCCACCCCTAAGAGAGTAAATTAGGGGTTGAAAGTTTTACAATTTTTTAAAATTCTTTAATGGATTTGCTTCAAATTTTGCATGTAGGTTCTTTATTTAATTTAGATAAAGATTACAAAAGGAATTTTGGAAATTCCATCCCTAAGAGCGTAAAATAGGGGATGATCGCTTATATGCAACTTTTTATTCCTTTGATGTATTGGCTTCAAATTTTGCATGTAGGTTATTTATACAAAGAAAATAACCACTAATTAAAAAAGTTTCGGAAAATCTACCCCTAATAAGGTAATTTAGGGGTTGAAAGTTTGTATGACTTTTTAAATTCCTTTAATGTATTTGCTTCAAATTTTACATGTAGGTTCTTTATTTAACGTAGTTAAAGATTACAAAAGGATTTTGGAAATTCCACCCCGAAGAGGGTAAATTAGGGGTTGAAAGAATTAGTTAAGCTCGTAATGTCTTATATTATATGCCTTAATTTATTTATTTTATTATTAAATAAAAAGCAACGATTTTTAATTGGTAAACATTTTAATATACCTTATCAACAATACAATCCAACAGGTCTCATAATAATTCGTTGACAGTAATTGGATTCCGAGCTTTTTCAATTCTAGATGCTTAAGGCACTCTACTACTAAATGATATTATGATTAAACTGTGAATGACAAATGATTTTTTCCGTTGACAAGTAGAGTGTTAAGTCAAATTGATGACAAGAAAGGATATACGATAGCCTTTTTTTGCTGACAGTATCGGTAGTTGAATTTGAATATGAATTTGGTATGCGTATCATGTTCTACTGTAGGGTTAAAATTGAATTTATAAAAAAAAAATTAACAAAAAGAAAAAAAAACAGTTGCACGTGTGAAGAAATCTTTTTTTCAAGGATAGATAGTGAGACACTAACTAGTGCACTCAGAGCCGTCCATTCAATCGACACTTACTAACTGACGAAATTTTTATACATTACATGTCACTACCACTCATTAAATGAACTCATACTAAGGAAGAATTTGACGTCTCTTACGGGCGTATCTTAAATCAATTTCGCCTTCACCTTGATTATTTTTAGGTGAGCCCTAAAGAGACTCCTATTGGAAGGACATGCGATTTAGAGCAGTCGTAAAGTGGTGGTCATCTTTTGAAAATATAAAATGATAGTTCAAAAGAATTGGCTATAGTGCGACCGATATATCATCAAGTCGGTCTGTTAATGAATGATTTATGGTTCCGTTAAACATTCTAGGATGATAACCAAAAACTTTTTCAATATAAAAAAACAGACTGTCGTTTACAGATACACTTCGCTTTTATTTAACATTTTTCTCTGACGTCTCTTTTACAGGAACTGTGGTCACAGAAGACATTATGCGCATATGCGCCTACACAAGAAATAACTTTACTTAAAACGTCAGATAAAAATGTTAAATATAAGCAAAGTGTATCCGTAAACGTAGTTTCATTCAATTCAAAATGTCAAAAAGTCAGTTTAAAACCTGTCTAGGCTGTAGTCTACGACAGTAACTAAATAAATTCGAGTAGGTTAGTGTTCAACCCTGTTCCCGGAGTTTTTAGACCACCGAAAGGCCTCCGAAACAGTCAAACAATTGACAGCCGCAATGCTCCATCAAAAACGAAACAGCTAACAATTTCCCAGGTGTCCATACCAACATCTATTATCAAAAATAAAACAAATACTCCTAGAAAGTAACCAATAAATCGAATGATAGATGGGACAAGAGATAGGGCGTATTATTTATAATGTATTAAAGGTAGGCTACCGTTCAGAGGTGAATGAACTGGATGCGCGTACGCATCGCACTTGTGTTATAATTTGTTCGTTCGGATATTGAGTTGGGTTAATTATTGTTTGCTTTGCCGGTTGGCGTTGCCATTGGCGGTTTTGCTTTTAGATTATTGTAATATTAATTTTGCTATCATTGCTACTTAAATTATTTTGAAATTTTCAGTGATTTGAGATGACTTTGCCCATGCGTGGGACTCCACTTTTTTATTTAATTGTGGCTATATCTTAAGCTCCAGTTGCACTACTACGTTCGCATAATGCTGTCTTCGATTTTGTTTCAATTTAATTCGGTCAATAAACGCTCTTCACACTATACGTTGGTTAAAGGTCGATTGCCAATAACTACCGTATTTGCTACACTGCTGTCACTATAATTATATTAGTAGTAGAATTAGCCTGTAATGCCCCACTGCTGGGCACAGGCCTGTCGTCTCACTGAATATATCAGTTCAGTGAGGGGGATTAGGCGTAATCACCACGCTTGGTCACCGTATATTGGACGCGGAAAAAGATTTACTGTAATTCCGTCTTTACTGCTTAAACTTTTCCATATTATTATTAACCAACATCTATAACATTCTACATACAAACATAACACAAACTCTAACACCTATCAATATTATTCATAAACCATTCTCATTCATACAACGTTTGAATAAGGTTTGCCAACATTGTGCGTAATAAAATACACTGGCCAATACTTGCTTATGTGTGTGTGAAAGATGCATATTATGTTATGTGTGAAAAGTAAATCTATACTTTGTTTACTTAGTAAAGCTGAAGAATTTGATTTCTTGTTTCATTGAACGCGTTAATCTTAAGAAACTACTAATCCGATTTGATAAGGCATCAAACTAAAATTGAATTGAATTTACTTTTTGCCTGCCAGACTAAATAAACTTCTGGTACTGCTGTTAAGGAGTCTACACACCAAACCCGCCGACCCGCCGACACAGCCCGGGCGGCTTGGTGTCGGCGACCCAAACCCGCCAACCCGCCAACATGTGTCATGGGGCTGTGTCGGTGAGTTAGTCGGCGGCAAGAAATCAGTACAACAAAAAACACAAGCTCGTCACTATCGCTGGAGTGTCGGCGGGCAACTGAGCGTGCGCGTGCAAGTCGCCGGCCATGCCGCCGACTTGCACGCGCGGGTACGAGTCGCCGACATGATTCTTGAAACAAAGTCGCCGACACCAAGCCGCCGGGCTGTGTCGGCGGGTCGGCGGGTTTGGTGTGTAGACTCCTTAAGACTGACTAAAGACAGGCTTGTCTGCGTCAAACAAAAGAGTCTATAGACTATTGGGACTGTCTGCTTAGGCTATGTCAATAAAATTTATGTAATCAGTTTTTTAATACTACTTTATTGAAGTTTACTATTCATCAATTTCATTAACCTCCAAAGAGTAATAAAGATAAACTTATGGGCTATACATACATCCATCCATCCATCCATCGCTTTATAACAATTTAGTACCAAGCTTATACCCAATACAGATTCTGCGTCGTAATATCAACGCGTAAATTATTGAAAACAACAAAAACTCATTTAAAAACAAATTGGTCATGACATTGTATCGAACCGACCAGTTAACAAGACCTTTATTTCTTAAGAACTTAATTAAAATCGCAGTTAATATTATACTGGACATTTAAATTATTTTATGCACGTAGTATCACAATCGTTCATTCGCCCTGACTCCTTATATGGTCTTAGTTTTGCTGGAGGATTTTGTAACTTATGTCTTTAGTAACAAGGTTTATTGTTAAGTGTAATTGAAAAGGAACGTGACCATGCATATAAGATAGACAAAATGATGAGAAAGAAAACGGTTTGTTTTGATAAAATTATTTGTATTGAACCATATCCATGGCAGTAAACATAAAATTTTACTAGTCAATATTATTGAATTCTAGAATTTAGTATCTGTAATGTTCCAAAACATAATAATATCTGTTCTTGGTACTGTGATCATCCAAAAGCTTTGATATTAAAGTAGGATGTAATGGCGTAATACATGAAGCTATTCGCCTAATGCGGTTGCCGAACTTGTTTCAGTCTACTTCGGTCACCCAACATTGGTACATGTTCAGTGATCGATTAGAGGATACTATACCAAATTAAACAACAGTATTCCAAATTAGACGACGCTACAAATCGAAGACAATGCGAAATGATTGTCATTTGATTGTGAAGACAGTACTTTTTGTAGAAAACTTATTAATTAACTAGCAGCACCCCGCGGTTTTACCCGCGTTGTGCCCGTTCCCGTAAGAATTTCGGGATAGAAAATAGCCTACAACCTTCCCGTTGAATGTGGCTATCTATTACAAAAAGAGTTATTCAAGTCGGACTGGTAATTCTTGATATTAGCTCAAACATACAAAGAAATAAACTTACAAATTTTACCTCTTTATGATATTGTAGTATATAGTGTGTGTATAATATAGTATATATAGTATAGATTTAAGAATGCAAAATCGTAAAGATATGAGTGCCGTTATTCGTATTTTTTACGTATTTTAATTTACTGTAGCTTATTTTCTGTTTGTCCTTACGCCCGTACTCAGAGAAGTGTTATGCTTCCTTAGTAGAGATTTAATGAATGATTTTGACAAGTAATGTATTAAAAAATACGTCATTAAGGTATAAGTATCGATTTAATAGTCTGTGAGTAGTAATAGTATTTTAGTATACCAAAGATCTTATTAGTTAGTAGACTTTATTCATACTTTTAGTACTTAGAGTCTTTAGGATACTAAGGGGTTCTAAAATAATATGTCCCACTGCTAGGGAAAGGCCTCTCATATCACTGAAGATATCAGTACAGTGAAGAGGATTAGACGTAATCACTACGCTTGCCTAATGCGGGTTGGTGATCTCAAATAAACAAATAAAAAAATGGTAAATATGAAACCTCCTTACGACCCCATAAAACTTTATAACCAATTAAAGAGCATTGTATTTTAACATAAAATTGATTACTTTATACATCTAAAAGTAATTTGAGTCGATAATTCAAGAAGATACAGCGCAAATAAAAATAACAGGTCGTGTACTCATTGGCTATACCTGTTGGTGAAATGTAGTTTTTAAGTTGTGGGTTTTATCGTTTATCAATTCAAGGACATTAGGTGTCTTTACATTTTCTCTTTATCAAAATGAAATATCAACAGAGAGCAGCGAATTTTTTTGTGGCAGCACCCCGCTGTTACTCGCGTTAAGCCAGTTTTCAAGGGAATTTCAGGATGAAAAATGAATTTCAGAATGGGAAATGAAACCTTTCTGCTAAATGTGGCTACCAATCACAAAAATAATTATTCAAATCGGATTTGTAGTTTCTGAGAAGTCAAACTCTGAGTAAACACGTAACAAACAAAAAGTCAAACTCTTATGCTGAGGACACACGGCGACACTGACACTCATCACAAATGTCGACACTAGTGTAGATTGCGTCCTCATGGTAAGCAATTTTTGTGTCGACATCGGTGTAAACATTTTAATGTCCCGGTTATGTGTGGTTAGCTGTCTACACGGAGACACTGCAATTCAGTGTGGTACATTTCCTCGCCATGAACAACGGAGCGGTTATTGGTCTAACTAAAAATTTCGCGCAAGTTCGAAATTCGCGACACTTGTGTCGGACACTGAGCACGACCTGTCTCCACGGCTGCAACACAGACACCGACCGACATTGCCACAACAACTGCAACTAAGTGTCGCGGCAGTGGACACACACAGACATTCGATGTATACATTGAGTGTCTAATGTCAGGAGTCGCCGTGTGTCCTCAGCATAAAGCTTTATTATATTAGTATAGATGATAAAAATACTTTCGGATCTTGCTTCAAAGTCCAAAACGAAAAACTCCAAGGGTTTTTCCGTGGACCCCCATTTTTAAATATCCTTCGGGCTCAATAAGAACAAAAAGTTTAGTGAGAGCTTTCAAGCTTTACACCGAACCGCTTAAAGCTTACAATTTGGGTAATATTTTGATGAAGGTCAATTCCCGTTAATTTTACAGTCGCAAAATCAAACATTGTGATTCGTTGCGAGTCCCAAACCGATTGGTTGCTTCCTAATATAGTGCTAACGGACAGTTAGGTGGGTGTCAACAACACTGCACATATCAAATGTATTGTATAACATATCTAAACTCTTCGTACATCCTGTTTACTAGTGCCTCAAAGTTTACTCACGTTGTACCCGTTTCCCGTGGGAATTTTAGGATGAAAAGTTATATGAAAGAGTATATGAAAACATTATTACTAATTAGCCGCGTCCCGTTACCCGCTTTGTGCCTGTTCCCGCTGGAATTTCGTGATAAAATGTAACTGTAAAGTTTCATCCAAATCCGTCCAGTAAAATGTTCCTCTCTATCTCTCGTATCTACTCGTATATGAAACTTAACGAAGGCCAAAGGATATCCAACAGATATTAACAGTATATTCAAACTTGTGTAACCTCCTTTTCATGATTCGTTTGACATTTAATATGACATGTCATTATCCACACAACTGTACAGTCCCACCATCTTATCTGTTCAGTTGACAGCGTCGCTAGTGGAGAATTTGGTATACATAATATAAGAAATTCACCAAGAAACAAAGGTAATTAAAACATATCTTGCAAGTCAGTCTATAGATATCATTAAAATTTAAGAAACTACAATATCAATCATATAAAGCATAACTAATATGACGCGGCTGTAGTTCCCATTTTGCCCACCTGAACAGTTAAGTTGGTGGCACTGTACTAAGATCTTATTCTCCTTTTTTGTCCTTTTGTATTATGGTCTGGACAGACAGATGTACTTACATCATATTGAACCATTATAGGAATAAAAACCTCGGATCTATTTTTAAATGCATTTAATAATGTATTGTATCGTATACTTACAGAAAACGTAAACAAAACATTGGCATTAAACTTGTACTGGAAAACCTTGATTACTATAGCCCTACGCATTGCAGAACGAAGCTAAAAGAACGTATCTCCTAAACTCTACAGTCAATAAAAATCCTTATACCTTCAAGTTAAGGCTGAATGTCCTTTATAGCTGGTAAGGCCGTTAAGTAGAGAGTATATAAAAATGCAATTCATACATTTGACTTGAACATATTGAAACATGTTTTATCTGAAAATGGAAACAAGAATTGTACAATTTATTTGCCCTTGACATTACGAAGGTGGAGTATAGAATTTAATTTAATGTAGGAAAATACCTATGTGGCGCTTATTTATATAACTAGCAACGCCCCTCGGTTTTACCCGCGTTGTGCCCGTTTCCGTAGAAATTTCAGCTTTTTTTATACATATAAGCCTTTCTCTTGAATCACTTCTATCTGTTTAAATAAACCGCGTCAAAATCCGTTACATAGTTTTTAAGATCTAAACATACATAGGGACAGACAGCGGAAAGCGACCTTGTTTTATACTATGTAGTGATACTCGTGTTGAAAGAGGTAAAGTTTATCAGCATCTATATTAATCTATACTAGTCTATACGATCTATACTAATACAATAAAGCTGAAGAACTAGTTTTTTTGTTTGTTTGAACGCTGAGATTAGTCTCAGAAACTACCAATCCTATTTAAAGATCCTTTTGTAATGGATAGCCACATGCAAAGGTTATACGGTATTTTTTATTTTGGAATTCTGACAAAAACTGGCGTGTAAAACCGCGGAGCGCTGCTAGTTGTTAGTTATAAATGTAATTCTGAGTAAAACTATCATTTCCATATTATAAGTGATAGGTAGTTGAATTTATTAACATAGTATAAGTATTAGTTGGCCATGGAAAGAAATAAATGGAAAGAATTGGGGGAGACCTTTGCCCAGCAGTGGGCAGCGAGGTTACGTAAAAAAAAAGTATTCACTAACATCGAATTGATTATTTTATCTGACAAATAAATTAATTATTATGAGTTTTACCGTACAAATAATACAAATAGACTAGCTTCTGAAATGATTTTGTAAGGTCCACTAATTTTGAATGAAATTCTTTGGCAATGAAATTGGCCTTATTTATTAAGACAATTAACTCTTAAAGAGAAGAAATGAAGAAGAAAGAAATCTAGAAATAATTACCACATCAGCATCTCAAAATATCCTTCACATAACTGAACCAATAATAAACAATCACCACAAATGAACAATGGTTGTTCTTGCCGCCATGCCGCCATGCCGTCTGGAGCAAACAATTTGTACTCATTGTGGTTCGAGAACCTTTACGTAAGGCGGAGTACCAAAAGTAGCGATGTGGTTTTAAGTAAGGTCGTGTCGGTCGGTGGCCAATGCTGGTGTTGGAGTTTTTATGGAGTCTAAAGGCCACCCAACCAAGTATTGGCCGAGCTGCACATTGCTTAGCAATCGCGATATGTTAACATCGCAGGTCGCGTGTTATTATTCCTTGTAAGGTATTATACAACCCGCAAGTTACCAGCAATTGTACTATGTGTGTCTTGTGCTTAAAATATAGATTTCAGTACGATGGTTCACTTTTGTATGAAACCACACGTGATGGGCGCACGCGGTGTGCGCACCCGGCGTGTTCACGCAGCGTGCACACGCCGCGGGTGCCCGCGAACGGTTCACTATTGTCCATACAAAAGTGAAGAAAGTGAGCGTGCGCACGCCGCGGTCCCATGACCGCGGCGTGCGCACGCTTTACGCAGTGTCGGCCCGAAGTAAGTATTTTGCGATGTTTTCTACCCAATTAAGCCTGAATCTTGTTAAAATTGAATGAAAAAATCTCTTCAAATTCCTTTAAGACTGCATCACTACGACGCAATATCTCGATCAGAAATCAACATTAAATAGTCCAGAATTACATAACCTACTAATCATACAACATACCATTTCACGCCTATAAATATTTAGCTTCAAAAGGAGATTCAGAAATTCCATTGAGTCGAATCAGAGATGGCAGCTGTGTTGTGTGTCATAGCCGGGAATAACTGACTCTGCAGACTTAATGGCGGCCAGACCAAAATGAAAATTGGAACTAGAGCCAGAAATATTATGTGTGATGCGGCAAACGGTGATCAGAGAAAACGCGCGAAAGATTCGTACGAAAGTTACGTCCGAAAATTGCGTCCGAAAGTTGTGTCTAAATTATGCATCTGGCATTGTACAATCACCGTGCCCCGCAGTTCCACCCACATTGTACCCGTTCTCGCGGGAATTCCGGGATAAAATGTATCCCATGTGTTATTCTGATGTATAACCTATATTACTGTAAAGTTTCATTCAAATCCGTTTAGTAGTTTTTTCGTAAAAGAGTAACAAACATACATACATGTCATACATCCTCAGAAACCTTCGCATTATAATATTAATAGGATTTGATTTATCACATCATCTGGTAAAAGTAGTTCAAGCAAGTGTCAAGAGTTTTTAGACCGCCTCTAGGCCTCCGAATTAATATGACGATTGAAACAACGGAAAAAGGTTAAAAAGCCAACTGTGGTATCGCCTAAAAACCTAACTTGATCTTTGACGATGGCGAAGAAACATAGTTTGGCGATTATAGTCTTTATGACTGCCATTCGCTTGGATGCAGTTAAAATGTACAATTTAAATTAAAATGTACAATAATGAGTATCATAAAATGATTATAGACAACCAAATAGAAAGCCATTTGCCCCTAGTCTATATGACAGCTGGTAAAACAAAGAGCGACAATTAAAATAAACGATTTACAATTTTATCTCAAATATGTGCAACCAGTTAAAGGATTAAAGTATTTAAGATATTCAATAAACATTTAAACAACAAAGTTAGGTATCAAATAATTTATTTTGTAAAAGGTAATGGAATCCAGCATGTTTGTGGGCGTATACTAGCGCTGTAATTAGGAATTGTATTTATGATAGTTTGGCGTACAGTGAGGAACAAATGTTTTATAAAGAACCTAGCAGTGCCCCGCGGTTTTACCCGCGTTGTGCCCGTTCCCGTGGGAATTTCGGGAATTTTTTTTACATAAAAACCTTCCTCTTGAATCACTCTACCTATTACAAAAAACCGCATCAAAATCCGTTGCGTAATTTTAAAGATTTAAAAGCATATAAACAGACAAACAGAAGACAAACAGTCGCGACTTTGTTTTATACTATGTAGTGATAGCACTTCTTTTTGGCGCTTAATAGTAAGTCGGGTAAGCTTAATTTGGGTGCGACGGAGTAAAGATCGAGACAGCGACAAGAGATTTTTTTGAAAAAGTATCATTGAGCATAAGCTGTTATACTATAACAATTTCATGTCCTTTTAAAAACAATTGGCACATCATGACACATAGCATTCCAACATACAGATTTTTCCATTAGATACGGATTTTGGAATTTATTGTTTCATCTAAAAGCCTTTAAATTGCTCTTAATCTCTCATTTCTTAATCTTTCAGTGAACCATTTTTTACGAAAATTGATGCTAATTTCTGAGTTCATAATCTTTATTTTTAATCAATTTGTTCCTGCCAAAGTTTAAGCTTATTAATAGTCCTACGATTATTAATAAAGCCTTTTTCCCTCACTAGTACATTAACATTGCTATTCGATACAGTGTAAACTCGATTGGACTCCATATTTGGCAGCCATGATTAGTGACTGAATATTAATGTTCATTTAAGGTCTTTGTTACTTTTTTATATTAATCTGTTCTTTGCTTTCGTTATTATTTTTCTTGCTGTGTATGCTTAGTTATAAAAAATATACAGTTTATATATAACTAGTTGCGCCCCGGTTTCACCCGCGTTGTGACCGTTACCGTAGGAATTTGGGGAATGTTTATAAGTACATACAAACCTTCCTCTTGAATCACTGTATCTATTTTAAAAAATCCGTTGCGCAGTTTTAAAAATCTATGCATACATAGAGACAGACAGACAGTGGTAAGCGACTTTGTTTTATGCTATATATATAGTGATCATGATTTACATGACGTCATTTAATCCCTTGGATATTATGACACTAGTTTTAATTGCATATTGGTCTTTGTAGAATCTAGATTTTATGACTTTTTGGACATTTTAATCGAAAGCGCCTTTCCCCTTAATTGCAATTTAACTTAAAGACAAACGTTAACTTGTCAATTGCCATCAAAGTCAGTAATTAAATGCTCCAACCACTACCTTCCTATAGAAACTATTCATTATTCTGTGCTTAACCAGTTAAATACCTTAAAAGCTGTAATTAACCGACTTGAAAAAGGAAGTTCTTGATGTATAGGTTTAGCTAAAACAGGATTTGTTGAAAAAGAAACCTGGTAGCTCTTGGTAGATAAGCCTGATAGTATGGGTGGCGCAAGTTTTACGAAAACCGTAGAAAAAGTGAGTTAGCTGGTAGTTCAATTTTTTTCCGCAAGTCAACTTTCTTGGTGTCCAGTGTAATGCGTAGTTGTGAACTAAATAGGATAATAATTATTGCATTAGAAGTCCAAGACTCTAATGACTATTTTGTGAAGAGACATTTGATTGAAAAATAAACGTTATTTTCAGTGCACTTAGAAAAATACTTTACGTTCTTCTCATCGGGCTACCTCAATTATTATACGTATGGCCAAGATTTTTTTTATACCACTAGCAATGCCTCATGGATTTACAGCCACTGTACCAGCTTCCGAGCGAAAGTTTGACATTAAAAAGAAAGTAAACTATATAATAAACCGTCTTCACAATTTGATATATATCTTGATAAAGATTTAAAAAATATCCGAAATTCAACAAAATCGATTCAGTAATTTTCATGATCAGTCACTTATTTATTTACACATTATGTTATTGCAAATTTCCACCTTTCATATTTATTTAAGCCAGGGTTTACTCTACAAACTTATACAATCCTTAGCTCTTACAACACTCTTTGAAGAAACACAACATTACAATTATATTCCATTCCAAATTCCTATTTAAAAACAAGCCATTTAAAGTCCCGTCCATCTCAAACTCAAACAGTGACAATTGACAAATAACTTGCATTCCTAACAGACAGGAGGGAAGTAATTCCCCATGTTTCGATGAACAGACATAAGGGAAAATATTCCCCATGTTTCCCTCTTTTCGAAAATACCCTGTTATTTAACCTTAAATTAAAGTGTCCAAAATCAATGTTCTTGTCACTAGAGACTTGGGAGATGTGTTAATCACGTGGAAGTATTTTTTTAAAGATGAAAGAATTTGGGAGTCGGATTGATGTCAAACTATTGACACGTTAATTGGTTTGCTATTTCTGTTTTTGGAGGGAAATTGTATTAGTGATGTTTGAGAGATAAGATGGTGTAGCAATTTTTTGAAAATAGAACACGAAATTATAGTGCAAGAGTCTATAGTTAGAACCAATATTCAATGTTAGAGTCTAAATTCTTTTTTCAAATTTTATTGTCGCTGTCGTCTTTTGAATTAACTTTGAATTAAATTCAAGGTCTCATTAATTGCAACTTAAAAACTACAAATACAAAATAACAGTTGTTTTATCAAGCACTTCAAATCTTAATTAACTATACAAACTCCTAAAATATCAACGACGTCAATTTAAACAAAAGAATTCAAACTTACTAAAAACATTTCATTCACTAAAATGAATAATAGCTCAAATTATTCAACGACAATTAAAATTCTAATAATATTTCACTTCAACAAACAACGGAACAAAACATTCTATTTTTGTGTATACTTAAAATAGTACAACGTTTAATCTTTAAAAAATCTACAGTGAGTAGTAACACAAACATATTTTGAAAGAAACACCCTAACAATACCTCAGTCTAATATTTTGGGGTGTGTTACTCCCTTAGAAAATCCTTTTGAATATTGAAAAACATTTTAATTTAGAGGCCTAGAACTTATGAGCTTGTTGTCTAGTTTGATCAACCTTAATAATAATAATATCCCGCAGTAGAGTAAAAACCCATCTCAGAAGAAAATAGGTATGTATTCGGTACTATGCGAGTAAAAAGGTAAGTAAAAGCCTGTATTATAAGCCTGTAAGCCTGTAATGCCCCACTGCAGGGCAAAGTACATATCATATCAGTACACTGAGGAGGATTAGTAGTACGCCACGCCTATTGCCTATTGCGGGTTGGTGATTATGATGTCAAATAATAGCGTTAGTGCTATGTAGTGATGCCAGTTAAATTCGTGCGCATAAAAATCTGTGACAATTCGCACAAAGTTCGCACTATTCTTGCTAGTTTAATTTCTGTGAATCATTATGTTACCCTATTCAAGTTGATGTCAATGATGGTAATTATAAATAATGATTTGTTTTACTTTAATAACATATCAAAATATCTGATACCTATATATTTTTCAATATTTATTATATTTTTTATTATTTCATGGATTATCAAAATCGCCAAGCTTACCTATCAAGTGATTAATTACTAGGGTGCCAATACAAATAACATACGGCAAAAAGCGCAACCAAACTAAGATTTGACATCTTAACAAATGTGTTATTTTTTCAAGCACTTTCGGAGACAGTCTATAAATTAAACCGTAATTAAGTAAAAGGCATTTTGTTGAAAGGTAATTTGAGAGGCGTTGTGGTGTAGATTTATTGGTGATCTATGTTGGGGATAATTTGTTTGGGAGATTAAGGTAAGGCTGTTTGATGGATAGTATTAGCAGTTTTAGTACAGTTTTTAAGTTTTGTGAAGATTTTTTGTTAAGTAAAAGTGTATAGGTTTCTTTGTAGTGTTTGTATTCTTATTTACCATTGGTTAAAGCATTTTTGATAATGAGCAAGTTTATGAGCTACTAGCCAATGAGTTGCAAGCAAGTGTTTAAAGGGTGACATGTTACAGTGACGGCACTAGTGACGGCGCCAAACATAATTATTAACAAAGAACATTGTACATTAGCTCTTACACTATAATTTTGGTGTTCTTTTTTCCTAATCACCGTACTGATATCTTCAGTTAGATGAGAGGTCTTTGCCCAACAGTGGGACATTTCAGGCTATTATACGACATTACCTGAATTTTCTTTATGCACCACTTTCACAAATATGCAAAAAAAAATTGCCATCTTATCTATCTCTACCTACTATATACTGTGTTATCTATACCTTATATATCCTGTCATCTCAAAGATTTATTTATGGTATGTTTTTCTATTGGTAGAGTTTCGCTCTGTCACCAGTTTAACATAACTACCAGCTTGTTTAACATTATACAATCTTCCATGATACATATTTTAACACTATTAATATTCCATACAAGTGACATTATAACTTCAACTTACAGCGCAGTTTACGTAAAGCTCTCTCATAAAGTGGACAGTTTTGTTCAATGACTATGACGTCATAAAATTCTATGACTCTCAAAGAGTAGGAAAGTTTCTCAGTTTTAAGTATTATTTAGGGGTTAAAAAGATTATTAAACACGTTGTTACGTGAAGTTAAGTGAAGAAATATTTGAGGATTTATTAAAAGGTATCATACCTTTTAATGGTATAAGACTTTCAGTGATAGGTTATTTCTCTGCATGCAATATAATTCAATGACATGGTTCCTAAGCAATGTCTTCGTATTTCTTGTAGGTACAGAGTTAGTATACTTAGTAAACTTAGCATACTATACTGACTGATTTAAAAAGTCACCTTGTATACTTGTGAGTACATACATAAAAACAAGAAGGAGGTTGACAATGTGGTTATGTTTATAGTTTAGATCACCTATTTCTCTAGATATCGAAAAAACTACTTTTGTTCCTAAAAGTGCTTTCATGAGTGGTATTACGCTCTTAGACCTTTATTATTTTAAACCTATATTCATTTTTCCGATACTTTGTAGTTATAAATACGAGACTAATATCACATATTGATTAACATCCTCTCCGGGTGTCTTGTATTCTTATACATAGTATAAAACAAAGTCGCTTTTCGGTGTCTGTCCCCATGTATGCTTAGATGTTTAAAACTACGCAACAGATTTTGACGCGGTTTTTTTAATAGATAGAGTGATCCTAGAGGATGGTTTATATGTATACAAAAATAACAAAATTCCTAAGGGCACAGCGCGGGTAAAACCTCGGTGCGCTGCTTGTAAAAAATAATTCCAATTTTAAAATCTCAACATAAACATAAGAACACACTGTGGTACCAACATACAATAAATAAACTGAAAGACCACTTCTGCCAACATTAAAACAGAACGGGCGATTAGCTTGAACTTGTGTGCTAACCTTAAGTCTTAAGGCTCATTACCAAGAGACAAACTCCTCCTTGTGTCAGAAGCTCTATATTTAGTTTATGCTATAAGTAACTACTATTTATTTTGAGATAGCTGACAGATAAAGGATTAAACTAGGTGATAACTTATCGGAAGGATAATTATTAGATTTGTAGTGAGTGATTTTATTTATCTACGGATTAATTGTACGTAGTACGTTTATACGTAGATTTTTGTAGTGAAAACTTCTTTAACGGAGTTGTGCACTTTTTTGTGATGGGTATAAAGTGTTAAACTCGCGTCAGGACACGTGACCTGATAGAAGATTTGTAAGACGATTTAAGGTTCATATTCCCAGTAATCTTCAACTTCAAAATAAGACAGGAATAATCACCAAAATGTTATATCGAAGTCAATTTTACACGTAAAAAATAACGCCGCGTCGTGCCTGTGTCTTGGCGTAAGCTTTTCCCATCAAAAAAAGTTTAAAAAGCTATCGTTATATTTAAGGACTGTCTCGAAAGCTTTACTTCAAATCTGAGGGTTACTTAATAATGACTTGAGGTGTCATTGAGGTAATTTTAACTCAATTTTTGGTATTTAAGGTTTTAGGGGGCTGTTTGAAATGTGGTTAATGCGTAGGACATACCCGACTGGGCTGGATGTAGCTGGCTCGCTCAATGTGTGTCTACGCTTAAGGACTAAGTATAACATACGTTAGTTCCAAAGATATCCTTAAATAATAGTAAAAAGTAAGAAGTTATGTCCTGTCATGTCCCACTGCTGGGAAAAGGACTCTCATCTCACTGAAGATAGGAGGGTTAGGCATAATCACGCTTGCTAAATGCGGGTTGGTGATCTTTAACTCGAGCCATGTTGAAAAGTAGGAAATATGTTTTCATATCTATATATAATAATATATATTATAAAAGAAAGTCGTGTTTGTTACACTATTTATAACTCGAGAACGGCTGAACCGATTTGGATGAAAATTGGTGGGGAGCTTAGAACCAGGAGACGGATATAGGATACTATTTATCCCGTATTTCCTACGGGAACGGGTGCGCTGTGGGTGAAACCGCAGGGCACAGCTAGTAGAACATAATATTTTGACAATATCGATGCGTTGTTTGACAATTTCATTTGCGTTCTGATTGTCGATTAACCAAACAGCTGTTTCAATGGAACCGCACTATTCACATTAAATTTTATTATATAAATGTTTAATTTTAACTTCTAATCAAATCATATAAACATAATGGATTATTACTCTATTCTTAGCCCCATGAGAAATTCGGGCGCCCGAAATAAATCGGTTGATTTTATCGAAACCTCTTTATATGTACTACTTACAATAGTAACATCTTGACTTGAGTGGCTCAAGGAGGTTATTAATTCGTATTTATTTATATCTTGTGGGAAAATATTGTTTCTAATTTTAACCGACTCTGAAAATAGGTATGATTTGTGTTTCAAAGACATAAAGTTAAAAATTTTAAATGTGACTTTAGGGTGGTACTAGGGTTCGCGACAAGCGAATATTTTGCAAGAAAAAGGTCTAACGCCCGTACGCAGAAACAAATGCTTCCTTAGTAGAGATTTAATGAGTGATTTTGACAAGTAATGTATTAAACAATTTGCTAAGTGTCGATTTAATGGACGTTTCTGAGCGCAGCTGCAAGAGCTAATATTTATTATTTCAAAGTACCTACTCGTTTATCGTGTGACCCCGTTAGAGTTTTTAAAAAGAAATACAAAAAAAATCACGACCTCTGAAGGAAGATATAGCAGGCCAGTTCCGGTTTTGTAAACTGTAACGTTCTTATTCATAAACGGTATTAACAGCATTTTAGATAACAAATGGTTTGTCCCTTTCCGACAAACGCTATTTGCCGAAGAGCAAAAGAGACAAAACACTTTAGAGCAGTATTTTAGTTAAAGTGCGTTGATGAATAAGGCTGAAGTTAATAGCGTAAAGAATTAAGTTACTTCCCATTAAAGTAATCATTAATTTTTATTACCTTCGCAACTATTGCAAGAAACAAAATGTCCTCTTCCGTTATCCTTAGAATTTGTTGCAAAACCGTAATAAATCTCTATAGTAATTCATCCTAATGCCATCCATTAAAGAAAATAATCTTTATGGTATTATTTCTAACTGCCCTTAATAAGGTTAATTTGAAATAAAATAGTGTGTGGTTTTATTGAGTTAACTAATAGACTAATAGTTACTGAGCATGCAAGTGGGATCTATAGAGAATAGACGTGTCTATAGACTATGGGTCCACTATAGACTATATATATTTATATATTTAAATCTAATAAACCAAAGCGATTATTTTTTTTTTTAATGTTTACGGTCAAACTTTTTAACAGGTGACTACTTTTACGTTTTACTTTCTAGAGCCATGTTTGAGGCCTTTGGCGGCTCTATAACTCTGACACCAGGATTGGTCAGGTTGACCATCCACTCGATGTAGAAGAAGAAGAAGACAGGTGATGGTCTCAATAACCTATTTCTTAAATTAAAAGAAAGAAAATAAACTTTTCTAACGATTCTTTTGAAAATTGGAACAAACAATTATCCTTGCAAAAATCAGAATTAACTTTAGAATTATTATCCTTATAAATTGTATTCCTTTTAAAAACTGTTTAACTTTACAAACCCATCTTATTTAGTTCAGCGTACTCCCACCGCACCAGATGGTACAAAATTCCAAAACTTTATGACACACACAAACTTAAAAACACGTGCCTGTGCGCACGCGCATTATTTTGTAAGTAAATAAATAAATAAAAGTTGGCTCGCGTTCGTCAATGTAAACACACCCTTAGAGGGTGAATTTTGAAGATCCGTGTGTCATAAGTTAATGATCATTATGGGTTTATACGTATGAATAATAAATGATTAATTAGTAAAGCCAAAATAGTTACCAGAGAATAAAAAAAATACCGAAGAAATTTTATTTTTCAAAAAATGCTTGTTGTCATCACCGCACCTCTCATGTAGCTAAAAATCATACTTCCAGCATAAATGTTCAAATGATTATCATTCAGCAAAGAGTCAAGGCTGTACATACATTAAATTGTATTGTACTGTACATATTTGTTCAAATTATAATATACTAGCAGCGCCCCGCGGTTTTACCCGCGTTGTGTCCATTCCTGTGGGAATTTCGGGATGAAAAATAGCCTATGTTACTCGTGGAAAATGTAGCTTTCGAATGGTGAAAGAATTTTTAAAAACGGTCCAGTAGTTTTTGAGCCTATTATTCATTACAACCAGACAAACAAAATTTTCCTCTTTATAATATTAGTGTAGATTATTCATACCGAACCCAACCACAGCCATCCATCTCATCCACGTCTCACACATTTAATTTCGAAAACGCGTTGTGAGGCGCACTTTGATGTCTGTTTGTTTATCACATTATTTAAAAGGTGAGGTTTCAGTTCCTTTGAACGGTTTATATTCTTCAAATTTTGGTTATGGTAGGTCATGGTTTTATGTAAGGTCATGGGTTGAAACAAAAAAGATGGTAACAGAAAATCCTTCTAATATTATAAATGCGAAAGTTTGTGAGCATCTATGTGTGTTTGTGACACTTACGAAAAAACTACTGGACGGATTTAGATGAAACTTTACAGTAATTTTATTTTATTTTATTTTATTTATTTATTAGATGCTACAACAATATAATCACTTTGCACTTACAATTAACTTATAAATAATTAATGTTCTGAGTGACATATCTTTACAGTAATAATGGTTATACATCAGAATAACGCTTGGTTTACATTTTACCCCGAAATTCACGCAGGAACGGGTACACCGCGAGTAACACCATGGGGAGAGGTTAGTATGAATGATAGTATAGTACCGTGGCATTTCTTTCTAAGCGCCGTGCTTCGGAGGGTACGTCAACTTGACAGTCCGGGTTGTTTCAATCGATAGACCACGTCGGAGGCCTTTAGGCGGTCTAAAAACGCCGACACCAGGGTTGGTTAAGTAAAACAATGTAATTGAAATGTTAGTTTCAGTTGAGAAAGTGAATCATTTGACATATCACGATTAAAGCCGTAAGGGGAAGAGTATCAGCAAATAAGTGACGACATTTATGCCATTTTGAACTTAAATGTCGAGGTGCATTGTAGCTATAATCGATTGCTACATATAAAAGTCTTAAAACAGCAGTTCAAAAATCTTTAAGGCCCGAAGACAGACCGACTTAAATTGGAGAACATCTTTTTCATCGCACGAAAGAGCTTTTAGGTTATTGAAATAGGAATATTAACATAAGTGGTGAAGATAGCTCTCGAAGATTATCATTAAAAAATAAGTAAATTATTAGCCTGTATTGTCCCACTTATAGGCCTGTCATCTCACTGCAGATATCAGTACAGTGAGGAGGATTAGGCGTAATCACCACGCTTGCCTAATGCGGGTTGGTGATCTCAAACCCGAGCCATGTTTGAAAAGTGGGAAACATGTTTGCGTTCGACCCGGGAATGGAACTTGCGACCTTAGTCTCGGCAGGCGAGTGCACATAAAGACCACCGAGGCGTTAAAATGGTAAAATCAACGTTATATCTATGACCCAAAACTCTTTTTTAAACACTGTATAAGTAGTGATCTCCAAAATTATGATCTCCAACCCGAGTCGTTCTGTCTAAACCAACTCCTGAACACACAGTCTCACTAAACCCATAAGACATCACAAACCACCCATTAAATTCATTATAAGCACTAAACATTATAATGTTTACAATAATCTGCTCAAACGTAATTTCAAGCACAGGCAATGTCCTTTGTACCAAAGCCCTTGACACATTTGTATGGTACTTAGCCAATAATTGCAATGGAACACCTGCGACCGATGGCGGTCTAGGCGGCTGGCTTGTATTTGATTATTATTGTGCTTGATAGTAGTTGTGATCCGCGGTTTTTGTATATCTTCTTCGTTGACTTTGTGCAGTTGTGGATACTTTTTGGATGATACTAAGGTGCAATGAAGATTAAAAGTTACTGCGGGAATGTCGTGATAAAAAGTATGCCTAAGTCCTTTTACAGGCTCTGGTCTAACTGCGTACCAAATTTCATTCAAATCGGTTCAGTAGTTTTGGCGTGAAAGCGTAACAGACAGACAGAGGTACTTTCGCATTTATAATATTAGTTAGGATATCTCATATACCCGTACGTTTAATAAAATACTTTCTCCTCCCTATATCAATCATATTTATGCAAAGCAGGAGTTCTGTTTGGTGTAGATCGCCGCCAAATGGTGTCAAGTTGCAAGGATCAAAGAAGCCGTCTGTCTTACCATACCACTGACATTTCGTTTGGTACAAGATATGAACAATTAGCGATTTTTAAGTATGAAATGATAATTGAATGAACTTGCAATTTTTTTGATTAAATCATAGTTGAGAGCACTTCCCTTAAAAACCTATTAACCAGAACCCGCATCATAATCGGTTTTTTCGTTTAGAAAACTTTCCCACACAGCCTCTTTTTAAAAATCTGTAATCTCTTTTTTCTTTCGTTATAATAGGAAAGTCAAAAAACTATTTACAATGAAACAATCTGTAAATTGCAAATGGATTACTTTTGAACAAAACGACTTTTACAATATTCCGATGACATAACATAACATAACATTCTAGTGTGTCATGTAGTCTTGTCGTCATCCATTCCCATACATTTTGACAGTAACCACATAGAATACGAAGCGACTGTCATTTGTCTTTAAGGCTGTATAAAATCGCTAGAAGTTACTACCTTATCCACATCTCAAAGCTTAACATCGAGTGTAAACGTTCAATTAGTCGGTAATGAAGTAAGAAACATCAGGTTGTGAGAGGCTTTGTTTATTAATACCCAGTAACGTAATACGATAATGTTTTATTAATCTATCTGTTATTTTGATACCGTTAGTCCTTAATTTACAGGTATTAGATGAGTGAACCTATCTACGTTAAGGCTCTGTCAAATTAGGCGTGCATAGTAACTTAAATTTAGTAGTTAAAAGTCTTCTTCTTCATCGAGTGGATGGTCCACCTGACCAAACCTGATGTCAGAGTTATTTAGCCGCCAAAGGCCTCTGACATGGCTCATGTAACGACTACTATCCGTAGAAATTAACTTTAAAATTAACAACAACTAGCAGCGCCCCGCGGTTTTACCAACATAGTGTCTGTTCCAATGGAAATTTCGGGATTTTTTATGCTTATAAACCTTCCACGTGAATCACTCTATCTATTTAAAAAAACCGCGTTTAAATCCGTGCAGTAATATTTGAGTTTATCGCGGACAGACAGACGCGGCCGGGGACTTTGTTTTATCATAATTATGTAGTGATAATCTAATCATCTTCAAAAGCTCGTGAGAAAGCTCCCAGTGTGATATGAATAAACTTAATAATTTAATATGTTATTATTCGTCTACAAATCGATTCAAATTAATTTTTCTCGAAGCGAAGCTACTTATAATGTGTAATTTGTATGTCAAAAGCAATATTGTATCCATTCTGTGATCGTTTTAGTGATGGGGCAATCGATATTAGAAAAATACTCGAAAACAATATTAAATTTATGGTTTTCGAGTCTTTTTCAAGACTTGAAAGTTGTCATGTCTTGTTAATAGTTTTTTTGTGACTTAGTTTAGTGACTTTTGTACATAAACATAAGTCAAAACCCTGCAAAAGCTGTAGCTGCAAACTTATATTAAACCAAGATGTTCTATATTTTTGAAAATGCTTTGTTCTAATGTCAAATACTTTTATATTATCCGCCAAAGAAAGTAAGATAACGAAAATTATATTGGTATCACAAAATTCAAGACCAGTCTCGTTTCTCCCCTCACTAGCTCAACCAAATAGTACAAAACTACGTCTAATTGAAGTAATAATCTGTGGTAGTACGGCCCATGGGTGCCTCAACCTTAAGTACGTATCATTACTTCAAATTGATATATAATTGTGATATCCTAGTACAATGGAGCTCAAAACGTGTTGGTAACCTTTTTTGTTTGGTCTTTGAGGTATGGATGTGATATTGAAGTGTTGTTTGAAATATGGTTCTGGTTATTATCAGTTCAGATGTAGAAGGAGAAGTATCCTTCTACGGATAGTAGTCGTTACATGAGCCATGTCAGAGGCCTTTGGCGGCTCAATAACTCTGACACCAGGATTGGTCAGGTTGACCATCCACTCGATGAAGAAGATTGGTTAATTGTGATCCGCACCACTCCGCTTCGCTTATTTTTTTTTCTGACTGTCCCTATGGAGAACTTGGCCTTGGCCTTCATTGGGTGCGTTTCTACCCTTGCTGAGAAGTTGGAAACGTTACTAAGTTCGTCCAATTGAATCTAGATCTCAATATCGTCAATCAAGATTAAATCTACTTCGGCAATAAAAAGCATTTTATATTTAAAGCCATTTAAAATTTCACACTTCACAAATTCCCAACCGAAACAATTTATACTTTCAAATGAGTGCTAAAAATTCCCATCGCTCTGTTATACATGACACTCTCATCACGACACGTAACGGTATACAAAACGCATTACTATTCCCATTGGAACCTGGTTATAGGTCTGAACATGTCCTAGGTACGTAGAATACTTCTTGAATATAGATTTGATCACGATGTTTATGGTAATTTGGGTGATATGGGTCATTTGAGTAAGGTTTTATTTGCTTTGTGGCTGAGAATTAAAGTTAAGTTTGAAGTGAATAGGCTTGTGACTAACTGCGGTACTCAGAGACGTCAAATGCTTCTTATTATTTCTTCTTCTTCTTCTGCTTCTTCTTATTATTCAAATTAATTCTTGACTTAATTTTGACATGTAATTATTGGCTTAATGTGCGTTTATGAGTGTGGCAGTAAGAAGTTTCGCGACTTTTTTCTCAGTACATTTCACAACCCACTTCTTCTTCTTCTTCATCGAGTGGATGGTCAACCTGACCAATCCTGGTGACAGAGTTATAGAGCCGCCAAAGGCCTCTGACATGGCTCATGTAACGACTACTATCCGTAGAAAGTAACAACCCACTAATAAAATATATTTTATTTTAATTTTACCGTATTTTTTTGTTTTTGTCATAATAATGTTGTGTATATTATTTTAAGACTCATACTTTCTTAGACCGCCTAAAGGCCTTGGACATGGTCTAACGATGTTACGTGCCCTCCAAAGCATGGTAACACTCTAATAGAAATGCCACTTATAATTCCTAAACACTAGAGTATTTCCCAAGAAACCTTCTGTTATGAAAGTGCTGTTAAGTCCTTAATAATTACAGCTTTTGGCTTTAACTTGTCATTTGTCAGAGCTGGCCTAGTTTTGATAAAGTTTTGTAACAAGGTAATCTAGACTGGATGAGGTTGGTTTTTGTTACAGTTTCGTATGAGATGAGATGATTTAATTTGTTGATTGGTTTCAAAATTAGATCACGTCAGAAAATGATTGTTTATTACTTTTTATTAATGAGGTAAAAGTCTAAATAAACCAATTTTGAAATAGACAAAAATCTCTAACATTTTTCTTCATGTGTATAAGTTTGTATGTATGCATGTAATTTTATGATGCTGATGTGATTTGAATAAGATTTTCTTGAAATGTAATGGATAGGACTGGACAGTTAAACATTAATAAAAAGAAAGGTTATAAAGTTATTTTTCATTCTGAAATTCCCATCGGAGCTGAGCGGGAACAACGCGGTAAAACCGCGGGGTGCTGCTAGTAAATTATGTACTAGTAACCTTATACTATATAGCAGTGCCCCACGGTTTTACTTGCGTTGTGCCCGTTTCCGTGGGAATTTCGGGATGAAAAATAGCCTATAGCCTTCCTCGATAAATGGACTAACCAACACTGAAAGAATTTTTCAAATCGGACCAGTAGTTCCTGAGATTAGCGCGTTCAAACAAACTCTGCAGCTTTATAATATTAGTATAGGTATACAATCCTAGGATAGGAACAGTTTTCCAACAGGTGCAAACTTATTTCGAAACATCCACGCAGTTAAGAAACGTCAGACAAGTAACATTAAAGGCAGTAATACATATAATTTGATCGCGACGGTGTCAGGTTGATAAATGTACTCGTTCTGACGTGTCACTCGGAAATATTGGTAGAGATTGATAATTTGGTTGATGGTTTAAGTATAGAGGTTGGTGGTATCAGTTATGCCTTCTAGGTGGAGTAGAGAGAGTTCTAGAGAGAAAATAATTATGTTATATAGGAGTTCAAGTACTGAACAATAATTTCAACGCAAATATATTTTATTTTGATATGCTTGAAGCTTTATTAACAAAAATAAGGATAACTTAGTCGAAATGGGTAAATTGATAAAATTTTGTATGGAGAGAGATGATTTATATAAAAAAAATATATTAATAAACACACATACATTATACGACTCATATCTAATTGACGCCCAGACGTCGTCGCCAATAATATGTCTGCACATATTGTTGGAAATCGAACCCGCAACCCCCGGCACAGTAAGCGCTCTCAAAATGCGCCAACGGGCTTGTCATTTCATCCAAATGGAATTAAATGAGAATCTTTATAATGTAACAAGGTAACGTCTTCTGTGACCACAGTTCCTGTAAAGAAGCCGAAACCTCGGATATTTTTCAAAAATAAAAGCGTGGTGTATCGGTAAACGTAGTTCAAATTTAGACCGAGTGGTGTTCGCGTAAACCCAAGAAATCAGTAAGGTACTAAAGTGTAAAACATATTCATGGACTGTGAGTACATTTGTATATAAAATTATCAAAATATCATGTTGTAAAGCTTGCATTGCCGACCTGTTTAGCCAGCCCACTATATGTGGGCGTCCCAACTCGTACGAGCACTATCCTTGCGTTTCGATAAACAGGCTGTATTTCAATCCAAATTGTAAATTAAGCTGTTTGGTTTGTGTAAAGGTTTCAATGAAATAATATTGTATTAACATGGAACATTATGTACTGTTCAGGTTAGTTGTAATAAACATACTTAGAAAATTATACCTATCTATACTAATATTAAAGGTGAAGAGTTTTTTTGGCTGTGTTTTCGCGCTAATCACCAGAACTACCAGTCTGATTTGAATAATTATTATTGTGATTGATAGCCACATTCAACGGGAAGATTGTAGGTTATTTTTCATCGCGAAATTCCCCCGAAAAAGGGCAGAGTGCGGGTAAAACCGCGGGGCGTTGCTAGTATGACATAAGGAAGAACAATTTGTTTTTTTGTTTTTTTTTACCAAATTCTTAGCATATTTCAAACAATTTTATCTAGATCTAGGAAACCCATTCATACATTCTGTTTCCTATATCGTGTGCGCAGTGCGTGAACGTAAACTGTGTCAAGAACGGAATCATTATGAATCATTTTACTACATTTAAGTATTTGCAAGGAACTAATGTTGCGTATTTCTTATAATTCTTTTACGTTTAATTTAAATTTAGACGATTTAATGAAAATGTGTTTGTAAAAAATACTTTGTTATTGTCATTGAATGAGCAACTTTTAATACTATTATGAAAGTTTATATGTATCCTTGAAGCCCATTTTTAAAAAAGGCTAGAAGTTTTGTCTAATAAAAATAAAATAAAAATAACAAAAAGTGTTCTACTTTAAATATTAACGGATTGGGTTTTGCAATTTGACATTGTGCCATAACAGACACTTTATCAAATAACTACAATCACTGTCAAAGAAGTAAATAATCCCTATCAGACGCAAATACATCAAACTGTCCAAAACAATAACATATAAATTTCAATTACTCTAATACATATACTAATATTCTCGACTCTAACACAAGACAGTGCATCAACAAGACTCGTGCTGACATTGCGCAAGAATTACAATACAATAACAATTATAATCGAACTAACAATAAACACGAAATTATACCTTATCTCCAAGCTACAGATGCTAAAGTCAAAAGCTTTGATGATAAAATTAACATTGTAGACAAACTTGAAACAAGTGAAGCTCGTTCTCAATTTGAACTTTACAGTGAAGACTTAGAAGCAATAGTTGATGCTAGTGGAGGTAAAACTAATATGGTAGATGCAAAGCAGCTTTGTGTCACTGGAGTCACTTCAGAACTGATATTTAACGACTGCCCTGTAATTTATGTATAGGAGATTAGAATTATAATGTTTGTAAGTGACGAAAAGTTGCGGTTTTTAAAGCACTTACTGATATCTTGTTTGTTTACGATCGGGATTTAACTGTAAACCGCTTAATAAAACTGTTTTAGTTTGAACGTAAAGTTTAACCTAATTTGGTTATTAGGAGTGTTTTGAAATACGCATTTAAATTGTTCTGTCACATTTAAATTACGTTATTTTGAATTTGAGTTTCGAATGCAATTGGATTATTAACTTAAAGCTTATTGCATAATATGCTGAAGTTATTTTATTGGTGATAATTTTAAAATAGTTACTCCAGATTAAAGAAAAAGTGTCTGTCATGTCATATAGAGATGTGAAGGAGCTTGCACTGAACAGGAATAGATGTAGAAGTCTGTATCGGACTCACCGACAAGAGCATAGCTCTCAAATTGATCATGACTAGTAAACTCGTAAGTACATTTCTTCTTAATAAGCAAAGGATTAATATTACTACAATCAACTTTTATTCATCCTGATTTGAAAGATTACACTTATTTCACTGAAATACGTTTGCCTGAAACTCATTTTGCCACAAAAGCATCAAGTGACCTTGTTTCACCAATGTGTCATTTGTCAAATTGAAGGACATAGACATGTTCAGTTTCAGCACCAACCCCTAAGAAGCTTTCGAACTTACTTTAAAAAAAAAATCCTACAAATATTATAAATGCGAAAGATGTGAGGATGGATGTATGTTTGTTTCTCTTTCACGAAAAAACTACTAAACGGATTTGGATGAAACTTTACAGTAATATAGGTTATACATAAAAAAACGTATCCCGAAATTCTTGCGGGTACGGGTACAACGCGGGTAACACGTGCCGCGGCTAGAAGTTCATACAGTTCAAAACGATCTATAACAAACTCTGCCTTTACTCAATCAATATAACAACAAAGTTAATCACAATTACAAAGAAGCAAATTCAAAGCGAAGCAGAAAATCCCGAGTAGAACGATCATTACAAGAATATTTATATGGCAATAACGTGAACATATTACTAGAGACGTAGTGAGTACGCCAGGAACCGGTTGGGTCGCTTCTTGCGGGTTCATGCAAGTATATGCGCGGTTCGAGGAGGTCGGTGCAAGTTGAGAGATATGGCGGGTTGAGGGTTTCATTAATTTCATTTTATTTCGTAGATAGAAAATCTTGTTCTGGTCAGTTTTTGTTTTTTTAGATTTTTTGTTTGTTTCAACGCGCTAATTTCAGAAACTACCGATACGGTTTGAATAATTATTTTTGTAATGGATACCCACATTTAACAGGAAAGGTGTAAGTTATTTTTCATCCCGAAATTCTCTCAGGAACGGTCACAAAGCGGGTAAAATCCGCAAGGCACTGCTTATTTTAGTAAAAATATTCCATTCTTGAAACCAATTTTTTATTGAGTTTTTTATCATTGCATTGAGTATAATACCCCAATCGTCGAAGGTTAGCATCTAATGCAATAATTTATTTTTGTTAAGAAGAGAAAAGAGCCTGCAATTTTCCACTGTCGGGCAAAGTCCTCTCATCTCACTGAAGACATCAATACAGTGAGTAGGATTAGGCATTTAAACCGAACCAAAATCGGTTCCACTTAATATCGAACGTCGCATTGAAATGTAAATTCACGATTAAGTAAGCATTAATTTGAAGGCGTGGGTTTGCAACTTGTTAACTCGTTCAGATTGAAAAACAGTTTCCAACTAGAACTCGCTACAGCTTGTGACTTAGGTCATAGAAACTCAAGACAGTAGTCACTACTGCGCCGTGCCGGTAACTCCTTAGTTTCCTAGGCACCAAGTTACGTTTAGTTAACAATTACTTTATAAAACGTTAGTTAAAACACGAGACTGAGGAAGTATGATTTAAGTAGGTATACAAGTTCTTTCTTAATTAAGTAAGTAAATTGGAGTAGGCGAGTGGCCAACCCTAGTGTCGGACTTTTTAGACCGCCTCTAGGCCTCCGACTTGGTCTGACGATTGAAACAACCGAGACAGACAATTTTACGTATTCTCCGAAGCACGGCACTGTTTCAATTAACACTAGTAGTGTCTCGTAGTTTTGCCTGCGTATTGCCTGTTCCCGTGGAATTTCAAAAATAGCCTATTACCTTAAAATGGAAAATTGATTGATGACAGATGAATGACAAAAATCCGATCATACGGTTTTAGGGTGCCTGCAATAGGATTGCATGAAATCTGCGGTCAGATATTTTACGCAATCCTATTGGTTAATATTTGTCCATTTCTCCGCTCTCCCAGCTCGCTCCGCGTCAATGGACAGGCACCCTTACGACCCTAAAACGAAAATACCGTTCTATCGAATTAGAATAAAGTTTCACACAATATATTTCAATTAACTAACAAAACCATATCACTCGCTATACCAAAACAGATATGAAATAAAATTAAAACTTTGATTTTCAAACAAACAAACATTGATTCCCACAGTGAAGCACATATTGACTTTAATATTACATTTTATTGCAAAACTTTCCGAGTGGATTATAAATACACTTGACATGAAATCGTTATCACTGACAATACTTGACTTATCAATTTTAATGTAAATATTTCTTGCAGTTGATCTATTTCATTATTAGCTTTAAAATGAAATTCAAAAGTACATTTGCCTCGGTGGTCTAGTGGTATGTGCGCTCGCCTGCCAAGACTGAGGTCTCCCGTTCAATTCCCGGGTCGAGCAAAAACATGTTTTCTACTTTTCAAATATAATTCGGGTTTGAGATCACCAACCCGTATTAGGCAAGCATGGTATGCCTAATCCTCCTCACTGTACTGATAGTGACTCAGTGTACTGATACTAATAATGTCTTTGCCCAACAGTGGGACATTACAGGCTAATACTTTTTTATATTCCTCTTCACTGTACCGTGCACTCAAACAAATAGGCCTTCTTTAGGCGGTCTAAAGACTACGACACCAGTGATGGCCACTAACCTCTTCGAAATGAATGAAGTAATAAGCTCAAAAGACAAGTCGCAATCGAATAAGGAAAACAATTATTATCATTATATTTGTTAGAACGTAATTAATTGTTACAGATATGTAGTACTTTGTTTAATGTTTTAATTTTATTGTTTTCCTTAATAAGTAGCTTTTGTTTTATTAAAATATTTCCTTTGAGAGTTGCGCAAACGACCGACTTTACTTAGTGGTGCAAAACAATATTTCTGTAAGTGCAATTTTGAGTCCTTTATGTTTTTGATCTATATATATATAAATGAAACCCGTTTTCCTTGGTCAAGGCATCACGCGTGAATGGCTGGACCGATTTCCACGGTTTTGCATTCGTTGGAAAGGTCTCGGGCTCCGTGAGGTTTATAGGGAATAAAAATCTCAAAATTCCCACGGGAACAGGGGCGCTGCGGGTGAAACCGCGGGGCACAGCTAGTATTTAATAAATGGGAAAAAAGGGTTATAGTTCTATTCTTATTGTGTGATTCGTCTGAATAAATGTTTTCTGTTCTATTCTATTCTATTTTGTCGGGAAAAAGTTGTTAAGTTAGGAATGATTGAAAATGCTATGTTATGTCGAATTAACGCTATGTTTCAACTCAACGCTAGTCTGAATTAACCCTAAAAAGCTTGACCAATATCTTTTAAGAAAAACTTCCGAATCACAACATAAACCATTTCTACACTAGAGTAAACATATAATTAATAATACCCGGACAAATTCACTCACGGTTAATTAAACCCAAATATGGAATCTAACTAACTGATACTACTACCATATACATACACAAATACTTTATAAGAATATAAAATTGACACCCAGTCGTTGTTGCCAACAACTATGTCTCCACGTATTGTTGACTCCGAGCGGGAATCGAACCGCAACCCCCGAAACAGTAAGCGCTCTCACTACCACTAATTAACTTCCTAACAAACTATAACACAAAAACAACCATAGAAACTACACATTAATCTATGTAAATATATACATTGGCATAAATCCATGTTAATACACTCAAGTGACTTACAACCGGTCCATTATACAATTATATAATAACAAATGTAATGAAACAATGCATTTATAATGTATGTTATTATACATACTTTGTATACTTATTGGAGATAATTTTACAACTGCGAGTACGCATGCGCAGGCGCATTGATAAGGCGTAGTATTGCGTTATATTTAGTTAAGGGTATGATTCATTTACAGTGTTATTTCGTTATTTATATTAAATACGATGATTCCATACATCCATCCTCACAAACTTTCGCATTTATAATAGTAGTAAGATACTAATAGATTTTTGTATACTTATATACTAGCTGTTTGCATTTTGTTCTCACTTCATGCGCTCCTCAATAGATTGTCTTTAAAGTAATGACCATCGCCTTAACATAAAATAGAAAACAAACATTTAGTAAATCGAATAGTTGTTATCAGAGGAAACCAAACAGAATTCAAAGCGATAATAGTTGGTAAATAATTACTGCATAATAAATAGATAGTGTTTACCATTATTATCAAAATAATAACATTAATTATCTTTAACTATATTATAATGAACATCAATTAAAACGAAAGAAATGTATACTAACTAATATTATAAAGCTGCAGAATTTGTTTGTTTGAACGCGCTAATTTCAGAAACTACAAATCGGATTCGAATAATTCTTTTTGTAATGGATAGCCAGGTTCAACGGGAAGGTTTTAGACTATTTTTCATCCCAAAATTCCTACGGGAACGGGCACAACGCGGGTTATAAAACATATTCTGCGTACTGTGCTCTTACTACAAACCTTCGATCGCAATCCAATGGTACCATTCCATTGATAGATACTAAAGTATCATTTAAATGTAGCAGTAAGTAAGTAAGTATTAGCCTGTAATGTTCCATTGCTGAGCAAAGGCCTCTCATCTCACTGAAGATATCAGTACCGTGAGGAGGATGTTATCACAACGCTTGCCTAATGCAGGTTGGTGATCTCAAACCCGAGCCATGTTGGAAAAGTAGGAAACATGTTTTCGGTCGACCCGGGAATTGAACCAAGGACTTCAGTATTGGCAGGCGAGTGTTCATACCACTAGTCCACCGGGGCGCGTAAATGCAGCAAGTAAATTCGAGTAGGGTAGTAGCCAACCCTGGTGTCAAAGATTTAGACCGCCTCTTCGGGTAAACCTCGTAGCGCTACCTCTATAAAATTTACTCGACCACCCAAATCAAATATATTCAAAATGGCTACTGCAATGCTACTGAAACTAACAAATTACCATTATTTGGTAATAAACAACGTGTGGGCTGATTATAGTGATTTGATTTCTATTATCGATAATTCAAGACAGAGTTCCGTACAAAAATACATTAAAAGTGTTCGTTTTATTAAGATTAAAATTGACTTTCTTCTAAATGAGCGTTTAGACTAATCTATACTAATATTATAAAGCTGAAGAGTTTGTTTTGTTTGTTTGTTTGTTTAAACGCGCTAATCTCAGAAACTACTGAACCGATTTGAATAATTCTTTTTGTAATAGAAAGCCACATTCAACGGGAAGGTTATAGGTTATTTTTTCATCCCGAAATTCCTACGGGATCGGGTACAGCGCGGGTAAAACCGCGGGGCACTGCTAGTAAAGAATAATTGTAATAGAGAATTTTAGTAAAACATTATTGATTTTGACGTTTTATAGGAAGTGAAAAGTAAGATCGAATAGATCAATGATCAACCCTGGTGTCGAAGTTTTTAGACTGCCTAAAGGCCTTCGACATGGTCTATCAATAAAACAACCAAAACCGACCATTTTTGGTGCGCTCCGAAGCACGGTAGCGCTCAAATAAAATTTCATTACCGGCCATCCATCCATCCATCCATCCCAATAGGGACCGAGCTGCACGCTAACAATCACAATGAGCTTACATCGCTTACTCAAACTCTACCACGAGTAGTAAACTTCTCAAGCTTGGAATCTTAAGTATAAATGCCAAACTGGTGAATTAAATATGTAAAGAAACAGGTGTAACGAATGACCTCTGACAGATACCTCTCTCCCTGAAAATATTACAACAAAATGTACTATAATTCACCATTTAATGACCTCTATATGAAAATCCGTAAACATAAATAAGGCACTGTTCAAATTGGCAATCGTTCCTACAAAGTTACGAGGCGACATAATCGCACGATCGTTCACAAAGTTAAACAAGCAACAATGTAACGTGTTTGTTTGCACTCACTGTGATTTAATCAAAAAGGGCCAATTAGGCCTTACGCAGTATTTTGAGGACAAATTATTTTTGTCGTTTTGACAGTTTATGCGACAGACGCAAATGGTTTTGTCGCATGCAAATATGGACGTGGGTTTAGTTTAGCACTGCTCGTTTTAAACTGAAGTTGTTTCTGTATTTGCAAATAATTATTGTGGCGTGAGGTTGGGGCCAAAGGCCTTAGTTTTGTAAGAAGGTTAATCAAGCCTTGTTCGTGGCTTTTTTTCGTACACATTTATTAGTTTTAAAGTAAGACGACTCCGTGCTTCGGAGGGCACGTTAAGCCGTCGGTCCCGGTTACTTTCTACGGATAGTAGTCGGTACATGAGCCATGTCATGGCCTTTGGCGGCTCAGTAACTCTGACACCAGGATTGGTCAGGTTGACCATCCACTCGATGAAGAAGCAGTCGTTTCTGAGAGAAAGCTTTGTCCTGTAGTTGAGTAGAGTACAGATAGAGTCATAAAAAAGATTCAAAGCTTTCTCAGACCATATTATTTTTTTACTGACTACATATAGGTATTAAATTGTACTGTCAGAAAAACAGAAGAAGGAAGTGGACCAGGACAGGGATGCATGTACGGAAAGTGGAGAGAAGCCTTCACGAAAAAACTACTGTGCAGATTTGAATAAAACTTTACAGTAATATAGGTTATACCACAGAACACACAAGGGATACAATCCCAAAATTCCCACCGGAACGGATACAACGCGGGTAACACCGCGAGGCGCGGGTAACACCGCGAGGCGCGGCTAGTTTACCATAGGGAGAGGATTGAACTAAGTCTTTTTAAGACACAACGAATACCTGAAAAGCGCTTCATTCTTTACTTGAAACGGTTTTTTTGATAGTTTTGATGTGGAACCCTAAATCTGAAGAAAAACAAAATATTATTTCAATATTAGATTAACTTCTACGCCAGCTCCGATTACGAGTACTATTACCAACCGCATGATATTATATTTTCTGTATCTACACCGCAGAACCGTTTGCTCGATAGAACAAACTGGTATACTAGTGATGGGACATCACTTTTGGTTTATATCGATAGTTAAGTAAGCGTGCATCAGCAAACTTGGTGTCTGGGGCTGTAACGCCCGTACGCAGAGACGTCAAATGTTTCCGAAGTATAGATATACGCCCTTATTATTACGTCAATTAGTTCAGTATCGATTTAATGAACGTCTCAGTGCGGCAGTTAAGTGCTAACACAATGTATCATCTCATGTATCATTTTTAAAACTTATTTTGATAAATTCAGTAATGAACAATAATTCCTAACTAATTTTTAGTTAACGCTAAATCACTGATCATACGTATCTCAGGCTACGCGTGCTCTGCGCTATGGATTCTTTTAGCACCTACTTCATTGTCGATATTAGACATCGTCATGCATTTGTTGATAATCAGTAAACATATTGATAGATACTGCATTACCGTCGTCCCACAAGCGAATGATTATCTCTTTATCTATACAAAACGCTTCGATATCGATATTCAAAATTGTACATCACTAAACAGAAGGAGCATTAAAACCAATGGTAGATTTGATCTACGCACGCGCTCAACCTGAAAAACCTGTTGATATGTTATATCACATTTGTTTATTGTAATATTGTCTTTCCATTGCAGTATATTATGTCAATTGAGCTAACCTGTTGTTTTTTTATTTACTTCTTATGTTTATAGCATTTGAGTTGAGATTTCAAAGCCTAACCATGTTTGACCAGTGACAATCAGGATTCACAGGTCTTGGGATTACTAGGGCCGACACTGCGTTACATACAAAAGTGAACCGTCACGTGCGCCCGTCGCGTGCGGTGTCATACAAAAGTGAACCGACGCGTGCGCCCGTCGCGTGCGGTGTCATACAAAAGTAAACCGTCGCGTGCGCCCGCTTAACGTTTAAAGTTTCATAACCATATTAGTGGTAATTGTGTTAATTTTCAGGAACTAGGTCTAGGTCTTTCAGGTCTAGAAACCCTACCACTAGAGTTAGTCCACATAGTTTTATATTTACTTTTATATTTACTTTTATTTTTATACTTTGACAGTCAAGTTCAAGTATATCTATCGGTTATTACGACAAAATTATTCATTAAATCTCTACTAAGGAAGCTTTGACGTCTCTGAGTAACGGTTAAAGGCGTTAGAGTATCAAAATAAACACGTGACAATTTAGACTGATTTCTTTAAATATAATTACAACTAACAAAGCTCCATACCCAATCTCGATAAAAACTAACCCATTAATACCCGTTCCATTAAAAGTTGCACAATAATTGTACATTAACGAAATTCTAAGCGACTGTAGAGATTTACCGTGGCTCAAGATAGGTACGCAATGGGTTAATAAATCAAAAGTTAAATGTTGGTAGGTAGTTTATTCGTTGTTGCCGTATGAGGTATGGCATGTGGCCACTTAAACGGATGAGTTTACACTGTTGTGTATCATCTTTCGTTCGGAAGATAGTGTTTAACGCGATTTATTATTTTTAAGTGTGTGCACCTTAAGTTTGTCGCTTTTGTAATTTATTTACGATTAATTGCGAAGGTCCATGCTGTCTTACGAATAAAATATTATTCAGAATACACGTAGTGCGGTTGCAGGCCGGTTGCGGGTCGCGTGACGCTGTATTCTATGTATTTGTACAAAAACCGCCCGCAACCGGCCCGCACGACTAAGTTATTTCGAAAAACTGAATGGTTAACCCCGGTATCGAAGTTTTTAGATCGCCTAATGACCTCCAACATGGTCTAACGATTCTAACAACAACGACAATTTGACGTACCTTTTAAAGCGTGAATGTTCATGTTCGTGTTACGAACACAACACTTTAAGAAGCATCGTTACTCATCGGTGTAACAGACTCCCGAGCATCTTTGTGTTAAGCTCACTACCTCTTTACGAGCACATTTAACGTAGTTAAACCACAGCTTAAAGAATAGTTACTGTACAAGTTAACCGAGTCAGTACTTTGTTAGATAATTCACGATTCTGCACGTCTCTTAGCTGGCAAATGATTTATGTACTAACTATTTAAGTATGTAGTATTTTCTTTGTATTGTTTTATTGCTGGTATGTGTTGGTAATTAATAGGGTTTTGGGTGGGCAGTGCAGTTTGGATGAGCGACGGTGCCTATATTAGGAGTTAGGGACATATACATACAAGTTTAAGAAAAGTACGTAAGGAAATATTGTTTCAATAAAATAAATGGCAGGTTACAGCGAAAAGAATATTGTTATTCATATATAGTACTGCTTCTTAGTATTGCAATTTTCAGGATGCCTTGTTATACCTGGTTACCTCCGCATGTTGTGGCATCTATAGAGAGTGCTTTAGGTGTTAAACATTGTGCTAAGTTTAAATGTATCTTTCACTGGTTCTCCTTAAATAAATAAATAAACCTTTTTTTTCATTTTTGTATTTATTATACCAATGGCCTCTCATCTACTGAAAATATCAGTACACTGAGGTGTACGTACAAAGCCATAATAAATAATTGAGTACTAAAGTTTGTTAAGTTTGCATTAAAACCCAAAATGAAGTATACTTTTACCAATAAATCAGTAATCAACATAATTAAACATAATTTTAATCCGAAATAAAACTAATAACAAATTGACCTTCCATAATTCATCTAATAATTATTAGTCTAAGCGACGACGCATGCGCGGCTGTTCCCGATGTGTTTTTGTTTTGTAATTATTTGTGTGTGTGTGTGTATTGATGAGTAATAACTTTTATTAGTTAGTAGAGTGGTTTATTATCTCAGCTCTTTAGTACTTCATTTGGAAAATGTTTGTCATTATAATCTACACTAATATATAAAGAGGAAAACTTTGTTTGGTTGTAATGAATAGGCTCAAAAACTACTGGACCGTTTTTAAAAATTCTTTTACCATTCGAAAGCTACATTATCCACGAGTAACATTGGGTATTTTTCATCCCGAAATTCCCACAGGAATGGATACAACGCGGGTAAAACCGCGGGGCGCTGCTAGTATTAGTAGAAGATAATTTGTTTTGTCTTCTCATGTTACTACAACTTCAGTATGGTCTTCTTCAGTATAGTGTATTGCAGTCGAACACTTAATTTTGTTGCAACTATGCTTCGGAGGGCACGTTAAATGGTTAGTCCATTTTGTTTCATCGTTAGGCCATGTTGGAGGCCTTAAGGCAGTCTAAAAACTCTTAAACCAGGGTGGCGCACTAACCTACTCGATCTTCCTTATTTTTTATGTCGAGTAATAATAATGTCACACTGTATTATCCCTGTTAGTATTAATTTGGTTGTAACTTTTCAAGAACTTATAATACTAGCAACGCCCCGCGGTTTTACCCGCGTTGTGCCCGTTCCCGTGGGAATTTCGGGATAAAATGTAGCCTATAGCCTTCCTCGATAAATAGACTATCTAACAGTGAAAGAATTATTCAAATCGGTTCAGTAGTATCTGAGATTAGCGCGTTTAAACAAACAAACAAACAAAAAAAACTCTTCAGCTTTATAATATTAGTATAGATTACCCTGCTCTTACTGCAAAGGAAAAGTTTAGGTACCCATTGAATATATCAGCACACTAACCACCTTATTAATAAACGCTGTGTAACTAAAACACTGTTATAAAGTGTTTTGTCTCTTTTGCTCTTCGGAAAATTACGTATGTCAGAAAGTGACAAACCATTTGATAGCTAAATACGCGTTCTTAATATGGCCCTAAGAGTATTAGGCGTTATTACAACGGGACTAGAACCAGCTTTCAGTTTTGGCTACAACCCATCAAGGACAACAATTTTTTATGAACACCTAAAAACCACCTGTCAGTATAAAAGTTGGTAAACTACAAAACCTTTTTAAAAACAAAACACACAAGGTTTAATACCTTCTTGTTTTCGAAGTAGGTTCAAAAATAACACATCCATTAATAATTAAACTAACTATAAAATAACAAAGAACAACGGGTCTCTTTGTCCGGCGATAATATTAATCTATAAAGTGTCGCCACGTGCTAGTTCTGTGTGTTCGTTTGTTTTGATTCAGTGGATGTACTGGTTTGTGGTTGGAGTGTCATTAGAGCCTCGTAATGTACCTTTGTAGAGTTATGGTACAGATTGTTGCTGTAGTTTTAACACGAGAAAAACAGGAAAGAATCGAATAGGGTGGCTCCCATATAACAAACGTGATTTTTTGCCTTTTTTTAAGGTACGGAACCCTCCATGCGCGAGTCGGACTCGCACTTGGCCAGTTTTTTTTAATTTTACTGAGTTACACAGGAATTACAAAAAGGATAAAATCGGTTAGTAACGCCTTTACCTAACTACTAATACCTAACAGGCTAATACTTTTTACTTTGTACTATTTTAAAATGCTTAAAGGTTGCATAAGGTAATGTAAACTACAAAACAGCTCAATTTCCTTCCAAACAACTTCAGAAAAGCTTGAAAGCTCATTTCAAAACCACTTACGAACAATCTATGGACTCTATTAGATATTCCATAGTCCCCAGACTATTTTTAATAAAAACATACGACATTACACAGAATGGATTCGATACCTACACTTTTGCTAAATGAAGCGAAGCGCCCATAAGCATTTCTTTGAGATTTTCATAAACATCTCCTTTAGAAAGAAAGCGAAACTCAACCTTGTTTTTAACATTTTAGGGTATATTATTGAAGTAGAGTTTTAAATGATTAGATATTGTCACTGGTAGTACGAAATGATTTATGTTTTTTGTTCCTTAGACAAAGATAATCTAGTTTAGATTACAACTGATCGAGTTCAAGAAAGGATTCTTTTTTTTATCAACTTTATTTAAGGTGGTTTTGTGTTCATCCCGTACGTTTGTATGTACTAAATATCTACAGCGAGAGTCTGTTCCCAACAGACCTTATAAAGTAATACTTATTTACTTTAGAACAGAAAATGTTCTGCATTCATCCTGTATGTATGTATGTGTATGATTTTTCAACATTTGGGTCAGACAAATGTATACTATTAGTTTATTTATATATTTATCTGCACGTTTCTAAAGAACCCCAGCTCTCTAGGCTTCAAACCAATAGGATAATAAAACGCTACGCACCTGACTTGCCTTCTGCGGTCTCGTAGAATGTCCAGTTTTGGTCCTCACAGTATGCGCACTAGGTTTTACACACACACCACAGTTAAGGTCCTTCGGCGGCGCCGCTTTGATAATGAATAGAATGTAGAAACTCGAATTTACATTGGGAAACGAATATATTAGATTTTAAGATGAACCACCATTCGCCATGTTTTTTCACGTGTGTCCGCGTCGCGGTCTTGTTCCCGCCAGGCTGTCTGTTTTAACCAATGCGAGCGCTGCACGTCATAGAAAAAAGCGTGCTCCTATTGGTTCAAATTCCAGGTCGGTGGAGCAGTTTAGAAACGTGCATTACGAAATGCCGCGAAGACGGTACATTCCGCCCACCAAAATACATAGGAATTTGTATTTTCGATTATGATAACATAGAAAATGATTACTTAAAGATTGATGCTGTCGTTGAATTTGAAAACTTAAAGGAACTTGAATTTGATAACTTGACTTGAATATAAGAACTTGACTTGAATATGATAACTTGAATTGAATATGATAACTTGAATTGAATATGATAACTCTACCTAACATCTATCCTACATCTAGTTCAAAGTTACTTGATACGTTAATCTGATTGAATAGGTAGAGGACACAATTTGACCAATGGTCTCGTGTACATACTACCATTAGCAGTGCGAACTGTAGCTATGCGAACCACACCATCGGGGCTAACGTGCAATTGTGAAACGCGAGCCAAAGGCCAATGCAACGGTATGGTATTCTCATGCTTTATCAGTACGAGAGAACCCACGGATAACGTCAAATCGTGTTTGTTCCACTTTGCCCTTTGTGTTAGAGAACTGAGATATTCCATCTTCCAACGATTCCAGAAATCGTGTTGGAAGCGTTGAATTAATTGCCAACGGCTAAGACGACTTATGTTTACATCTAAATAGTTAGAGTCTGGAACGGCAGTAAGTGGTTCCAAAACCAAAAAATGTCCGGGCGTTAAAACGTTCATGTCGTTAGGATCGGAACTCAAAGGGTAAAGTGGCCGTGAGTTTAACATAGCTTCGATTTGAACGAAGAGTGTCGTTAGCTCTTCGAACGTAAGAGTTTGATTACCTACGATACGATGTAAGTGAGTTTTCGCGGCTCGAATTTGAATCTCCCATACGCCTCCGAAATGACTTGCTGCGGGGGGATTAAATTTGAATTCGATGTTCTGAGACTGGGAAGCAGCACGAACATAAGAATCTAGGATTTTCCTAGCTCCAACGAAGTTTGTACCGCAATCGGAATGTATAACGCTAACTCTACCTCGTCTACCTACGAATCGGCGAAGAGTAGCGATAAACGCGTCCGCAGATAGCTCACTCACTACTTCGAGATGAACTGCTTTGGTGCTAAAGCAAATGAATAGACATAGATATGCTTTACCGATTTTAGCACCGCGATGTTTACCTAATTTGATTTGGAATGGACCCCCGTAGTCCACACCAACAACTGAAAATGGTTTTACCTGATTCACGCGAGTAGCAGGCAAATCGCTCATAAACGGTTCAAGATTACTTGGTTTAGTCTTATAGCATTGTATACATTTTGACAAACAATGACGAATAGCACGTTTAGATGAAAATACCCAAAATTGTTGTGTCAAAAGATACTGCGTTGTGTTTAACCCAGGATGGCAATGTTCCCTATGAATTGCTTCGATGACCATGTACGTAAACGTAGAATCTCTCGGAATAAGAGCAGGATGCTTATGATTGTACTCAAGGCCGGATCGAGAGAGTCGACCGCCCACCCTGAGGACCCCATGGCTATCGATAAACGGATTCAGTTTCCTCCACGATTTGGGTAACAGTTTACCATCTTGGAGCTTTCGAATCTCTTCAGGAAAGTGAATGGATTGGATGCGTTTAGCAATTGTCATCAACGATGCGTGAAGCTCTGCACGATTGAGGAAAAGATCAGAGGTACGATTTTGCTTAGATTTCGCGTTACGAATAAAACGAAGACAAAAGCCAACGACACGTTGAACTTTACGAATTGAAGAGAACCTTTCTAGCAATGAATCGATAAAATGAATATCTTCATTTACGATAAAAGATACGATACGTTCCTCGGCACGTATTTCGGTTTCGTCGGCAACGATAGAAGGAATGAGAGGCCACGCAGACGAAGACTGCCGAAGCCAATGTGGTCCCGCCCACCATAGCTCGGACTGGATGAGATCGATAGGGGACATACCTCGCGACGCTATGTCAGCAGGGTTGTCACCAGAACGCACGTGGTTCCACCGAGCGTCGGGGACAGCTTCATGAATGTGGCTAACACGGTTGGCCACAAACGTTTTCCACCGTGAAGAGTGGCTACGAATCCACGCAAGTGTGATTGTTGAATCTGACCATGCATACATGTCAGAGAACGACAGAAAAGGGGAATAAGTTTGTTTTACGAATTGGAGCAAATCAGCTAAAAGGACAGCACCACAAAGCTCGAGTCGAGGTAAAGATGTTTTCTTTATAGGTGCTACACGAGATTTCGCGCACAGGAATGATACGTGAATACGTTCTTGAGAATCACGCATACGTAAGTAGACTACCGCACCATACCCAACTTCAGAACTGTCCGAAAAGCCGTGAAGCTCGCACGATTCCATAGAATCTATGGACACATAACGAGGAATACGTATTTGTTTGATTGAAGGAAGTTCAGCTACGTATTGATTCCATTGACGAATAACTTCGATCGGAGGAACGTCGTCCCATCCAATACCTGATATCCACAAGCGTTGCACCAACAACTTGGGGATGAATGTCAAAGGGCACAAGAAACCCAAAGGGTCGTAAATACGAGCTACTTCGCTAAGAATTGTACGTTTAGTACACGTACTCAAACTGCTAGGACGTATCACACAATGATGTGGGATATAATATTTCCCACTACTAGGATCCTTTGCTGAAACCTGAGTCATGTGACCACTGTTCAAGTAGTCCAACATGAACTCTAAATATTGTTCGTGGAGCTCTGGATGGGAATAAAGCTTGCGCTCCAACGAATGAAATCTACGTAATGCGTTTTCACGCGAACCGGGAAAATAAAGAATTTTGTTATCTTCTTTAAATGGCAATGACACGATATATCTTCCCGACACATCTCGAGTATAGTTTTCAACAAATAAATCTTCACACTGTTGTTCTGATGGAGCTAGCGACGATGACTGAGGAAAAGAATCTAGCTCCCACATCTTCTTCACTTCCTCATGAAGAGGATCAGTTTCGTTAACGAGAAAGGAACGCGAGCTGGATGATGATTCGCTACACTGCACATTACCTAAAATGACATAACCAAACACAGTGTTCAGCGCCGAGGGGTAGTCTGGACCACCAGGGATACTTCCAGACATCAGGATAGAAGGGAAAATCTCCGCACCTATCAAAATGTCAACATGACCCGGCTTGTCACAATCGGGATCCGCGAGAACCAAGTTGCGTAAATGTTCACATGTAGAAAGGTTAACGCGAGTTGTGGGCATCTTTCCACAGATAGCTGGCAGTGTGAGTGCATTGATCTTAAATAAAACCCTACCTTTAACCCCTAACTCTAGGTTGACCATCCCTGACACGGCAGTTGACGATTGACCTAGGCCATGTATGTTACGCGAGGTAGGTTGAGGTTTCATACGTAAACGTTCCAAAGCTCGTTCGGTGATGAAGTGGGATTGGCTACCGGAGTCGATGAGCGCACGAAAAGAAAGAAATCGACCCGATGAATCACGCACTTCTACGATTGCTGTAGCCAGTAACACTACTGAACTACTACTCATGTTTGTTAAAACTTGTGTGAGCGGCTCCGGTTCCGTTGAACTCGGTTCCGAACGATCCGTCGATACATAAGAATTTTGTTGAATGACGGCCTTTGAAGATTCTCTATGAAGAAGAGTGTGATGTTTCTGTCGACAAACCTGACACGAAAAGATAGACTTACAGTCCTTCAATTGATGAGACGGTCTCAAACAATTGAAACACCAATGATTAAGTTTTGCTATGTTGTATCTATCTTCTATCGACTTCTGAATGAATGCGTCACATGATTTTATTGAATGATTTTGTTGACAGAATGAACATTTACTAATAGGGGTAGAAGTAGGCAAATTACTATGGAAAACCTTAACATTATTTTTACTAATCGATTGTGATTGTTTACTCAATTGCTCGGATCTAATTGCGCCAGATAAGAACGTAGAAATAGGTTTCCTAGGTGTGTATGACTGACGGGTGATAGTGCGAGATGTATCACTCTTATCAGTAGAAACACGATCGTGCTGCGTGAAGTGACTGTCACGCACAATGGATTCACACTTCGAATATAAAAAACTGAAAAGTTGCTCATAAACAGGTAACTCCGAGTCAGAATACTCTTGTTCAAACGCGCGTCGGGTAACTGAATCTAGTTTGGAAAGTATTAAATAGCATAACACAAAACCCCAATGTTGTACCGGTAGGTCTAAACGTTGTAAAATATTTAAATTTTCTTTAAATAAATCGAGCGCACGGCGAAATTCTATAGGAGAATTAATTTTAAAGTTAATATTCAATATTTCTTTCCAACAAGTAAAAGCTAAATCGCGCTTGTTTTTATACCTATTTACTAATGACTGATAAGCTTCTGCATAATAGGTTCCTTCACACGGGTATGCACGAACGAGTGTTAAAGCTTCACCTGATAAACATGACATTAAATAATGCATACGTTCCGAGGCGGTGAGTGAATAGTTTTGATGAACGAGTGAATTAAAAACATCATAAAAATGCGACCATGTCTTAATGTTGCCGTCGAACGTAGGTATGTTTACTTTAGGTAGTTTAATGTTCCTCGACTTCACATTAGATGACTCTGACGATGTGTTCAATTCACTACACGTTGTAGTAGTCAATTGCCTATATATAGATAGAACCTCTAAGTGAATTTCGTCAAACTCTGACCTAAGTAAGTCTTCGGCGTCACTGTCTAATAAAGATACGATGTCATCATGAGCTGATTCGAAACAAGAAACAATTCTTTTGACCTCGGGAAAATAAGCCAAAAAAGTGTTTGCCTGGTTGGGGTCGGTTTTCGATAGTTGACCTATACCTAACGCCTTTTTCAATCGATTTAACGCAAGTGTACGTTTACGACGCAAAACTGGTAGGTCTTCCAATGTTAGTGCTACCTCCTCAGATTTTGTTTTCTTAAGAGAATGCTTTCGTTTACTTATAGAATAAGCCATGGTGGTTACTTAGTTTGAATAAAGAACGAACGAACGGTTGTTTTGATTACGATAACTATGTAAACAAGTTGTTATTTCGATTGGAATAGCCACGAAGAGTGTAGATATACACGTAATGTATGAATGATTATACCTACACGAGATGCTAGCCCGTTTGCACCTAATTAGGTACACACTTAGGTCCGTATTACACCTGCTAACTTTAACAAAAGATTAGGTATAAACGGCCGACTGAATAACAACTACGAACGATTGTTTTGATAACGATGTAAACAAGTTGTTATTTCGATTGGAATAGCCACGAAAAGTGTAGATATACACGTAATGTATGAATGATTATACCTACACGAGATGCTAGACCGATTGCACCTAATTAGGTACACACTGAGATCCGTATTACCTGCTAACGTTAACAAAAGAATAGGTAAACGGCCGAATGAATAACAACTGTCAATGAATACTTCGATAATGAATTACGATTAAATCCTATGCTTTCGAGTTTCACTACGATTTAATACTTCGAGAATGCACCGAAAATAATGAATTACGTAAGTACATACACACGTATAGAATTAGATAACTTTAGGTGAGAATGCATGTACCTACCCTCCACTTTACATTGTTAAACCAACAACGCACATTCTAGAAGTATTAACCAAACGATTTAAGAATGACTCACGATAGTGTGGTTCGCAAAGGTACGTAGTGCCTACTTTAAATGGTCGGGTTATCACACGCAAAATGAAATTGTGAACTTTGAACTAGAAGATTCCAGATTGATTTTCGGTAGGAAATCGATGAGACTAATTACACAATGAAAGAATATGATACTAATGTTTGATTAATCAGTCTCAGACTTGTCTGGGACTTGAAGTCCCTGGTTTCGGCACCAGAAAAATGTATGATTTTTCAACATTTGGGTCAGACAAATGTATACTATTAGTTTATTTATATATTTATCTGCACGTTTCTAAAGAACCCCAGCTCTCTAGGCTTCAAACCAATAGGATAATAAAACGCTACGCACCTGACTTGCCTTCTGCGGTCTCGTAGAATGTCCAGTTTTGGTCCTCACAGTATGCGCACTAGGTTTTACACACACACCACAGTTAAGGTCCTTCGGCGGCGCCGCTTTGATAATGAATAGAATGTAGAAACTCGAATTTACATTGGGAAACGAATATATTAGATTTTAAGATGAACCACCATTCGCCATGTTTTTTCACGTGTGTCCGCGTCGCGGTCTTGTTCCCGCCAGGCTGTCTGTTTTAACCAATGCGAGCGCTGCACGTCATAGAAAAAGGCGTGCTCCTATTGGTTCAAATTCCAGGTCGGTGGAGCAGTTTAGAAACGTGCATTACGAAATGCCGCGAAGACGGTACAGTATGTATGTTCAGTGTAGTGTAGGAAATATTTTTGATTAAGTGAGCTTCGGTATTTAAAACCGCCTACCGTCTCATACGAACTCGCTATACTCAGAAACTAACCAACCGATTTGAATAATTCTTTTTGGAATAGATAGCCACATTCAACAGGCAGGTTAGAGGCTAATCCGAAATTCTGACAGGAACGGACACAACGCGGGTAGAACCGCGGGGCGCTGCTAGTTTCATGATACGAGTATATCTAATCTGTATGCACATTTCTCATGTGCCTTGTCTCCCCCGTTCCATGGTAGATAAAAACAAGGTGTCACATTACAGTTCTTATTACAAATCGAAAATTAATCTGACGCGTTAAACTATAAATGATTGATTGACAAAAAATACAACCAACTTGCAACATACCCTTACACTTAAACTCTTATTACCAATGTAATAGCGTTCAAGATTGAGATTGTTTCGTTAAAAATGACGGTAAGTTTAAGTTTGTATAAGTATCTGTAGTAACACAAGAAAGGTTAGCGATGGCGTCAATGTGACTGAACTTTACGGTTGAATAGATTTTAAATGTTGTATAACTTTCTATTAGCATTGTGTGGTCATTTATTTTTGGATATTTCTGGTTCGGCTTTGATTGCGCTATTTGTTAAAGGGATCAAGAGCAGTCTAAGGTCAAAAGGGGTGTGGTAAAATAGATTTTTCTTTCAGTCAACTTATAACATTAAGTCGATTCGACAAGCCCGTTGGCACAGTGGCAGTGAGAGCGCTTACTGTGTCGGGCGGGGGTTGCGGGTTGGATTCCCGCCCGGAGTCAACAATATGTGCAGACATAGTTGTTGGCGACGACGCGACGTCTGGGTGTCAGTTATATATTCTTATAAAGTATTTGTGTATGTAGAAGTAGTAGTATCAGTGAGTTAGATACCATAACACAAGCTCAGAGCTTATTTTGGGTCTAATTGACCTGCAGATCTAGGTCATTGAAAATATGTTCTTAAGTTAAATAACTTACTGCTGAAGAAATAAAATGGGCTTACCTGAAACAAAATTGTAGTACAAGTTACAACTTATAAATCAATCTACCTATATGTATGTAATATATATTACTTTTTAATTTTTGGAGTTCAAACTCCCATGACTATGATAAAAGCTGTATCCTTCGCACTCAAAGACGTCCATTAAATTGACACTTAACTAATTGATGAAATTGTTCGTACATTACATGTCAAAATCACTCATTAAATGTCACACGTAAAGACTAAAAATGTGTAGGTACATTGTACTATGTACAAAGTACAAAAAAAGGTGTTTATGAAAATCATTGTGAGAACCTTTTAAGTATATAATTTATATTCCCATAACAGTCATCAAACTAACAAACCGCAAGCCAAAGATACGCAAAATATCACAGGAAAATGTTTACAATATTGTTTTCAAACGAAACATGATTACGATTCGCAGAATTTTGCGAACCAACGTGCACATTGGAATGAGGTAGCACTCAAAACAAACATATTTTATGCCACTATCGGCCACCCATCCAATTAATAGTTTAACTGCACGTTGCTGAACACTAGCGAACTAACTAAAACTAAAACTTTAATTAGCTTTGGTATACTAAAGTCATACTCAAAAGTAGTCGTTATATCGTCCCGACCGAATCGAATCGATCCCGATATTGGAACCAACCATGTCGGAGCTCTCTAAGCGGTCTAAAAGTCCAGGGATGGCCACCTACTCAAACTTACTCAATATTAAGTACTATTAGCCGTTTTCGTAGAAATTTTGGGATAAGAAATACCCTATAACCTTCCCGTTGGATGTAGCTATCCTTTACAAAATTAATTATTCAAAACGGACTGGTAATTACTGAGATTAGCCTGAACATACAAACACACTAAATAACAACATTTATTAATTTATAACGAGTAATATAGATTGAAATAATTCAAAAAGTTATTTATTAACCCACTCAAAATAAATCTTACAATCGACCGTACCACTGACCCAACTTTCTCAAAATCAATTTAATCAAAGGACCAACATTATTAACTTCAACCAACAGGTTTATGATTACTCAAATTCAGTACATCACATAATAAGAGGTATCATCGCAGGAACGGCAATTTTATGTTTTTTTTAAACTCGGCTCGTCACGTTTTGATGATTCATTGTGTATGAGAGAGTTAGTTATTTTAAACATAGAATATCGTGAGTTTGATGGCTTTTTAGTTTTGTAGGTATGTTGAGATGTTTATTTTTTTTTCTTGACGAAAATAAAAAATGGTTATAATTGTTAAAGTATAAGTTTTAAATGTTAAAATTTTTTAACTAGCCGTGCCCCGCTGTTTTACCCGTGTTGTACCCGTTCCCGTGGGAATTTCGGGATGAAAAATTGTTTGTTTGTATGTTCGAGGTAATCTCGCGAATTATCAGTCCGATTTCAATAATTCTTTTTGTAATAGATAGCCACATTCAACGGGAAGGTTATAGGCTACTTTTAATCCCAAAATTCCCAAAACAAGAACGGGCACAACGCGGGTAAAACCGTGGGGCGCTGCTACTACACAATAATCGTAAGAAACTCTGAGAAAACATGAATATTAAATGTGGTAATAAAACGAAGCATTAAGTTTAAACTTAGACATTATAAAAAGCTTTTGTAACCATTTAATATAAGTAACAGAGGCAATGATCCGCGTCCATTTCTCACAATTATACTCTGTTTTGTAATTCGGTTAGATATTGTTTTAATTTCTTTGGACATAACATAATAATAGCTTGTGTATACTGGTTTCATAGTTTAAGCGAACACTACTCATTGTGAACTGAAACTCCGTTTACGGATACACTTCGCTTTTATTTTACATTTTTATCTGACGTTGTATCTGACGAACTTGCGTCTACCTTGTTAATGATATTTGAATTCAAAGAATTCATTGAAGACTATTTGACAGACTGACTTTTAGGGTGCTTTTAAATTATGCGTTTCGTGTCGGACCGCTGCGGTGCCAAAGCGGTGCGTTTGTCGTGTTGTGAACGTACGATCGTGTGTTTTCATACAAAACGAGCCGTGCGGCAACAGTGCGTACTAAAATTATTTCGCGGTACCGACGCCGCACTGTTGCCGCACGGCTCGTTTTGTATGAAAACACACGATCGTACGTTCACAACACGACAAACGCACCGCTTCGGCACCGCAGCGGTCCGACACGAAACGCATAATTTGAAAGCACCCTAAGACTTTCGCGAGTGGTGCAATCCACACGAATTGGCGGGATATCAGAGTAATTGTTTTTCTTAATAAAATAACCCTCTCTGCCGCGGAAAAACCCGAAGTAATATGGTCATAATACTGACTTTTAGAGACAATAACAGGCAAGGCTTAGGTTAAAGTTACTTTTGGCTAAACAACTGTTTAAATGCATACTGAAAATCATTCCATTATTTAATCACTATTGCAGAAAATAAAATGTGCCGGAACAACTTACATACTACTTTTATTAGATGAAGGTACTCCGGTCCTTTATAGCCACAACTATAATTCAAAATTAATAACAACATTATAGCACAATACAGAAATTAAATATCCTAGCAGGTTTAGGAATCACGAAGACGTTTACCCATTATATTTTCCGCACCATAAACTTTTCATTCATAATAATTTCATAAACAGTATTGCGGTTAAATAATTTCATGGGTCAAAAATACGTCACAAGGGTCGATTCCTAAAGATTTTTAATTAGTCTGTTAACGTTAACCGTTAACCCAGACTACATTTATTTGTTAAGTTTGCTATATGTATTATTATATTAAATGAAACGGGTCTGTTTCGCGTTAGATAATCGTATTCTACATTTTGTATAGGTAATGAGTGCAAATCATGTGAATTTAAAAAGTATATATGTGTCGGAGATGGACGTTTTGACGGCGCCTAACCTCATCGGATGAAAACAACACGTGCAACGGTTAACCCCACCACTTCGATCCTATATAAGGCGATGTGAACAGAAACACGTCTCACTCGTTCGACGTCGGTTGCCCGGTGCACACGTTATGATTGTTATGAAATAAACCCGTGTATAAAAGATTAAGCTGACAGCAGAGTTTCTTGCCCATTCTTCTCTGCTGATGCTCTTCCGAATGGGTGGTAAATTCAAACCTGAATAAAGATAGTTGACTTTGACTTAAGTGGTGTTTTCAATGTAATGGCGGACGCCATTCCGACATCAGAAGTGGGATCAAGATCGCTATTGCCCACCGAGCGTCCAGCAGAGAATGATCAAGATCGCTATTGCCCACCGAGCGTCCAGCAGAGAATGATCAAGATCGCTATTGCCCACCGAGCGTCCAGCAGAGAATGATAAAGATCGCTATTTTGCCCACTGAGCCACCAGTAGAGAATGTTTGAATTGGTCAATGATTTGGTAATAAAACTTGGAATGTTCTGTGAGTATAGTTAGTTAGTACTCTATTCTATTGTGGAGTTAAGAAGGTAATTATGAGTCAAGTGTAATCTTGTGATGTAATGTGATATGTTCTAATATGTTTTCTTATTTTCATGTTGGATCAATGCTGGTAATTATTGTGAGCATTGATGAACCTCGTCCAGGGAAGAACGTGGTTCTCTTCTCAATCCTGTTACCTGAGGAATATGAGGGATTGCGGTATTCCAAATTATTCAAGAATCTATCACGACAAATTCACATTGGATGTTAAATCGGTGATGTATTGCGGTAATGATTGGTTTGTTGGGAAATATCCGGTGAGCTATTTTGTGATATTTGAGTCAGTTAACATTGAGTTTTGTAGTGAATCTTCGTACCACTTGATAAAGTAGAAAGCTTTGAACTCTAAACGTACTTACAAGTATGCACATGATCGCGTTAGGAAGATGCCTGTGGGGCGGGTAACAGCTGACTCAGACGAAGGTGGAGACAGTGAGGTTGATTAAGCTGTTGATTGTTACTGGGTTTTTATGTCGGTGGGTCAGTCTGAGACCGCACCAGGGTGCCGTAGCTGTAGCCCGTTAGAAATCGGTGTCTACTACTTGTAGTAGTCCGTGGGTAGGCAGTAGGCGGTAGCCCTGGGTAGTGTGGTCGGGTCTTGCCTAGTAGCGAAGACCGTAGAGTCATGGGACGACTCGGCATTCCGAAATGGAAGTGCATAAAGGGCAAATGCGTTTGCTAAATCTTGTGTTGTGACCACGAACAAAGACTCAGTAGTAAATCAATTGTGATTAAATTGTTAAGTGTGTGTGAATAATGAACCAGAGTCTGTCACTGTTACTGGCCTCAGGGTTTTGGTAGATGAAACGTTATCATAATTTACTTTGTGATTTCTTACGCTATTTGATCATATTATTAATCTGAATTTGAGTTGTTAGTAATCATGAGTAAGGTCCTTTAATTAATAAATTGAGAGCCAATGAAGGCTAGATCCCGAAGATTGGCCATGAATAAGAGGTATGGCCGAGCGGAATTGTTCTCTCGTGATTTTTGGTTGCAGATTAACACACGAGGACGTGTGCTAGCAGGATGGCCGTGTCGGAGATGGACGTTTTGACGGCGCCTAACCTCATCGGATGAAAACAACACGTGCAACGGTTAACCCCACCACTTCGATCCTATATAAGGCGATGTGAACAGAAACACGTCTCACTCGTTCGACGTCGGTTGCCCGGTGCACACGTTATGATTGTTATGAAATAAACCCGTGTATAAAAGATTAAGCTGACAGCAGAGTTTCTTGCCCATTCTTCTCTGCTGATGCTCTTCCGAATGGGTGGTAAATTCAAACCTGAATAAAGATAGTTGACTTTGACTTAAGTGGTGTTTTCAATGTAATGGCGGACGCCATTCCGACATATGTATTATTGTTCTGTTTGTTTCCCAAATATAAATAAATAAATATTTGTATGATAATTTAATTTGACAAACAGTCTAAGACTTATCTTTGTAAATATGTATAATAAAGCTGAAGACTTAGGCTTTGTTTAACTTTTTGTTGAAGCGCGATAAACTACAAATCAGATTTGAATAATTATTTTTGTAATAGATAGCCACGTTCAAAGAAAAGGATATTTTCACTCCGAAATTCTCACTTACCCACAGGAACGGGCACAAGACGAGTATAACCGCGGGACGCTGGTAGTACATACTAATTTAATGAGATAGTATTTCTATTTCTAAACGAAAGCTGTCTTTTCAAAGTTCACATTTGTTCAAAGTGAACTGAGTGAACCACTGCTGGGCAAAAGCCTCTCATCTCATCGAAGATATATGTACAGTTAGGAGATACTTTATTAAAAAATATATTGGTATACTATCTATTCAGATACCATAAAACCATAAACCTTTTTCCATTGAAAAAATACAAAAGAAAAACGAAAAAAAGTAATAAAACGCTACTGAAACCTAAACACAACATAAATATAAAATCCATCGCCATATATTATCATTCGTTCCACAAAAAAGTTTAACCCAATCGGGTTCGGACTGGGTCTATAAGGCCCTATTGAACAAGAACGAACATGTCTTTGAGCAAAGAAAAAAAAACACCTGTTGAACGCACCTGTGTATAAATTATGTGGCTTTACCGTAAGACCCTAGCGCTGGTCCCTAAAGGTCAGATGAATTCGGATAGAGAATAAATGAATTTATTTTTAAGTAATTACTTGAAGGGTTAAAAATAGTTAATTGGTCTCATTTTTTTAAATGTATTTGTTGAGCGTTTTAGTGTGATGGTTTTTGAGCTGTAGAGAAAGAGTTGTTAGTAATTATTTAATTATTGAATTTAATGTATTTGAAATTTAAAAGTTTTATATATAGGTAGATTTAAAAGAGAATACATAGGTAGTATTCAGATAGAGTTTCGTTGTCAGATTTTTTGGGAATTTTCATAATTTCACGGCACTTAAAATTAAAATTAATATATTCTTCAACACTTCTTGCAATTTTACTTATTTTTCAAGATGTTTAGATTTTTCAGATTTTTCTTCATCCTATTCTTCTTTTTCGAGTGGATGGTCAACCTGATCAGAGATATTGAACTACCAAAGGCCTCTCCATTTATCCTATTGTACCGTGTTGGCGCATATGGCGATTGACATAATGTAATTTTACCATAATGTCTCAAAGTGAAGTTTAACGAACAAAATCACTTAAATTCAAAAAGTAATTAAAACAGGTGCATATTTTATTGCGCAACATAAATAACTTTAAACGAATAACTGAATAAATTAAACTTGGCGAATAATTTAACTTAAACTTTTAACTTGGTCCCGTGTGTTATGGTTTGGAAATTAATTAATGCAACTTCTTTTATTTTTCTTGGATGGAACTGATTGTAGATTTTTATTTAAGTAAAGTCGTTTTTTGGAGGGCTTTTGAAACGGCTGATCCTGGTTTATTGAAGGCTTGATCACACATAAGAATTATCGGCCATTTGTAAACTACAACATCAAGGTTAGCTCCTAACTTATAAGTGTGTGTTACCATAGAAGCAGAAAAGATCTGTGCGAAGCTCAACTGACCAATCCCAATGCATTACGAAAAGATTTGCAAATGTCAATGCGCTGTTGACAATTCTGATGCACTGGATTGGTGATTGACGTACTGCTCGGCTTCTCTTCTATGGAAACGCACCCTAAGCGTCATTGCGAATAATAATATACCCGGACAAATTCACACACGGCCAATTAGACCCAAAGAAAGCTCGAAGCTAATGTTATGGAATCTAACTCACTGATACTACTACATATACATTCACACATACTTTATAAGGATAATTGACACCCAGACGTCGGCGAACTATGTCTTCACATATTGTTTACTCAGGGCGCGAATTGAACCCGGAACCCCGACACAGTAAGCGCTCTCACTGCTACTGTGCCAACGGGCTTGTCAATCAGCGAAATTAATAGAATATGAGAGTCACAGCTCAAACAACTCTGGTCTTGAAAATTGTTGCCTTGTGTCTGGTACTTGCTCAACGTTAACGAATTCTTCAATTTAAAACTTTTTAGAAATTGTCTGTGCGCTTAAATTACTTTTTTAATTTAAAGTAAAATATTTATTAAAGTGTAGTCAACACTTCGTCTATTTAAAAAAAGAACAAAATTCTTCGTCCTCAAATTAAAGTTTGAAACACAATGAGGTCACGCCATTGTAATTTCAGAGTCGTGATACAATAGAAAAACTAAGAAACGCTCGAATGCGTCTAATAATGATTAACCATTTAGTTGCTGAGCTTTTGAAGACAGTACTTAGAGCTTTTTATGGTGATCAGATTACGAGATAGATTAGCTTCTGGGGTTTGAAAGCTTTTATGGTGACAATAGTGTAATTAGTAGTAGCAACACCCCGTGGTTTTAACCGTGTTGTGCCCGTTTTACTTAGAATTTAAGCATATTAAATAGTAATAAACCTTCCTCTTGAATAACTCTGTATGTTGGTGAAAGCTGCATGAAAATCCGTTCAGTAGTTTTAGAACAATTTAATCACATACAGACATATGGATTTTTTAGATGTATGTATTTGTAATATGTATAAACTTGATGTATTATTAAAAACTGCAATGCAGGGAAAAGGCTTCGTATTTCACTAAAGGTATCAAAAAATACGTCAATTAGTTAAGTGTCGATTTAATGGACGTTTCTGAGCGCGGTATTAAGAACAAAAACATTAAGTATACTTACTTTTTAAAGTACTTACTTTAACTCCATGACTGCATTTGAAATCTTCTAAGCTTAAACTTACATAATAAACTTATATAATCTAAATGTTTAAATTATAAGTGAAGTTCATAGTCAAGTTCAATTGATAACAGCCTTAGAAATAAAAATGTCTGCCTCAAAAAAAAATCGAATATAAAACTACCTTAATACAGATATTGTAATTCTTAATCTCAAATCAACCTATACCTACTTTCTTACTCCGTTCCTTATCAACAGGCGAAAGTAACTTTGTGTCCTACTCTGATTGAACCAATTTTGACGAATTTTGGTTTAGATATAAATAAGCCCTCTGACACGAATTTAGGGAACTTTTATACTGGAGTATACTCCACCCAATACTGCAGGGCATAGTAAGAGAAGAAAGTATTATCCTGTCACGTCCCACAACTGGGCAAAGGCCTCTCATCACATCGAACAGTTAGCAATAAATAAAATACTCAGTACTGTGTTATAGATTTCGCTTTCAAGCGTTTGCGTTACATTGACTCTATTGCCATTGACCTGACGTGACGTAAATCATTAGCGATAGCGAAAAGTTGAGTATCACCGACAGAATGCATGGTGTGTTCATTTTATCCTACTAATATTATAAATGCGAAAGTTTATGAGAATGGATGTATGTATGTTTGTTACTCTTTCACGTAAAAACTATTGAACGGATTTTAATGAAATTTTACAGTAATATAGGTTATACATCAGAATAACACATGCGATACATTTTACCCCGAAATTCCCATGAGAACTGGGTATATTTTTAAGCTATTGCATAGCTTCTATCGCGGGCCTTGAGCGCGGGGACCAAATCCAAAAATACCGTAACGAAAAAAAACCTCACGCTTACCCGATCCGACGGGAAGGAGGTGTGGCTTGAAGGCCGTGCATCGTCTAACGTCGTTTCAGTTCGGCAGTCTTCGACACGGCGTTGTGTGCGATTGTGCGTTGGGGTGAGAGAGGGTGAGAGAGGGTGGTGAGAGAGGGGGGTGAGAGAGGGGGGTGAGAGAGGGGGGTGAGAGGGTGGTGAGAGAGGGGGGTGAGAGAGGGGGGTGAGAGAGGGTGGTGAGAGAGGGGGGTGAGAGAGGGTGGTGAGAGAGGGGGTGAGAGAGGGGGGTGAGAGAGGGTGAGAGAGGGGGGTGAGAGAGGGTGGTGAGAGAGGGTGGTGAGAGAGGGGGTGAGAGAGGGTGGTGAGAGAGGGGGTGAGATAGCTGGCGAGTTTGCGTGTTGGCGAGCAGGCGAGTTGGCGAGCTGGCGAGTTGGCGAGCTGGCGAGTTGGCAAATTGGCGAGTGGCGAGTTGGCGATCTGGCGAGTTGGCGATCTGGCAAACTGGCGAGCTGGCGAGTTGGCAAGCTGGCGAGTTGGCGAGCTGGCGAGATGGCGAGCTGGCGAGTTGGCGAGCTGGCGAGTTGGCGAATTGGCGAGTGGCGAGTTGGTGATCTGGCGAGTTTGTGAGCTGGCGAGCTGGCGAGTTGGCGATCTGGCGAACTGGCGAGCTGGCGAGTTGGCGAGCTGGCGAGCTGGCGAGTTTGTGAGCTGGCGAGTTGGCGAGCTGGCGAGCTGGCGAGCTGGCAAGCTGGCGAGTTGGCGATTGTCGATTGCGCCAACTCGCCAATATAAATGCAATAGCTTTACCGCGGCAGTCCCCGAGTGCCACACGTCTTTTTTATATAAATTTGTTTAGTAGTATTGAGCTACTAATAAACAAAATTAATAGTAATAAAGTTAGTGGCATTTCTATCTGAGTGCACCTTGATTCGAAGGGCACGTTAAATTATCGGTCCCAGTTGTGTCAATCGTTAGACCATTTCGGATGCCTTTAGCCGGTCCAACAACTCCAACACCAGTGTAAGCCACTAAACCTTTACATACAACCACATTCAACTCTAAATGACTGTCATCAAACTATACTCTATTTTAGAATTGAACATAACGTTTCGGCCCCTTTACAGGAACCGTAGTCACAGAAAACTTCTGTGTCAGATAAAAATGTTAAATACTTAGTCTTTAATTCAAAATGAGTAGTGTTCGCTTGACTTAAGTAACCAGTATATACTCTACCTCCTATAACTTAGAACTAAGTCGTGACTTGAACTACAAAACCAGAACATGCCAAGTTTACGCTCGAAACTAGTTCAAGTTGGCTACTGTTCTATTGTTATGTTTTAACTGAGACTGGTTTATAGTTTCAGATATTTATCTTGTTAGATTTTAGTCCAATTCTAATTGGTTGAATTAGTAAGTGGACTAGATTAGTAGTTGGCTCAGTAAAAAAATTGTAATATAATGTGATGTTAATATTGCCAAAACTTTGTTCAGAATGTCTCTGAATGTGTGTAATTATTTTCTAAGGTTACTCTAAAGATATTTGTATTATATTCGTGATTCTCTATGTGTGGAAACCAATATTATGATGTACACGATTTTTTACAGTAAAATACGGTAATCGACACCTATAGCCTCTCTTACCCCACGCTGCAGCCATCATTGAAAAACTACGATTTTTTTAAACTATGAATCTCATTTCGAAACATTAAACAAAAACTTATCAATTTATATGCCAGAAGAACTATTTTTTATCTTAGATGTATTAAATCACTTTCCTAAAAAATTGTGTTCAACCTTAATATTAAAAACTATTATAACATTTTAGCAATTATCTACTACCACTATTATTATCCTTTAATGTTTAACTGTTGGACAAAGGCCTCTCATCACTGAAGATTCGTCTAAAATCTTAAATCCTAACTTAACCCCTCTTCCGTCATGACATTAGTTGAACACAAACAGTGATATTTCGGTCCGATAGACGATCGGTCCCACAAACGGCGAGCTGTTTACGACTGCACTGTATACTCATGTGCGTTTGTTAGCATTATTACACACTTTTATTACCTTTCCTTTTTTTAGGTCGGCTATTTTTGAGTGATTGTTTTTGGTTCGGTTTTAGACGTGGCTTGGAAGGTTGGATATTTTGAATAGTAAATGGCATTAAAAATTATCTATATATTTTGTAGAAAGCTCGGGAATGAATTTAAATTTTAAACCACAGAGTAATTCGTATTTGTTTCATGTTCTTCACAACGGACAGAAACAATTTAAGGGTTAAGGTCTATTATTTGTTTTTAGAAAATTTCATTTCGAATGCACTATGACATTTTTTTTGTTAGTTAGTTAGTGAGACCGAGTCTCAGTCATAAATGTCATTAAGGATTTTTGCCCTTTTGTTGTCTACTAACTTTTTATGAGAAGGTTTTCTCATAATTTATCAATAATTTCAGTAATTTACATTGTATTTATGATTCAATAAACACCACTATTTATTTTATGTTACGCAATTTGACTCTTGTTTTATTTGACTAAAAATTTGCTCACGTCTGTGACACTTGTAAAAAATGGTGAACTTAACGTAAAAGTAACACTAGCACTCATTTGTTCTATTTTATTTCTGAAGAGATAATAGGTATATATGTCAAGGCAATAAAATAATGTTTTTCTGTTATTCAGTCATAATTCTACGAGGTGATAAAAAAACGTCAAATAAATTGTTACAAAATATGATTTATTTCACATTTTTCCCGTTTTAATGTTGGGACAATATGACAATAACATAATCCTGTTTATTATATAATTATTATAGAGATTACACATTGTACTTAACTACAATATAGGTAGGTAGATTAAAATATAAATAAAGAAAATGCTTCGATCAATCACAAACTCTAAATGCAATATTTACAAATTGTAAGATTTAAAATTTAACATCTACACAAATTGTTGAAAAATTTACAAAAATCAAATTTATTTTTTTGTCTTTTATTTTTTTCTAAACATTTGTTAAAACAAAAGAGATAATATTTAATATTAACAAATTCATTTATGACGAAATAATATTTACATGTTACACTAAAATTAGGTAAAATTTTAATACAAATATTTCGATATTATTATAAAGAACACAAATCGTTGTCCGTATGTCACGGTCGTTGTGGTCACATTTTATAATTTTCAATTTGTTCAATGATTTTTTTTTTTCATTTATTTAACTAATATTTGGTGTCTCAATTCAATCGAAATCAATACATATAAACTGACTAACGACATTATTTGGAACTTAAATATCTGAGATCTGTATGAAAACTATCATAAGTAATTTTTAACTAAAAAAAAACGAATAAATCATAAACTAAAAAGTAATAATTTAAACTAAAGAAATTGATTCTAAATAAGAGATCAAATGGAAAAAACTAAATAAAAACTTAACAACATAAAAAATGTTACTCCTATCATTACATCACTATTGTTTATTAATAAAACCACTGGTAAAACTATTATTTTTAAACATAAGCAGATTATTAGGCGATGCTTATTATAAAGTACACAGTAATTTATTTGCGAGAGCTTAAGTTAAAAATTTTGAGACATTTCATATTGGGCATTGACTGAGGCGTTTTGTCGAACTTCACTCATAATTTTGTGATCGTTAAGCAAATTGTGTAAGCTTATTATTAATTAAAATTGCAAAACCGAAATGGCTAGTGTCAAATAAATTGACTCTAGTCATTTAGGAACCACCAGTACAATCAAAGTGCAGTTGGACACAACATCTCAAGCTATGAATACACAAGTACGGATGGACTTACAAAATACTTAACAACAGTCCAGATCTGCTATGCAGCCACTGTTAACAATACTTATCTATCGGTCTTCTTTTATCTGATTGTGTGGAAGAGGGACGACGCGAGAGACACTTTGATGATAGCCACAACCATCACTAGGTTGACGATGTATGTCGAATTGCATCTTAAGTGATAAGGTGGTGTGTTAGTCTGGCGAGGGCACTCACCTCGTCGAGTCTCCTGGGCTTCTTGGCCAGGCTGGCGCGACACTAGGATGTGGCACAGAACCTCATACAACTCGGCTAGGAGCCGGTTCAACCGCGAAAAGTTCTCCTCTGCCGCCTCTCTCTCGCTAGGCAAGTTGAATGCTATAGCCATCTTTGTCTTTTCCTACGAAAGAAGCGTGGACAGATTGCTGTTTGTTTTGTATGCATAAATGCTGTGTGCCTTTTTGGACTTCGTCTCTCTCGGCTTTGTCTTTACCTTTATCCGGAACAAGTTTATTATTTTCCTTTCACTCAAAAACTTTTCAACTTCAATTTTTTTTTATCAATTTTTTCTTAGATCAAAATCTTCTAAAAATTCTGTATAAAATTTTCTGAACAGTCAAAATTTTGTAAAACACTCAAAAAGTTCACTTTGACACTCCAAATGGCACAAGTTCGATAGTTTATCAATTTGGTTCTTCTGAGATCACAATCGAGTCCGACCGCGTATAATCACAAGTTAACAAAAAGTTTTTTGCTGAACTCTGCTAAGTCCGTAATTCACTCGCAATTTAGCGGTGACCGGCTCACGGTCGATGACACAATCGCGCTAACAAACGCACTGCACCGCATCTGCGATTCGATGTAAACAAACAGTCACTTCGCATGCCGTACGACAAAAGAAGTCTACTTTGCTTGCCAGCTACTGCACGTGCGGCCGGCGCGGAAGCGAATCGTGTAATAAGGGATAATACTTCGTGCACATCATTGCCTCGGTCCACGGTCGCCCAAGTGTGAGTGCGGTGCATAACGTAAGCACACACTCACACCACTGCAATACATTTGATTATAAATAGTGGAACGCACGGTAGCACGTTCCCTTCGCACTCAACCACTACAATCAACGTCAACACCGTTATTTCTGTCCCTTTTCCTCTCTTTGTTGTCCTGTATCGTCCTTTCACTTGGAATTGGTTACATCATGTTGCAACAGATATCGAGGATACTCGGTTCTTTCGTTTCGATGCTTGGGTTTTGGACCTTTGTGTGAGGGGAAGGGAGAATGGTTTGTATTCAAGTTTGGAGCGTAGAAAGCGCGCCAAAGTGAACGGGCCAATGGGATAGCTGTATTGGTATGGGGTGAGGTGACGTAAGAATGGAGGGCTCGGGTCCACGGGGTTGATAGACGGCGAGCGCTCACTTGATCATGGACTTGCAGACACAGTCCTACTAATATACGTTTTGTGTAATTCTCGCGATGTTTTAACGGTCCTTTGTTCGGTATTGAGGTTCGTAAAGCCGGTTTAACGTTAGGCTCGGCTTGTGACAGGAGTTAGCTCGTGTGGTTTATTGGAAGCAATTTGGTAATGGTATGTTTGTACGTTCTCGTAAATAAAATACGGTTTATAGTCGCGGTTTTGCCATAGGCGTTTGGTTTGTGCAACTGAAGGTGTTTTCGGTTTATTGGCGTTTAGAGTGGATTTCTCTGTACTGGTTCATAGAATACGGGCAGTAAAGTTTATAACGTTCGGTAAAGGGTTAAAATTGTATGACGAACACTTTGTGAGGTTGCTTCATTGTTTGTGTGTATCGTTTTTATTTTCCATTCAAGTCGCTTCGTGTTTTCTTCTGTGTACTCTCTTTAACTAATCTTTATTTTTTTTTTAGTATGAGTTTATTTTTAACTTCAAAAAATTCAAATTAACATAAAATCATGTCGCTCTTATAATTTTAAATAATATTCGTACCCAGCAATAGTAATATATATATTTTTTATAAAGGACGTACAAACCAATTTGCCAACTTATCCAAATCAGTGAAATTTGACCAACATCGTGCCACCTTTAATTATCAAGCATGTCTTTACAAAAAACGCATATTAATCACAATGAGCCCAAAAAACAAACCGAGCCCATGATCATGAATTTATGTTTTATAGCTAAAAACTATCATCAGAATGTTCGTAAGTATGCCACAAACACTGCAGACCAAATTACACACATACTTATTTGTCAAAATACATACACAACATCATGTCCAAATTTTTTTACAAAACAGTTAAATCAAGACAACGAACACATTGATAATAAAATTATATATTATTCTGACTAGTAGTACTCCGCGGTTTTACCTGCATTGTGCCCATTCTTGTGGGAATTTTGAGATAAAAATAGCCCTTAACGTTTCCGTTGAATGTGGCTATCCATTACAAAAAGAATTACTCAAATCGGATCGGTATTTTCTGAGATTAGCGTGTTCAAAAAAATAGAAAATAACAAATCAAATTCTTCAGTTTTATTATATTAGTTTAAATTGTTCACTTACCTTAGCAACCATCCAAAGCCATTTCTTGAAACATTCGTTCAACTAATCAATGCAAAACGTTCAACTGATACACACCTTGCAAGCATTTGAAAAGCCACACTACTGATTTCTCAAAACCTCGGCCATCACTAAACCTTAACTCTAAAACCAATTTGGTTTTCTTAACCACAAAAATTAGTCACGGATTTCAAGGATCCTGAGTCACAGTGAAGCCAAATATAATTAGAATACATCACACGGCGATAATTAAATCTTTAATAATATTATGAATGCGAAAGTAATATTGTCTGTTACTCTTTAACGACTCTACCATTTAATAACCAGGGCAAATGCAAGGTAGAGACTACACTTTTATATATTACTAACAGCGCCCCGCGATGTTACCCGCGTTGTGCCCGTTCCTATGGGAATTTCGGAATGAAAAATAGCCTGTAAACTTTCCGTTGAATGTGACTATCTATTACAAAAATAATTATTCAAATCGGACGGATAATTCTCGAGATTAGCTCGAACGTACAAACAAACAAACTTTACCTCTTTATATCAGCATAGATGTCACATACTAATATTTTTTTAAAAATGCTAGTCGCCGTTCACCACTGCCTGTACAATACAGTCCCAATATCAGCTCAATATTCTTTCAAAGTACCTCTCATACCATACTTTGTTTACAAAAAATAAGGGCACAATAAAACGGGACATAATACGCAATATTTCATTTTCGGAGTCAGTTAAAGGATCGCTATGGGCTGTATCAAATTAAAAGTCACTAAATATCAAGTTCAAACATGTTTTTGAAGAACTTACGCTCAGCAAGTAGGTCAGACAATGATGACTAAGATAAAATGCCTTTAGAGTTTATTGATACTTGTACCTTTACCAATAGCCTGCGGTTTTACTCGTTTTATTTTTATCCAAGAACATAGCATGACAAACCCGTCGGCGCTGTGGTATGTGATAGCGCTTACTGTGTCGGGGTTTGCAGGATCTATTCCACGGAGTCAACAATATGTACAGACATAGTTGTTGTCAATGTCAACATTTATTGTTAAGCATGTAACACATACAGTGTAATACTACACTACACAGTAGTATTAGTTCTATTAGTAGTATTAGTAGTATTAGTTCAAGCTTAGAGCTAGTTTGGGTATTATTAACCGTGTGTTAATTTGTCCAGGTATATTTATTTAATTGTTTATATTGAAGAGCAAACTTAAGTATGTCTGTCCGAAAAAATATCACATCAGTTATTGAGGACTTTGGTGGCTCAATAACTCTGACATCAGGATTGGTCAGGTTGACCATCCACTCGAAGAAGAAGAAGAAGAAGGTAACAACAGCTTTAATTATTTTCATAATCATTATCTTATCGTAATGAGTAAAACTCAGTGGCTCTACCAACTTTCTACTCTACTTACTAACCATGTAATAATATAAACTAGGATTACTAATAATAATGAAGGCGTTAGACTTCATTTTAAGTAAATTATTATAATAAATAGCAAAGTGTTATATTACCCTGCCTTATATTAAACAAAATGCATCCTCGTCGTAGGACAATAAGTTTCCCTAAAGCTACTGATAGATGGCGCTCCTAGTCTCAAACAGTCTGAAAATTCTATCAATGTTCAGTTTCTACAAGTTTTAATGAAACTGCTACGTATGAAAGTAAAAATTTTATGTATTTTATTTTGAATTTTTTAGGTAATCTTTTTTTATTGAGAAGAGTTTTATGAAAGAAATAAGTAATTTAGATAGATTTAAATTATATGTATTGTTTTTGATGCAAATGTTTATAAATGATTTAGGTAAGTTGTTTAAGTTTGTGTTTTTATTGTTTTTAAGCTTTAGCGTATAACTTGCTTGGGCAAAGTCTATTTAAATAATTTCATACCAAAAAAAAATATTTATTACTATTGTAGACCAATCTACTAAGCTTTGCAAGTCACATATCAAAATAACTATCACAAACAAAACATCGTCTTTTAGTTTCCATTAAAGGAATAAGTCCAAAAAGTCAGGTTCTTGGTTTTCAATCATGTCAGAGCCTCTTATTAATTGAGCCTCCACGGAGCTACCGGTCAATTTCATGAATTACCATAAGCTTTTATTAAATTTGACCTTAAGAAGCGAAAAAGGTGAACTCCGGTAGTTGACTTCAAAATTAGGTGATACTCTACTTGCTAAGTTAGTATACCATCCTGGTGACGGAGTTTTTAGATCGCGAGAAGGCCTCATGGTCAAACGATTGAAAAAAATGATGGTCTAACCATGTACGAGGCCGACAATTTAACATTGGTATTCTTCTTATCGAGTGGATGGTCAACTTGACCAGTCCTGGTGTCAGAGTTATAGAGCCGCCAAAGGCCTCTGACATGGCTCATGTAACGACTACTATCCGTAGAAAGTAATCGGGACCGACGGCTTAACGTGCCCTCCGAAGCACGGAATCATCTTACTTTTCGGGCAATCAGGTGATTCAGCCTGCAATGCCCTAACCAAACTGAGGACAGTCTCACAAAGTGATTTTTGTGAGATATCCCCACCGGGAATCGAACCCGGAACCTCCGGATCGTGAGCCGAGCGCTCAAACCACTAGACCACGGAGGCTGTTACATTGGTATTCATTGATATAAAACATTGGTATCGAAGATTTTGGACTGCTTGAAGACCTCATGGTCAAACGATTGAAAAAACAAGAACCGACAATTTACCTTGTATCGAAGATTTTAGGCCGTCTGTAGGTGTCTGACATAATGTAACGATTGAAATAACTGGGGCTGACAATTGCACGTGTTACTTTCTACGGATAGTAGTCGTTACATGAGCCATGTCAGAGGCCTTGGGCGGCTCAATAACTCTGACACCAGGGTTGGTCAGGTTGACCATCCACTCGATGAAGAAGAAGAAGAAGATAGACACTCTACGTCTACCTCTTCTACCTCTACCACTACCTCCTCTACTCTGTTGTATTGTGTTTGCCTTTGTCAAAATAGATGAAAGAATATTTACGTTCGTTACTTTTTGATGACATAATTATGATCATACAGGAATATATGTGTACTGTAGCATTCCCGAAAGACTAAAATCACAATTTCATTAATATTGAATGTAAAGTTACGAGTATTTTCATGACATTTCCAAAAAGTTATGTCAGTTTTCCATTAACGAAATGAATAAATTTTCGCTCGCTCATTATTTGGATGCACTGTAATGATGCCTTTGATTGTAAGCTGAATATTTAAATAGACGATTTTAATTGCTAATGGTGTTAATTATAATTTTACATGTCAGTATATTTTGCATTATGTTTGCTTAACTTATTATGTACTTAAGTAAGTACAATAACATAACATTAAGAAACTAAGTAACATATTTCTTTTCAAGAAAATACATTTTTTATAACATTATTTAGATTACATATTTAAAGTATATACAACTTAGCCTAACAATAGAAAATACCAGGTTAATTAAAAAAATACTAAAGGACATAAAAAGCTTTTGATAAAAATATATTTATTTTGCAGGTATCGTTAGTCCGATACATTTTTCTAAGTAAGTATTAGCCAGTAATGTCCCACTGCTGGGCAAAGGCCTCTCATCTCACTGAAGTTATCAGTACAGTGGGGAGGATTAGGTATAATCACCACGCTTGCCAAATGCGGGTTGGTGATCTCTAACTCGAGCCATGTTTGAAAAGGAAACATGTTTTCGCTCGACCCAGGAATTGAACCCGGGACCTCAGTCTTGGCAGGCGAGCGCACATACCACTAGACCACCGAGGCGTTAAAACAATAAAAACTCATTCAAAAAGAGTTAAACATGAATATTTGGAAGACATTGAAAGAGACCATTGCCCAAGCGTGGGTTAACATCACTTAATATAAAGAATAAAAAACAAACTACAAACAATTATTAAAACTCAGACAGCTAATTACAACCACAACGAATAATAAATTCACATTAATAAGTACACTTCGTCGCGTCACCGCTACTGCCATTAATTTTAATAGCAATTCTGTACTTCGCTTGTAATTCAGTCAAAACACCTGTGTCATCTGTATAGGACAATGTCCTTTCCGATTGATACTGATTGATTTATTTCAGTTAATTACTCACTATTCTGATTTATGAATAACATTGCTTTTCGGTGTATCGATATCTTTAGAGAGAGATAGGAGGATAGGATGTAGACGAGCGAAGACGAATAGCAAAGCGAAAGATAGAGAGTACCGATAACGAAGAGCGAATTTTTGAAAAAGGAACCAATTATTATTAGTCTACGTGCTCATTAGATGGGCATCATAGTATTGGTGCAAAATCGTGTGTGTGACTGGGAACTTTTCTTTGCAATAGGGTATTGGATGCGTAAAATATTGCACGCATTGCGTGCCAATATCATTAGTGAGCTTAAACTAATGGCATTACAGGCTGATACTAATGTCTGTACTATGAGTATTTTCAGGACAACTGGGCCCAATAATTTGAGAATATCATCTATACTAATATTATAAAGAGGTAAAATTTGTAAGTTTGTTTGTTTGTTTGCACTAATCTCGGGAATTACTAGTCCGATTTGAATAATACTTTTTGTACTAGATAGCCAGATTCAACGGGAAGGTTATAGGCTATTTTTCATCCCGAAACTCCCACGGGAACGGGCACAACGCGGGTAAAACTGCGGGATGCTGCTTTGTTATATACTTTCGCGAATATGATTAACTGCGTCTTAACCGATAAAAGTATTTCCAAGCGTCAATGTATACACAAACTAACTGTTAACAAAGTAACTGCTAAAACAATCACTATAAATTATTTTCAGTTTAAACCGGGAGTGATTAAAGGACGTCGATACAAATCATTTTGCACGCAAAGCTGAAGGGTCCAGGCTTAAAAACTATTAAAAATAGCGCCGGATTAACTGATGCGTGTAACTGAAATTGGTGGCACAGCGCAAATGAGTTCAGTAGTCAAACTTTATTTATTATGGTTACGCATTTGACACGAATAAATCAGCCACCAAAATTAGGGTCAGTTGTAAGCAAACCAAACTTTGTGTACAAAGCCTTTTACTTAAAAGCCTCACTGAAAGGATAATAAGGGATTTAGTGTACTCAAAAGTTGGCTCAAAATGTTATTTTTTATCAGTAAATGCATGTTTTATTCTGTTTTTTTGGGCTACTTTTGTAGGTAAAAAATAAAATATAGGAATTATTTTCCTAGGATATGAGCTTTATAAGACTGTTAATAGTAATAATAATCGTCCAGCCGATAGCGGACATTGCGACCACTTTTACTCCTAGCTTCCACGTCTCGCATGTGCTCTAACATAGCTCCCGTAACCGATTTTGTTGGCGAAGGTACGCGCACACTGGGGATACGTTAGACCACCGTCTCTGTAGTTATAATGGAAAACCACTGGTGGTCGGGTGGTCACGTGGTCGGTTTCAGATGATCGCTTTCATTTCTATGACTGTAATCTTTACACTGTGTACAAAATCGCAATTCCCGTGAAAGCCACTGCATTGATGCTGACATAAAATAGTTTTCCATAAAAACATGTGTAAACAGAAAATATTGCGTGCACTTTGTGTAAAGTATTAAATATTATATTGACTTTAGTGTATGGAAACGGTAGAGTTTACAGAGAGATACAAAAATACTTGATACGAGGTATTTAAGCGCAGTATGTCGTTGTAAAAGTAAAGTAAAGTAAAGTATTAGCCTGTAATGTCCCACTTGTTGGGCAAAGGCCTCTCGTCTCGCTGAAGATATCAGTACAGTGAGGAGGTTTCAGGCGTAATTACCACGCTTGCCTATTGCGGGTTGGTGATCTCAAGCCCGAGCCATGTTTGAAAAGTAGTAAACATGTTTTCGCTCGACCTGGGAATTGAACCCGGGACCTCAGTCTTGGCAGGCAAGTGCACATACCACTAGACCACCGAGGCGTTATGTCGTTGTATTCCTTGTATTTGTATGAAAGTCGTTAAAAAGATACGATTAAAACAAACATTTGCATTTGCTTCTATAATCCTAACTTTATATTATAAATACGAAAGTAACTCTGTCTGTCTGTCTGTCTGTCTGTCTGTCTATCTGTCGCTTTCACGCCAAAACTACTGAACCGATTTGAATGAAATTTGGTACACAGTTAGTCCAGAGCCTGAGAAAGGACATAGGTAACTTTTTATCGCTAAATTCTTGCGGAAGCGGGTACAACGCGGGTGAAACCGCGGGGCGCTGCTAGTTACTTATATGTCAAAAGATATATCCTATATTGAATTAAAATAATATTCTTATTTTTATCATAGTCAGGCTTTTTAAATGCTGGTTGAATTTAGTTTCAGAAATCGTTAAGCTGATTGCTGAATTCAAGCATATATAAGATCTAAATAATCTTATATATTAAACTTCATATATAATGCTCAATATTTGTCATTGTCTATACGACGATAGAGTTTACTCTACCATAGATTACAGAACTCTACGGACACAAACTAAGCTTGGAACAAAACAGCAAAGGCAATACTTAAACAATACAAGAACCTGTTAAAAACATCAACCCTTAAACGTGAATCGACTTGTTCGAACGAGTCCGTGCTACCTCTCACGTAGGCACTACACTAATTAGGTCACAGATGTTACCTAGGCAGCCTGTGAGGGCTGAAATAAAACTCTTAATCTAGTTTTTACAATGAATATGGGTTAAGTATGACTTGTTCTATTTGGTTTGATGGTGTTTTGTTTTTGTTTTGGTGAATATTATGTACTAGCAGTGCCTCGCAGCTTTACCCGCGTGGTGCCTGTTACCGTGGGAATTTTGGGATGAAAAATAGCTTATAACCTTTCTGTTGAATGTGGCTATTCATTACACAAATAATTATTTAAATCTGATTCGTAATTTCTTAGATTATTGCGTTCAAACAAATATAAAACAAAATCTTCATTTGGTATATTAGTATAGATTATGGAATTTACTATAAATGGTAGCAGAAGGTAATCATATTAGTTGATCGATCCCAATAAACGATCTTTTCTGACAATTTAAAATAGCAGATTAATATCTGACATGGTTCTATGTAAACATGACACAATCTCGCTGTTAAAATATTGAAGAACTTGACTTTTATTTCCCTACAAAAATGATATGATCAGATTTGCTATCTGAGAATACCTGTTGAGTTAAGTTATTGGGAACAAGCGTATATTGATCTCGAAAGTCAATCTAGGATGGCCATTGTTATAGAAATAAATCAATGAGAATAGCAGCTGAAGCTTTGACATTGCTTATATTTAAAAAGGCATAAAGTCGTTTTACAGGCTAGAAACTAAAGACCCTTACGTTTTCAAGTCTCTACCTATGTATTACATGCATACAATTGATTTTTAATTACTTCTACCACTCCTTAAATGACCAAAACACGACACAGACAAATTGCAAAAACAAACAACCCATGTTTACTAATATCCAAAATGTACTACCACATGTGGCGTCGGATAAATCCGGAAAATACTGGAAAAATCCGGTAAAAATCCGGCAAAAACCAGTTTTGTTGGTCGCGTGCGACACATGTCCAAGAGTTTGGACTAATAAATTGCAGCACGGTTGATGCGCACAGATTAGCGTCAGTGTCCGCAAAGAGTTCATTGTACGTTACTATTTGTATGGAGTGGATATTACCCTTTATACAACCCTTCTATTTCAGGCGGATTATAAGCAAATCCTGTGTAAAGGCATTGTTAAGATAACGCATTCATTATAGCACCGTTTTTCGGCAACAATAAATACGATTATGTAGAAGTGGCGAAAGCTTTTCGGCGGTCTAAAAACTCCGACACCGACTCTGACACTCCGATTGGCCACTAACCTACTCGAAATTACTTATTGTAGTAGTGTGAAGAGCGCTGTGCAATGCCATGCATCTCCAAAAATGATATTTAAGAGAAGTGAAAGTTTTTAAAAAATGATGTAACCGGGACGTTTCCAGTACATATTAGTAACTAATTTTGGGATTAAAAGTAGAATGGGTCCGTTTCCAAAGTTTAATAACATTCACGTTCATCAAAATTTTTATTAATCCAAGATTAAATGTATGAAAATTTACTCATTATTTTACAAAATCATTCAAAACTAGCTGTGCCCCGCGGTTTCACCCGCAGCGCCCCCGTTCCCGTGGGAATTTTGAGATTTTTATTCCTTATTTTTCTTATATAAAAACCTTGTCCTGACAATGAGGAACACATTAAAAAAAGGTGCAGTCGTTCTGAAGTTATGCGCTTACCAACACATTTTGCGATTCATTTGCCAGACATGAGAGTGTGACAGACATCTTCTCTATCTCTATTTTATCTCCCATCTATCCTTAAAATCTTTCGCACTCATAATATAAGCTAGATAGACCCAACATCTCTATACAGATACAATCTCTTAATCCACCACGTTTAAACTTTATGACGTAGATTGCATCGTCCGTAATACGGCACCTGTTATTCTGAAAATCCGTATCATTTAGTGTACAGCATTCATAATGAGTGTCTCTGGTGTGTGATTGTTCTGGTCAGTTACAGTCGACGAGGTTTGTCGGGAAAGTCATGGGAAATGTCTGGGGAAAGTGATGAAATTGTTTTGTAAGAAATTAGAGTAACTCACGTTTGATAAGCCTGTGAGCACGGGAGTATGTGAGAGCGTTTACTGTGTCGGGAGTTGCGGGTTCGATTCAACGAAATCAACAATTTGTGCAGACATAGTTGTTGGCGACGTCTGGGTGTCAATTATATTCATATGAATTATTTGTGTATGTATATGTATTAGTTTCAGTTGGTTAGATTCCATATTATATTATATGCTTAGAGCTTAGTTTGGGTCTAATTAACCGCGAGTGAATTTGTCCGGTTATATTTATTTATTGTACCTATGGTTTATCTTCATTACAGTTGTAAATAAGGAATTCAACGTAATGTTCCTAGCAAAATCTTTGTTGATGTTAATAATTGTATTAATAAAGTTTTTTCGGGGCTCAGAATTACACATCAAAATCACTCATTAAGCCTCTACTAAGGAAGCATTTGACGTCTCTGAGTATGGGTAATTTACGTAAGTAGGTAATTGCTAAAAATTCTCTTTTTCTACATAATTTGATCAATCAACACATACCGCTCAATAATATTGACAATAATCAGACTCTGCTACACAAAAACTCTTCAAATGTCATAAAATCCATTTTTTGTCCCAAACAGATACTATAACTTGTATAAGGGGTAGGCCATTAGGGGTTGCCACTTTTCTACCTACTTCTCAACAAAAACTAAGAATAACTTAACAAAAAACATAAACAAAACTTTTTTTGAACCTGTTCGGACATGTTGTGAACTCTGGACACAGTTTTAGATAAGGGAATAGGGTAAAGTCACGTTAATATGGGAGGTTAAGGAGAGCAAAATATGAATATTGGTTATAAAAATCACTAAAGCATTCAATAGAAACGTTTACTCTTGACTATTAAAACTAACCGGATTTTAAACTATGATAGTGTAGGACAAACAATTTTACAATGAGCATTGATGTTATTAAATGCCTGGCTCTATTTTTAAAAGTAAAAATACCAACGGAAAGACTATTTAGAAACAAAAAAAATTACTTTAACAAAAAAAAGTTTACTTTTCGTGTGGATCGCACCTCTTTTTTCGTAAAAATACGCCGGTTACTATAATAATATATTTAAAAAGAATCTACTTACTTTTTGCCTTCCAAGACTATATTGCCACAATAATTGGTACATTTACCCTACTCCTTTTTCTAACTACGCAAAACGTAGCTCCTGGCTTGTCAATAAAACGCTTACGACGCGTTATCCGATAAGGCCCATTAGAAATAGATAACAAATAGTCTGTCTGTAGACTAATTGTTGAAATACGAGGATAGAATGATGGCTAATTGCATTGTAAATTAAAAGGTAAAAATAATATTTGTGTTGAAATTGGTTAGGCATCGTTTTAACGCAACGAGTTTAAAAGAAGCTTGTCAGCGAGTTAAATAGAAGGAAAGAGTGATATACAAACATTGTAAAACCTCTTTATTTTTTGAAGTCGGTTAAAACCGCGGGTAACAGCTATCAGTAACAAAATTATTATAAAAGAAAAAGAATTAAATATGATGTTGACATCAGTGGCATCTGTTCTCACCTGCCAAGGCGTCCCGTGTTCAACAATTATTGGGTTAAGTGAAGCATATTTCCATTTTACTTTCATATTGCGCGGGTTTGAGATCACTGTTCTACAAAAGGCATGCGTGGTGATCCTAATTACACTTCTTGATCTTCCTCACTGTACTACTGAGGTTAGCCTTTGACTAGTAATGGTGTGCAGGCTAATACTTTTCGACGTAATTTGACCTAAAACTGTTCTTCTTAGTACTACTTCATATATCTAAAACAAAACAATGTCGAATAAACTTCAAACTTCAACACAACACAGCCAATATCAACATCTTATACCATAAACAAAACTTAGCTAGTTATAAACTTCGCAGCTGTAAAACACACAACTCCCTTAGGTCTCAAGTCTTAACCTAGATTTAAGGATAAAACCTAAACTGTCGTTCAATCAACCTAGTTATTGCGTCTCGCTGAATCCTTTGTTTCGGCAACCAGTTCTAAAGTTAGGTCTTATCTCAGTGCTTACACAAGATCTGGGTCTAGTGTTCAATAATAGTGTTTGTTTGACCTAGAGTTAGGATTTAGTTTAGGATTTTCAGGATTATGTGTTTATATTGATGGGAATGTTATTGTAAATAGGATTTTAGTAATGCGTATGAACACACTTGTTTGTTTATTTAATTTTATTTGTAGATTTCAAGTTTGTGTGACCTAAATATCAATGTCGTTTATATCTGTACTTACACCGCATTGTGGAGTCAGTGAGCTTAGTTAAGGTAAAAATAGTTTGAAAGCATTAAACTCTAACCCTTTACGTTAAAACGTCTGGACCGATTTTTAACATAACTAAGAAACATGAAAACTGGTTTCCAATTGAAAAAAACCGTATGACAGTCGGCGATTCGTTTATGTGCTACAGACAGACATCGGTGTCAAATTATAACGTCTCTCTTTTCCACGGGAGAGTTAAAAATACAACAAATTGGTGAATTTTTGGAAACATTTTTGATTTTATTGAACTTTCCAGCTCGCAGCAAACTCACTCACAGTTAAAACAACTCTATATTATTCTTCAAATATCTTACTTTTCATTAACCTTACGAAGTCCACACCACTTCTTTCATGCTACCCATTTCTTAAACCATTTTAACTCTCCTATAACATCACTCAAATCCAAACAAAAGTATGTAAATTCATGCTACCCAAGACACTCCCACGCTTCACAAAAACTGCTAATCTCTTCACAATAGCATCCCACAGCTGAACAAACATGAGGTTATAACCTTACAAAGTGCATCATAGATTAGAACTAGCTAAATAGAACGTTTAATGCAGTTAAGAGTTAGAGAATTGTTTGCATATCGAGAAGTGAATGTAGTATGTAATAATGTAATGTAATAATATTATAAAGCTGAAGAGTTTGTTTTGTTTGTTTGTTTGTTTGTTTGTTTGTTTGTTTGTTTGTTTAAACGCGCTAATCTCAGAAACTACTGAACCGATTTGAAAAATTCTTTTTGTAATGGATAGCCACATTCAACGGGAAGGTTATAGGCTACTTTTCATTCCGTAATTCCCACGGGAACGGGAACAACGCGGGTAATACCGCGGGGCGCTGCTAGTGTAGTATGTAATTAGGGAGTAATAAAGGAAGTTCGTTTGTAGGCTAGGTTAGTTAATTATGTTAAGCAACGTGCAGCTCGTTCCCTACTTAGATGGGTGGTTGATAGTTTCATTTCTATTCGAGTGCTATTTTGCTTCGGAGAACACGTTAAGGATTCGGTCCGGGTTGTTTCAATTGTTAGACGTATGCATTTTGTATGGTATACGAAAGTCTATGGCTCATTAACAGGGCGACTAAAAATCTTTATATTGAAGTTTTTCGACCGCTTAAAGATATCGAATATGATCGAATAATTGAAATAACCGGGTCCGATAATTAAACGTGCCACCCGAAGCTTGGGGCCACGAAGCCAATATTGTATGGTAACATAAAAAAACTCGCTTGCTCGTTACATTACGTAAGTACTAATCCTTGGTCTCAAAATTAGCCAATCCAGTAACAATCTATTTGATACTATGTATTGGCCAATCCATTTTATAGGGCACTGTATCTGTACCTCTAAATAAATATTTCTTTTCCCAAAACAGCTGCTATCTACATCTGGTGAGCAATTATTTCCGATTTTAGAAAAAAATATCCAAAAGAAACTATACACCATACTGTATTAGTTGTGTAATAATAATGCACTTGTATGCGAATACACACGTGCAAGGTACAGAAAAACTTGCAAACCTGCCCAAAATTGGGGCAAAAACTGGACTATTTTTTCTGCACCTTTCGACCACTTTATTTGACCGTAATAAGGTAGAATTTTCTTTGCCTTTAAGCCAAAACTATTTGTAGCTTAAATCTACCTGTTACGTTGAATAACTGAGTAAGGTCATGGCATAAAAAGGGTATTGTGTTTAGCAAATTTTGGGTGTTTTTTTTCTGGGTTCGAGCGTTTTTGTGGACTAGGATTGATGGCTAGTATGCTGATTTATGTTACGTGACCTTTTATGTAATTGCAGTTATTGTTTTGAAATACCTTTGTCCTTTAGGGAAGCGTACTAAAACTAATGGCTAGGGCTTGAATATTATAGGTTCGTAGCAAATAATATTTCATGCTTTGTATGGATGTGAGACGTGGACGATGACTCAACGGGATAGGGAGAGGTTGGAAGCGTTTGAGATGTGGTGTTGGCGTAGGATGGAAAGGATTAGTTGGACGGAAAGGGTGACAAATGAAGAAGTATTAGAATTGGTGAGAGAGAGTAGAACATTACTTGAGATAATAGAAAATAGGAGAGGGAAGATGATAGGACATCTCATACGACATGATAGATTCATAAATAATATCATGGAAGGTAAAGTTGAAGGAAAGCGAGGTAGGGGAAGGCCTAGAATCAGTTACATGAGTCAGATTAAAGAAAAAGTGTCTGTCATGTCTTATAGAGATGTGAAGGAACTTGCACTGAATAGGAACAGATGGAGAAGTCTGCATCGGACTCACCGACAAGAGCCTTGCTCTTAAATGTATGATGATGATAAAAAAATAATAACTCGAGTATGTGGCCAACCCTAATATTCTTGCTCATGAGACCTCACTGCAGAAACTCACACAGCACTAAAGTATTTTTTATAGCCATTTATTAGAATTAAGTGAGCTTACGGCTCTGTAGGCCTTTGCCCAGTAGTGGGACATTACATGCTTATAGTGGGTACACACGTACGTACTTGCTCGATAAACTTGCTCGATCTCGAGCAAGTACGAACGTGTGTACCATGCAAGTCTCAAGACAAATGCTCGAAGCCAACCAAAATGTTCGATTCGAACAAGATTGAAACGAGAGTTTCAACGCACATTAAACATGTTCTTCGAGCAAGCTTTTACGTGTAGACGCAGGATCGAGCATGTTTGTAGATAGTCATGCTCGGATGAAACATGCTCGCCGCGCATGTACGTACGTGTGTACCCACTCTTATACTTTACTTTTACACTCTACAAGCCAGCGAATTCAAACGCGAACATCACCCTTGCCAAATAACTAGCTTGTAAACTCCCTGGCTTGCAAGCTTACAAACTTGCACAATCTACACGACCGAAAGACTAAAAGAATAGTCAATAGTACGAGAATAATGACTACGAGAATAAATTCATGCAATAGGCACACATTAGGCATTTGGGCAAAGATTCTCCTATCTTTGCCAAAGTGCCTAATTTGTGCCTTTCGTTTTTACGCCTCACTTTAACCTCGGCTAAAAACATAACACATTGCCCTCAGTCCCCACTTGTCACATGAATCACAGACAGCTGATAGCAATCTATTCAATCGACAAAGATTATCACCACTCGTAATGATGTGTAAACTTTGATGCATGCTTTTCGTCAGTTAACAACTTGACTGGTTTTGGAAAGTACAGATAAAAGTGTAAGTTCAAGTTGAACGTGTTAATTGTTTGATTTTTTGGCACAGTTCGATTTAGTTGTAACTAGTTTGGTTTAGTTAGTTGTAAATGGTGTGGTTTTTTGGTACAATTGTTTTTTTTTGCATTATTTCGTTTGAGCTTTGATTTGAAGTTCGAATGGAAAATAATAATAATAATATATTATTAATTATGCAGTATTTTATTTTCTTCTTTATGCTTTTTATGTTTTAGCTATTCAACCAATATAACTACCAGATAATGCTAGAAAACAACTCTTTTGTATCAGCAGTTATATTTAAGGTACTGACAGACGTGCTCAAAAAAAGCATGCTAATAAGCTTGCTTAAAATTAGCATGCTCTGCAAACTGTTCACATTTGCCAGAAATAAGCATGCTTGTTTTAATTAATTACATCAATTAATTGCATAAAACATGTTCTGACGTGCTCGGATCACGCCCCCTACCCGCGCCTCAGGTAGCATGCTCGAAAATCAAACGTTGTTTGATTTTTGAGCATGCTCTAAATAAGCATGCTCATTACATTACACACGTGCTACTAATGAGCACTTGCTCAATAAAAGCATGCTTATGTGCTAGTAATGAGCACGTCTGGCAGTACCTTTATATCCCTTTCAATTTATTTCTACAAGTTGACATTTTCGTCTATACTATTTAAATTACAATATACTGGATAAGAGTCATCTTTTACAATAAGAGATATCTTATTACCTCAAAATTGTCTGTCCCTGTTGTTTTAAGCATGATACCATGCTGGAGGCCTTTAAGCGGTCTAAAATTGCCGACATCAGGGTTGTCCACTAGATACCATCTATTGTCCACTAGATACCATCTATTGTCCACTAGATACCATCTATTGTCCACTAGATACCATCTTTTGTTCACTAGATACCATCTATTACCTAACTGAAGACATTTCTTTTAAATTAATGACCTTACATAATATATGAACAAAACGGAAAGAAACCATTTCTCTAAACCCTAAATTGATTCACTGAATCTTCACTAATCTAAACATCGCGTGTTATAACTGACTCGTGCCAAAATGCTGATTACTGTTTGGTTACATTGATTTGCCCGAAGCTAACATTTGTTTTAAACCACTATGGTGATATCAATCAAAAGTTTGGAGGTGTCTTAATGAGGTTTACTTGTAACGAACTTCGTAAAGTGTTAACTAATTTACCTTAAAAAGTTAACAAAAAGACGTGTGGCACTCGGGGACTGCCGCGGTAAAGCTATTGCATAGTTATTTTTTCTATCACTAGATGGCGTTAGTGTGCTGAATGTCTGCATCGCGCTAACGTTGTGTTCTGGGCATATACGTAGGTTTTTGAGCGTGAGGTTTTTTCGTTACGGAATTTCTGGATTCGGTTCCCGCGCTCAAGGCCGATATAAGCTAGCTATGCAATAGCTTAAAAAAAAACTTTATTCGATAAATAGTTATGTATTAATTGTTGGCTCACGTGGTACAGTGATAAGTGAAGTCTAGTCATTGTAATCGCAACGTAAGGGCATTACTATCCGACCGCTATCATCCTTCGGGTCGGAACATGTCGGAGCCCTTGTGCCGGTCTAAATACTCCGACACCAGGGTTGGCCACGTTACTTTTACGAATTAAAATTACTTTAAAAAATATTTTATAGCTTTATTTGTGGGTTACCCTTGTCTGTTTGCCCGAAACTCATTTTACTAATCACTGATCACCAAAAAAAATAAAAAATTCTGATGCCTCATTTCGCCGACAATCTCCAATAGGTATTGCTTAAAAGTGAGCTCTTAATGATTTTAGGAATAATCGAGTAAAACAGGATATGGAATCGTATTTACCTAATGACATCGTTACGGCAACAATGAACATAATCAAATAGCTTTTATCTTTAATATATCCGGACTGTAATAGTTATTGTCAATTAGATCTCCTAATTACACTTGTACCAAATAGATACAAGTGTAATAGGTGAAACGGAACTATTTTTTGAAGTTGGTAAAAAGGATTATAATGAAACCATTATTAGAATTATGAGTATTTTTATTGCTGTTGTCTGTAAGAGGGATTAGCAACAAAGAACTATCATGGTGTCAGAGTTTTTAGACTAAAGACCTCCGACATTATCTTATGATGGGAACAACTGTGTCCTCAGAAGCATGGCACCACTATCAGCCACCAAAGTAGTCTTCGTCTTCATCGAGTGGATGGTCAACCTGACCAATCCTGGTGTCAGAGTTATTGAGCCGCCAAAGGACATGGCTCATGTAACGACTACTATCCGTAGAAAGTAACCAAAGTAGTAAACTAGATGCAAGTTGCTTAAGAATATTTTGGACTGTACTGTAATGTAGATTCAAATAGTTTGAATCTTACTCTATCTAAATTAGATAGAATACGTTATTGTATTGTTTCTTCATGATACTTTGAGTCTGATATATCAACCGATATTTTTAACGGTTATTTTCCGGTGATTCTCTTAATAATAGTATCGCATGGGACATTCTATTAAGGGACATCGTTAATCTAATGATCCATAGAATATGAACACTGCAACTGATTTTCCCATGCAGGTATAGCTATCGATTGTGTTTTGTTTTGACGAAAGGACAATGGATGTAGGGAGTTTGATGATACTGGATAGGTAATTCAAATTCAAATATGTTAATTATATCAGATCATTACAATCATTAACTTGTTTGCTAACTACTTGTTTACTAACGTAAACTTAACTTTAACCTGAATTATTCTACAGCTAAAAATTAAATTTACCTTAGTTCGCAACGCGCATACAACGCGATGCATTTTGTGTTTTTAGTGAGAATGACCCTTGCCCTGCTTGGACTTACAGGCTTTCATTTATCTTTCTTCGTGTATAAAAAAAATTATATCTCATTTTCAATATAAATGTTTATTTGAATGATCTTCTATTCAGTTTAACTTTGAGTTTTTGGCGTTGGATTTTATACTTCAGATCAATAGTACTTCTATATTCATTAAGTCAGTTTGGACTATTCTACTTATAAAAATGCAAAAGTTTGTTACTCTTTCACTTAGCAAAACGAAATCTTGAGTAAAACCATTGTTATTTCCATCATCTGCCACCCAGCTACATCTAAAATTAGCACCAAAAACATCATCCTCTATATTTAAAAAAATAACACCATTTGTCTTGTTAATGGTTCACTTTTTACCTCCTAATCTCGGCCATAGTTTATCGACTTCAATAAACTTCTACTCGAATAAGTCTTGTAAAGTCTTTATGGATTAACAGCGACAATTATCGTGTACTATGTTGTTAGGGTTGTTTATTGTTTATTTTATGATGTAGGATTATTTTGTTTTATTAGTGAGTTCATTGTAATTGAAGAATTAGTGGTACTTGTTTAGGAAGTTGTTGAGATTACAAGTTAGCAACTTGCAAAAGATATTATGTCATATTACTCGATAACAACTTGTAACAGATTGAAAATTCACTCGAACTAGATATTTTATGACAATGAGCAATTGAGTACCTTGAAGATGAAGAAGGTTCTCTGGTACATACTCTTTACTTTTATTTATATATATAAAGTTGAACAGTTTGATTTTTTGCTACCAGTCATTTGTGTACTCGAAGAAAGGCCCAAATACAAATTTCAAACTTAAACCTATACAAATTGCTGGTCTTTTTCTTTCTCCTACCAGGCGCCAAGAGTGATGCCTGCACCAAGACACCCTTCACAGGGAAAAATCCCTCAACATAAAATGCATAAAAAATAGAGAATCACATTTTACAACCTAAACATTGAAGTTTAAATTAAACCTAAAAACAAACCTCTTTTATGACGTCATTTGAATTTTTACACCACAACGTTCAAGTAATACCTGCAAAGCCGAATATCATTAAACTTTATAGGAAAAACAGTTATCACCAAAAGATAATTAAAACCATTGTCTTGGGGCAAGAAAATTACGTTCACCATAAATTGTTCAGTCTTTACAGATGCGATATTTAAAATAGTGTCATAAAAACATTCCCTCTTATACACCAGCTTAACAAGACCTTTCCAAAGACGTAAAGAGTAACAAATTGACGAATCTAAGCAAGAATCTAGAGCTCAAGTTACATTGGTTGTTTTGTGAATAAAAAATCCGTGGAATACTGTCGATCTTGACTCCTGTCTTGTGACATTAAATATTTTATTGGTAATTAAAGTTGTTTTATTATTCGAAGCTAAGATTAGGATAATAGGTGAAATCATTAGGGGACAGTTCGGAGATAGATCACTGACATTGTTTTGTGGTTCAAATTTTAGAACTTCCTGTTTGGAATACCTTGTTGTTTTATAAGTGTGACTAAATTATAGAAGGGAAGGTGAAATGTGGGTTCCGTTTTTCCTTTTTGAGGTACGAATCCCGAAAACTTAATTTGTAAAACTATTAAAATCGTTATCAAGTAAATAAAATAAAACGGTCTTCAATATTAAAATTTTTCTTTATGATTAACTTCGATGAGTATGATATCTTTAACCGATTTCCAATAAATAAGAAGGCTCTCAATATCATAATAATGTATGACGTTATTATTATTATTATAATGTATGACGTAAAATAGATTAATTCAAACAACCTCTATAATCCGAATAAACCATCATATCTTTACGCCAATCGACACCAAAATAGCAAAAGATAAACTACCAAATAAAAGTTAAGGAACAAGAACAAACAAAGACACACCACCTCCAACACTCCAGAGACTCTTCAACAAATAGATAACTGTCTTGAAAATAGTTGTTAAATCAAACTGATTGATTTTAAACGCTTCAAAGTGACGGTAAATGTCAGTAATCCTCTGGGAGAGCTGTTGAGAAGTTTATGAGTTATTTGGTACTGATTTAGGTAGATGATCTGAAGGTATTTGTTTAGTTAGTATTGGGATGTTGTGGTTTAAATGTTGTTTATTAATTCATTATTAATTAGCCATAAATGTCCCACTGCAGGGCAAAGGCCTCCCTACCCTCCTTCCACTGATCTGTATCCTGAGCTATTGTGGGCCAGTTATTGTTGTGTTGGTCTAGTTCGTCCATCGCTTGCGGGTCTTCCTAGGGGTCTTTTTGTTCTTGGAGTCCAAATGTTGTTTGCTGTCAAATATTTGTTTGTTATTCGTCAAGGCTTGTACGTCTATTCCAGTTTAGCTTAGACAATACCTACTTGGATAAATGAAAAACAGTAACATCTGCATTCTTCATGGGGCTTATTCTATTTTTGCCACAGGTTATTTTAAGATCATGTTGGAGGCTTAAGAGGTATAACTGTGAGTGATTTTGCGTACTTATTTAGCCAATTTCTAGGGGTGCAAAACACATTAAACTAGGTTACTTCGGGATGTAAATAAAATTGTCCAAAATCAGACAAAAACCAAACGTTTCAAAAACCTGTTTAATACAATCAGAAACACAAAATCGAACTTTACTTTCAAGTCTAAGCTAAACCTAATGGTCCTTATTAATAACCGCGGTGTCTAAAACACTGTTACACTGTGTTTTGTCTCTTTTGCTCTTCGGAATATTGCGAATGTCAAAAAGTGACAAACCATGTACCAGTTCCAGTGGTTATGACTAATCCGTCAATCAGATCGAGAAAATAAACATTAAATTCATAAATCATTGGTTAAATAGACACGGAATGATAACAAAGACAATGGACTATAACCAGAAACCTTGACAATGTAATTGCGGGGCATTATATCGGGATCACGAATCGAAAGAATTAGCTATTGGTGCATTTGTAGGTAGATATACAATTGATTTGGTTTCATTTTGACCATTAATTTATTCGTTAGAAGGTAATAGTAGCGTAGGAGTTTCTTCTATTGTAATCCTTCACACAGTCCTTAGTCATCTTCTTAAGTTGAAAGTCTTCTTCAATCGTCTTTTTTCTGTGATTCTTTCACGCATTAATAGCTGAACTGATTTCAAGAGTACATAGGCAGTCAAAAATATTAAAAACTAGTTTGAAAAGTAATCATGTTTTTGCTCGACCCGGGAATTGAACCCGCGACCTCGTCTTGGCAGTGAATGCACAAGGACGATGCGTATAGAACTTATTTTATCCTGAGAGCTCTCATCCACACTACGAGTATGTATTTATATCGCTTAAATTAATCTTAAAGAGATTATAAAAAGTAGTACCGGTAATGACCTAGGATAACCACACGCTCGAATAACCAACAAGTCTGAACTTGACCTAACAACTGTACTGCTACAGGCAATTAAAACATATATGTTCAGTCATGCACAAAAAATATTTTCATTGGATATTCAACCTTTTTCACCAGGAATAAAGGTGTTGGTAGCAATTATTGTAAAAATGATGTTAATTTGCTGGTGTATTGTGCGCACGCGACGTGTGGTTTTGTTGAGAAAGAGGATAAGTGGAGTTTTATTATATTTTGGTGGTTAAACATATCTGTCAAGTTGGTTATTACTTTCCAAACCTACTTCAGGATAGTTGTTAAAGTCATTTTCTTCGCTCTTCTCATTTTCCATTTCTATGCTTAAAACCAAATTTTTTTTCAACTTCGTTTAAACTTCTATATAGCTACAAGAAACATTGATCATTAGCTTTCTCCTCTTTGACATTTTTTAAATTTCCTAGTCTCTATTGCCATTGTCCTCACTGCACCGAGGCACTCCTTTCTTATCCTCAAAATACTAAATCCTCAAACACCATTATTTTTTCCATGCAATTATTCAGTACAATGAATCACAGAAGAATCTTTTTTCACAGAAGAGGACTAACAAACTATTTAATTAGTGTTTTCCGGTGAATCATTCGAAATGATGACTTCAAACAAACCGGTTATTTTTCGTGGAAATAATACTTATTGCATTTTCCTTTAGAACCGTCATACTCGTGCACAATGAACAATTCATTTCATGCTTTCTTCCATACAGTTATACTCGTAATGGAATTTTCCCACGATTATCTCAACATGTCAATGATTAATTCAGTAGTATTTTTTAATTGTTCGCTTAGAATTTTATATGCGCTTTGTTCAGGTTGCAATACAGTTGGTAATTATGGAAAATCATATGCAAGACCTGATTTTGCTACAGTCTGGAACGTTTGGTGCTTTATGAACTTTACGTAAGAATGTGACTTACTTTGATTCAAGTACGAAACATATAAAACAAATAGCCGCATATTACAGAAAACGCACCGCAGAATTTGGGCTACGTGATTCAATTAAATAACGCAGAATATTTTTAATTGCATACGTTAAAGTGAACAAAGTCAAGGGGCGCAACTAGTAGATGAATAAATATATGCAATATAAAATTGTAATGTTGTTTGTTCGGACTAATCTCGATTACTTCCAATCCGATTTGAAAATTCTTTTTGTAATGGATAGCCTTATTTAACAGAAAGATTATATGATATTTTTCATCCCAATATTCCTACAACATCGGGCGCAACGCGAGTAAAACCGCGGGGCGCTGCTATATAAAATAAAGTAGAAGATTAATTGTGTATTTGCAAATTATCTATGCAATGCATGTTCTAAGAAAACCTCAAAAACGGAAATACGAAGAGAGCGAAAGCACCCTCGGTCACTTCTGTCATTTTAATATTGCAAAGGTTTTAAACTCGTAAACATCCCTCTTCACAAAGGTATGTTTTTCCCCAAAACATATTGCTACGAATAATTTCTGAAAACCCATCCAAACGTCAAATAATACAAGCAGAATAACAATCCAAGCATAAGAATTGCACTTTTCCTGTAATAACGATGTTGGAATTTTTACAACCACTTTTAACCCCCTTTTTCACCCCCTATTTTTGCAATGTGCCAAATAACACGGGAATTTAATCGTTAAAATTAATGCGAGTAAACAGGAACTGTTGAACTTTTGTGATTGTTGGTTAAACTCGTGAATTTTTATTTGTGGTTTGATATTTTTTGTATGTATTGTATGTGTAGTGATAAGATGAATGCAATGGATATTTGGTATGAAATATTTGCGGAAATTCATCAAAAAATATATCAATAGGTAAGCTCCACATTGTGTTTATTATTGGCGTCGGCTCCACTCTTGGTCACTGTCGGTTAGTGACCAACCAATTCGGATTACTAATGTCAGTTAGTGGTAGTTTTTAACCGCCTTAATGATAAAAAAAGACGTGTGGCACTCGGGGACTGCCGCGGTAAAGCTATTGCATAGTTATTTTTTTATCACTAGATGTCGTTAGTGGGGAGCGTGAGGTTTTTTCATTGTGAGGTTTATTCATTACGGAATTTCTGGATTCGGTCCCCGCGCTCAAGGCCCGCGATAGAAGCTATGCAATAGCTTAATAATAATAAATGCGCCTAAATGACTAGGTCTCTTTATTGAAACAACTGGGACCGAAAATTTAAAGGCCCTTCAAAGCACGACAGCGCTCAGATATAAATACCACGTACCTCCATCCAAGTAGAGGCCAAGCTGCATGTTGCTTAACAATCGCGATTGTCTTAACTAAACTAAGTCACGTGTACTACATGTAGACGCATTGAGTTGTTTTAATGTACGATTACATTTCATATATTACTCAACCTTGATTTCTTTCAACTATACAAAATAATTAAAGCAAAAACAAGGCACCAAAATAAAAATTAAACAACCGAAAAAAATCTGTCTCCCTGTACTTATAGGTTTATTTATTTTAACCCCCTTTCCACCCCTTAAATCGAAACCACGGCTCCAAATGACCGAGTATAATGACCTAACTATTGTCCTCACCCCATGTTGGCGAAGCCTCATTTATTTTTATAACTGCACGGGATTTTTAACAAAAAAAAAATGAAAAAAATGTGGTCCGAAAGAAAAAAAGATGGGACGGATTGATCTGTCGTGACTTTCATTATTTAAATGTGGTCATTGTTTTTATGAGACATGTCGTAACGTGTGCGGATACGATTTATTAGATGTTTATTTTCACCCATTAATATTTTAAAAAAAATAGTGTTAGTGGTCAAACGATATCGGAGTTTTAGGACCATCTACAGGCCTCTGACACTAAAACAACCGTACCGACTGCTAAGCTCATCCAAAGCACGGTAGCGCTCAGATAGATATGCCACTTTCGGCCACCCATCCAAGTTGGAACTAAAAATCGTAATGATCTAACATTGCTTAGTCAAATTACGCCACAAACGCTGCTCTTATTTTCATACACATTTTAAATTACCCAACTTAAACAATGTCTGTCTCAAAATTAGCTAGGTATCCCTCTTCCCAATTACATCCCTCGTTATGTTTGCTCTGATCTCCAGGAGCCTGCTCAAGACTTGGATGACCACTTCACTTCCGCATAACCAATTAGGTTTTGTGTTCCAACTACAATGTAATTTTGGTTGGGGTGGATGTTTTAATTATGTTATATAGAGAGTGTTCTATGGAGTTGTGTTATTGTTAATGTAGAGTCTGAGTCGAATGTAGAGTTTTCTACCAAGTTTTATACTGTGTAAAATTATAACTCATTTTATTTTAATTTAAAATCATGATAATTGTTAGGGAAGTTAGTGGGAAAGTTCTGATCTTAAAAAGTAAAAGTATAAGCATGCAATGTTCCGTTGGACAAAGGCCTCTTATCTCACTGAAGATATCATTGCAGTGAGAAAGATTCCTCATTACCCAAAAGACACCTCCTTCATTTATTATTTCTTAAATAAAGTTTCTGTAAATATCATTCCTCTTATAATTATTATTGTTAGACTTGACAACAATTAGTTCATCCGACACACACATTGTAGCTGACATGCTATTTGCATATGCAATAGGGTACTAAGTGTTTTTACTATTGATTAAACTGTGGACTGACGGGACAGTCAGCCACAGAAGTGTATCACACAAATAATAATAAGATAAGATAATAATATACCCGGACAAATGCACACGCGGTTAATAAGACCCAAAGAAAGCTCTAAGCTTGTGTTATGTTTAACTTCTTAATTTGAGAGGAATTTCAGCCAATTGACATTCTACTTTCATTAACAAACTGTATGTTAAACCATCTTATGAAATGAAAGTTATTATTAAGAAATGAAGGCTATCGCTTCAAATTTCATTCAGGTGTCATGTCTACTGACAAAATGTATTGGGTTAGTGATGACCAATGTGGATGACAAAATGATGACCAATCACCATGTCAGTAGACAAATCTGACCTCTAAAAATGTCACGCGACATTTTAATACATTTTGAAGGTTGAAATGTGAATTCGTTACCAAACTAAGAGCTTTTAATATTATGACAGTGATATAAAGAAGAATCTCAAGATTGTTGAATAAAACATATTTTAATATCAAACCCATACTTTGATTATCTCTTTGCTATTTTCTTCGCGACTATACTCTGACTGCCACCGGCCGTTATTTAGTTAACTATGTTTGTTTAAATCGCCAAACTATCTTGCTACGCTTTAGATTGTCAATTAACTACTGCCCCATACTGCTCAGTAAGGTGTTGTTAGTATAAACATCTCAGGGCATTGGGGCTATATTAGGATAATATTTGGTCCGGTTTATGTAATACTATATTAAAGTTAAAGGTTAATACTATAAAGTTATATTAGGAAGTTAAAGGTTAAGATTATACGTAAAGGTGTATCAGTTCACACAGTGGTAGTGAGAGCGCTAACTGTGACGGAGTTGAGGGTTCGATTCAACAGAATCGACAATATGTGAAGACATAGTTGTTGGCGACGACGTTTGGGTAACAATTATATATTACTAGCCGCGCTACGCGGTGTTACCCGCGTTGTACCCATTTCCGCGGGAAATTTGGGATAAAACGTATCCATGTGTTATTCTGATGTATAACCTATATTACTGTAAAGTTTCATCCAAATCCGTTGCGTAGTTTTTTCGTGAAACAAACATACATACATACATCGCCATAAACTTTCGCATTTATAATATTAGTAGGATAGGATATAAATGATCATTTGACTCATAAAACCCATCATTTGACAGAAGGCAGGTGTCATTGTTTTCACAATCCAACATCGCGGAGTTTACTCTTCAATTAAAACTAGGAACAATAAACACAAGCTCATTTACATCAACTCAGTTGGTTTTAACTTAACGACTGGTTGGTTTAAGTTGAGAACTTTTATAGGTTATTGCTTTGGTGAATAACGTGTAGCTAAAGTACTGTAAAACGTGTTTTGTCTCTTTTGCTCATTTGAAAATAGCGTATGTGAGAAAGTGACAAACCATTCGATAGCTAAAATGCTTTTGATAAGCTTTTATGAATAAGGCCCCTTGTGAATAAAGTGTGATAACTTTGATCGAACACACAAAGTGTAAGCTGGTGATCTATACTAATATTATAAAGCTGAAGAGTTTGTTTTGTTTGTTTGTTTAAACGCGCTAATCTCAGAAACTACTGAACCGATTTGAATAATTCTTTTTGTAATAGATAGCCACATTCAACGGGAAGGTTATAGGCTATTATTCATCCCGAAATTCCTACGGGAACGGGTACAACGCGGGTAAAACCGCGGGGCGCTGCTATTGAAATCATCTGCTCGCAACTTGAAAGTTTGCTTGTATGGATAGTTACATATCAATCTATCTATCAATTAACGTAAAAATTATTATACGTTTTTGCAACGTTGACTTTGTAAACGTTAATGTAAACGTAATTACACTTTAGAAGACTTCATAGATAGAACCATGAAAAATCGTTTCAACATGTATTTACATTGAAATAATAGCAAAACTCACTATAGATAGGCCGGTAAAATAATCAGTCTGACTATCGAGTTCATGAGACCAACAACATTTTGAAAATCTTCAAATCTACCAATTTACGCGGCAGCTATGATATTTTAACTTTTGCTTGTATAAACGCATAAACACCTGTCTTTTGTGACCACGGTTCCTGTAAAAGAAACGTCAGATAAAAATGTAAAATGACAGCGAAGTGTATCCGTAAACGTAGGTTCAATTCAAATTTCCTATAAGTCTGTATCTTGTGCCACACGCTAGGATTACACAGAATTTATAGGCACCGATTGAAAATATTGTTCACTAGTCAGTTTTATGTGCTTTTATGTATTATGTTGATGTATGACGGTGGTCGATTGTGTTTATGTTATACATTTTGTATCTTAGTTCGGTATTGTTTATTGTTGAATGCTGTTTACCGCTTTAGATGTCAGGTCTTAGATTTAGTGAGAAATGAAGACAGACGTCTTAGTGCCTTGTTTATAAACGCTTAATAACAGCACTTTATAGTTATCAAATGGTTTGTCCCTTTCCGACATACGCTATTTGCCAAAGAGCGAAAGAGACAAAACACTTTAAAACACTGTTTAAGTTAAATAGGTATCTTTTATGAATAAGGCGGTGAGAGTTTTGGTTGTGGTACCGCCGTGGTCGTTTTGGTACTGACTAAGAGTATATAACTCCGAAAAGTTGAAAACAAGTTTACAGTTTGCTATTGACAGATTATACGCTAAAAAGTAAATTGTTTGTACAGTTTACGATCTGTCGACAGTTTATAATCTTACTAGTTCTAAATCAAGAGGTGTTTACAATATTACGGTGACATAATACTCGTATATAGGTTTATAGGTAATTAAGTAGGTATATAACTTATAAGAAGTACTTTAATTAAAGTAAGAAGTACTTTTACATATCAGAAAAACAAATAACTTAAAAACATAAAACTAAAACAAAGTAAAAAGTAGAACACTTAGTTAAACATTTACTATCAAAAATTCTTTAAAAATACTTTTCTTTTTAAAGTGTTGTATTTTGTACTTCAACTCACTACTGTTATGAAATTAAACACATCAATTACACTTCTAAAAAAAATTAAAACTTTCCAAATATTAATCTATCTTCATAACAAGACTTTATCAAACTTCCATACCTTATTAGACCTTCGAGAATTCAAGGATATATAATTTTCTTTTAAAGTTTTCAATTAAAATTGACACCTTTTAATAGATAGCGTTGAAACACTGTAAAGAAGAAAACTTAACATGGAATAAAGTAGCTTTTTAAATGATGTGAACGATTAAAATTAAACAACTTGATATAATGCGTGTAAAGTGCACTAATAAAGCTGCAGAGTTAGTTTGTTTGAATAGGCTAATCTCAAGAACTACTGGTCCTATTTGAACCCATTCCCGCGAGAATTTCAGGATATATTGTATCCCATGTGTTATACTGATGTATAACCTATATTACTGTGAAGTTTCATCCAAATCCGTCCAGTAGTTTTTTCGTGAAAGAGTAACAAACATACCTACACACATCAATCCTCACAAACTTTAGCATATAAAATATAAGTACGAAGATATGCTATAGACAGTGTCACACAACCGTACAGTACAAACCAATATAGTATAGCCTCGTACAGTATACGAAGTGAGTATAACATAATTACAGCTCTGTTGTTAGTATAGTGTAAGTTGCACGTACCACCGATGTTGTACTCGGTACGTGTTGAGATGATGGGTAGAGGCTCGGTTACATTGGTTCATTTGAAAGCTCTGTATAATAATTAGTATCATGAAAATAGTGTTGTATATTTATTCATTTAATTTCGAGTAGGTTAGTGGCCAACCCTGGTATTGGAGTTTTTAGACCGCCTAAAGGCCTCCGATATGGTTTGACGATTGAAACAACGGGTAAAGTAGCTTATCTTTTGTTTATCTATGACTAGCAGTGCCCCGCGGTTTTACCCGAGTTGTGTCCATTCCTGTGGGAATTTCGGGATGAAAAATAGCCTATGTTACTCGTGGATAATGTAGCTTTCGAATGGTGAAAGAATTTTAAAAAATGGTCGAGTAGTTTTTGAGCCTATTCATTACAACCAAACAAATAAAGTTTTCCTCTTTATAATATTAGTGTAGATAATTATAATAAACTTCGAGTTTGTTTTTTTGTATGTTTGAGCGCGCTATTCTTATAAATGACCAATCCGATTTGAATAAATATTGTTGTAAAGGGTAGCCAATTTTTTATCCTGAAATGCGAAAACGGTTTGCTAGTTTTTTTATATATTCCCAATGCTAAAGAATAGGTGTTATAGGTTTGAGATTGATTCCAGATTTAGAGTAAGATACTATCAGTGGTACCACCATATGATAGTACATTGCTATGCCATTCGCCCTGAAATAAAAGACGAAAACTTCTTTGCTGGAAAAGACAAAGACATTATTTTATGGTCTCTATGTAATCGATTTATAAGTCGTTATTCCAATAAATATTTAACGCCTTATCGATCGTAGTTACTACGAATCTAGACATGATTAAAAATTAATAAACTATATGACACACGGTTTTGTTCAGTCGTGAATCATTAGTTAACAAGAACATTGACGGAATATAACTGTTTACGATGAATTGAGAGCTATTATTTTTTGGTTTAATAAATAATGGACTCTTTATCGAGTGCTTGATACGATTGTATTCTATTTTAACACTAGCAGCGCTCCGCGGTTTTACCTGAGTTGTACCCGTTCCCGTGGGAACTTCGGAATGAAAAGTAGCCTATAATCTTTCTGTTGAATGTGGCTATCCATTACAAAAATATTTTTGAAATAGGACCAGGAGTTCCTGAGACTAGCGCGTTCAAACAAACAAACAAACTCTGCAGCTTTGTAATATTAGTATAGATTATTAGTAGAGTTAGTATAGATATTAGTATTGAATCCTAAATTTAATAAAGTTGGTAAGGATTCAATTTTGATTCGATTCACGCAAAAAGTACTTCCCCGTACCTGTCGGCGCGGGAATTTCGGGATAAAATGTATCCCATGTGTTATTCTGGTGTATAACCTATATTATTATTGTTTAAGTTTAATATTGTGTAAGTTTCATCCAAATCCAGTCGTGTTTGCGATTTCGCATTTATATTAATAATAAGATTAATTTCAAGCCTCCACTATACCCTCGCCTTTACAGACTCGGGCGCAGCTGTCCGATGCGCAGGCGCTACCGGTTCTTGGGCTAACGACCCCCCCTCCCCTCCCGCGCAACGGAAAACTTTATAGCCCTTTTATTAGACTTAGGTACAAGTTTTAATCATTACTCTTTGCTTTAAATAGGGTGATTGTGATATTGTTATTGTAGGATTCGAATTATTTAAATTTTTCCTTAAGTTTGTGAACTTATAGCGTGAATTAACTTGAAAGTTAAGTAAAAAGAACTTTAGTTCAACGTGAATCGATTTAATGTATTTTTGTGAGATTGTATTTCTTTTTCATTTCTTAGTAAATATTAACGAAATCCTTTTAGGTATAGGTATTATTATGTAATTCATATTTCAATTCAGGTATAAACATATGAATACAATATTCCAGGTATTTTTTCTTCAAAATAAATAACAAATCTGAAAACGCATCACAGATAGTTGTAAAATAAAAGTTTTATTCAATCCAGTATTAATTTTCAACAACACACATAATCCCATACACATTATACCTACCTATATATAAATAAATTGACAACTTAAGTTACGTTCCTATACTATAAATATACCAAGAGCCTACGACTTATTTCATATTAAATAATGCAAATCTCAAGACAAGAACACTGCAAATACTGCAAATGGAACTTGCATCTATATTTAAATATCGAATCGGTGTGCGAGCGAGAGGAAGATATGCCCGTGCGCATGTTTTGGTTGAAATAATGTAATGGATATGGTATTATTATAATTGTATTTGTTTTTATTTAGGTTTTAGTGGTTGGTTATTGTTTATTTTGCGTTGATAATTGGGTTTATTAGAACATAAATTAACTAGCAGCGCCCCGCGGTTTTACCCGCGTTGTGCCCGTTCACGTGGTAATTTCGGGGATTTGTATACATATAAACCTTCCTATTGAATCACTCTATCTATTAAAAACACCGCGTTGAAATCCGATGCGTAGTTTTAAAGATCTAAGCATACATAGGGACAGACAGACAGACAGCGGAAAGCGACTTTGTTTTATTCTATGTAGTGATATACGTAAGTAAAGTCGCATGTCGGATGATGGTGGGCCAAAATCACCCAACATCTCACAAGCTCGAAAACGAACGTCGCGATAGACCGAGGCGATGGCGAGACTAGCTTCACTAAGGATTGGCCCAGTCTAGCACCCAATAGAGAAAGGTGGAAAAATGGTAGGGAGGCTTTTGGCTTGCCGTGGAACAACTCAGGCTGAAGATAATATAAAAATAAAATACGTAAGTAAAATGTGAGAAAATTATCTTTAAAAAAATTTATCTTCTTGGATAGAATTAACAAGCGCTGGTTTTCAGCCTCCACTCTGGTAGACTTAACAATACGGGTTACCATCGACTCGCAAAAAAAATTAAGTAATATTTCTACGGATTTAAAATATCACGTCCATACATTTCTACACCGTGTCAGTATAAACGACCCCCCCCCCTTCCCCTCGCCCCGCACTACGCCCGTCGTGCGTAAATGTGACCCCACTATTAAACTCGAGCCGAGTCTTTATCCTTTTTTCAACCTACATCGTTCGCTGGTACTCTGCGTTTTCTGGTTTATGACTGTCCAGTCTTTAGGAGCGGTTGGAGTTGAGTTCTAAGTTAATTGTGAATAAATTATTTAGCTCGTGATCTAGCTTGACTAAGCCATTTTTGTTCATTGCGATTGTTTAGCAACGTCCAGTTTGGCCCCTACTTCGATGGGTGGCCGATAGTGGCTTTTCTATCTAAGCGCTACCGTGCTTCGAAGGGCACGTTAAGCAGTCGGTCTTGGTTGTCTCAATCGATAGACCATGCCGAAGGCCTTTTAGCGGTCTAAAAACTCCGACACTAGGCTTAGCTACTAACCTACTCGAAGTTAATGAATGAAGTTCTGTTCTATTTTATTTGCTAGCCAGCGGTTTAAATAGCGTTGTTCCCGTTCCCGTTAGATTTTTGGGATAGTTTTGAATGTAAATACAAAATCTGATACAAAAATAAAACTCCTCAGCTTTATTATAATAGTAATGTTTAATAATTAATCTTGGAGCAGTTAAACTTTAAATTTAAAGTACCAACAAAATGATCGGATGTTTTAATTAGTACATAGAAACCTCTTTTCGACTTAAATGTCCAAACTGCTTGGCAAATGAGGGACTGTCAACTCAATGCCAAAATCAACCGAAATGTAAACAAAAAAAATCAACATGGATTGATTATAATAATTATGTATTCGACTATTCGTGTTTAAGATTGATTTCATACACTAATTTTGGTTTTAACATGAAGCAAAATTTTGATTAGTGTATCAAATTATATTCTAAATCTATTTAAATTCCAGTGGACTAATTTATTATGTTTCTACGATAGAAGACTTAAATAGAAACCTTAAAATTAAAAAAGGTGGGTTTGTTTTAAAAGTAGTAATGTTATTTTATAGAGCTGAGATGAGATGAACGGCATTTGCACAGCAGTTGGACATTGTAGGCAATACTCTACTTCTTCTTTGTCGAAAAAATATTAAGTTTAATCTCAAATTGGTTTAAATTATAATAAAAACTAGCAGCGCCCCGCGGTTTTACCCGCGTTGTGCCCGTTCCCGTGGGAATTTCGGGAATTTTTTTACATAAAAACCTTCCTCTTGAATCACTCTACCTATTACAAAAAACCGCATCAAAATCCGTTGCGTAATTTTAAAGATTTAAGCATACAGACAGACAAACAGACAGACACGAAACAGAGACGACTTTATTTTATACTATGTAATGATTAAAGTAAAATAAAAAATATGATTTTGGTTTCAGACTACTTAAAAATTAAAAATGGAGCAAATTTTTATGCTCGAAGTATACGTCAAGAAGATAGTACTCAAAGTAGAACCACCAGAAAAAGATGAATATGAACTAAGAATGGAGGCAGAAGCGAAGAAGAAGGAAGAAGAAGCAAGACTGGCGGCGGAAGCCCTCTTGGCAGCAAAAAAAGGTAAAGGTAAACCTAAACCGCCTAAGAAACCTAAGAAAGGAAAAGAACCACCAATGCCGTCCGAAGAAGAAATGAAGTACATGCAAACATGCACTATGCAGATGAACTGTCTCCCTCTTTTTGACTTCTATATAGCTCATGATAACTTCGTAGCGCCCCCGCCTCCGCCACCACCAGGCAAAGGCAAAAAAGGCAAACCGGCAAAACCTAAAGGAAAAAAAGGAAAGGTTGTTCCATACAAACTACAATTGCCTTCGGAACCTTTGCCCCAACCACCGTTCTTTGGCGTTGGCAATTCCGTAATGTTTCTATCCCGACCTTCTAAACTAGAAGAAGTGTTGAGAGCTACACCAATTTATCTTACCGTTTGGAACAGAGATCAGGAAATGAACTGCGTAGGTTTCTGCATAGTCGAATGGCATGAATCATTCTTCGACTGCTTAAAAAAAGCAAGTGACTTCAACCCTGTTAATATGGATAAAGCAGAATACAGAGACACAAAAAGACAAGAAATGGTTTATAACACTGTGGAAATGACACGGCCGTTACAATGCGAAGAAGACTTGAAATCATCAGGTGAAGTAGAGTTTTATATACGTCTCACGTGTCTTGGCAATAGGATAGTCAGTTACTTTGTGGCGTTGCCCGAAATGGAAAGACTTCCAGGCAGAAAATACTTGACCGATGACCTGCAGTTAAAAGATGTAGAAGTTGTTAGACATTGGGAAGGCACTACAATAGATGCGGTTCCTCCTGTAGCATACTTTTTCGGTGCTCCTGATATAACGAAAGAACCAATCAAACCTGCACCGGAACCTGTAAAGTACGAAGATTTTGTTGCACCGTTCACTGACAGTGAACTGGCTATCTTGGCTATGGGCTTTCCTAAAGGTCCTTGTGGCGGTACAAATTGTCCAAAGAGAATGGACTTCAGAGGAAGTCAACATCAATTCATTCACGGAGAAACTCTTAAAGGAAAGTACAATCATGGACAGTTTGTTAATAAGAGAGATTTGCACGGACCTTGTGGTAGACTCGACTGTCCTTTGGCCAAGAAAGTGAGAGCTTACATTTGCTCTGAAGGTAGTTACAAACCATGCAAGAAGCCTTGCTGTAAAGAATACTATTAGTTTGGTAAAATAGGTTTTTATGTGCAGTAAACTTTTTCGCAGATCAAGGAACATTAAATGTAATTTGTCTTATTGAATATGAAGTTTTATTGTAAAAGTTAACTTAATTCAAGTCATAGACGGAATTTAGGAAAAACCATAGTTCCACTTGACAAAAATACAGCACTTGCCTGTTTTTCGATATTTAGGGTTCTTTTAAGCGTGCTTCTCTACACAAGTAGATGTACGTTGATATGCTTTGTTCAAATTATATTATCATCAAACGTAACAAAAATAGGCATAGCATAGTTTTGGTTGATTCGTTCCCATAGAATGATTTTTTATTTTTTTGGGAATGCTTAGAGCGGCCGTACACGGGCTGCTTCAAGCAGTTGAGACCGACTGCTTAAAGCCGCGACCGCGCGGTGAACTATAGTCATTCATTCGCTGCCGTACACACGACTGCTCGAGCAGTCGCGACCGCTTCAAGCCGTCAACTGCATGACGAAATTCCATCGTGCCGTCAACCGCGCGCGAGCGGTCGCGAGGCATACACCGACTGCTCGAGCCGTTGACTGCGCTAGAGCAGTCGACAGCTTTCCGATCTCCCCCCCCCCCCCCCCATTTTAGTATATTATTCAATTCATCAAACGAAGCGATTGACATTCTAAAATAGTTGAAAAATTTTTCTTCATCACTTCTAAGTTCCATAAACAAATGATGGAATTGTCCATGTTGTTCTCTTAATTCCAAAATTGGATGAACCCAAAATTTTCTCTTTTGACTTCGCCGCCGTCGTCGTCTCCGCTTGAGCAGAAGCAGCAAAAGCAGTGCTTCCTCGTCAGAATCCATGACTCGACTGTGGTATAAAACCAACTGCTCGAGCGGTTGGTAGCGTAGCTCGAGCAGCCAACAACCGACCGCTCGAGCAGTCGACGCCGACCGCTCGAGCGGTCCGTGTACGTCGCTCAGCCGCTAACTGCTCGAGCAGTCCGTGTACGGCCGCCCTTAGAGGTTACAGGCAAAACATTTAAAGATTTTTTCTTTTTTACTACCAAAATCATTTACTCCACAGGATGATGACAATTTTGGTACTTATATGTTAATCTCATATACAGTTTTACATTGTTCATTAGACTAACAATGGTTGTAACGAGAATTGTAACATACATAACGCGAAACTGATTCATTGCCAACTTTCTCTTTTCCAATTAATATTCCACGAACAAGGTCCGGATGATAAAACAATTATATTCAATTATTGTTTAGTTATTTGGAGATTTGGGGAAAGTGTTCTTGGAAAAAAGATCTGTTATCTTAATGGCGTACAGTCAAGATATTAATTAGGAAGGTTAATGAATGGTATAAATACTACCAGTTAACTTATAAATTTGACAAGGCCGTTGGTACATACAGTGGCAGTGAGAGCGCTTACTGTGTCGGGGGTTGCGGGTTCGATTCCCGCCCGGAGTCAACAATATGTGAAGACATAGTTGTATATATGTAGTAGTATCAGTTAATTAGATTCCATATTACAAGCTTAGAGCTTAGTTTGGGTCTAATTAACCGTGAGTGAATTTGTCCGGGCATATTTATTTTATTTATTATTTAAATCAGTAGAAATATAATAAAGGTATTTGAGTACACTTATCTCCTGTGATTACCAATCGGATTTAAAAATTTAAAACAATCATTTGATATCGTATATGGATAATCAAAGTGAAAATAATATTAAAGACTACGCTTCATCTAGAAATCTGGTATATTGGAGCTACTCCACCAAAGTGGGAGTGTGACTGCGGTGCTCTGGACCAGGACATGGTCCATCTCTCGTGCTGTCCTCTGTGCCCTACCGACTGCACTAAAAAGGGCTAACTAAACGTATATCATAACGTACCTTTTCGTTGTTTCATTTAGCGCCATTGACTCCAAAGAAACGGTACAAAACTTTCACGTCCAAACCACTGAAAAGTTTCTACGCATAATATAGCCAGATGCGAGCGATATAGCTACTTTTTATCCCACAATTCCAACGGGAACAAGCCGGCTGCGAATGAAACTGTGAACAAAAATTATTCTAACACAATTCAATTTCCAAAGCAGCACATCAAACAAAAGATATTTCCAAAGATCTTATTATTTTCGCGATTAACACTCCCATTTCTGTTAACCCATATTGTTGTGTCACTTACACACACTTAATTTACTACCAACCCAATATTTGCTAGCGGAATTTCAACTTTATATCATCTCGAGTAAAGACGAAGTGTATTTTTAATATTGATCCTCAAAAGTTGGTTATAAAAGAAATCATTGCAATCATTAGTACATTTTTTGACATTCAAAATTTAGGTGTCACGGTTCGCGAATTCGTTTAAGAGTGTAATTAGGATATGGGAGGCTTTTATGGGTTTTAAATTGGATACCATTGTTCCCTTTGATGTTAAATATGGTAATAAATGTTCGGTTTGAGTCCAAAATTATATGGCATTGGCAGTGAAGCGATTAATGTATTAAAACACCTAAAAATGTAGTTATTTTTCTTTATAATAGGGTCGGTAAGTGTCAAACAACTGTTATTTTTACTATTAACTTATTATCTTGAAGTAAAAATACAATTTCTTTGTCTACTACTTACTTTAGCAAAACAGCGCGGTTTTAGCATGAAACGACTTTATTTTTTCTATTGAACAGAGCTGTCTGAACCAAAAATAATTATTCAAATCCAACTGATACTTTCCGTTCTTTCAAACAAACAAAAACTCAAACGTAATCACTTTATTCTATTACTAGCGACGCCCTGCAGTTTTCCCTACATAGCGCCTGTTCCATAGCCTTCCCGTTAAATGTGGCTATCTATTACAAAAGCAATTGTTCGAATCGGACTTGAAATTACCGAACATGCAAACAAACTGAATTACAAATTTTACGTACTTAATACATATAAGACTATTGATTATTGATATACATTATTATTTATAGTAGTAGTAGTTACATGAGCCATGTCAGAGGCCTTTGGCGGCTCAATAACTCTGACACCAGGATTGGTCAGGTTGACCATCCACTCGATAAGAAGATTATTATTTATCAATTATTCAAAAAATCAAGCTCAATACTATAAAACCGCATATTTTATTTTTCAAATACAACAATGTTAATTCTAAAAACGTATCCATAATAAATGCATCCATATTATTTTTATCAAAAGGACCTTGGCGCGGTATCAAGTTGCATAGATAATGAACAACAGCTCTTTGTGCCATTATTGTAACAATTTGAATACATCAACGGAATTGCTTACTATATATAAAATTCAAAGTCCTGACTGACTGACTGACTGATAATCAACGCACAGCCTCAACTGCTAGACCTAGAAACATGAAATTTGGCAGGAAGGTTCTTCAAGTGACGTAAGTGCACACTAAGAAAGGATTTTCGAAAATTCCTACGGGAACGGGCTCAACGCGGGCAAAGCCGCGAGGCGCTGCTAGTTACGAATATGTGCTTATTATAAACGCTTATCATTATCTGTATTTATTGTAGTAAGTTTGAGTAGGTGAGTAGCCAATAATCGTGAGTTTTAAGACCACCTCAAGACCTCAGATCTGATTATTGTAAAATGGGAAAAACAAGGTAAAGTATAACGAGTACTTAGACCGCCTAAAGAACTCCGACATACCTAATCTGATTATTGGAAAATCACAAAAACAAGGTAAAGTATTTTTCGAATCACAGTTTTTATCTGAGCGCTACCGTGTTTTGGAATATCGATGGTACTAATGGGGACATCTATCCTAGCAGCAGCTTTATGTTGCAAGTATCACACATTAAATTAATACATTACGTGTCAAAATCTATAAACATCTAAACTATGGAAGCATTTCATGTCCTTGTGTTTTAAATGGAGATACTCGCTATTAGATTCTATAAGAGTTCAAAAGAGAGCATGAAAGTAAACAAAAACGATAAGACGAAAAGCTTTTAGAAATCAAAGGCAAAAGCTCAACGCCTTGAAAGTTGTGAGAGCAACTTTACATTTAGCGCCAAAGCCTCCGAGGATTCGATTCTTTAGACCATAGGTACTTTGTTGAACTAACATCTTTAATAAAGTGAGACGCGCAGGGCTTTCAGTTTTACTCGCTTTTAAGAAGAAATATATAACCTTCTTATAACAATGTGTGTATCAAATAAACCTCAACAAACAGACAAATAAGAGATCCAACATATTGTTTACTAGCAGCGCCCCGCGGTTTTACCCGCGTTGTGCCCGTTCCCGTGGGAATTTCGGGATGAAAAATAGCCTATAACCTTCCCGTTGAATGTGGCTGTCTATTACAAAAAAAATATTCAAATCGGAGTGATAATTCCTGAGATTACCTCGAACATACAAACAAACAAACTTCAAAATTTTACCTCTTTATAATATTAGTATGTATTTTCTTAATTTTAGCCGCAATTTTAAGCCTGTAAAATATTGTATGCAGTTCCATAACTTTAATACAGGACATCCAAAATGTAGGTAGGTATCTACGCTTTGCAAAAATTAACGCCTCGGTCGACTAATGGTATGCGCTCACCTGCCGAGACTGAGGTCTCAGGTTCAATTCCCAAAACATATTATTTCCGTCTTTTATAATACCTGGACAAATTCCCTCACGGTTAATTAGACCCAAACTAAGCTCTAAGCTTGTAATATGGAATCTAACTTACTGATAGTACTACATATATATACACAAATACTTTATAAGAATATATAATTGACACCCAGACGTCGTCGCCAACAACTTTGTCTTCACATATTGTTGACTTCGGGCGGGAATCGAACCCGCAGCCCCCGACACAGTAAGCGCTCTCACTGCCACTGTGCCAACGGGCTTGACAAATTTTCAAACATGGGTCGGATTTGAGATCATCAACCCGCATCAAGCGTGGTAAGCGGATAGTAGTCGTTACAAGAGCCATGTCAGAGGCCTTTGGCGGCTCAATAACTCTGACACCAAGATTGGTCAGGTTGACCATCCACTCGATGAAGAAGAAGAAGGCAAGCGTGGTGGTTATGCCTAATCCTCCTTACTGTTCTGATATTTTCAATGAGATAAGAGGAATTTGCCCAACTGTGGGGTAACACAGGCTAATTTTTAACAGTAACAACTTTGTAAAACCATGTACAATAATCTAAGGTCATTAACACAAAACTAACAAACCGATCCAACCGATATACTCGTATATTATATCGATACTAGCTGCGCCCCGCAGTTTCACCCGCGTTGTACCCGTTCCCGCGGGAATTTCGGGATGAAAAATAGACGTTGGCCGATTCTCAGACCTACTCAATATGCTCACAAAATTTCATGAGAATCGGTCGAGCCGTTTCGGAGGAGTACGCGAACGAACACTGTGACACGAGAATTTTATATATAAGATACTCGTATGTGAGTCATTCCGTAAGCCAGTGAGATATAATTTCACTACACACATTCTTGTTGTTGCTGATGAAATAGGTAAAATGATTGCTTGTTGTGAATCATCAGCTGTTGGTGATCATTGCGCCGAGTTTGGAACCAAAATGGGATAAGTGTTGGTAATATTGATAGGTGTGATGAACGTAATGAGTAATCATATTCAAGGTTCCGAAGTAGTGTTAAACCTTGAAGTTTCTATGTATCTTTTACAAGCCGTGCCCTGCAGTTTTACCCGCGTTGTGCCCGTTCCCTTGGGAATTGCGGGATGAAAATAGCCTCTAACCTTCCCGTTGAATGTGGCCCATTACAAAAATAATTATTCGAATCGGCCTGGTGATTTCCGAGATTAGTTCGAATATACAAACAAACAAACTAACAAATTTTACCTCTTTTTAATATTATAAATGGGTGTTTGAGAACTTAATACGGAATCCATACGTATGTATGGATGTTTCTTGCTCTTCCTCAAGCTCAAGCACGCCATATTTGGGAATATAATCACTTTCCTTTCATATCGTAACTTCTTCTTCATCGAGTAAACGGTCAACCTGACCAATCCTGGTGTCAGAGTTATTGAGCCGCCAAAGGCTTCTGACATGGCTCATGTAACGACTACTATCCGTAGAAAGTAACCGGGACCGACGGCTTAACGTGCCCTCAGAAGCACGGAATCTTGCTAATCGTGGAATATCCTAACTAATGTTACACGTGTTTGAACACTACTAAAATACTCGTATATAGAAACAAAACTATCAGTACTTGAATTAATAAAGTCTTCTTACCATTAAGATATCATTTCCAACTAACTTATCAATCTTTAATCTGATATTTGTAAACAAAAGGAACCAGAAACATCACATCACATAATCATTATCATTAAAAATGATGCAACATTATATCATGATTGCTTCCAGGTCAGGTTTCGTTCGGTGACACAGAGGTTTGGAGCTTTCGCCAACCTGTTGCTAAGAGGCGGCTAGGCATTTTGTTTTGTATGACTCATAGGCTATATGAAGTAGTATTTTACTATTCTTTTTAACCAACGTAAAAAAATAAGGACGTTCTCAATTCGGGTGAATGTTCAGTTGGTAATTTATCAGATACCTTATTATATCATTTATTACTATAACGCTCCGTGGATTACCCGCGTGGTGACTGTTCCTGTAGGAATTTTGGGATGAAAAATAGCCTATAACCTTCCCGTTGAATGTAGCTATCCATTACAAAAAGAATTATTCTAATCGGATTGGTAGTTTATGAGATTAGCGCGTTCAAACAAACAAACTCTGCAGCTTTATAATATTAGTACAGATTACCAGCATTCGGCAAGCGTGGTGATTACGCCTAATCCTCCTCACTACACTATCTTCAGAGAGATGAGAGGCTTTTACAGGCTAATACTTTACTTTAAATTATATCAGCGTCGGTTATGAAATAATTCCAAGTATTCATCCTTTATATTCCTCCATTCATTAACCAATGTACAGAAAGTGGTAATTCTTATAAAAGTCTAGTTTAAGGTCGATATTTTGCATAAAAAAGATTTTTTTAAAGAGGTATGATTCAACTTCTTGTGTGTTTTCACAACTTTAAGTTATCTTTGTATTTATTGAGCGTTTTTGTATGTTGTCTTCGTATCTATCTATATCTATATATATAAAATTCAAAGTCCTGACTGACTGATAATCAACGCACAGCCTCAACCGCTACACCTAGAAGCATGAAATTTGGCAGGAAGGTTCTTCAAGTGACGTAAGTGCACACTAAGAAAGGATTTTCGAAAATTCTACCCCCAAGGGGATAAAATAGGGGATGAAAATTTGTATGAAACTTTGTCAATTTTAAACCGATCGGGCTGAGACATTGCATGCATATAGCTGCTATGAAGTAGGCATCCCCTAAGAAAGGATTTTGATAAATTCTACCCCCAAGGGGATAAAATAGGGGTTGAAAGTTTGTATGAAACTTTGTCAATTTTAAACCGATCGGGCTGAGATTGTGCATGCATATAGCTACTATGACGTGGGCATTCCCTAAGAAAGGATTTTGATAAATTCTACCCCCAAAGGGATAAAATAGGGGATGAAAGTTTGTATGAAACTTTGTCAATTTTAAACCCATCGGGTTGAGACTTTGCATGCATATAGCTACTATGACGTAGGCATCCTCTAAGAAAAGATTTTGATAAATTCTACCCCCAAGGGGATAAAATAGGGGATGAAAGTTTTTATAAATCTTCTTATTACGAAACTTAATGCGGCAGACTAAATTCCACGCGAGCGAAGCCGCGGGCAAAAGCTAGTGTAATTATACAATTATACAATTAACAGATGATTCAGTTCTTTTGTTACTGAATACACACCATATGTCTGACCGTAGAGTTGGTGTCACTTACTAATGCCACAGAACGTTCAATGAATTAGTACCACAATAATGGGCATTTGTTAATGTTTGGTTATAATGCCCTTTGATACCGGCTATCCGAATGGAAATGTTCGGGTATATTACAATTTGTTTAGTAAGCCTGTCTTTATATTTTGATTAGCACAATCCTGCAATGTATCTATTTTAATTTTACTTTTTGAGCGAACAGCTAATTTCGACTAGATTTTTAGAGTACAAGCACTTTTTTTGATATCGGTTAAGAGTGTGACTATTTCAGTAGTACATATATTTATTTACTAGCAGCGCCCCGCGGTTTTACCCGCGTTGTGCCCGTTCCCGTGGGAATTTCGGGATAAAAATGTAGCCTATAGCCTTCCTCGATAAATAGACTATCTAACAGTGAAAGAATTATTCAAATCGGTTCAGTAGTTTCTGAGATTAGCGCGTTTAAACAAACAAACAAACAAAACAAACTCTTCAGCTTTATAATATTATAGTATAGATTTTTCGAAGATTTGGAATTGATTAGCGACAGTTTTATATTTCGAGTAAGTTAGTGACCAACCCTGGTGACGGAGTTTTTAGACCGCCTCAAGGCCTCCGACATGGTCTGATAGTGATTATTATGAACACATGTCACTAATCTATCTATACGAGTATATATAAAAATGAAACCCGTTTTCGTTGGTCGTGGCATCACGCGTGAATGGCTGGACCGATTTCACTAATTCTTTTTTTGTTGTATTTGTTATTATTCGGAGAAGGTTATTACGGAAAAAAATATTAAGAAAATCTCTCAGAAATATTGAAAAATATACATTTAATTTTGCATATTTAAAAAAACACGCGTATCGAATGTTAATGTCATTCACAGCCATAGACTATATTGAAAGAGCATTGTTTGTTCGGAAAGTAGTGCATCATTGCTACGCTAAGGCGGTACGAAGTTCGCCGGATAGATGATAACAGCAAGAATTGAAAATCTCCATCTATACTAATATTATAAAGCTGAAGAGTTTGTTTTGTTTTGTTTGTTTGTTTGTTTGTTTGTTTAAACGCGCTAATCTCGGAAACTACTGAACCGATTTGAATAATTCTTTTTGTAATAGATAGCCACATTCAACGGGAAGGTTATAGGTTATTTTTCATCCCGAAATTCCTACGGGAACGGGTACAACGCGGGTAAAACCGCGGGGCGCTGCTAGTTTTTTTATAAAAATCAACAGGAATGTAAAACCTTCAGTTTTTGAGAACTGTTAAAATAAAAACAAACAATACTTCAACGTAGTTAACTCTATGTCCAGTCCTACAGACAAAGGTAAATTAAAATTAGTTCCTCTTAAAAGACAAAAAGGAAAACGTGAACTTTAAATTACATCCAAAATTTGAGTTAATTGTTACAAATATTTCGTAATTACTTCACAACTCTTTGACTGACCGGGAAGCCTTTTTTAGGGACAAATTATATTAATTTTATGATGAAAGTTTAATGTCGTTTTATTTGATTGTAGCCTTTGTAAAGTATTTTAGTTGGTATAGAAATGTTTTGTACCGGTTAGAGGCACTTTTGAGATAACATTGCTATTGGCTTATTATTATTTATAATATTAGGAATATATTTTATTATAATACTAGCAGCGCCCCGCGGTTTTACCCGCGTTGTGTCTGTTACCGTAGTAATTTCGGGATAAAAAATAGCCTATAACCTTCCCGTTGAATATGGCTATCCATTACATAAAGAATTATTCAAATCGGATTGGTGATTCCCGAGATTAAGTCGAACAAACAAACAAAAAAGAGCCGCCAAAGGCCTCCGACATGGCTCATGTAACGACTACTATCCGTAGAAAGTAACTGGAACCGACGGGTTAACGTGCCCTCCGAAGCACGGAACCGTCTTACTTTTCGGGCAATCAGGTGATTCAGCCTGCAATGCCCTAACCAAACTAAGGGCAGTCTCACAAAGAGATTGTGCTGTGCTTATTTATTATGCTTCAATAATATATAAGTCATACCCGATACCCGCGGTTTCACCCGCAGCGCCCCCGTTCCCGTGGGAATTTCCTGAATTTTCTTTGCTATAAACCTCACGGAGCCCGAGACCTTTACAACGAATGCAAAACCGTGAAAATCGGTTCGTGCGTTCTGGAGTTATAGCGTCAGGGAGGAAAACCGATTATCGATTAATCCCTTCTCCTAAACCTAGAAACACTCAACCACTTAAGCTTTACTACCACTTTCATCCAAATACAACACACTAAAGCTCCCTGGACCCCTACTACTAATATTCTAAAGTTACCAAACTCACCGATACCCATGAATAGAACAGTTTTAATCAGATGAAAGTTTCAGTACGGTAATGTCGGTCTGTCTCTTGATTAGTTCTGCGGAGTTTCTCGTGTCGAGTTTCTGATGTACTTAGTGTTAGTGGTAGGGGTAGATTGGACTCGAGTCCTTAATTATGAATGTGGTACTTGTTGGCAGAAACGTTCTTGGATGATAGTTTTAAAAATCTATACTAATACTAGCTGCGCCCTGCGGTTTTATCCGCATTTATTCCGTCACTGCTTACCGTTTAAACCTTCCCTGGATTACGACAAACATTTCAAAACCAGAATCAACTAAATCGGTCCAGTCGCTCTCGAGTTTAAGCTGGACTTACGAACCACGATTGATTTTTATATGTATAGAACATTTTTACATTTTATATGTAAAAATTGCAATTTTGTTTGTTGGTATGTTCAGTATAATCTCGAGAATACCAAGTCCGATTCGAATAATTCTTTCTGTATTTAATAGCCACATTCAACAGAAAGGTTATATGCTATATTTCGTCCCGAAATTACCACGGGAACGGATACAACGCGGGTAAAACCAGGGGGCGCTGCTATTGAGTTATAAAGAGGCACACATTTGGAAAAATAATGTATGCTACTACGGGTTGTTCATTAGGCAACCATATGGTGCTTATTCCTTATCCTACTCACTGTACTTGTACTGATATCTTCGGTGAGATGAGATGAGCCTTTGCCTACCAGTGACGCATTACAGGTTGTGACTTTTTCCCTACAGGTTGTCCGAATACGAATTGCCGAAAGAGTTTGGGCATTGAGACTGGTAATATGGTAGACAAAAAGCTTACTCCTGAATATCCAATCAAACTAAGCAGCGGTTAATTATAAAAAAATGAAAAATAGCAGTCGAAAATGTATGAAAAATCAGAACAGTGACTTGCATTTGACTTTTAAAGGGTTATCTTAGTCATGGTAGTTTAATCACAGTTTTGTAAAAAAACAAAAATATTTTTAAAGTTCCAACATAGTCACAAATCTATGCATGTCAAAATGTCCATCCAACACTTTCCTATAATATAATAAAACTACAATTAAATGTAATACATCAAGTCTTTGCCCCACAACTTCAAATAAAACATAAAACATCTTAAAGAAATCATTTGATAACAATAGGCGACATTTTATGATTAATATTGGTCATTTGGTTTTATATTAAGTCAACTAAAGCGATTCATTTTACGAATCATTCTTTCCAACATTCAAAAATTACCCATTAAACCTAATTACCAAGCCCATAAAGGTGATTTTCGTATAACTCTTAAGTTAAATAACCGTAAATCGATGGAGTTTGTAGTATAGTTTGAAAAGGTCCTAATTATAATTCGAATCGTTTAGAGCTAAATATTTTCGGTGTCAAATAGTTAAAAAAAATAAGAGAGTTCGTCGTTTGGTCAACAGTGCGGAAGGACAGAAAATGCTGTGGAGGCGTTATGATTATAAAAATATATTTTGTTTTTTATACATACCACTTAACTTTACCCGCGTTGTTTCCATTCCTGTGGGAATTTTGGGATGAAAAATAGCCTAAGTTACTCGTGGATAATGTAGCTTTCGAATGGTGAAAGAATTTTTTAAAACGGTCCAGTAGTTTTTGAGCCTATTCATTACAACCAAACAAACAAAGTTTTCCTCTTTATAATATTAGTTTAGATGAATTATTAACCTTGCACTAGATTTTTATTTTATTTTAGGTCATAATTTACGTCGCATGATTTATATCGCAGTTTTTAACAAGAAATAATGTAACTTTGTATAAAGAAATATATACCATACTGTATTGCAGACACAATATTTATAACACAAGCCATTTTGTCCACAGAAAACGCCAAACTGTCGGTTCCGATTGTATCGATATCATTATACCTTTTGGCCAACAACCTTCTCGAACTTAATTACGTTTTTTTTCATTTATACAACAGCTCCATAGTTTTAATCGAGACTAACCGTAGTATGACTCACGGGTAGAAGTAGAACGGTGGAACGGGAAGGCACCGATGAAAAAACGGCCAGTGTGTACACACCTTATCTCTTGCATCAGATAAATTATACGGGGTGTTTTAATATCGTTTTTTAAGTTTTATACGCTATACGCTATGGTTATGTTAGGTTACAGTCACATTAGTAAGTACTTTATCTACACTAATATTATAAAGAGGAAAACTTTGTTTATTTGTAATGAATAGGCTCAAAAACTACTGGAACGTTTTTAAAAATTCTTTCACCATTCGAAAGTTACATTATCCACGAGTAACATAGGCTATTTTTCATCCCGAAATTCCCACAGGACAACACAACGCGGGTAAAAGCGCGGGGCGCTGCTAGTATTATATAAAACCCTAATTGTATCAATATAAAGCCTTTAATATAAACCAAAGTTTTTGGCTGACTCCAAAAATAATTTTGATTCGTAATGTTTGTTTCTTTCTATGTTTATTTACCAAATTTCTCAGCTTTTTGAACTTATTTAAAGAAATTCTTTGATTATTGCAAAAATGCTAACCGAGTAATCCCAATTACAAATTATTTTAAGTAAAATAAAATTATAGTTCTTATTTATATTGTTTTTAATTATCTCTATCAGAACTCAAAATAACCTCAAACTATTCAAATCTACTACAACTAAAACATACAGCTTTCCAAACATCTTTTCCCCGATACACTCCATTTTTCAGAGCACCAATAAGCCACAACACACGTCTTTACGACCACTCCTCAAACATAATATTGAAGATTGACGTGCACTAAACGTTGTCTAGTCCAACAGTGATTGTGTTTAAACAAGCTTAAACACTGGGCTTGTTTCAATTACATTTAAGAATTTGTTTTGGTACAACAAAGAATTTGAAATCGTTCATAGTCTGAAGGAGATTGGACTTTGTAGTATCCTTAGATACTAAAACTAAATTGAGTATAACTAGTCCAAATTTTATTCAATAGGTAGTTTTTATTAAAATTGGCCTGGTTATTACTATCAAACATAGAGATGTTACATTAAAAGATGTGTTATTTGTTTGAAAAGGGAAGGTTTGCAATTTAATGTGTCAATTATTTGGATCTGAACACAACATAAAAACAAATTAATAAAAACGTACACGTTGTAAATATGTTTTAGTTATACACGGACAAAAGCCAAGATTATTATTTTATTAAACATCATTGTCCCATAGCTGGCCATCTTTTCCTCCACACAAGCCTATTCTACTTTCCTCCAGTTACTAAGATATGCATGGCGTTTAATGTATATTTTCACGCCTCACATATGAGGCAGGATAAACAGAAACTTCACTTACAATGTAACACCTTTATTGTACCTTTATTCGCAAAATTAATGAATATGAATATGTTAAATATATTGAAATAAAATATTGTACAATTCTCACTCAATAGATAATCATCCCGTATAAGACATGCGCCAGCGCAGATGAGTCACTGAACGTCAAACACTCTCTCACGACAAAAGAATAGATTTTAAAATATCTATACACAAATTGACCGACAACTTGTTCTATAGATAACGATGTTTGGAGCACGATGGCTGGATAGCTCGGGGATTATAATTTAAACTAATTAAGAGTGTTTAGGACCTCCCTGATAGTTTAATTTAAGAATTTTTATATTTTAAGGCTTGTTTTGTTATGCATCTGAAGGGGCGAATAAACCTAATAACAAATATGCTTTTAAAAGTCCGAGTAAGTTAGCAGCTAACCTAGTTAGACTTTAAGACCGCCAAAATCTCTTCGACATATAAAAGAAGAGAGTAGATAGTGAAGTTAAGGGAGATAGAAGAGACGCCTTTTAGCATTCAGAGCCAGATATACTAATCTATATTTTGTTATAAACTATTGTAATACTATTATCTATAATTTGTCATGAACGAGCTTTAAGCCCAAGGTTCGCCATTGACGGACACGCCACAGCGGACGATCATTTAGCATAGCGTAGCAACATAATATAGCGATGGTGTCATCCGTCATGAAACATGAATACCTCTGCTAAAAGTGAAATTAATAAGACTAGTAAAAAACGAACAATATCTTACTTTGTTACAACTTTTAAATCCATATCTGTTACAAAATAGTACACAAAAACGTTAATGGCCGTTTAGCAATCAAATTTAATTTAATTGCCTCTAAACTCAAAAAATACATACAAAGTATTTTATTCAAAAAAATAACTAACAAAATAGAACATAACGTTTCAAAATAACGGTATCCTATCGTGACAGTTTGCGTTATTGCCATATTTAATGTTTAAAATACAATCGGACAATAGTGTTGCCAGTTTAGTGGTAGTAAATCAAATGTTACATAAATTGTGAATGATATTTTTATCTTTAAATTTTATTACGTGAATTTGTGTTGAGTTTTAAACGCTCGCTCTAATCATGAAATAGAGAAAAGTACATGTGAGATGTTCCCATCAAGTAAATGCGTTCGAGTAGGTCTATAGGCCCAATAACTTTATTCACAATCACGCTACAACGCTTCTCTCAATTAATCTATACTAATATTATAAAGCTGAAGAGTTTGTTTTGTTTGTTTGTTTGTTTGTTTGTTTGTTTAAACGCGCTAATCTCAGAAACTACTGAACCGATTTGAATAATTCTTTTTGTAATAGATAGCCACATTCAACGGGAAGGTTATAGGCTATTTTTCATCCCGAAATTCCTACGGGAACGGGTACAACGCGGGTAAAACCGCGGGGCGCTGCTAGTCTCATATAAAACGTCTTGTACAACAAATAATAAAACAATGAACTTCTGAATCATTAAATAATCAGACACGGAATAAACACATTCCTAACTTATCATAATAATTGTTCTACAAGTCATTTGAAATAAATAATCGAGTGTCGCGATAGCAGATGACGAAATCAAGTGCATCACAAGTGTGTTGTTAGATAACAAAGCTTGACTTGGTTATAAACTGTGTTTTAAATTATAGGAGAATAGTTATTGCTTAACAGGTTACTCTCGTTGTACCCGTTCCTGTAGGAATTTCGGGATAAAATGTTACCCATGTGTTATTTTGATTTATGACTTATATAACTGTAATGTTTCATAAAGATCCGTAAAGTAATTTTTGCGTGAAAGATTAACAAACATATTACATGCATCCATCCTCAAAAAATCGCATTTATAATATGTATAAGTAGGATAGGATTAGCAGTGCTTCGCAGGTTGCCCTCGTTGAACCCGTTCCTGTGGGAATTACAGGATGAAAGGTATCCTCCAATTCTACTATTGAATAGTGGTTACCATTTACAAAAATATTTTTCAAATCCGATTGGTAATTCCAGAAATTTAGCACGTTAAAGGAAACCTCTACAAGGTATATTCGTATAGATACAATTTTTTTATTTTAGTTTTTTTAGTCCATTGAAAGGAATTGACCATCCTATACCTATCTAAATTCTTTACTCCCTTTTATGTCTACTAAGTACAGATTTTAAAGCGACAAAAATTACAAAAACACTATAGTAGCTATTTTTATAGTAAGTTTATTACGTAAAGTGCAAGTTACATAGGTGTATGTCAACAGTGCATTCTCAATAATCTCTGAACTTATACCAAAACACAAGTTACAGATAAAACGTGTGAACACGATATTAATAAAAACATTGTTCGTTCTCTTTATGGGGGCAACTTATATTTGTTAGTACTAAAATATTCGATAAGAGTGTTCTTTGTTCGAGTGTATTGACATTGGATTGCTGTTACGTTTTTCATTAGTTAGTTAGAGCTTGAGCAAGTATCGTCTATGTAGACTGTAGTTAAACTGTCTTCTGGTTGAAAAGTAAAAAATAATGATCGTGTAGGTTAGTAGGTCGTGTAGGCTTGTACTTGTGTCGACGTTTTTAGACCTAGGCGGTCTAAAAACTGGTCTGACGATTGAACCAAGCTGGACCGACAATTTTTGGACTATATAACAATACTAGAAGACTAGAACTAAGCAAACCATTTATTAAATGAAAAAAAAAAAAACGCAAAGACCTTTCATCTCACTGAAGATATCAGTGCAGTGAGAAGGATTAGGTATAATCACCACGCATAATCATCACGCTTACCTAATTGGGGTTGGTGATGTCAAACCCGATGTTTGAAAAGATAGGAAACATGTTTTCTCGCAACCCGGGAATTGATCCCGGGACCTCAGTTGTGGCAGGCGAGTGCACATACCACAAGTCAACCGAGGCGTTTCAATGGCCTTTAAATTTGTCCGGTCCAGTATTTAGTTAGCAGAAGGACAGCTGACTCATTAAGTTTTTAAAATGAAACGTAAGTCCTACGTAAATTAAAAAGCAAACAAAGTAAATAAAATATAACCCACTTACGTAAATAGACCTATAAATTATGAATCATAACGGCCTATTGTTGGTTTCCTGGTTTTACATGTAATTAGCATAACATTATCACTCCATTAGCTGAATGGGTAACAATTAGATAATGTCTAAGGTGCGGTTGAAATTACCGGGCTTTTATACTTAATTATAGATTAAATTGTTTATGTTTAAGATTGGTAGTCAAGAGTCATAAATATTTGGAGGTAAGTACATACTTATTTCATAGTGTTCTATTTTTAGGGTTCCGTACCCAAAGGGTAAAAACGGGACCCTATTACTGAGACTTCGCTGTCCGTCCGTGCGTCCTTCCATCTGTCACCAGGCTGATGATGTATTTCTATTGCCGCTATAACTAAAAAGAAAACAAAACAAATATTCAAGGGGGCTCCCATACAACAAACGTGATTTTTTTGCCGTTTTATAATGTACGGAACCCTCCGTGCGCGAGTCCGACTCTCACTTGGCCGGTTTTTAAAATGTGTAGCAACGTGCAGCTCGACCCCTACTTGGATGGGTGGTCGATAATGGCATTTCTATCTGAGCGCTACCGTGCACGAGGGCACGTTTAGGTAATTGTCAGTCCTAGCCTAGTTCAATTGTTAGACCATGTCGGAGGTCTTTAGGCGGTCTAAAAACTACGACACCAGGGTTGGTTGTGTTTAAAACATTTCCATAAGCTGTTAAAGGCTGTATCCATACTAATAATAAAGTTGAAGTTTATATATTTCCAATACGCTGTTATCCTAACTAATGTTATAAATGCGAACTCTATCTGTCTGTCTGTATGTATATCTGTCTGTCTGTCTGTCTGTCTGTTACGCTTTCACACCAAAACTACTGAACCGATTTAAATGAGATTTGGTACACAGTTAGTCCAAAGCCTGAGAAAGGACATAAACTATTTTTTATCGCGAAATTCCTGCGGGAACGGGTACAACGCGGGTGAAAACGCGGGGCTCTGCTACTTACTTATAACTGATTTTGAGTAATTGATCACAAAAATGATTTTTTTTCTGTTAATCGGTGATCAAAACCATCTAGGTATTAAATAGATTTAAAGGACAATATTGAAATATTTCCTTTTTCGCAAAGAACATTTCACACTACAATATTTACAAAGTACATTTGTCTAATACAATTTATTTCCGAGGTCAAACCATACAGTACAAAAATTAAATCATTATTCACGTAAATGTTAGTTCTTTGTTGTTCATATGAGTCACATAATGCCGGCATACATGCGGGCTGCTCGGAAAATTATGAAAATTCTTGTTACATTGTTGACTATCACTTGATTTGCTGTCATGAAAGTTAATACAATGTTGAGATCCGGCTTCGGATGTTTTATAAGGAGAAAGTGAATGGTTTAGTGATCGTTTTTTGTTTTACAGTTTGTTGTGAAATGAAAACTCATATTATCTATACTAATACATATTATAAAGCTGCAGAGTTTGTTTGTTTGTTTGAACGCGCTAATCTCAGGAACCAACTGGTACGATTTGAAAAATTCTGTAATGGATAGCCACATTCAACGGGAAGGTTATAGGCTACTTTTCATCCTGAAATTCCTACGGGAACGAGAACAATGCGGGTAAAACCACGGGGCGCTGCTATTGGTTAATATACTTCGACCGTTTTCCCGATTTTTCATATTTTTGGAGATTAGACGATAAATATTAGTCTGTGTGATGCTGAAAAGTTAAACAAAGTGGATGTTAGGTTTTTTACCATAAAGTCGTTTAACAAATATTAATCACTTCGTTACTTACTAACATTCTCACCTTTAACATTTTCCTTTATAATTTTGCTCGATGTATTCCAAAATTAACTAAGCTTTGCTTAATTTAACTTAGCTTAACTAAGCTCAAACTATGGTAGTACTCTGCAAGCGTATTTTTTTTACTTAATAACTAGGCTTTCCCTTATAACTAAATTAAACCCCAAAATTGAAAACCCCTACAAATCATCGCTTCTGAATTCAAATTCACCCTTTCCAATCCATCTATGTTGATTGACACATAAACCCAATGTTAATTTATTCGTCACATCAAAACTGCAAGCAAAAAACACCACTATTTTTCAAGTAACAAAGTTTATATTTGGTTTGAAGTGTTGACTGCAGATCAGTCGTGGCTAATCGACTGGTGTAAGTATTTGGAATTGCAGGTGTTCAATGATTTGGCTTTTTTTGGCTCTCTCGATGTTTTCGATGCATTGTGTGAGTGCAGTATTGGATCTATTGTGTTGGGATGCGCAGCATTTTGATGGATTATTCGAAATTTGAATGTAGCTACCGGGTTTGAATTTGTTTGTTATTTTGGATGAAAGTAATGCTTGCTAGCTTTATAGGTGCAGGCAGTAGAGAGAGACCTACTGCCTACACCTATAAAGCTAGCAAGCTCTATTGATTTTGTTCGAGTGATTCCAGTTATGTTAAAAATGGCAAGGTCTCTCATCTCACTGAAGATATCAGTACAGTGAGGAGGATTCGGCGTAATCACTACGCTTGCCAAATGCGGGCAGGTGATCTCAAACTCGAGCCATGTTTGAAAAGTAGGAAACATTGTATTAACATTTTATTAACGAGACGAGATTTAGGAAAGTAATATCACATTTCTCTAGACTCACAGTCTGAACCTAGGACTGACGCGTGAATAACTAAATAGCAACAACAATAGAAGCCTTAACAATAGACTAGCTTTGTACTGTCGAGAATAAAATAGGATAGTCGTGTTAAAATATATATAGATAGAAAATACTTCGAATGAATGTTTAAATGTTTGAATATCCAAAAATATTTAATTCTTTATAAAATGCATATCTTTTTTCATGTTCTTCTTTAATGTAAATTATAATTAATGTTCTTATACATAAACTAGCAGCGCCCCGCGGCTATACCCGCGTTGAGCCCGTTCCAATAGAAATTTCAAAGATCCTTTCTTAGTGTGCACTTACGTCACTTAAAGAACCTTCCTGCCAAATTTCATGTTTCTAAGTGTAGCGGTTGAGGCTGTGCGTTGATTATCAGTCAGTCAGTCAGGACTTTGAATTTTTTATATATAGATATCTTCTATTGAAAGTATATATACACTTTAGACTGTAACTGACAATTAAACTTGTTGTTGTTGATTTATTTAGTTCACTTACAAACTGATCAGTTACTTCATATTTTATTTTATTTACGTGAATATAATAAACTACATAGGAGTACAACCATCACCTTCCAAAGTAATTACAATACGAACACACCGCCACACCACTCAAACTCATTACAACCAAGTAACATAACACCTCCGTCACCGACTGTACCGCGCATCAGTCAACTTGCATTTGTGCAATATTCATTAAACGCGGCTTTACTCGCAGCTATTAATTCGTGCCAACACTGATGCACGCCATTGTACCTAGTGAGGTGCCACTACGTTATATTTTGGTTTTGGTAGGGTTGGCGTTTTGGTTTCTGTGGTTTGAGAGCAATATACGGTAATGTACAGAAAATTCTGAACTTTTTAATTTGTAATCAAATTTCTTTTTGTATGAAAAATTACTTTATTTTTACTTTTTCATTGCAGTCAAAACAACCTCAACCTAACATATCAGATAAATTAACTAAAAAAACTAAAACAACAGTAGCAGTGGGCTATATATATTATTTTTTTTCATACAAGATTAGTATACTTAATACTAACAGAGATAAGGGCTTTCAAACGTTAAAACTCTCCAGTTTTCTACATCTACACTAATATTATATCTACACTTATATTATAAAGAGGAAAACTTTGTTGTTTATAATGAATAGGCTCAAAAACTACTGGACCGTTCTTAAAAATTCTTTCACCATTCGAAAGCTACATTATCTACGAGTAAAATAGGCTATTTTTCATCTCGAAATTTCCGCAGGAATGGACACAACGCGGGTAAAACCGCGGGGCGCTGCTAGTGTTAAATATACAGATGACAACTGAATAAGAAAAACTAAAGAAAAAATACTAACAAAACCAGATGACACCCATTAATTCATCACCCATGATTCATACATGATCTTGACATGATTCAATAAATAAATAGCAATTCGCACGTTCCTAACACACTTCTTATACGTTGCGTAAAAAACGTGACTAACACTAGAAAGGTCAGATCTTATTATGCACGCAATATTTAAACAAGAAAAAATAATCACCTACTGACTTGAACTTACAAGAAAAAAAATATTTTTATTACTTTTACACGAAAAACATATTTTCATTATAATTATTATAAGTATGTACAATAATTTTTTTTTTATCAAATTATACAAGAAAAAAAAAACATTGTATTATACAAGAAAAATATAATATAACCTATTTCTAATCTCAGCCCTCCATTTGAAGTATAATTTCGAAATTTGGGTTTACATAATAAAATGCAAAATTTGTCTACTTTAAGACTTTTAATTTTATGTGTAGTATGAGAGAAATAAAAATCTGCCAAGAATTGAATATTATTCCCATTATTAAAGCTGGAAATACAAAGTTATCAATGTTTAAGCGTCCATTATATTGACGCGGGACGGAGCTGTGCTAAATGACCAATCACAACGCATTGAAATCGTCAAATACATCAAAAATGGGTCAAAACTGCATCATATAAAGTCTTTCATGTTCACAGAACACTTCAAACTGCAAGTTCCATTGTAACCTATGTATGTAAATACGTGGAATCGTAGATGCTTACGTCGATATCAATATCGCCGTATTTGCTAGCCGAGTCAGGCGTCAATATAATGCTCAGTCAGAAACTTCAGTAAGAGACTTAAGAACTTTGATATTTCATATCGTTTCCACTACAAATAGATTAAGAGAATACTAGATTAGGTTAGTTAATAGGACCAAATTTCGTGACCAGTAACTTATAGCTCCTGACTATGTCTTTATATGAAAAGATACTTAAAAGCGTATCTCGTTCACTCTGAATCAATATTTCTTACACCATGTATTGTTATTATAATATTAAACCCAGAATCTTTAGCATCCCGTTCAACCCTGTCGGTCCACCAATGATTAATAGCGTCTATGAAGCCACGGTAATTACCGCCGACACAGACTATTGTATCCGCTGAAAAACTATATGAAAACAAACAACTGAAGCTGAAATGTTTAATTAAATTGATGTGTTTAATTAAGTTGATGTGTTCAAATACGCCTTTTGTGTGTAAAGAAATATTGTTGGTGGGCTTGTTTACTGATATGACGTCATTTGTTTTATGTGATGTTTCTTAGATGGCTGATGGAAGATGTTTGAGTGTTAGCAGGTTGGTACATTTGTAACTGACTGGTATTGTGTAACTTTTTGGTAAAACACATAGGTTATTTTGACAAGCCCGTTGGCACAGTGGCAGTGAGAGCGCTTACTGTGTCGGGGGTTGCGGGTTCGATTCCCGCCCGGAGTCAACAATATGTGAAGACATAGTTGTTGGCGACGACGTCTGGGTGTCAATTATATATTCTTATAAAATATTTGTGTATGTACCTATATGTAGTAGTATCAGTTAGTTAGATTCCATATTACAAGCTTAGAGCTTAGTTTGGGTCTGATTAACCGTGTGTGAATTTGTCCGGGTATATTATTTATATTTATTTATTTATTTATTAATATTTTTGTTATAAGTTAACTTATCATTAATTTACTTGTAAAAACTTTAAAATATTGAGGTCTCCTCCACCATGTTTGACTTGTAGTCTATTCGCACTTACATAATTATACTTTGTTGATGTAAGAGCAGATTTATTAAACCAAAGATAAAGGAACCGTTAGAAAATAGATACTTCATCCCTTTATTACCTATCCTTAGGGCAAAAAAATGCATCCAAAAAAATGTCAGCGTAGAAACGGTTATACTATTTCTAATGCAAAAATATTTCTGCATTAAAAAAACACATTTATAACAATAGTCAAAAAATTAACCTGCCCATTTACCAATATTTATTTGTATAAATAAATATTCAATCAAAAACCTGTATTTCTGGGAATACAAAGAATAAAACATTCACACACTTGTACCAATCTGCGATACCAATTTGAATATGTCAATATTTCTCAAAACAGTTTGCATAATGTGACCAAAAGTGTTACCTTGCGGAACCCCTAATACGATACGTAGAAGAATTTCTCACACGGTCAATTAGGTATGTGTTCATGGATAAAAAATTACATTATTCTAATCCTAAAAACATTTGTCAACTGCAAATTATTTAAATTGTTTCGCTATTCCAAGGGATGTATGCAAATTCGCAAATCTTGGTACAATCCGACTTGATCAAAGGCAAATGAGGAATTTATACAAAAATGCAAGTGGTGGGATCTCCTTGCATTTGCAAGATTTAAATTTTTCTCTGCAGTTGTTTTGTGTTGGAATTCCTTGAGCTTTGGTGTGATATGGGATGAATAATTTTATGTTTTAACATAATATCGTAAATAAGGCGATGCTGCGGTTGGGGAGTAAAAAAATAATAAACAAAAAAAAATCTTAATCTTAACTCACTTTTTTAGAGTTAAATAACGGAAATTAAATTTAAGTACACACAGTATAGGTTGGATATAGATTATACTGACTTTAAAATTGTATAGAGAAGTTATTCAATTAGAGAGTAAAGATCTTAGCTTCGTACTAAAACCCGTTGGCAATTTTACATAAAAGTAATTTTACCCATAATTCATTAGTAAACCCAAAATTACTAAGTATAGTCATTCTAGGTTCCAAATAATTTTAATAATCATTGAATTATTAAATGTTTGTATCACATCAACTAATTCAAATCAAAATTTCCCACAAGGCACCACGTTAGGTCCATTATGTTAATGAACTATGCAAAGGATATTGCAGGGTGTCAATATTCACACAAAACCTAACAATGTTGATAATATGTTAATATATTTTACGGTCAATTTGATAGTAAGGAATGAGTACGTCGATACCTGATTGATATTTGATTCAAATTACTTATGGGATAATACAAAGTCATGCAAATGAGTATCGACCCTTTAACAATTCTTAACTTCTCATGAATTAGATAAATGCATTGATATTTATGATACGGTAAAGTAATATAAAGAAAGCTGGTTAGCCGTATAAAAATATATTTTCAATCTGATAAAACAATTAGATCTTAAATTAATAAAACGAACTCTTGGCTTCCTTTCCAACTGAACGATGCCATGCTGTGTTTGATATGATTCACATTACCAAAAGCATAGCTCTGGTGGAAAAGTACCTAAAATCACGAATCTAGAGATTACTAATTTCATTTTTTTTGATTTTTTTTATCTCCTTTCAAAGTATTATTTTTATTATATTTTTTTATCTACTTCAAAGCTTATTTTTATTCCAATAAATTCCATAAAAATATGATTCTCTGTATCTTAAGGGCTTCAAATCCATAATACATTGACATTGAATACGTCAATGGTTTTAGTAATATAGGTCATAGTTGTCGTCTGCTCGCTATTTGACCTACTGAAATAAACATCGATTGAAATGAGGTTATCTAGATCAAGGCGTTCAAATTCAAATTGTTTATCAATGACATTTTGATGCAGAGTTTTATTTATAAAAACAATCATGTTTTACATGCGAAAGGTTAGTGGAAGATTGGTCTGGAATTTTCATTGGGTAAGTATAAAGGTAATAGTAGTTATTCATAGAGACGCAAGGAGGAAGAATTTCACAAAATTATAAAATTTTGTTTAACTATTTGTTAATGAATTAGCAGCGCTCCAGGATTTGTTGTTACAAGTGTGGTAGCCGTTCCCGTGATAATTTTGGGCTAGAAAAAAGCCTATAACTTTTCCCTTGAATGTAGCTATCAATTTCAATTAGAATTATTCAAATCGGATTGACAGTTTCTGAGATAAGCGAGTTCAAAGAAACAAAAAAAGAGAAATTTATATCTTTATTACATTAGTAAGGTATACTCGTAGATTGAAGACTTTGGCGCCAGGGATGGTCATTAACACCTATACAAACTTACTTTTTATACAAAGTAAGTATCAATGTAAAAACAAATGACTTAATTTAAGTTCAACAAAACACAACAACAAAATCAGCCATTTGTTTTAGCAAAACCTTTAATTTCCGAACTGAATAAAACTGTGAAGTGTATAGATGTACAAAAATAAAAGCCAGACGGAGATTATGATGCAAAAAGTCAATCCCAGACAGACCGGAAGATCCTCACATTCTTACACCGTTAGGTTTGTTACGGGACGTACTAAAGGATACGGCTTTATAAAACAACATCATGAATGAATGAGTAATCTATCTGATCTATAATTGGATATTGTATTGAAATAAAGCTAAAGAGATTGTTTTTTGGTTTGCTTAAAAGAATCTCTGAAAGTACAAGTTGGATGATGAAAAAAACATTTTGAATATAATAGCCACATTTAAGGGGAAAGATAAGCTAATTTTTAACGATAAACTCTTACAGCAATGAACGTAGGAAAAATAGTTTTATTAAGTTAGTACATATTTACAAACTTGAATTTTAGAGCCACTTGAAATAATACATATACATATATTTTATAAAACACACTGGAACAGGTATAGTTCAGCAAATGTCTTCGATCTCGGTCAAACACCCATTACTAATGTGTACCCTGATTACTAATATTTATTACATGGTATTTTTATTAGTGTTTAGCAGTAACGCTTTAAGTGCCAACGAGAATATTGAATCGTGTGACTTTCCTTGCTTTTTCCTTTTTTGAGAAACCTGTTCTTTGGCAAAATGTAATCTGCCTCGTTCAGGGTCAATCATGTTGTGTTTTTTTGTTGACAGAAAGGTTCATAACGTTTCGACGTTATATTTGGGAAACAAGGAAAGAATAAATCCTGGTGTCAGAGTTATTGAGCTGTCAAAGGCCGAAATAGTGATAAAAAGGTAGAACAGGCTAAATTTGGTATAAAAACTATAGGTACCGAATTCAGCCTGTTCCAAATCACCCAAACTATCCCTAACTTTTTAGAACAGTTATTGACATAAAAAATGAAACAGTTGAAGTACGAGTACTAAGAACCCACGATTAAGTTAAGTATACAACTAAATAAGAATCTACTAGTATATATTATCTAGATTAAAAAAAGGCTACACAGTAGCGTAGTAAACAATGATATTCATAATAAACCGTATTCAAAACGCTGATGACTCACACCAATTCAACGGTATCATCTAATTGTTCTTTAAAATTTTGCGTAACCTGTCAATGATGCTTCTACAATTAACCATAGGAAAATCTTCTCTATACCAAGCACAGAAAGACGTAAATACTGTAGCAAATAAAGTGTAGATATGTCATTTTCCAGTCTGTATATTTCTAAAGAGCACCCAAAGCTCAATGGTGCAGGTGTCCAGAGAACAAAGGGCGTAGGTTCGATCCCTGCTTCGGTTGTGTAAAGCGATTTGTAAAAAAAAGCTAAATGCAAGGGGATTTTTGGTTTTGTGGTGCGATGCGATGATTTAGGGTTTTGCGATTTTTAGTTGGTGTCTTATGTGAATGGGAATAACAGTGGTGTCTGAGGATGGTGACATTTTACTTGTCTAAATACAAGTTTTGTATTGATTGTAGAGTGGTTGTGGTGAAACTTGTACAATTAATTCTTATTAATTAATTCTTTCTCGTCATCACTTCATTAGTTTACATTTTACTTTAATTTATTAAGTATTTACTGGAAAGAGAGACATGGAAAGATTTGAAGGAGACCTTTGGCCAGCAGTGGGACAGCTAACTTAAAATAAAAATTTGTTTATTCTTTCTTTTACTCGGTGGTTGTCTTTAAGGGCGTAAACAGGTATTAAAATCCTTTTTGAACATACCTAATGAGATTGAAATAGAGATTTTTAAGGTATTGGAAAAAAATGCGATATAATAAAACGAGTATCTTACCATTGTGTTTTCATTTTTGCACTTTTGCCAACAAGGCATTGACTTCATGAAAATGGCAAGCAAGCAATTCCTTTTCATCAAAAGTCAACAACATCTTGTATCTACTGAAAATTACATTGTTGCACCGAAATATACTAGAAACTCTAAAAAGTACACATTATATTCAATTTATCATAAAGTTCTGGGAATCAGTAAAAACTTGGCTCGCGAAGGATAGTTAACGGAACAGTACAGTCATGGTAATCAATCAATGCCATTTGAACCGAGTATAGTCTCGTATGTTAAAGGTTTGCCAACTCTGCTGTAATGGGCGGTTGGATTGATTAAATTGCAATTTATAGACAGCTAATATCATCCCGTGGTGTTACCTGCGGTTTAGCTGTCATTGTAGCAATTTCAAGATAAAAAGTAGCCTAAAACTTTCCATTTGAATTTGGTATTGTAATCGCTATAGTATCAGTATAAATATGGTTGGGAAGAGATGGTTTATCTCACTAAAGATCAGTATAAAAAAGAGTTTTTTTCTCACACCTCACTGGCAGTTTCAGAGATAATCTTTTTCAAATTGTCTGAATCAACCCAAAAACAAACTTTTCAACTTAATTTAATATTGGTTTATCACTACATAGTATAAAAAAGACGCCTTCCGCTGTCTGTCCCTATGTATGCTTAGATCTTTAAAACCACGCAACAGATATTGATGCGGTTTTTTAAACACATAGAGTGATTTAAGATGAAGGTTTATATGTATAAAAGTTCCCGAAATTCCCACGGGAACGAGCACAACGCGGGGCACTGCTAGTAAGCAATAATTTTCTTTCATCTACCTGTATATAAACACAGAACAAACATAGGTTCATGTACTCTACAAGTTTTCGGTTCATCAATTGCTAAATTATTTACAGTCATTTTCTATCAAAGAATCGATCACGTTTACTATTGTCATAGGGTAAAAACCTTTGACATATTAGAAATCATTTAAATCCCAGACATTCGTCCTTAATAAGAAAATAATAATACCTCGTATTATTCATCAAGCTATCGTTTTACCAATACACTACACTTTGTCAAAAACATCACAATACAGTCTGATATTTAGAGGAGTTTCACTCTTATTTGCAAGGCACTGACGCCTATTTTGCTGTGAACGTTTATGTGTTTTACAGAGGTAGGTATAGTAAAGTGTTCTACTAAGAAATTATTTGTTTTATTGTATAGAAAATGTCATTGGCTTTTAGTTGTGATGTTTTTCTTTATAATTATGTTATAGATACTTATTTTAATACACATTAGCATTTTTTTAGTACGAGTTATAAAAACACTATGTAATTAAAACACAAAGTATAGTAGGTATAATGTCCCACAACTGGGCAAAGGCCTATAATTACTTATCTTTAAATAACTAACCCCAAACATGCTTCGATTTATTAATCACATCATTATAATTACACATAAAAAGTTAAAAGAACTTTACTATCCATCTTAAAAACTTGCGTTAATTATCAAAAACAGACCAGCTATCACCGAAATTAACTGCTAACTAACAGACGATGTTTTAATAACAAAACTGGATATTACATAAACTTGTAATAAACAGGAAATATTACGCGTTTTTATAGCAAATTATATCGCACTTAGTCGAAACAAACTTGTTTACAGAAAGTCAAATAATAAGCACCCAATAAAGTTAAACAATTATGTCTTGGAGCGAGCAAAGTTAAATTTAGGGAAGGGAAAATATTTGGTTGGTAATGAACTTGTTTTTTTGATAAAATTACTTCAAGTTTCATCAATTTATATATTTGTACTAGCAGCGCCCCGCGGCTTTGCACGCGTTGAGCCCGTTCCCGTAGGAATTTTTGAAAATCCTTTCTTAGTGTGTGATTTATAAGTCAGTCAGTCAGGACTTTGAATTTTATATATATAGATTACAAGAAAGCTTCTAAGGTTAATGAAGTACAGATTATTAGAAAAATAATGTAAATTATGTATAAAACTAATTTTAACTACATAATTGTCTTGCAAACTTTAACTACGAGTAATCATTACATAGAAAAAAGAACTTGGTGTAACTCTAGAATACTTATTCGTGTTTTTTGTAGAGTCACATCCATTATTCGGGACCCAACTATGTTCTTCAGCAAACTAATAACACTACAATTTTAATGAAGTATCATTATTTTGGCCAACGACAACTTACGTCTTCAACCGACCAATCAGAAAATGGGTCTCAAATTAAAGTTCATGACAGTACTACACTTTTTGATACTACAAGTCGCAGTCTCGTTTTTCCCATCACTATTCGGTAAGTGTTGTAGTGGCTCCATCTCTAATTGAAGTTTATTCCTTTTCTTGGATGCTATTAGCACCTTGTCTTTGTCTGCACAAACTGAGATGATTTTATTGACCTTCTAGAGAAAATTGATTTCGTGTTGTTTACGGTTGTCGTATTTATTGTTTTTCTGCATCCCTACTAATACAATATTCTATTTGCTTTCTTTGTCACTTCTATATCTAACCACTGAATCGTTTTTGATGAATTTAGAGATAGATTAGACTTCAGCGACAGGCATATTTTTTCTCTTTAAAATTTATATTGTGACTGAGATAAAATTATTCATATCTATTTTATTCAATCAAGTTAAATATACATTCATAAATAAAACGTTCCATTCTTTAATAACAAAATGAAACGCCATTTTATAACATTTCCAAATATGTTTTAATTCAATCAAGCCAAGTTAGATTCAAAGTGTGAATTGTAATATTGAGAGAAGCACTTGAACACCTGGCAGTCAGACATTTGCAATAACATCTCAGAAGTCTTGCTAATTTGTTATTTTAAGTTTCATTCGTTCACGTTGAAGTAAAGAGCTTGTAAGATAGTTCAGCTTCTGAATTACTAGAGGTATTAAAGTTATTGGAGGTTATTGATGTGCTTTGGAAAGTACGTAAAATTGCCAATCCTGGCTGTTCTAGTCTAAAGGCCATATCGAAGGCCTTTACGCTGTCTTAAAACTTAAGGTTTGGTAACTAACTTGCTTGAGTTTACTTTTAGTAGAGACTAGAAGCGCCCTGCGGTTTTGCTCACGTTGTGCCCGTTCTCGTGGGAATTTCGGGATTTTTTATACATAAATCTTCCTCTTGAATCACTTTATCTATTTTAAGAAACCGCGACAAAATTCGTAGCGTAGTTTTAAAGATCTAAGCATAAATAGGGAAAGACAGATAGACAGCGGAAAGCGACTTTTTTAATACTACGAGTATGTAGTGATATTTTTGGTTGTTACGAGTAGTAGGGAAAAGAGGCTAACGTAGATTGCGATATTATTTTAAAAGTTAGTCTAAAATCACTTTAAAATCGGTTGACTTAGGGTCTAGACAGACGGACTGCAATTCAACTGCAATCCGACTGCCAAATGGCAGTTCAGATGCAGTTTGAATGCAGTTGGCTCGACTGCAATCAAACTGCACGTCGACGGGCAGTTGGCGTGCAGTTGGATTGCAGTCTGAGTGCAGTTACAACGACTGCAATCAATTGCAGTCCGTCTGTCTAGACCCTTAAGGCACAAAACGCCTTAAAAACTAGGTAGTATATTGAATAATGTGGTTTTTAAGCTAATTGGAAATCGGTTCAACATAGTAAGAAGTTAAAAACAGCATTTCAAATATGTTTTGTGTTACTATCAATATTAATAGCTACATTTAAAAATCGTGGCACCGCACGATTGTAAAAGGATCTGTTTAGAAATCGAAATCATGTAATTGGTAAGCCTACAGGATAAAAGGCAAAACGTCTCACTCAATTTATCAGAAAGATGTAGTGAGTCTTAGGCATAATTAAGCTTTGTTTGTCATCTGCAATGTAACAACTTCACTTATATAGGTACTTGAAAAAAGTAAGGTTACAAAAAAACAGCTTTTTCTTCTTCTTCTTCATCGAGTGGATGGTCAACCTGACCAATCCTGGTGTCAGAGTTATTGAGCCGCCAAAGGCCTCTGACATAGCTCGTGTAACGACTTCTATCCGTAGAAAGTAACCGGGACAGACGGCTTAACGTGCCAAAAACATCAGCAAAAATAAGTAAAAACAAACTAATAACTTTAATATAGGTATCAAACAATAACGTACACAATTCCACTTAGTATTAAGTTGCGGTATCATAATTCTATGTAGCAACAAAATGGAATAAAAAACGTTCGTCTGTATGAGTATGAGTCACACCTGACCGTTCCGTTATACTACTCATACTGCCACCACTGGAGTAACAAAGAACGAACATGGTTATAAAAATTAGCGCCTAATTATGAGTTTATACGTTTCTTGCATGTTGTTGCAATAGTTATGTCGACTTATTTATGACTAGCAGCGCCCCGCGGTTTTACCCGCGTTGTGCCCGTTCCCGTAGGAAATCTGGGATAAAATGTAGCCTATAGCCTTCCTCGATAAATAGACTATCTAACAGTGAAAGAATTATTCAAATTGGTTCAGTAGTTTCTGAGATTAGCGCGTTTAAACAAACAAACAAACAAACAAACAAACAAACAAACAAACAAACAAACAAACAAACAAAACAAACTCTTCAGCTTTATAATATTAGTATAGATGAAGCTGAAAGTTTTTAATTTGGTTGTTTGATTGAGCTATAATATCTTAAAGTATCAGTAGTATTCGATTTTTTAATTGTCACATGTTTATGATAGACTAGCAGTGCCCCACGGCTTTACCCGCGTTGTTTCCATTCCTGTAGGAATTTCGGGATGAAAAATAGCCTATGTTACTCGCGGATAATGTAGCTTTCGAATGGCGAAAGAATTTTAAAAAACGGTCCAGTAGTTTTTGAGCCTATTCATTACAACCAAACAAAGTTTTCCTCTTTATAATATTAGTGTAGATATTCAAGACAAAGGTTAGGTAGGATTGGAAGGAAGATTAAAGATTGCTTTTCATCGCGAATTTCTCACCTAAACGGGTACTATTTGGGTAAAACCTCGGGGCGAACGTAGAATTTAAAGTTCCAGATTTTTCTATGTCTATGGTACATATGTATAGTGTAACTGCTTATGAACATACCCATCTATCTTCTTCATCGAGTAGATGGTCAACCTGACCAATCCTGGTGTCAGAGTTATTGAGCCGCCATAGGCCTCTGACATGGCTCATGTAACGACTACTATCCATCTATGAAAAATAAGCAACAAGACATTTGGTACAAAACGACTGCGCAATATTTTATAACGAATATCTAATTTCAGAATTTAACAACCCATTTTATGACTTTTAAATTACATTCATAGACAGTTTAATATTACCAACTTAAATTTACATCTATAACAAAACATTGTTCAAACAATTTTGAGAGAGCTTTCGTTTTTACAACAGCAAAGTATAACTTTGTCAATGAATTTGAAACTCCCGTACAACAGGAGATTTGATATAAAAAACTTAAGTTTATAACTTAGATATAAATGAAGTAATAAAATATCGCCGGTTGTACTTTTACGACATCTCACCCTTTTTGTTTTAATCCAATTACTAAATGTAAATTTTATGATCTGTCAATATATTGTTTAGGTGTTTGAAATGTTTTATGTTCTAACGTACAGGAAATATTATCTTTACTACATTACTATACTAGCTGTGCCCCGCGGTTTCACGCGCAGCGCCCCAGTTCCCGTGGGAATTTTGAGATTTTTATTTCTTATTTTTCTTATATAAAAACCTTGTCCTGACAATAAGGAACACATTAAAAAAAGAATCATCCAATTTGGTGCAGTCGTTCTGAAGTTATGCGCTTACCAACACATTTTGCGATTCATTTTTATATTATGAGTTGCAGACTGAATTTTTTTTTTATTATAGATATTACTATAGGTACGAGTATACTAACTAAGTACATACTTTATCACTACATATTATAAAACAAAGTCCCAGGGCGCGTCTGTCTGTCTGTCTGTTCGCGATAAACTCAAACAGCAGTGGGACAGTCAAGCTTAGCGTGGTTTGACTAAATGATATTTACTCATTCTGATTGTTAAGCAACTTGCAGCTCCCTACTTAGATGGGTGATTGGTAGTGGCATCTGAGCGCTACCGTGCTTCGAACACATTAAATTGTCAGTTCTGGTTGTTTCAATGGTCAGACCATATCAAAACAAAGTCTAGCTATCAGAATTAATCTGCTAATGTTCTTGAAAGTACTTTGCATAATATTTGCCGTTTCACCAAAGGATTTAGATTAATTATGTCTCCATACTTTGTATTGCGACTTTTCCTACTTCATTAATTTCCTCACACATTAAAGCTCAGTTTAATAATGCACAAGATTTTATTTGAAGCTATGAAGTTGGCTGTATAGTGCTTAAGTGTGCGTCCATACTGCGGGCCTAGCGCGGTGGCGACGGCGGGCGCGAAATATCAAACGTATGAAACGCGTGTAAGTGTCCATACTGAAGTGACTAGGCGGAAGCCTAGCGCGACAAGACCGAGCGACTCCGCGCGCGGTGATTTCAAACGCACCAATCCGCGCGTTGTGTCCACAGTGCGGGCCTAGGCGGCGAGCGACTTAACAAGCGGGTGGCAGGTGTATCAAACCAGTGGTCTTACCGCTCGGCGTTTTGACGTAAAATGGCTTCGATCAACAATACACACTAGATTTCGGGTCAGCGCAAATAATACGTCTGGGTGCTTAGGGTCTCATTTGAAAAGTGAGCCACTCTTTTATTTAGTTCCCTCGAACCACAGCCAAAAAAGTTGCAAAAATAATGGCCGGAAAAACAATTTAACGGCCGGAGTGTCTTACTTTCTGTGAGTACATGTAGAATAAGTTATATTTTAAGCTTTTAAACAAAATAATATCAAATTTTGAAAAAAAATACTGATTTGAAGTCACCGCTACAAATGTTTGGCCAACGTTGGCGCAAATTTTGTGAAACAGAACAGCAGAAACATGGAGTAGATTTGTTTTGTAGTAATAATTTATTTATCCGGGGGGCGATTTTTTTTTTATGTCGTGGGGGGGTGGTTGGACTTATAAATTTCGATTTTGTAACTAATCCCGGTAGAGTATTCGCCGCCATCTTGTTTTAAGTTCATTTTTTTTAGTTTTTCTGAAATAACTCGTTAATTTTCAACTCTAGAGCAAAAATGACAGTAAGTTTGATCATTATTATTTAATATATACGCTAGGATCTATATTTGCAGATTTATACTATCAAGTTTATCAAAAAAATCGTAATGAAAACAAGTATGTATACTATCAAACCTAGATAGCCCAAAACATAAATAATTTTAAGTAAACTTTTACGTGCATATTACAAATTATTTAAGTGTTCAACACGACTCCATTCCATCTGTAGTTCTTCTAAAAGAAACGAAACGAAAGGAAGGTAAACACGGGAATAAAATACTTTATTTGTAGGTCGTTAAGGTTGATTTCACACTAAATGTTGTCTTTTCGTTTCTAAGTGACAGTAGTAATTTTACATATTTGAAGATTTTCTAGGTGTCATGGTTGTAATTAGGTTGAACTTCGAACTGTTTTAAAACTTTTTGGTCAGTTCGGTAGTAAACAAAATAAGCTGTCACACGTAATTCACGAGGACATTTTTTAGCTTTGATTTTGTACGTGACCCGAAATCTAGTTGTGTATTGTTGATCGAAAATTGTTTGCAACCCCTGATATGCGTCTGATCGCTACTAGAGCTCGCGCCTCAGTGTGGCCACCTCCGCCGCCGCCGCCGCGTAAGCCACCGCGTAAGTCACCGCGTAAGCCACCGCGCATTCACTGTGGCCGCACACTAATGGTTTCTAACATGCGATGCTAAATGTGGTTTATATATGACTAGCAGCGCCCCGCGGTTTTACCCGTGTTTTGCCCGTTCCCGTGGGAATTTCGGGATTTTTTTACATAAAAACCTTCCTCTTGTATCACTCTACCTATTACAAAAAACCGCATCAAAATCCGTTGCGTAATTTTAAAGATTTAAGACAAACAGCCGCGACTTTGTTTTATACTATGTAAAGATTTTGATAGGTGTGTTATCTAATTGAATAAAAATATTTTATTTGCTTACTAAATGTTATTTTAATTATACAATTAGGGATTTAATGATACGAAGAATATCTATTATGATAAAACTTCTTTGCATTTGAATCCTTTTTACTACTTTGATGACTTCAGTGAAGCAGAAACTTGTACTATACTAGTGCCCTGCGGTTTTACCCGCGTTATGCCCGATTCCGTTGGAACTTTGGCACGAAAAATAGCCTATAGCCTTCCAGTTGAACGATGTTTACGGTACAAAAAATATTATTTAAATCGGATTAGTATTCTCTGAGATTTGAGCGTTCAAACAAACAAAAAATCAAACTCTTTAGTTTTATTATTTTAGTGAGTGTTATAAAGATAAATTAGGCTAGGAATAGACTATTTTTAATCCCAAAATTCCCACGGGAACGGGCACAACGTGGGTAAAACCGCGGGGCACTGCTAGTACTTGAATAACTCTATTTACATTGTTTATACTTCAAGTCGCCATGTTCATAGCCCTACTACATTTCCTTGCCAGGATTGAGATAAGCGGATTGGCGGCCATTTCCCCATAATGTCCACATTCGGTGAGATGTGCACTTTAATTATTGCACGTTTGTCATACTTTATCATATCCTACTTAGTATTATGAAGTCTGTGAGGAAGGTAGATTATAAGTGTTTTAAGTAAAATGGCGGCATGGATTTGAGTTGAGCACATACATTAGTTGGTTTATAGCCTACCTGGTTACTATGTTACTCGATCGGAAAATAATCCACAAACTTAACGTATATAAATACCTATGATATATACGATATATCGACTAACTAGCAGTGCCCGCAGTTTTACTCGCGTTGTGCCTTTTCCCATGGGAATTTAGTAAATAAAAAATAGACACATTTTTGGGTTAAAAGTGGCTATTCATAACAAAAAGAATTATTCAAATCGGATTGGTAGTTTCTGAGATTAGCGCGTTCAACAAAAACAAAAACAAATTCTTCAACTTTATTATATTAGTATGGACGAAAGCATTACCTTTTTTGGCTCGCAGTCGGGAAGAAAGAACCGCTATGTTGATATTCTTGTTTTTAACTACAATGTGAAAAGGTGTAGGTATTCAGACAAGATGAAAATTTATTCATTCAACAGTATAACTTTGGTATGTCTTACAAAAAAAAAATCATTTTTATAAAAGTCCAATTCTAATCTCTAAGAACAGTTAGGTAACATTCAACAATATATCAATATTACATCTCACAAATAGATTGCACAACAAAAAAAAATAATTGTTGTTAATACTTGTTGATACTAATTCCAATAGGAATAATAAATCGTCACGGACAATGTAAACAATCTTTCTTTTCATTTGTAAGAATTGCAAGAGTATTGTCAGGAACTAATCATAGTCGTCCACAACTGCTATTGGTCGATTATTCCTTGTTTATGGAGAGGTTTCATTTTTTATTGTTTTTTTGAAATCGTTGATTGCAGACGCTGTATCAAGATTTACATTAGATGTTTATACAAAAACTAGTAGTGTCCTACGGTTTTACCCCCATTGTACCCGTTTCCGTGGGAGTTTTGGGATGAAAAATAGCTTATAACCTTCCTCTTTAATGGAGCTATCTGTAACAAAAAGAATTATTTAAATCAAATTAGTAGTTTCTGAGATTAGCGCGTTCAAACAAACACACTCTTCAGCTTTATTATATTAGTATAAACTAGCAGCGCCCCGCGGTTTTACCCGCGTTGTGTCCATTCCTGTGGGAATTTCGGGATGAAAAATAGCGTATATTACTCGTGGATAATGTAGCTTTCGAATGGTGAAAGAATTTTAAAAAACGGTCCTGTAGTTTTTGAGCCTATTCATTACAACCAAATAAACAAAGTTTTCCTCTTTATAATATTAGTATAAATAAGTAAGTATAGATAACATGCACATTAACACGTACGTAAGAACGACGTACGTAACCTTTTACCAACACCTAATCATAACTTAAGGCATTTGATTCACAAATTGAATTACTTTTATGATGTCTGACACCATAAAACGTTGATACCACGTATAGGTACACGACACTTGAGACAAATGAAAACTGCGCTTTCAGGAAATTAAACCATAAAGTCTGACTAGTAATGGTTATTATCGTGTGTTCCCGCTTATGTATTTGATAACCTAAGTAGTTGGGTGCTTGACACTTCATTTGAATATGTACGAATTAAAGTGTAATATGTATTCATGTTTCTAATGTTGGTACTATTTTGTTGATTAAGATAAAACAGTATATTTTGTAGCAGAATATATAGTTTATCAATATTATAGCAATTTATCAATACATAGTATAAAACAAAGTCGCTATTTTTGTCTGTTTGTCTGTATGCTTAAATCTTTAAAATAACGCAACGGATTTTGATGCGGTTTTTTGTAATAGGTAGAGTGATTCAAGAGGAAGGTTTTTATGTATAAAAAATCCCGATATTCCCACGGGAACGGGCACAATGCGGGTAAAACCGCGGGGCGCTGCTAGTCTTTCATAAAAAAGACTTTCTTAACATCGAAGGACCCTTTTTCTAGGCCATATTGACCAATCACTGTTGAAGATATAGAGTTTAATCTTTGATGATAATAAAATTGTATTGGATTGACAGCTGCCATATTCATTATACTTCAATGACAAGTCTTCAATTTCTTTATCTTAGCTAATATAAAGCTGAAGAGTTTGATTTAATGTTTGTTTGAACGCGCTTATCTCAGTAACTACTAGACCGATTCGAATAATTATTTTTGTATTAGATAGTCATATTAAAGAGTAAGGCTATTTTTTACCGATTAAAAGAAGAGCTTTCTTAATTCAACCGTAGGAGTAGTGTAGTAGTATAAGCCTGTAATGTCCAACTGCTGGGCAAAGGCATCTCATCTCACTGAAGATATCAGTACAGTGAGGAGGTTTGACCGTATATATGCTTTTCTATCCTGATATTCCTAAAGTAATGGGCACAACATGGGTAAAACTATTAGGTACAGGTAGTGTGCAGTCTTCTTCTTCATCGAGTGGATGGCCAACCTGAACAATCCTGGTGTCAGAGTTATTGAGCCGCCAAAGGCCTCAAAGTGTGCAGTATAAAACTATTATTTTATCATCACAAAATCATCTCCATGTCCTATTAATTAACTAAAAATTCTATTAAAACAGAGACACTAATAGGTGGTTATTTTGAACTTAAAACTCTAATATGTTATAGTTAAACATACATTACGCGGCCATTAATTAATTTACATGTAATACCCATGGTTAAAATCTCATTCCTTAGGCCCCTGTACACGGTGACCCCTATAGGGTACATTGATGTAGTGTTTATGGGAGTGTCATGGGTTTTGTTAGGTTTTTTTCTATTAATAACGAATAGGTACAATTATTATAAAACATTATTAATTTTACATATTTATTAGATTTACTTACATATTTTGGTGTTCCTATAATTTATTTTTGTAACCAAAGTGCTTATCGAATTGTCAATTAATATAATTAAAGACTATCTGTATTTATATAGTTATAGATTATAACAGGTAAATTACATACTTTTTAAACTGTAAATGAATCGGGACTAAACAGCGTTCAAACTATAACATTTTTGCAAAAATATGTACCTACATAGGTAAATATTTCATAAATATGAAACCTTTAGGTAGGTAAACATTAATATGTTCCCAGCTACTCCTTCCATTATCTTGATATCTTCGTAACCATCACAGCATGGGCGTGATACTTCGTGTCTAAGCTCAATAAATTATTTAAAAAAACAAATCGGTAGGTACATTACGATAGATAAACTTAATGTTTTGATGTGCAGTTATGAAGGATTTACTAAGTAGTGTGTTATTATACGCTTATTGTGATGTTTTACATTGTTTCTGATGAGCTGCGGGCGATATTCAATTAAACTTTAATGTAAGTATATCGTACAATCTACATAACTTAGTAAGTTCTACTAAGTAATAGTCAATTCTAGTACAATAGTTCAAATTCAAAATTTATTTATTTGCCATAATGTAGGTACCGAAATACATCATACCTTGTTAGGACACTGCAAACTAAAATAAAAGTAACAGTAATATAAAATGCTGCATAACTTATAAAATAAATACAGAAACAAAATATAGAATACATATCTGGACTAACTTAACAAAATAAACTGATTGAAACTACCGGTACTGACTGTTGCATATTGTGCTCTCCGTCGCACGGTAGCGCTCAGATAAAAATGATATTATTGGCTACTCATCGATTAAATCTTTAGAATTATGAATCTTAATATTATAATAGTGAGTAAGTTCGAGTAGGTGGCCAACCCTGGTGTTGGAGTTTTTAGACCGCCTCTTAGGAGGTCTAAAAAGGCCTCTGACATGATCTAAAGATTGAAACAACTGTGACCAATTATGACCTTCGAAGCATGGTAGCTCTGATAGAAATGCCACTATCTATTATGTAAATGAATCTTATCCTCCATGAATATTAAACAGATACCATGAAGAGTTTATAGTCCATCCAGGTGTATGAATTTCTCACGAAAAAACACATCAAACCAAAATTACGCCATAAAATGAGTATGTTCGTCGATCGTAAAAATCGCAAAATCATTATCGATATTCATCCATCGATTACAATAGCAACATTGCCTTTTTATTGCCACTAATGAATATAGTTTTTTTATTCCTTTTTCAAATATCCCCGTTTAAAAAAACATTGAAAGAGTTTATTAAATAATAAAATTTTAACTTTTGAACATTAAAATTTGTACACATTGTATTTTTTATCTGTTACCTCACAGATGGGGTGTTAAAGGTTTGTCATTCTAAATTTAAACTTGGCCCCTTTAACGCTTTTGCGACCCTTATATTTTTGATACGGTTAACCCTAAAAAACGGAAAAAAAGTTATTAAAAAATAAGCTTTATTCAATGGACAAAAGACTTGTGGAGTTTTTAACCGTTTAACGTGACACAGAAAAGATGAAGTAGGTCATAATTGGGATGAACTTCAAATTAAACTGTAACTAATTTGTAGAAAGTCGTTTTGATACAAAGTTGTGACTTACATTGTTAATCTTTCACCTTTTGTTGGTCTCTGCAACCTACTGACTTATTAAGTTTACATTTTGTTGATACAGTTCGCTGTATATTTGAGACTAGCAGTACCGCGCGGTTTTTCCCGCATTGTACCCGTTCCCGTGGGAATTTCGGGAATTTTTATACATATAAACCTCCCTACAAAAGAAATAGTTCAATTAATATTTAGCATAGTTTTGTATTCACTTTTGAATTAGTTGTAATTACAGAGAACAAAAACAGAACACTACACCATTGCTTCATTTTACTAGGACTACATTCGTAATTAAACCTTTATTTTTGCGTTATCTCTGCTTTGTGCCAAATTAAAACATAAAAGAGACAGTGGAAACGTAATCATGTAGATTAAACTGAAACTAACGTGTACTATCAACGCGTAGATTCAAAACAATTTACCTGATTGTACTGTTTTTTGTTTTACCTGATGATGCACCGAGTGTTTGCAGTGGAAAAGAAATGTACCTAGTTTAATAGTTTAATAATTATAAGTATACATACCATGTTAAAAATCACTCTCCATAGGAATCATTTGACTGAGTGAGGCAGTTGATGATCTATGGGAGTTGAAGTTACTTTTTTACTATTAATTGAGACGTACGTTAATGTCATTATTATTTATTTAAACGGGAACTTACGTACGACGGAGGCTACTGTTGAGAGCTCTAGTAGTAACACGATACTATGTCAAATTTGGAACAGTAGGTGAGTTACTGTTCCAAATTTGACATAGTATCGTTTCTATAAAATAAGTTTGTTAGCATACAACTTAATTAATTTAAATGTACTTTTAATTAGCTTAATGTAAATTAACCCCAAAACAAGTGGCGTAACCTCATAACAGAGTCGTCACCACAATTCACTCCGAACAAGCATAAATTAATAGTGATTTAAACATAAATTACAATATTCATGGATGTTTGTTGTTAATTTGGATGCAAAACTGATAATTAATGTATTATCATCCGAATGGAGGTAACAAAAGGTGAGGGGTGTAGAAGGGTTAGTTTGGGTATGGTGCGAGTTTGTAAGGGATGAGAATGTTTTGTTTGATACTTTCTATGTTTTTCTATAAAGATGATATATTTTGTCTTCAGTCGCAGTAGAGGCATTTTCCCTACAATGGGACGTTAAATTGAATCTACTAGAAACCAATTTATATTTATTCTTTCTTCTTGCCAGTTCAATAATATTGCCAGTTCTCATTTTCCAACCAAAGAACAACATTTTTACAATTTTCCCCCCTAAGAAATTCGAAGAAAAAAATGTTAGAGTTTTCACTCAAGTACACAAAAAAATTTCTATACTTTTCATCTTCAGAAGGAATGATCATCTGTTGTCAAGTCATCCATATTTTTTTACCTCTTATGAAACAAACTATATTATTTCCATTCTAAATTCAAATTCATTCAAAACGCCATGAAACATCTCACCACGGTGTCTCGCACACTGACAAACTGGCAACTCTCTGAAGTGGCCTGATTACTTCATTTATTCTATTAACTAGTAATTGTTCCCTGAATGGCTCGCGTCGACTCGTCCATTAGCAGTATTGTTAGTAGAGTTTGCGTATTAATAGTGATTGCCTTTGTTTAATATGTTTAGGGTTTGTCTGTTTGTGTAGTTAGAATTTGATTGTTTGAATTGAATATTTGTTTACAGATACATTATAAGAGAGCTGAAATTTCAAAATAAAATAAATAATGTATACAAGTTCAATTAGACCCCAACTTATCTCTAGGCTTGTATTATGGAAGCTTACTAACTGATTTTACTTAAATATTGAGTATAAATTAAAAGCATTTGAACAGAGGTTTTAGGGTCTAGACAGACGGACTGCAATTCAACTGCAATCCGACTGCCAAATGGCAGTTCAGATGCAGTTTGAATGCAGTTGGCTCGACTGCAATCAAACTGCACGTCGACGGGCAGTTGGCGTGCAGTTGGATTGCAGTCTGAGTGCAGTTAGTCGTTGTAACTGCACTCAGACTGCAATCCAACTGCACGCCAACTGCCCGTCGACGTGCAGTTTGATTGCAGTCGAGCCAACTGCATTCAAACTGCATCTGAACTGCCATTTGGCAGTCGGATTGCAGTTGAATTGCAGTCCGTCTGTCTAGACCCTTAAAAAGAACGTTAGACTTAAGTTCACTTTAGCGATCACGATTCACCGAAAAAACAAATGACCGACCCCTTGTTTCGCTAATGTTTCATAAGCCCGACGTAAAATTTGACTGAAATTTTAAATAGTCGTTTAGGAGGTAGCTTTTATCAAGAAAAACAGTTAGCATGACTCACTTTTTATTGGAAAGATTAATTTAGTTTTTTATCTATTTAAAATGTCACATTCAGATTCTCTCAAAAAATTCAAAGTACAACCCCCAATTAAACACCTCAAAAAACTAAAAACTAACCCCCAAACAACCACACTCCCTGTGAATTTTCGCCATAATGTCAATAAAAACGCCAATGTCATCATTACGATTAAAAAACTCATTCCCACGACGTCAGTTGTCAAACCAATCAATAAAAACATAAAATACTTTGACATCAACTGACAAACTTACCCATTGATTAGACAATAGTATTATTAGATAAAAAATAGAATAAAAACTGTATTTACGAGTTCAAACCCAGGGCCAAAATAATAGCAAAAAACTGATGGATTAGGGGAAAGTGTAACCGCGGAAACGGATGGGGTGCTTTTTTGCTAATGTGGCAATAAAAATCGTTATTTTAATGAGAATGGGTATTGGAAAGGAATCGAAGGAGTAACTTATTTTATAAAGTCTCAAACGGTTACAAAGGAACTAAAATATGAAAAAGTGTTGTACTATATTTTATATTCAACTAGCCGGGCCCGCAGTTTTACCTATACTCGATTTCTTTTGGATTGGCACAAAATGTGGACCAATGTCGTCAATTTTCCAGCCGAAGACGATTGCTCCTGAAGAGGAAAAAGGTTTAGTGATTTTATTTTATTCTTACCCTATCTCTAAACCTTTTTCCTCTTCAGAAGCAATCGTCTTCGGCTGGAAAATTGACGACATTTAACCACATTTTGTGCCAATCCAAAAGAAATAGATTATACGTTGTGCCAGTTTCCGCGGAAATTACGGGATGAAACGTAGCCTAATAATAACCTTCCTTTTAACATAGCTACTAATTATTCGAATCAGACTGGTTAAATCTAGAGGTTGGACCCAACATACAAACAATATTATAAATTTTACCTCTTATTAGTATATTATAGCTACTATATTGAATAAATAATAGAGAATCTACGAATGGTAGGATGACATATTGTTCACTTGTTAGTACAGTTATTCTTCGGAAGTAAAAGTCTTTACATATAGAACAAAGGAACACAAGTAGTCGAGTGAAACAAGTGAAACCAACGCGTAGTAACTGTCCGATGATAAATTACTGTCCTCTGCTCTTGATTTAACTCCACTATACAGGGTGTTCAATAATCTGTACCCGGTGAATCTATACTAATATTATAAAGAGGTAACATTTGTAAGTTTGTTTGTTTGTATGTATGTTCGAGGTAATCTCAGGAATTATCAGTCCGATTTGAATAATTCTTTTTGTAATAGATAGCCACATTCAACGGGAAGGTTATAGGCTATTTTTCATCCCGAAATTCCCACGGGAACGGGTACAACGCAGGTAAAACCGCGGGACGCTGCTAGTTTTTAATATGATGTATGTTAAGCATATTTATTCTAAAAATAAAATGAAAAACATTCAGTTTTTGAACTTCTCTCTACAATTTTTGTTATATTGATGATCCATATCATCATTATGATACTTAACCGTGTAAATAAATAAAGTGGCTGCACAGTGCACCTGTGTTGCTTTTTTTCTGAGTGCTGCCGTACTTCGTAATTAGGATTTTCCCAATCCCGGGTTATTCATCAGAAGACCATGTTGTCATCTTTAGCGTGGCTTTAAAACGAAAATTAAATGGTAGATTCTATACTGCGATTCTATACTGCGATTCTATACTGCGATTCTATACTGCGATTCTATACTGCGATTCTATACTGCGATTCTATATTTAAATTATTTTAAAAGTATAACAACAAAAGCAGAACACCCTATAAACATAACGCGTGACTTCGCGTCCAACCTACAGATTATAACGTGCGTAGTAGCATTACTGTTGCACAGATTATTATATGTACATACAATTACATATACATACAGTACTTATTTGTAATATGATCTGGAGGTCAGTGACCGATGTAATTGGAATATAGGTAAGTCAACTGCACTCAATTGAAGAAATAACCAGCGAGGTTAACATCTATTCACGATTTGTGGTCCTCATTACGAATTAAATCATAATTGATCATTATGATACCTTTAGTATGCAATCATAAGTTCAGTTTTCTTTTCATAATGCGATGCCATTTGCCGATTGTGTTTTAGAATAGTTTTAAAATAATTATTTTTGCGTTTAAACGGTGTCTGCAATTTTAATAGTTAAAATATATCAAAATGCTATCCTAGAATGAGATTGATTATTAAGATTGATGATATCTTTAGCGACAATGATCAATAAACTGTCCACAGATGCGATTATCACATGGAAATGATAAACGGAAATTGTGTGCTGATTGTATTTGATTAGATAGCGGATTACTTCCTGCAGCATTGATAGCGTGATGCGATGTCACGTTTTTGTCATATCTAGTTGTACGTAAATCTAGGTGAATTACATTAGTTTTAATCCAACTTCCTGAACTTAAATAATTGAAATTTTTGGTAAAAAAATAAAAGTAAGTTCATATTTAGCACAAACATCTTAAAGATTTATTTATCGCTAGCCGCGCCCCGTGTTACCGCGTTGTACCCGTTCCCGCGGGAATTTCGGGATAAAATGTATGCCATGTGTTATTCTGATGTATAACCTATATATTACTGTACAGTTTCATCAAAATCCGTCCAGTAGTTTTTTTCGTGAAAGAGTAACAAACATATACATACACAAACCTCACAAACTTTCACACTTATAATATTAGTAGGATAAACTCATATTTTAAATTCATACAGATTTCCTAAAAGAGTTTGAAAACAGTACATTCAAGAAATAGCATATAACTACCCTTCATCCCGAATCCTGCAGGAACTCCCACGAGAACACTTACCGTTAGTAAAATAGTAAAGTTTACAAATTGAAAACCAAACAGTATCTCTCTCTTATCAAAGCTTTCAATACAACGAGAAGATATTTCAAACCTAACATCAACATAATCTATCCCAGAAACAGACCTGAGAATCAACAATCATTAATCATTCTCAAACAAATACCCTAAATTGAGTACTAATCAGCTTAACTAGGGGTAGTACCTCAAATTAACCCTTTGACTGCGTGCGGTAATATCTGAACAAACACCGCTGAGCCATGAGCTATCAGGCCAAATACTAATAACGGGTAAACGGACGGTTGAGTGACGGAGTCTTCGATCAACAATACACAACTATGTAGATGTCGGGTCGCAAAAAATACGCCTCGGTGAATAAGGCCTCATTTGAAGATCTTATTTTATTCATAAGATTTGCTACTTTATTGCTAGGTGTCATGGTTGTAATTAGGTTGAACTTCGAACTGTTTTAAAACTTTTGTTTCAGTTCGGTAGTAAACAAAATAAGCTGTCACGTGACCCGATATCTCGTTGTGCAGCTCCATATTATGTCCCGCTGCAAACTTTAGGTATTTTCACACAGCCTCACAGATCATAATCAATTGCATTATTTCTTTATTTATTATCCAAATTATTATCAAACTAAACCCAATAATTCCAATACACCAATAACAGCTATCAAACATTAAACATTATCAATATTTACTCAAGGATAATACTCCTAGGTCGGAGCTTAGACTCGAACCAATGTTTGCATTGCTAATGCGCGCCATCTAGCCGCAGGCTTAGTAAACAACGTGTAGCGGTGTGGCGGTATTGTTGTAAGGAATTATGATGGACATTTTGATGACGTAGGCATGCTTGGAGGCTTGACGTAGTTATGTATTTTGTAAGATATTTGCTTTGTTACATATCACCATGTATTGTAAACACTAATCTGATAGTGATAGTTGAAATAGTGTATATCACCATGTAAACTACATTTGTAACAAAAAACTTATTAGCAGGAGAAAGATTTTTTGAGACGGTCTTTTGTGACCACGGTTCCTGTAAAGTGACAGAAACGTCAGATAAAAATGTGATGTATGTCCGTATATAGTTGTATAGTTTCAATTCAAGCATTTTGACAGTTTGTAAATGATCGATAGAATATAGTTTTCAGCGTTTTCGATTTCAGCGTTTTTAATCGTCCGGCTGCGCACCGCATTAGCGCCGCCCAGCAAAAACACACGTAGAAAGATGTCTGAAAACGCTAAAACTACACGATTCGTGTATGTATCAATCAATAGGTATTAACATTTTTTTAAGAAGTAAAATGAAAATGAAATTATTATCGCAACTCCTCACATCATCAAAGCTACAAAACAAAGTATCAAACGCCGATAAAAGAAATAACAAGTGAACATCTGCAGCTCAGACTCGAACCTTTGTTTACATTACTAATGCACGCCATCTACCCGCGGGGTTAGTAAACAACTGGTGCAATGCATGATCTAATGTTTATGTCTGGGAGATTAATGCACACGTAATTAGGTTTTGCTTTTAACGGTCACTTTTGTTTCTTGTTGCTTTGACTTGATTGTATAGAGAGGTTATTAAATACAAAAAGATAATCACAACCACACGAAATTGTTTTTCTCATTGTTAAAATTATCATAATGCGATAAAGGTCAATTATTATTGACCTCCGCATATCTCTGCTGCACTTCTGTACAAACACCCTTAGACTTTGGTCAGTTTGGACTCATTTTTTATACCATTTACACTTCTTAGCAAAGCTCGCTTTACGTGTCACTAATGTACGTATTTTACGTGTCGTGTATACTCCTGTCACTGAAGATTACAAGGTACCAAAACTGACCTACTCGCCGAAACAAGGTATAATATTTATCAATGATATTTTTATTAAAGATCAAAATAGATAATAATATTTATCACTAAAACAATGTATAAATAAGTTTCTATATCACTTCAGGGGAGGCAGGGGATATTCGGGGCCAGTGGCTAAAATATGTTAAAAGAAAATCGTATTAACAATGATTTATATGTCAGTCCACTTACAGAGGGTCCGAATCACTAGTCATAAGATATAATGCTTGGACCAATGAAACACAAAAATGTATACGTATTTTTATTGTATTTTTTTCCTTTCCTGTATAATATTGGTATATCTTAATACTTTATTTTGTCATCGGTATTATGTTTATCTGTTTTATTTTACGGTTTATTGAATTGTTATGTATTGTCAATATAGTGATGCAGAATCTTATAAAGTAACTGTCGCACTCAGAGACGTATATTAAATCGCTGCTTAACTAATGGACACTGATTAAATGTCTACTACGAAGCTTTTGACATCTTCGAGTACGGGCGTGAGAATTATATTTTTATGTAATTTCTATAAGATATTGAAGATGCAGTATGTTTTAGGGGCGAATAGGGTAAATACTCTGCTGTTATTCAAATTAAAAAGTATCACTTCATTGAACATAACAAAAACATGTTTAATTCTCAAACACACAAACCACTAATCCTTAACTAAATAAACCTTTCAATTTATTCAAAAACAACTCTAATTCTTCAAAAAATAAAGTCCTGTTTATTTAAAAGTGATACTTACACTTGCTGCCCAAAAAAGTGATACAATAGCACCTACAAAAATAAAGACAAGTGCAAACGTGTTGTTCAAAAAGTGGAGAGACTTTGGATGGGAAATCCTTATACAAAACATTGGAGTGTGACGGCAGAAACAATAATTCTTCATTACTAATACTTTTAGGGGTGGGCGACGTGTATGCGGAGAATAAGGGTGCGAATTTTAAAGGTCTATTGATGTACTGGTTTCTTAGGTTTAAACTAACTCATTTTGAATTGAAAGTATTGATTATTGGATGTACTAAACATGTAAAAAAAATATTTTTTGAAATTTTATGTTTTGACTTAAATTGGTCAGTTGCATGCAAAAATGTTATTTATTTTTACAAGACTAAACATTTCTCATTTTGTAAAATTGTTCATTATTCCACGTTTTACATCTTTTTAAATTGACACCATTTAATTTTAGTCTTTATTTGAATATAAAATGAAAAACATAAGTATGTGTTAAACCTTTGAAATCATCTCCTATATAGAATCTTTCAGTCAAAAATCACTAAAAATATCACCATCAAAATTCTCACCCTACTCCACAGCCAAACACAAGTGTAACACTACAAAGTTCAAATCAGTTGGGAAAGTGCAGGTGTACAATTGACTGAACCGAGGGTGGCTTACGTTTTTTGTGGCCCACACTGTACCGTAAAATACAAACCGACTTGATAAGTGGTTATTTAGGTCTATAATGTAAGCGGTTATTTAAGTGTGTACTGTACGCTGATTCAGATTAATTTTGCATTTAATTTTTGATATAAAAACTTTAAGAAGATTATTTTGGATAAGTATTATGGCTACACGTATCCCTTTTTGTAGTAGTCGTGATTTTGATAGGAACTGACGTAATATTAAAGTTATATGTTATCACCTGATGATTAAATTAAATATAAAAAACAAAGCAGTAAGAGATAAGAACACAATTTGCCTTCTAGATGCTTTAAAGTATTAGCCAATGGTGTCAAAGTATTATCTTGTTTTACCTCCAATGAGCAAAAAATGGCCTCCGACTAGTATATCCAAATCTTATTTTTTATCACTACATAGTATAAAACAAAGTCGCTTTACAATGTCTGTCCCTATGTATGCTTAGATCTTTAGAACTACACAACGGTTTTTAATGCGGTTTCGTTTAATAGACAGAGTGATTCAAAAGCAAGGTTTATACATATGTGTAACAATTTACGAAATTCCCTAGGTAACAGCCACAACGCGGGTAAAACCGCGGGGTGCTGCTAGTAGGTGATAGTTTAACAAATGCACTTGTACTTTTATAACTTAAAAGAAATCGATATAAACAACAACAAAAATACGCATAATAAAATTACCAAGAACTTAAATGTGACATAAGGTTATTGAATAAAATTACCATTTGAATTAGATCATGCAAAATAATTGAGTATGGCCATATTGGCCCCGTTCACCCTCGTCCGATTCTATCAGTGAGATCTCCGATACACCTTTGTTACGTAACATTAATTGCTTGGTAATTTTTGTTGGCTACGTTTATAGTATTAATTTTGGAAGGGTAACTTGGGGTAAATTTGACTGTTTATTTGTAGTATTGTAGAGTTAGTTAAATGAAGTAAGTGATAGCTTGTAATGTCCTACTGCTGGGTAAAGGCTTTCATCTCACTGAAGGTATCAGTACAATGCAGGGGTAGGTGTAATCAGCAGTAAGGGATGCAGATAGTAAAATGCTAATTGCTAACAAGGACTTATATTTGGTAAGTTTGGTAAATTTAAAGTTATATACAAAAAGTAGCGCAGTAAGTAAATTTGTGAAAAGCTCATGATTTATTTTTAGCTTGAATTACCGAACTGCAGAGCAAAAGTCCCTCCTTCCCTTTCAGCTGTCGTTTCAAGGAAAAAAAAAAGTAAGTACATACAATATAAATTTTCTCCTAACTAGTAAAATACAATCAAAATAAAAAAATACCTACACCACCCAATCACATTAAAACTACCATATTTTCCTAAGAACCTCTAATAACGTACCGTCATGCGTAATGTCCATACATCACGAATCGTCAATACACGTTAAAGCACTTTGAACAATCGAGAACTTGGCCATATGCGCTAGACAAGTGCCCGCCTACCGGTCAAATTTGATATACGCGCAAATTACGTGTCATAACCTAGGGGCGAACTTTGCCCTTCCTCCTCTTTGATGTAGAGTTTAGAAAGACAAAACAGAAAGAAAGATTTTGTTTTAGACATATTTTTTGTATTTGTTTTTAGTATAGTTTGATTTACTTTAAGACATTTTTTTATTTCTCCAAACTAGCAGTGTCCGGTTTGATCCGCATTGTGCCAGTTCCCGTCGTATTTTCGAACCAAGCCCTTAAAGCTATATATTACACTAGCCGCGCCTCGCGGTTTCACCCGCGTTGTACACGTTCCCGTGGGAATTTCGGGATGAAAAGTAGCCTATAACCTTCCCGTTGAATGTGGCTATCTATCACAAAAAGAATTATTCAAATCGGACTGATATTCGGGGATTACCCCGAACATACAAACAAACAAACAAACTTACAAATACCTCTTTATAATATTAGTACTTATAGATTTTTATCTGACGTTTCGGCTCCTTTACAGGAGGTTTCGTTGTTTCAATTCAAAATGAGTACCTAGTGTTCGCTTAAACTTAAGAAACCAGTATACTTTTTTCATTTTTATTTCAAGTCATATCTAAATAATGTTAACCCCAACCGTTGAAGCGCGGCGTCCATCGATAATGCATTAATTTGAACATTCGCGGTGTCATATGTCAAATGATTTGTAATTTTGTATTTGTACCTTTTTGTTTTATTAATGTGATTTTACACGGAAATGAGCAATTGACGAGTGAAGTGTGATTGCTTTTAAAGATGGCGTGGTTTTTGGAAATTAGACAATTGTTTTTTTTTTTATTTATGGCAGGTTTTGTCTTTATAAAGACAGGCTTTTTTAATTAAGGTATGGTTTCAGGAAATTGATAGCTAAGTAGCTGTAAATATTTAAAATAAATTATTTTTTTGAAGAACTTTTTTCAAAAAATAGTTAAGTACTTAACTAATTTTTTATTCTATTAATTTATAAAATATTTATTGTTTTTTTTTAAATACGCGTATGTAACAATGTATCGTATGTATGTATCGCCTTTAAAAGCGATTGGTGGGTGCTCGCAAAGGACAGGGAGGGTTGGCGATGTTTGAGGGAGACCTTTGCCCAGCAGTGGGACAATATAGGTTAAATAAAAAAAAAATATAGCAATGAAGTAAAAATACCGTCAACATTTAGACTTTTATTAAAAACTTGCTGTGCCCTGCGGTTTCACCCGCATTTATTCCATCACTGCTTACCGTTTAACCTTACCTGAACAAACATTACAAAATCTTTTTTTATATTTATTGTAAGTAGTCGTAACATAAGATAAGCCATATTATTATGCCAACGTCTGCATCAGACTATCTATTTTAAATACCAATTTCCCATATCCATGCAAACCTAACCCCGCCAACGCCAAGCACCGTAAACTCATACAGAGTCATACGTCAAACTGTATTAGCCATTAATCATCTCCCATACAACCCCCTACAATTATTCAAAGTCTAAAAACAGGTGAGCTCATTAAGGATTACTTACGGTAATTATTTGTTACAATACATTATTGTATTCTGCAATGTAATAACATCTGTTGGAATAATCTTAGTTTTGGATTTTTGTTTTTGGGGTCTGTTTGACCCTTGACGCAGTTTGAGGGTTATTGTTTAATGCAATAATATATGAAATTAACTTTTTTGAATATTTTTATTTTTTTACTTAAGCTCAACCAACCACCACCCACTGTTGGGCAAAGGTTATCTAGCTCTATTTTGCTAATATCAACTCTATAAGGATACAATTTTAAATATACAGTTGGACTTCAATAATAACAGCTTGTCAAAAAACAAAGTAAGTTCGTGTTAGTGGCCCACCCTGGTTTCAGAGGTTTTAGGCCACTTTATGGCCTCTGATATGGCGTAACAATTGTAACAATCGGGACTATCGGCCAACTACCACTATCGGCCACCCATCCAAGTAAGAACCGAGAATGTTGCTTAACAATCGCGATGAGCTAACATCGCTTATTTAAACTACGTGACGAGCGCTACTTTAAACAAAGTAATAGAATAAACAAATGATAAACTAACGTTACCTTTAAATAGGGTAGGTTAGGTACCTTCACCACTCTAATCTGTTCAATTCAATAATCTTTTAAAAGCCTGTATCTAATACCCACATCTATTGGACTCACTTAACCGAAGTCACCCGTAAAGCGTATAAAAGGAATATATTTTAAATCTGCAAATAAAGCCCCTCTATATTTCACCCTTCACCAAATCTCGACGTTCAGTTAAAATGTTTGAACTATCAAAAAGTTTCAACGTGAAATGGTATGTTTTAAAGGCTGGGGATGCACCGAGATTTTTTAACTTAAAATAGATTATTTACACGTTGCTGTAGAAATAAACATAAAATATTTAGAGCGAATGTTAGTCTAAAACTGTTTTTTTAAACGTTGTTTTTATTTATTGAGTTTGCAAGATGCAGTTATTCAGTTATTCTGAAAATTCACTATTGACTCTTATAATACGCCTTTTTATTGAAAATATATATAGTCAAATATAGTCGTAGCTTCAAATTCGTATCATATCAATGACGGTTTCATCAACATTTTCGTGTATATACTCGTAACTAAGTATAAGTTAGTAAGTTTTGTTACGATTGTGCTTTGTACCATTGCTAACTAAATAATGTAGTTGACAATAATCAAACTGTACTAACAAATTTTACAGTTTTCAGTCAGGAAAATACTATTTACACCACCGCAAATTAAGCTTTCTTCGTTTAACTTTAAAGCTACTTAAAAGCTCAAACGCTCATTGTACCACCCCCCGAATCACTTCAACAGACTTAATACCGATGGATAGATACCAAATGTTATAGTTCCAGTCATGATGACTTCGGAGCCGAGGGGTGAACGATGATAAATGCCTACCGCATAATATTGATAACTCATCTTAACTGTTAGGTTGTGTATAGGTATTTGTAGAGGCAGAGTTTGATGGTAATGGATCCATAGACTATTTTGTACTGTGTAGTAAAAGGTTGACTTCTGGCCAATAATAATAAACAGCCTCCAATAAAGAGGTTCCGGTTTCGATTCCCGGTGGGAACAATAGCTCACAAAAATCTCTTTGTGAGACTGCCCTCAGTTTGTTTATGGCATTGCAGGCTGAATCACCTGATTGCCTGAAAAGTAAGATGATTCCGTGCTTCGGAGAGCACGTTAAGCTGTCGGTCCCGGTTACTTTCTACGGATAGTAGTCGTTACATGAGCCATGTCAGAGGCCTTTGGCGGCTCAATAACTCTGACACCAGGACTGGTCAGGTTGACCATCCACTCGATGAAGAAGAAGAATGCAAGTTCTTAAAAGACGTGCGTGTAAATGCTGGGTTTGTATCCACGGATCCTGGGTTCAGATGTTATTGTCCACTGATATTACCAACTTGTATCCACCGATACCGGAATCCGTTAACAATAAAATAAAAATCAAATACATTTAAAATTCAACTGTAAGTAATTGAAGTCGCAGCTAGTAAACCGCACAATCTACGCTTGATATATATAAATAGTCCTCCAGCCGATTTCGGCCACGGCGACCGCTTCTACTCCTAGCTACGCTTGAAACCACTATCCCACTGGTAGCGTTTTCTTAAACATTTTCTAACGCTTGTATAATAACAATTTGTGCCCTTTTTTGCCCAAACATTAGGTATTAGTCAGTGGCGAGACCTACAGAAAACATCATAATCTTAAGAATATCTATTACTCATAATTTTAAGCCCAATAACTTCAGCATAATAAAAACTATACCATCACGGTACTAATCAATCAAGCCGCACTTTTTCCGACAGCTTAATTCCCTTATTCGATTAGAAAAGCGCATTACAAATAGTGCATTGTCAGCGCTTTTATCATTTCTCTTTGGGGGCGAAAGTCGAGAATATTCACTTGAAATGAATTAGTCTTCATAATCCATGAGACTAATTCAACGGGAGTGATTGGGATGATGAGGGAATTTGTGATTTTTGTTGTTAAATGTTCGGTAATTTAACTATAAAATGGTTTGTCTCTTTCCGACATACGCCATTTTCCAAAGAGCAAAAGAGACAAAACACTTTTTAACAGTGTTTTAGTTAAGTAAGATGATTCCGTGCTTCGGAGGGCACGTTAAGCCATCGGTCCCGGTTACTTTCTGCGGATAGTAGTCGTTACATGAGCCATGCCAGAGGCCTTTGGCTGCTAAATAACTCTGACACCAGGATTGGTCAAGTTGACCATCCACTCGATGAAGAAGAAGTTAAATAACGTTTATTAATAAGGCGGTTATTATTTATTTAGAGAGGCTTGGATCAGTTTCCCGGACAAAAGCTTAACTTAGTACCTGTTTTTTTAACGCGAACAAATCGGTTCAAACAGTCTGCAAAAAGTCTTTTAGACTGGCCTCTAAGTGTGCTCTTCTTTATATGTTTCATAGGCAATAAGCAGACTGCCTAGCTTCAATCTTGCCTATAGTATGTGCAGACTCTAGTACAATCGGCCTATCCGATTTAATTTTTGAAAAAACAAACATATGTTTGTTCCTACGTCAACAAGTGTTTCACTGATGTTGCTCGTGATAGGTTTTGTAAAGGTGAATATATTTACATAATTTTATTTGAATTAGTATTTCGTTTATGTACAGCGTGTTCAATTAGATGTCGGAGTAACAATTTGGTAAATAATAGTTATTTTACCTGCAATTTGGTGCTCATTTTATTTTTCAGGTTTTAACAGATAAGCAAAAATAAACTAAGATTGTTTCCTGAAGTCCTGAAATTTATTATTTTAATATAGATTATCTTCCTAATGAAATTGAAGATAGACTATACATTAGACTTTTCAAATATGACAAGATCACAAGATCTTAATAAAAAATTCACAACGGCCTTGACCACAACACTTTTCCAAACATACAATCATACATTTTACTGACACACTAAAATACTGGTCAAAAACCTTTAAAACCAAAATCACCCCTTCCCAGGATTGACTTAACAATCTGTGGGTATGAACATCTGTTGAGAACGATACTAAACACGAAATGATAATGTTGCGTTTTTATGCTAATTTAACACTCGACACAAGTGGCAATGTTTCCACCGTATTTTATGGAATTTTGAGTTTGAGTCATTATTTTGTAATTTATTTGTGATTATTTTATTTAGAGTGCCCTACTGCTGGGCAATGGCGTTTCATTTCACTGAATATATCAGTGCAGTAAGGAGGATTAGGCTGCGTTATTCTGATGTATATAACCTGCTGTTAAGTTTCATCCAAATCCGTCCAGTAGTTTTAAAAATAACCACACTTCCATTCAACCTTTCAACCCCTCTTTCAACCCCTTTTAACCCTGTTTTCGCAACAAAAAGCATTTCATTCTCAGGCTCTGGACTAACTGTGTACCAAATTTCATTCAAATCGGTTCAGTAGTATGGCGTGAAAGCGAGACACAGACAGAAAGAGATTCAGATTTTACAAGATGTACGCAATTGTCAGATACATTTCCCAAAGCAACAAAGTGAAATAAAATACTATTATTAAACGAACACTTCGGCATTACTTAACAACATTATTGGCTTTAGCCGACAACGTCCAAAAGAAACAATAAATTACCTACCAAAAGTTTGCCGACAAGAAAAAAAGTAGTAAGCGTACAATATAATTTTGCGTTAGCCTATTTGAACCAAATGCGTGTGGTCGTTTGCACCGTGACTAATAAGATTTTTTTTGTTGACTGTACATTGTACAGTCGGCAAATAAAGATGTGAATTGTTTATTTGTAGGTGGTCAATTGGGGTCTTTTTGAACCTTGTTGGCAAATTATTGAACAATAAGTTGCCTTTTTTGCTCATAAAATATGGATACATGTTAACTTCAGTAGAGCGACTGATTGATTTGTATTGAGGTGTATACCATTAGACCTATTGTGTCTTTTTCTGATTGTTAGGACATGCAAGTCCATGATATTTCAAATTAACTAGAGCTTTCTAAATCCCAAACAATTTCAAAGGTACATACTAACTATTATAAATCAATGCGTATTTTATCTGATCTACAATCAAACACTCGTAATTCATCCTTAAAAGCATTCAATTGACAAGAACCAACATTTTCAAAGGATAAAATAAAATAGTAGCCTATAGAAATATAATGTTTTAATTTTGCTAGTGTTCAATGTTCATAGCTTGACCACTAGTATTGACTTGTTTCTTTACTGCTACATTACTTAAAGCTGCATTCTGTAATCATTTACTTAAGACACGTAACATTATTAACAAGCTCTCCCACCCTTCCTCGTTGACAATGTCAAATCTAGGACAATACATCAAAAATTAACCAAACATTTTTGAAGAAAAATAGGTTAAACTTCAGTATAATACACGACTGAAACATTTACCCATCAACATGGGGACCTTAAACCCATCCAAGAACCTCAGAAGGTAAATCTCTATCTTCCTATGTAGTTCCGTCTAGAGGTAATCTGATTGGGCTACCTCAATAGGGACAATTTCAGGAGATATTCCCTTTCTTAGAATATTTGTCTAGTTTCCATTCTGAATTCCCTTTCGCTCAACTACCTTCAAAATAATCGTTTTGCATTGTTTACCTGCATTGTAAAATACCATTGGTTTAGCTGATCATCTCATCTTTTCTTCTCTCTTAAACTTTAGAACTGGGCTCATGTCGAAGGAGTTGTTTCATTTTTCTCTCGTTTTCTCTCTCTGTCTTCTGATTAGCAGAAGACGGATATCAGAAGACAGAGAATAGACAGTGTAAAGAGGATTCTTTACCTGTTTATAACACAAACATATGAAACGATATAATACAAAACCGGAAATATTTTCTTAACTACTGGGTAACGGTTACGGCCGGGTTCTATATTAAGTTAGTAGCAAAAAATAACCCTTATTAAGACACCTCCCATTCATTTAGTGACAGAAATCATCAGTTATATTGTTAAGAAATACTTCGACGAAAATAGTGTGACTATTAATTTTAATGTGTGTCAATATTTTTGGGTTGAACTTTTGAAAAATTGACTTCAACTTCTTGCTATTTGAGGCTTTTGTTAATGGAGATATTTTTGGAAAGAACTGCTACTGGTTTACAAGGTTTAAGTTGACAATACGCATTGTAAATAGAAACTTCGTGAATTGATAAATGTAGCTTTTATTTTAGACTAGCAGCGCCCTGCGGTTTTACCCGCATTGAGCCGCGGGCACACCGCGTTGTGCCTTTCTGTTGAATGTGGCTATCTATTACAAAAATAATCATTAAATTCGGATAGGTAGTTTCTGAGATTAGCCTTTACAAACAAACAAACGAAGTTAGAAACTTTATCTATTCATATAGATTCCTTTCCTATACTAAAAACAAAAGAACATTCCTGCACGAAACGGTTAAATTGTGAGATTTATAAATATCAGCAAACACTCCATAAAAGCAAGTAAAAGAAAGACTCGGTAAAGAAAATCGATCGATTTAAACATGAATGAATAACACATAATTAAGTGTTAATCACTCGTTAAACTTTCACTTTAAACAAACTCATGAATTAGTCACAAACAAGTCTTTGTGTTTTTACATGTGACCTGATTTCAAAAAGGACCGTGAGAGTATTGCAAAATGTTTGTCCTTAATAAATGCTTATCATTGCTTGTAAATGAATTGAACACGCTAATGCAAATTAAAAAAGGTATGGCGATAAGGACCGTTACACATGAAACAATAATTCAAGTCTTTATTTGGACTTAGGTACTGCTGTTTTTCTCAAGACCAATTACTTAAATGGACATATTTTTATAACTTTCTGTAGGTTTATGACTGCCTAAAGATTTCACTTTATTTTTATTGTTATAAATAAACTCATCTTAGTATATTTCGGTCACCTATTCAAGTAACGTACAAACTCAACGTTGAGTTTGATGTGCAACTATACACAGTGATTGTTGCCTATTAAATTAACAGAAACAAATTGCCCAGCACAAAAGCTTCTTTAATGTTTAAACTCAATGTAAATTGGATCAAAGAAGCCAATTACTAAAAAAACAGACACCTAATTCTTTGTAAATTAATGCAAATGACATCTTCTTACATGTCATTTACTGACAATCACTTATTAATTCACAACGTTCGAATTTAGTTCTTATTCCATTGTGATAAAGTGTACCTACTTGAAAGACAATCGTTTTTCATTTGTTTAATGGCAATTATAATATTGTCGTTGTAATTTAGTCTTTATTTCCATTGTGTGAAAGTCTTATTAGTTAATGTTACGTAAAAGTATTTTTGTTTTAATGTAACAGTGACACGTCAAAGACAGTATTGACATACAAGTATTTATTTAGAGGGTTTCTTTTAAATAGGGTTTTAATGTTTGTCGATTGTTTCAAAAAATATTTTTGAGACTGAAGGAAGAAATTATTTATATGGGAGGCAGAATAAACTTACTTCTTTGTTGAAATTATTACACGTTAAAACAGAAGTAAAAAGTACTAATATCTTTGGTAGATCAAAAGTTGATACTATGAAAATATTAAAATCGATCAGAGTTCATAGTTACTCAATTTAATCATTTAGACTATGAAAATAATTAACATACTTATTAGTTGTTTGTCAAATTATATAATTTTCAAAACTGTTTATTATTTATTAACGTTTGTAATTAATACACAATATTTTTCTCAATTACTATTGTAGAATTTTGAATATGACGCAAATCTAAATACGCTTAATATTTTCGTTGGCTGACTGTACTTTTAGAACACTAATTTTCGACAAGTTTCTTTACACATTATTTAAGGCTAATTGAGAATCCCAAATGACTTCAGTGTCAGTTAAAAAACTGTGAGTAGATTCTACTTCCGCGTATAAAATCATTAATCACTTTTTATGAAAATAAAATGAGGACTGAATCCAAAATAGCTTTTCTTTTTCGGTTTTCCGAACAGGGTGGCAATTACGGTGAATTAGGGATTTGAACAAACGTTATTTGGCTTGTTCAAATATTGAGTCTCGGTTTTCGATTGTGTGTAATCACCTTAATGTTTTATTTGACAATTTACTTCTGTTTTGTGTGTTGTTTTGTTGTTAGAATGAGTATTTATTGAGCTTTTTTGAATATAAGACAGTATTTTTATTTAAGTTGATGTGTGATTTTAAATTATAAGATATCAGTAAGTAATTGTATATAGCAGTTAATATGAGCTTATTGTCAGATGTATTTTATTAAAAATAATGAGTATGTTAGTGATGTTTTAGAGTGCAACGGGGTTTATCCTGCAGTATAGAACCTAACAAGCTTAAGATTTTACTATTACTATTTTTATACCAGTACTATTGTTTCATAAAAAAAAATTGTGCTTTGACTGATATTGACACCGATATCAAGCTCGCAATAATTATTGTATTTCCTTCCAACTAATTAAAATAAAATAACAAAAAAATGGCGATTACAATCATTTCATAAAAAACATCGCGTAATGTCCGGTAGAACACGAACGATATTGTGATCAAAACGTCCCATCATGCGGGCTCTGCGAGGGCTCGTTACGTCGAATCTATACTAATACTTTAAAAAGATAAAATTTATAAGTTTGTTTATAGGTATGTTCGAGCTAATATGAATAATGATTGTAATAGATAGCCACATTCAACGGAAAGGTTAGGCTATGTTTTATCCCGAAATTCTTACGGGAATGGGCACAACGTGGGTAAAATCGCCGGGTGCTGCTAGCAAGGCCAAGTTTGGTTGCAAGGAACAATGCGTTTTTACCGACTTACCGTTTGTGCTCATTCGTAATATAAACTTCCTGTTGTGACTATCTATTACAGAAAAAAATATTCAAATCGGATTGGTAGTTTCTGAGATTAGCGCGTTCAAACAAACAAACTCTTCAGCTTTATTATATTAGTGTACATGTCAACTAAGCTTTGTTATTTTTTTTGTGCGGGGAGAGACGCTGTCGCGAGCGCTTCACCCACCTCCTGATGAAGGCTACCGTATGTGGCCGAAACGTGTCGAGGAACTCTCGACAGTAGTCTCCGTCGTACGTAAGTTCCCGTTTTAAATAAATAATAATGACATTAACGTACGTTTCAATTAATAGTAAAAAAACTAAGCTTTGGTTCGCAGTTAAAAAAACTGTTATAGAACACTAAATATTCGACGTAACAAGGCCTCGCATGCAAGTGTTTCATTAAAGCTTTTATCATCCCAAATCTATCTTTTCCATTGCTTGTCATTTATATTGAAACTCCGACAATTAATTTGATTAAACCATATCGTTGGGGTGATTTTGCTGGCCTGTTATTGATGTAATCTTTACATTACGGCTTAGCAGGTTGGTTGAGTATTGTTTTGGACGTAGAATAATAGCGTTGTTAAATTATAGTTGTGTTAGATTAATTGTTTTAATGGGTAACTTAAATTATTGTGACTAGATATAAACTTTATGGAAAAAAATTCTATGCTTTCCTCATTTGAGGTTAAAATTGAAAGCCCTTAAAAATCTAGATTTACTGCAACATATTATAATGTAATTAACATTTTTACAAAGGATTTTTTTCAATCAGAAGGTACTTACCTATTCAAGATTGTTATGATACATCAATATAATACACTAGCAGCGCTCCGCGGATTTACCCGCGTTGTACCCGTTTTCGTGGGAAATTCGGGATAAAGAATAGCCTATAACCTCCCGTTGAATGTAGCTATCTATTACAATAAGAATTATCTAAACCAGACAAACAAACTTACAACATCTTCCTTTTTATAATATTAGTATAGATGAGATCCGAAATGCAAACAAAATTACAAATTTTACCTCTTTATAATATTAGTAAAGATGATTTCACTAACAAGTGCCTACATAAAGACCAGAAAAGATGAGAGCAGGTGAAAATATTTATCACGAATTGCATATAAATGGTCCGTTTTAGTTTTGTATTTTAATGCAAAGCGTGAGAAAACACGCAATGTATCAGAGCTTTGCGGTATTTTGAAACATCATCAAATAATTTGATAATTGTACCGTTTTTACAAAAAAAAAATGTATCGAAAGGTCATGGAATAAATTACGTTTAATAGAGATTTAATTGCGATTTAATGGTTTTTGTATGAAAGTTATAAGGCCTTTGCCCAGCAATGGGATATTACAGGCTAATATTTTACTTTTTTCAAACTGGATATTTCAGTTTCATAGATATTTCGTCTCTTATTATTATGAACACATTCATTTACATCCAGAATAATTCTTAAAAAATATAGAAAATAATGCAATTAACATTTATAAATATCCGTTGAAGTAAGTAAACAAAATAAATTTCAAACAACAATTCTTCTTCTCAGTATTGATAAAATCAAACACCAACGCATTGAAAAAACTCTGCCAAATTAAATATATTAAAAACTAGCGGCGGCCCGCGGTTTTACCCGCGATGAGCCCGTCCCCGTGGGAATTTCGGGATGAAAAAAAGCCTATTACCTTCCTGTTGAATGTGGGTATCCATAATAAAAACAATTATTCGAATTGGATTGCCAGTTTCTGAGATTAGCCTTAACAAACAAACAAACAAAGTTACAAACTTTATCTCTTTATAATATTAGTATAGATCTCATTATAACCTCAAAGTAACCCAAAATCCTAGTCAAAAGGCAATAAACGTGACCGCGGCCGCCCAGTGGGCACGCACTCGTAATTACAGGACAAAATAATAAACGAGTTATCGTAAAAATTGCGTTATTCGCCGTGTGAAATGATGACACCTGTGCGTTGGGGTGAACAGTGAACAGTGAACACCTCTTGTTGGGTGTAGACTTACGAAATAATTTAGAGAGGAATATATTTAATTGTATATATCTGTTATATAACGAAAATATTTTGTTTAATTACTTGATATTTTGAATTTTCTCTGACGTTTCGACCCCTTTACAGGAACTGTGGTCACAGAAGAAAACACTTAAGAAACCAGTACCATTTCATTATTTTTACCTTAAAATAAAAAAATACGTAATAATTGAGTATTTAAATTTTTTGATTAATTCTAATAGTAAGATTACTATTGTACCACTCAGGATTAGCTATTTAATATTACTTTTAAACTAAATAAAGCATAAAAAGTGTAGATGATTATCATACTACCTGACCGGATAACCATGTCTATGTTTTAATAGTACACAAACAACTCTGTTAACAAATAACACTGTGAACTCAAAATAATGAGCCGTTACTGACAAAAAAGCACCGGAAACTAGGCAGAAACGTGACGAAACGAATTTCTTAGCGATTCCTCATTCCACCCCACATACAATAAAACATTTGATTTGTGTAATCAAATGCGGGCATTCGAATTAATTAGTTCGTTACGCACCTGAGCTTTTACATTGTTGTATTGTTAATATACAACTTTAGTTTTGCCTTCCATTTTTAAATTGTGTCATTCGAATTGTTCTAGAATTTTGTGACACAACCGCAAATATAAGTTTGAAAATATCAACACGACTTATGAAGAGCAATAAGCAAAGTGATATTCAGATTTAATACCTGATCATTTTAAAATAAGGTCTATAGTGACATGGTTGTTACAATTAAGGGTTTTGGTTGAGTTTAATTAGGCGTTGTCAGTTGTCACTTGTTTTGCCGTTTCAAAAACTAATGACACGCTTGCTTTTACAAAATTCAACAAAGTTAAAATTGGTTTTAATTTGTAACTTTGTAGGCTTTTTTTTAAATTGGCGGGTTGGTGACAAATCAATAGAAAACTAATGGGCATTGACGTTTGTTTGTGACGTCAAAATTACTGGTATTATGTTTTTGGCTTCCTTTTCTTTGATCGGCCCACTGTGTAATTTTGTAATGATTGACGGGGACGTCCTGAATCATATATTTGAGTATTTGGGTATACAATGGCCGAATTTTAATATTTTGGGTTGTCAAGGATATTGCGAATCAAAACATTTTTTATGTTGTTAATTAAGTTATTTAGATCAAAATTGGGGCGAAAATAATTAATTATAGGGCTGTCAACATTATTTGAATGTACCACTTATGTAGCCAAATTATTTCATTCTACATATTATATTATATGAAGTTCTGTTGCAATGTTAACATCTCAATACACTCTTATACTTTTTTTATAAATATTTTTTTCATTCAGCTCATCTGCTTGCTCATAAATGCTCTCAATTACGTTTCAAGCATTCATTAAAATTATCTTTCACGAAAATGATACTTTTGACAGATTTCTGGACTTCACGTCTCAGTGCTGCCGCCTAGTGGTGTCATTTCCGAAAACCCTTATTGTACTATAACTATACCACACACAGAGCATAGAACCACATTCGCGCCGGCCGCTTCCGCATGGTGGTTCTTTGCTCTGTGATACCACAGCATCAAAAGACAAACTACTAAGTAAGATCCGCGTTACAACAACAAAACACTAACTTACCTTTGTACCATTTAATCAATAACAAATCACAGCATCATGCAAGTCATAAACTTTTTACGGCAGACAACCTGATCTGTCCTTAATTTAGCAATCAGGCGTGCATATTGAGGGCCTCAGTTTACTGTTCATTCTAATACATTTGCATAGTCGTAAAGTTTACAGCCTATGCATTTCGGGACAGTAATCTGTAGAAGTTGATGTAATACTACGTTTGAACATGGTTGGAATATTTAGTGATGATTTTGGTGTAACGCTGAAATAATGTTTTTAGTTTTATAGGTTCAAAACGGTTAAATGCATTTTATATTCTGGAATTCATATGAAATTCTTTCAGGCGGAGAAACTAGTAGGCCACTGCTGTTATTTTTTACCAAAAAATCGTTTGACAAGCTGCAAATTCTAAGCCAAAGCTAGGAAGTTGACGTTCGTTATCTATCAAACTCACTCCTTGCTGCTTGTAATTTCATTTATTATCAACGAAGCTTAGTACAATATATCACGCGTATTACGGTTAACACCAAGCAACATATTAAGGACAATCAACATAACTCCGACATATAATTAAAGTGGAATTACCAAACATCACCATTCATCTGCGGAAAGCGCTTTAAGTTTTACACCTACATTTGCATATAATTCATTTGGGGCGCTTTTATGGCATGTCGTTTCAAATGCAATGACAAGCAAGGTATTATGAGCAGAGTTACAAGCACATAGGTACGTCTATATATTATTTGCATTTTCAGTATCCAATTAAGAGGCGGATAGATTCATTTTTAATTTTTTTGGTGTTTGGAGCCAGGAGCCAGGAATCAAATGTATAAATTAGGATAGTATGCATTAGCCAGTATACAGCGTAGGACAATTTTTCATTTGTTTTTGTGTTTGGACCCAGGTACCGGTTAATCTAACAGACATCTGAAATTGATTGACGGCACCAAGAACCAGAATTAACTATTTAACATGTCCAAATTAGGACAGAACCCCATCTGAGACTGCCCAATTGTATTATAGCAAATTTATTAAAGCTATTGCTCCTGAAATTCATTCACATAGTAATTTTCCATTACATCATGATATTCCCAAATTACGAGTACTTTAACCTTTTACTAAATATTCTGCGGCGTAACACAAATTAACAACATCCCTACAAGACATAAACCGCAACCTCGATCCGTCTTCATCCTTCAAAATGTATTCAAATTCTCTTTTATGATAGAAGCTCGTTGTCACAAAATTACCGAAAGGCTAAATTGGTGGATTTATCCTATTGACGAATCTGCAGTGGCTTACAAATTGTCGCATCTAGTTTACGAGCGAGATTTACCAGGGTTTTATAGTTGTCTTAACCCATTAACGGCTAGCGATGCCATATTGCATCACTAAATAGTAGTTCAATTATTCGCGCAATTCTCGGTAAAACATATGTGATTTGAATTAACCAATCATAGAATTGTTTACTATTGAGACGAAGCCGCAGATTGGTTTTTGTTTTATCCAATTACAACCCGATTTGAATGCACCATCGTCAAGAGAAGTTCAGTGTAAAAATAATTGCGCCAAAAACATGGATGCCATTTTCAAGTAAGTAATTTTTTTATTGTTTTTGGTACTTTTCCGTGCTATTATCGGTTTTGGTTTGTTCGTATGAAAGTATGTAATAAGAAAACAGTTGAATACAGTGTGATTTGGTGTCCATTTTGTTTTTATGAAGTTGTAAATGCGGTGGATGCAATATGGCATCTCTAGCCGAATACGATATCACTTTTTGTTGAATTTCTGTGAATGGTATGGTATGTCGGTAGGTATGTCTGTCTCTTTGTATGCCTGTATGTCTATCTGTAGTCAGTTTGTCTGTCTGTCTGTATGTCTGGCCGTATGCCTTTTTTATGTGTGATCGACTCTGTCTGTTTTCTGTATATATGTCGCAGGGAATTGAGGATAGCAGAGATTTCACGAAATCCCTAGGGATACCACGAAATCACGGTAAATGTTGAATATTCTTATTTATGACGTCTTCTTACTAGTGATATGACAAAATACTAATATAAAATCAGTAATATCAGTAACAAATTTCTTACTATTCGGTAGGTTAGGGTTATTTTTTTTTGTATCAGTTACGTAAAAAAAAATAACCCTATCCTACCAAAGAGAGTGGTCGACTGAAGAATATTCAACATCTACCGTGATTTCGTGGTATCCCTAAGGATTTCGTGAAATCTCTGATATCCTCATTTCCCTGTGACATAATATATACCTGTCAGTCCCGCAGTATGAATACCTGTCTGTCTGTATTTGGCTGAACGTGTCTTTGTTTGTGTCTCGGTCTGTAAGTATGAATGTCTGTTGGCCCGTCCGTTAGTTTGTTACCAGGCTATTTTTTATTACATACAGTTATTTTTCCCTTACAGAAATTGTACACTGCACGACGCACTTGCTATTCTCGAAGACGAAGACGATGAAAATTATTAATTGAAATATGTATGTAATATGAAATAAATTATACGATGAAATAATTAATTTTATTAATTATTTATAATAATAATTATAATAAAATAAATTCCTTCTGGATTCGTGTTTCAATTACCAAAATATATATAGAAAAGATAATAACTACATAAGTTTCAGGCATATCTAATGTAGTAGTAAGCTTATAAAAAGACAACATATTAGGCTAGTGGTGCAATATGGCATCACCCCATATTTCCAAAAGTACATTATTTTTTTTTTAAATTTCGATGTATTCATATAAATCTAACCTATATTAACAATATATTAAAATTTCATCAAATTCGGAAGAGGTCAAGTAATCTGGGCGATAATGGGTTAATTTTATGGAGCCCGATTAGTCCGTGCTCGGTACTGACTGCTAATTGGAGGGGTTTTGGCAAGATTTTTCAGTTGATAGAATGTATTTTAGGAGCTTGTTTTGGCAGCATAAGGAATAGAACTTTTATTGCTTCTCAACTTTTGTTCTTGTTTTAACGTTTCTTTTACGTAATACTGATGAAATTATGTCATATTTAATTATTTGATAATAGTTGATGTTTTAAAATGTTTTCATTACGAAACTTGATGTAAATTTATAATGTTAGTATATTAACTCCAATAAATAATATTTAGGAGAGGATTTTTTGGTCTATCTGTCCTCGAGCAACACTCCTTTAGCAAAAAACACATTTCCAGCTAAATGTTTTAATAAATATTAACGCCCGCTCTCAGATACGTCAAAATTAGACTGTAACTCTGCTTAGCAGAGTTTTGCAACAATTAAGTCAATTGGGAATTGTAGTCGTTGTGTTTGTTTCTTATACCATTTTACGCACATGTGTTGTCAATCAATCGCAACATTTGCATCCACGGTGTCGACAACACGACAAAGGGTCGCTAAATTAAGATGTGACATGTCGGTACAAATGAATGCACCACTGTGCGAGGTGGGCGGTTAATGGTAAGACCACTGTGCAATAGGTATGGGTTTTAACCGACGTCAATAAAAAAGGGGTGTAATTTGTTGGAATCTTTTGATCATTATTAGATGAAATATTTTGATTGAGAGTACTTAACTGCGAGGTAGAGACAATTTTTCTTTTTACGATTATTGTATTGGACGATATTTTTAAATAAAAATATATGTCGGAGCGTGGCATCAGTGGCGCCACACCAGATAGCGGTTTATAACGTCACTACATTAGTTTTAGTCTGTAGAAGTTTAAGAGTAGTTTGTAAATTCAGTTGACTGATGGAATCGGTAGTGTTGTTATTCCGTGACGTGAGTTCTACCTTCGTGGTGTAGTCTATGGTATGAGAATAGACTGTGTTAAGTCTGTGGTGTTACGCACTATGACAGATGAGAGTTGATCATTAGAGTTTTGGAGGGAAATGGAGACGGTTGTATTGTGATCAGATGGGAAACGTAGATTGGAAGGATGAGGTGTTGACGACATCACGATCGTATTGCGAATCGAGTATAGAATAGGGAAAAGATATTCTATGGCGTGGACAGGACGACTAATGGGGTGAAGGGAGGTCGTTTAGGTTCCATCAATTAATTGAATCTAGACGTATCCTAACTGTAATCTGTAATCCATGATGATCGTGTGTAAAATACAAGCAATGTCATTGTAATGAAGTCCTGTGAGTTATTATTTCAAGATCAAGACCTAGGAATCCTAAGATATCTGATGTTGTATTGGCGGTATAATGCTCGTGCTTATCCTGATGTGACATGTCCCCGATATGGGATAAATATCGCTGTTTCCCCGACATCAGAAGTGGGATAAGGATCGCTATTGCCCACTGAGCTTCCAGCAGAGAAGGATAAAGATCGCTATTGCCCACTAAGCCTCCAGCAGAGGGATAAGGATCGCTATTGGCCACTGAGCCTCCAACAGAGAATGATAAGGATGCTATATTCCCACGGGTGGACGAGCATAAACCATTTCAACCGCGGAGCTAGGTTTATGATAAGATGAAAGAATATTGAGAGCTGAGTTCTTTAGTGCATATTATCGACGACGACGGCGATGACGACGGCGACGATGACGACGACGAGATTGAAATTCATGTACCTTCCACTGGATTATGAAGCTCGTGGTATTCAGAGATATGTCTGAATCATCATCCCAACGACTATGGTGCTTTACGTAATGTTTATTTTGCAATTGGTTATAAAACTTGGAATGTTCTGTGAGTATAGTTAGTTAGTTTTCTACTCTATTGTGGAGTTAAGAAGGTAATTATGAGCTTCCGAAAGAGTCAAGTTTAATCTTGTACGTAATGTGATATGTTCTAATATGTTTTCTTATTTTCATGTTGGTTCAATGCTGGTAATTATTGCGAGCGTTGATGAACCTCGTCTAGGGAGGAGCGTGGTTCTCTTCTCGGTCCTGTTACCTGAGGAATATGAGGGATTGCGGTATTCCAAATTATTCAAGAATCTATCACGACAAATTCACATTGGATGTTAAATTGGTGATGTATTGCGGTATTGATTGGTTTGTTGGGAAATATCCGGTGAGCTATTTTGTGATATTTGAGTCAGTTAACATTAAGAGTTTTGTAGTGAATCTTCGTACCACTTGATAAAGTAGAAAGCTTATTGAAAGTATTTTGGATGTTTATCCCGCTGTAAAATATGAGAGTATGAGTAAGGGTTTCATGTGACTATGTGACTTATTGAGTTCAATGTTCAAACTCGGCGATGGTCGTGGTCTGGATTGACCGTACTGTGGAGTGGTCTGCTGAGACCGTGTGTTGTTGAGCAATGTGATTGCTGGTTGGCTGGTTGCCGTGACTAGACGTGACTAGACAAGCTTACTGTTACTTACTCATGGCTCATATTGTAATGTGCATTTGAGATTAATAGTCTATTGAAGTTAAAGTTGAAAATGACGTGGTACCTAGTATTCATGTGTTACATAGCATTGAAGATTCCCGATTGATAATAATTGAAATTAACTTTTGATTGAAATCAAGAATTTAAGGAAGAACAAGCTTCTTAATAGTCAGGTTGACCGAGCGAGTGCAAATTACTGTGGCCGCGAGGTTTAGAGGAGAACGAGTACACAATATAGTGTCATTGACTGGTATAGGAAAATGCCTGAAGGGCAAGTACCCATTGTTAGTGATTCTGAGCCTTGTGAGGATGAACTGTAGTCACTTTTGACTGTGTGGTAACTAGTTGTGCGTGTCCTCTTGAGTCTGGGTGGTCACGGGGATGATCACGGGTGGTCACTGGGATGATCACAGGAGCGGCTGATCACAGGGATGATCAGGGCTATGGGTGATCACTGGGATGATCACGGGAGTGGCTGATCACAGGGATGATCAGGGCTATGGGTGATCACTGGGATGATCACGGGAGTGACTGATCACAGGGATGATCAGGGTCATGGGTGATCACTGGGATGATCACGGGAGTGACTGATCACAGGGATGATCAGGGTGATGGGTGATCACTGGGATGATCACGAGAGTGGCTGATCACAGGGATGATCAGGGTTATGGGTGATCACTGGGATGATCACAGCCAGTCACAGGGATGACTGCGTATTAGGGCTACGGGGATAGCCGGACAATAGAGACACACACACTTGACCTTTACTTTGATTTGAGATTAATTTGATTTTTAATGGGTACTTGTGCCTGACGATGTTCTAGTATTATGTTGAGATAAGCAATGTGATTATGAATATTGAGGTAGTTAAATTTGTTCATTGGAAAAGAATAATAGTTTGAGCTTTACTAAGTCTTTCGTTGAAGTAGTTATTTAGGTCAGGAGTGACCGAACGATGGTGATCGTTACACGTTGAAAGCTTTGAACTCTAAACGTACTTACAAATAGGCACATGATCGTGTTAGGAAGATGCCTGTGGGGCGGGTAACAGCTGACTCAGACGAAGGTGGAGACAGTGAGGTTGATTAAGTTGTTGATTGTTACTGGGTTTTTATGTCGGTGGGTCAGTCTGAGACCGCACCGGGGTGCCGTAGCTGTAGCCCGTTAGAAATCGGTGTCTACTACTTGTAGTAGTCCGTGGGTAGGCAGTAGGCGGTAGCCCTGGGTAGTGTGGTCGGGTCTTGCCTGGTAGCGAAGACCGTAGAGTCATGGGACGACTCGGCATTCCGAAATGGAAGTGCATAAAGGGCAAATGCGTTTACTAAATCTTGTGTTGTGACCACGGATAAGGGCTCAGTAGTAAATCAATTGTGATTAAATTGTTAATTGTGTGTGAATAATGAACCAGAGTCTGTCACTGTTACTGGCCTCAGGGTTTTGGTAGATGAAACGTTATCATAATTTACTTTGTGATTTCTTACGCAAGATGCCAGTAGGTCATGTACCAGTCGAAGTTGATGTTAATAGTGATTTTGATGAGGATGAGTAAACTTGTTTTGGTGGAAACTCGAGTAAGGACTCTATCGGCCGTATTGTGTTGGACCGTACCAGAGGTTGTCGTGTAGCCGTAGCTCAGTAGAAATCGGTGTCTACATTGTAGTCCGTGAGTACGCGGTAGCAGGCAACTCTGGCGGAGGTCGGGTTCTGGAGGAACCATAGAGTCCAGGAGTAGACTCGGCAGTCACAGGGTGATGCACATGGGCGATCCACTTGATGGATATGCATAGTGAGAGAGCAATTGCGATTGCTGGTCGGCTAGAGAGCCGTGGCGATAGAGGGCTTACTAGTGTGAAGTTTCGATTTGTGTGGTTAATTAAAGTGTGTTAATTTGTTGTTACAAGCGACAGTGGTACATGGCTCTGGTTGATATTTTCTTATGGCTCTTTTATGGTTTTATTCGAGTAATTTAAAAGAAAAAAAAACTATACAGTTACGAAGTTTCTTTATTTGAGTTGTGTGTAGAAATATGATTGGTCAGAAGTGGCCGAGGCGAACAAATACTCTCGTTGGTTATTTCTGTGCAGGTTAACCAACACACGAGGACGTGTGCTAGCAGGATGGCCGTGTCGGAGCGTGGCATCAGTGGCGCCACACCAGATAGCGGTTTATAACGTCACTACATTAGTTTTAGTCTGTAGAAGTTTAAGAGTAGTTTGTAAATTCAGTTGACTGATGGAATCGGTAGTGTTGTTATTCCGTGACGTGAGTTCTACCTTCGTGGTGTAGTCTATGGTATGAGAATAGACTGTGTTAAGTCTGTGGTGTTACGCACTATGACAGATGAGAGTTGATCATTAGAGTTTTGGAGGGAAATGGAGACGGTTGTATTGTGATCAGATGGGAAACGTAGATTGGAAGGATGAGGTGTTGACGACATCACGATCGTATTGCGAATCGAGTATAGAATAGGGAAAAGATATTCTATGGCGTGGACAGGACGACTAATGGGGTGAAGGGAGGTCGTTTAGGTTCCATCAATTAATTGAATCTAGACGTATCCTAACTGTAATCTGTAATCCATGATGATCGTGTGTAAAATACAAGCAATGTCATTGTAATGAAGTCCTGTGAGTTATTATTTCAAGATCAAGACCTAGGAATCCTAAGATATCTGATGTTGTATTGGCGGTATAATGCTCGTGCTTATCCTGATGTGACATGTCCCCGATATGGGATAAATATCGCTGTTTCCCCGACATATATAATAAAACATTGCTTTTAATTTATCATGCGCAGCAGAACAGTGTGGATGAAACGATATTTGAGAAGCTTATCTTAATTTGATAAATTATTAAAATTGCATAGAAATAAAGTGGAATATATATAAAACAAAATGGTAAAACTTTGGGTTGGTATAATCTCCACTGTTTGAAAGTATTCAAAATGCCCTCCAGTAGGATTGTCTAATACCAGATCATATAATTTCATCATAAAATATCATGAATATTCCCTCCCAGTAATCCTCTAACATCTTTGAAAGAAATCGCCCAAAGCCATATAACGAAGTAATGACTCAAACTGAGGGACCGAATCATTTCAGATGAATGATTTACATAATGCTACTAAGTGATCTTTAATACCTTTCAAGGTATAGTAAACAACTTGAGGCGATATTAACAATTAGTAAATTTATCCTTATGTAATGCATCTTCAATTAAAGCCGTTTTAGACGTCCGGCATCGCGCCGCAGTAGTGAATAGCTGCCCGCTCGCACGGATATTCTTTCGTTTTTAACTAGGGTTTTGTACCCAAAGGGTAATTCGGGACCCTATTACTGAATTTCGCTGTCCGCCCGTCCACCCGTCTGGCACCAGTCTGTATCTCAAGAACGGTGAAGGCTAGACAATTGAAATTTTCATAGATGATGTATTTTTATTGCCGCTATTGCCGTTTTTTAAAGTACGGAACCCTCAGTGCGCGAGTCCGACTCCCACTTGGCCTGTTTTTTAATACAAAATGCACGTAAAAGGATGACTGGGGACGTTTAATTTGAAAGAGCCCTAAAAGATAAAAGAACTTAAGTCTTTAGCATAATATTTATTTGAGGGGGTGACAACCGCCCTTATTTTGTACTGTTGGTTTTTGTAATTAGTTCAATACTGATATTGTTTTAATTCAAAAATAAAGAGTTTATAAACCAAATAAAGATTAGAAAAATAGAATTTTTGGCTCAGTTTTTAATAAAAGTATTAAAATCTTTATAGCTAACAAGTTTTGTTCCTACCCGAGAACAATTCATTGTGTATTACTCAAAACACTATATTTTAATTATGTTCTCATTTTTTTCGGAATTTCTATGATTTCTACGGATTTTCCATTCTGATTCCTTTCTTAAATGGTTAACCTTATGAATTAGGATAATTGCAAACTTTTTACAGTTCTCATAATATAATATTGAGTTTTGAATAGTACGAGTATAATGCTGTTCGTTTCAATTTAAATTTTCAAAGGAATAGACTGTACCTTAATTTCAACAACTAAATAGATATAAAACAAAGTCGTATGTAATTAAAATCAGTAAAACATTAATTATGATTCGGCACACATGTGCCCACTGTCCACCCTTTGCGGTGAGTCGGAATTTTTAATTTTATTTCAATTAATCTCCTAAAGGGTTGATTTAATTTGCATTAATTAATTATTTGTGACCTAGCAACTTTTGTTCTTGGTTGGACTTGTTCTTGATTAAACATCAAAATGTGTTCTAGATGTAAATAATTTTAATAATATCTTCTTGATTACAAATTGTTATAACATTATTAAGGCATATAGAGGTTCTCAATTCATACGTATGTGTCAAGTGTGTAATATTTACCTATATCATACGTCCACGGTTATTTTAATACGATATCTGCAACCCGGAGTTTATCAGTGCAGCAAGTATGGTAACTGATACTGTAAGACTATCATCCTATTGTTGGGAAAAGGCTTCCCCCCATTTCTCACTATTATTTTCGAAGCCACCAATTGCTAGTCACTCTTGTAGGCTTTCAGTTCGTCCCGCCACCGCCTGTGCCATCTGCCGAGCATGTCAATAAAATAATTTACGTCAGACACGTCAAATGCTTCCTTATTAAAGATTTAATGAGCGATTATGATGACATATAATGTATAATGAAAAATAATGTCAATTAGTTAAGTGGACGTCTCTGAGTGCGATAGATAATAATAATATTCTTAATTAGATCGTTACGTTTCAATATCTTCATGCCAGTCATAATAAGCATCCTATACCATGTACTAATGAACACACCCATCCTCGACTGCCATTCAATCAGGGTTGCCAATAACACTATCAGAGCTTTGATAAGATATGCAAATGCGCTCAACGCAGCAGCAACCCTGGCGATCATTAGGCTTGAAGCTTGTTTGCCGCTAAATCCTTTGTCTATTACTGGGTTATACTGGTTTAGTTCGGTTTGAACTAGCATAGAGTGGTTAGATAAAGCTGGCACGATCTTGACAGTTCACTTTGGGCATGTATTGTTGCTGTGAATAATTGTCTGTCCCGGTTGTTTTAATCGATAGACCATGTTCGAGGCCTTTAAGCGGTCTAAAAACTCCGACACCTGGATTGGCCACTGACCTACAAGAACTTACTTTATTAGTCTGACGCAGTGATCTTATTTAACCCCCGAATGCATAAAGGTCTCTTATAAATTACTAGCGGCGCCCCGCGGTTTTACCCGCGCTGTGCCCGTTCCCGTGGGAATTTCGGGATAAAAAAATAGCCTATAACCTTCCCGTTGAATGTAGTTATCCATTACAAAAAGAATTATTCAAATCGGTTCAGTAGTTTCTGAGATTAGCGCGTTTAAACAAACAAACAAACAAACAAACAAAACAAACTCTTCAGCTTTATAATATTAGTATAGATAACCTATTTTAATCTATCTGTCAAAGTTTACAAAACGCATAAATTATTATTTGATATTTTTTGCGTTTAATCATTGTTAGTGATTATAGAAATAATTAAATTTTAGAAGTACATACTTCATAATAAAATGTTGATTTAAGTTGAGGAGCTAGTTTTAGTAACGCGACCTATACGTATCGGATCAATTATGTGTGATTCGGACTGTGTTGGGCGTGATTTGTATAGAAATGTCTGTTCGTTTGTCATTTGGGTATTAGTGGAGACCTAATTAGTTAGTAACTAAGGCGATTTGGTTAAGTTTGTTAGTACGCAAGGAAACTTGAATGCAATGTAGCATTATTAGTGTATGTTTACTTTATTGTATAGTTAAAGGATTTAACTATTACCTATTTCCAGTCCACCTATGAAAGACAGAAAAATAAAATCCAATGCTTTGTCATTTTTAAAGCAAAAGTTTCGCGATATTTAACATAACTTGAAAGGCGTTTCATTACAGGAGTCTCATTCTTTACTTGCATACCCTCACGGTTTTGCTCAAATTGAAGCCGTTCTTGCGCAATGAAAAATAGCCTATAACCTTCCCTTTGAATGAGGCTATCCATTACAAAAATAATTATTCGAAACGGACTGTTAAATTCTGAAATAAACCTGAACATACAAACAATCAAAATTATAATATTTGTATTTGTACATCACTACATAGTATAAAACAAAGTCGCTATTTTTGTCTGTTTGTTTGTCTGTATGCGTAAATCTTTAAAATTACGCAACGGATTTTGATGCAGTTTTTTGTAATAGGTAGAGTGATTCAAGAGGAAGGTTTTTATGTAAAAATTCCCGAAATTCCCACGAGAACGGGCACAACGCGGGTAAAACCGCGGCGCGCTGCTAGTATAAGATATTCGTTTAAGATATTAAGTAAACCCATCCCTACTTCATTACATCACTTCATAATACACGTAATCGACTAAATAATTACACCAAATCAGATCACATTAGGGTCCTTAATTGAAATCATAATTGGGCATATTAATTGTATTCACGGATTAGGCGGAAGTTCCTAATCCTCTAGAGAGCAAGGATTACCTATGGCTGCCTCTAATTGGACGCACATACGTAGTCTTTGGTCTAGGAAATACGCAGGCTAAGTCCTTAGGCCGGCGAAACTGATTAGGTAGGGCCTTAAGTCGACCTATGCTGTAACTCTATAGGATATATAGAATACCTATATGACCTTTTAGGCATCAAACATAAAGACTAAGTAATAAAAAGGTATTATTATAGTATTATTTATACACTAGCAGCGCCCCGCGGTTTTACCAGCGTTGTACCCGTTCCCGTGGGAATTTCGGGGTGAAAAATAGCCTATAACCTTCCCGTTGAATGTGGCTATCTATTACAAAAAGAATTATTCAAATCGGACTGATAATTCCTGAGATTACCTCGAACATACAAACAAACAAAGAAACTTACAAATTTTACCTCTTTATAATATTAGTATAGATTAAACATTATTGTTTTGGTCGAACGTAAACTTAATTTTCAGCCGCTTTCAATTCGCTCGCAACTCGCAAGTGTGACATAGCACTAAAAGTTGTACTAACATCCAAAAATAAGTTCCTAACCAAAACTAACACCTTCCCAAAACAAACTCTTTTAGAATGACAGAAAAAAACGAAACCATCTGTCAAACTTGTCAATCAATCCTGCCGGTTTTCAAAATTTTCATTCACCTTACAAAAAAAAATTGTGTTGTAGACAAGTGGAAAGAACAAACAGTTTACAAGTAAACTAAAGATAGCTGCAATGTATAATTGTGGACGTTTGTCGTCTGTTACTTAATATTGAAATGAGTAAACCCGACACAAGAGACTTCGAGACTCGATATAATGCATGCTTTCTTGATTTTGGAATGAAAACAGGTACTACTCACTAAATAGTTCTCATTTATACAAAATAAAATGTAAGTTAAAGTATTAAACTAACTAACATTAAAACAACAACCTTTGTTAATTGTAAAAGGTGTGATGAGAAGTATTTATGACTTATTTTGACTGATATTGTCATGTACGAGTAAGTACTCCAGTTTTGTCATTGAAGTGTATCTAAAACATCTAGCTGAACAAATATGAAAATATATAATTCACTTGATTAGTTAGATCCAAACTAAGCTTTGAGTTTTTATTGTGAAATCTAACTAACTGATACTATTACATAAATGGATACTTGTGTACTTTATATGTGTATTTAATAAACAACCAGTCTCCATCACCGATAACCATTACATTGGTGTAAATTATATGTTTTTTACTTCTGGAGCAAAAAACTCAATGTTTTAAGTTTGTCTTTTTGTGTGTTTGTTTGTCCTACTGATGGAGTTTCCTTAATTTTTGTATCTTTGTCTTTATTTCATAGGGAGTTTAAATCGCCTATGTGTTAAAATGGTTTGATTTTTTTGCGATATTGCAGTTTTAGCAATAAATTATTACCTTATTCGGGATGTGGTAATTCTGATTCTACAGTTGTACCGCGGGAAGAGGTACAACGCGGGTAAAGCCGCTGCTAGTCTGATATTATTAACTTGCATTATGTTACGTTACGACGCATCAGACCAACTGGAGAGAAGTCGCTCAGAACAAGGATACATGGAAGGATAGAGGAGAAGCCTTTGCCCAGTGTTGGGACACAAACGGCTTATAATATTATAGCCTATTATTATTTCTATCATATCCTGCAATAGTCCCTACTTCTGTAGGGATAATTCGCGGACATGTTGAACTGATGTGTTCGGGATTGTGCCCCTGCAGTCTTAATCATTAAACATCTCAAAAGGGCCTCTACGAGTTGGATCTGTATCGGCTCGCATGCCTCTCAAAAAGACCGGGTTTGTCCTGTGACTCCACTGACCTCTATTATATACACTGGACAGGCTGCAGTCATAATAATTTTGTGCCTATTTGAGTGTCGCCATTTTGGCGCTGTAGGCCACTGTAGGCAGATACGAAAGTCCATGGAACTAAAATTAGTTATGTTTTAAGTCGACTGTGTACCCCTATTTGCTTGCAGTGAACATCTGAATTAGTTCTCGGGACACTCGCAGGGGCGCTTCAAATTGCCACACAAAATAAGCTGTCATTTGTATGGTAACAGCCAGTCCAGTGTATATAATAGAGGTCAGTGCGTGACTCCGAGGAGATACACTATAATAATAATTATGTTATTTCAGTCGCAGGTATGCTGCTCGGGAGTATGATGGGTAGTTTTTTTTTCCGTGGTTTTAAAAGATGGCCTATGTTTATGGGAGGAGGATTAGGCGTCGGCATGGCTTATGCGAACTGCGAGAACAGTTTAAACAGCTTCCTACAGTCATTGGATCCAAAGATATGTGTTGTTAAGTAAGTTTTTATTTCATTATTATATATATATTTTTTCAGCCCGACTTGTCCCACTGCAGGGTAAAAGCCTCCCTACCCTCTTACCACCTTTCTCTGTTGAGTGTATTATCATAGTTAAAATAAAAATAAATAAATACACCCTGACAAATTCACACACGGTTATTTAGACCGAAACTAAGCTGTTAGCTTGTATTATGGAATGTAACTAACCGATACTAATGCATATTCATACACAAATATTTTTTAGATCAAAATTTATAATAATGAAAAAGTTAAAGCTTGTGATTCCTTTTTTATGACATACTTATTAAATTAGATAAAAGGCGAACTAATAATCGTGATTGCGCGACGTCTTTGCCCAACAATGTGATCAAGCTATGCTAACAGAACTAGTAAACATAAAGAAATAAACAAAAGTACTTACAATCTATGATGATAATAACAAAATAACAATTGGGCGGTTGTCAGTTCAACCAAAAGTTAAGCCACTGTTACTGGCCACCTATACAGTTCATATTGTCACTAACCTTGAATACATTTTATGATTACAATAACTAACCGTTTAAAACAACCAAAAACAAATTTATGGCATCATTATCTCGCTGGCCAGAACCTTAGACAATACACAGTTTTAACAAAACAAGAAAAGGACATTTGGCTTCCAAAAAAAATCTTGAAAAAGACGAACGTTTTTACACTAAAATATTATGCCATAATACATTTTCTTTCATTCGACTCGATGCTATAATTGCTTCTTTTCCGCCGTTTCCTATTTGACTTCTGTTATTGAAAAGCTTACAAAGAAACTGGAACTAATTGTGTCAATAAACTATTGTAAGGGTGGCGGGAACAATCGTTTTGGGTACACTGAAATTGGTAGGAGTCGTTGTAAAGTTGTTTGTTTGTAGATAAAGAGGTTGAATTGTTGTAAATTGTAGATAAGGCGATGAATATTGATCATTATTGACGGTCCGTATTGACGGAACGGTAGGGTTGTGCTGCGTTTCGGCAACATTTGGAACCTAACGTTCGATACTAAGTTTCGGAAGTAGCTGACACCATGCCCAAAAATTTTCCCGTATCTGTGATCCTGTATCCCCGTTGTGATCCGTTTTACAAACAGATTTTTTTTGAAAATTTGTCATTTTATGTGTTCATCGTACAAATTGTAATGAATTTAATCTTTATATAATAATACATGAATACCATTCGCTATGTATGCCGATCTGTCGGTATGTTTGCACTTATATCTCAAAACTACTGAAATGGATTTTCGTGATTTCCAACATATTAACGAAAATGGCTTTTGGATTTGTACAGGATTCCTACAGGCAAAATTAGGCAACACAATCTTTACTAACCAAAGTCAACCAAAGACGAAACTAAGTGGTTTTTCCGAGATTAATTGGTTTAACATTTGTAAATAAAACGTTCAATATTGATAAACCAAACCCATGATTTAAACATTGAATTAATATATTTATGTCATCACGTAACTGTACATCATTATTACCCGTCATCACACTGCCAACCCTACAAATAATAATTCAAGTCGCCAACCGATTCCACGGTCCACATTCAAGACGGCGAATGTTACATTTTCAATCACAGCGGGAGAGTTCCCTTTAGTTGTTCCTTTGTCTGCTTCAGTTAGGTCAGTTACATTGTTTTCTTTTATACTTACCGGCTTCCTTTCTTTTATTGCGTAAAATGGTTCTGTTTGCAATCACACCGCCTTTTTGACCATTGCCACCTATAGCGTTTTTCAATTTCGCAGTTTTGTCTTTTTTGAACTCTATTTCTTTGGAGATTTGAACTGTTTTTCAATGAAGCTTGTTAATGGCTTATTTTTGTTAAATGTTGATACAGTATGACAAAGTTTGTTGTGTTGTATCTTATTTAGATCTTTGCGTGTTGCTTTGATCAGTATAGTATCTTTATGTGGAGTATGGTTGTCGGCCTTTTTTGTCAATGACCAGCTTTTGTATAATTAATTGTGCATAAAAATTGCAGGGCTCCGTTTTTACATGAATCCTATTTACTACTTGGACTGTGTAGAATAACAAACCTAATTCGATATTACGGTGTCACAATCTTTGTCGGTCCCGGTCGGAGGCCTTTAGGCGGTCTAAAAACTCCGACACCAGGGTTGGCCACTGGTCTACTCGAACTTACTTACGTGCTTGTCACAATCTTAGACCTTGCTGTTTTTGTATTTCAACAGCCTGCTCTACAGGATTTTAGTATCATATTGATTGGCAATTTTATTTTTTTCCTATCCTTCATATTCTTTAAATCCCAGTCATGAGGCTAAGACCAAAGTGACCCCATATCAATTTGGTTCAAATTCACTCTTTCGGATAATTGTTTCGTGCCCCCAAACGCTGTCTGACAGTATATAAAATTGATTTCTTCAAAAACTACTGAACGGATTTTCATGCAATTTTTACTAACACACAGAGTAATTTAACAGGAAGGTTTGTGTATAATTTTCATCTTGAAATTCCCACAAGAAAGGGCGCGCGTAGAACCGCGGGACTTTGCTAGTTATATATAAAAGTCAGTTGTGTAACTCTAGAAAAAAATGACTGTACTATCCCAATACCAATTTGAGAATATCAAAGCCAAACCCTTGTCCAAAATAAAGGATATTTTACAAACGATCAGTCGCAACTCGTGACCGCCTCAGGGCATATTGTTTTTACGAACGAAAACCAATCAAATGACTGATTCAGAGGTGGAATAATTTTTCAAAAGGTTACAACAAAAAGTGTAGCCTTTGATAAAGCACATTTCCGAAACTTTGTTTGCCTTGGAGATTTCGTGTGTATATCACCTGAATATACCATACGAACCATTAAAATTTAACGCATATTTCTTTGTTAGTTCATACTCTGTTCGAAGCAAACGAAAAAATAAATTACAATATCACGGTGACTTTTGTATCAATACTTTGCCTTTTAAGCCATGAAGTCTCTTACTAATTATAATATAATAATATAATATACCTGGACTAATTCACACACAATTAATTAGACCCAAAGCTCTAAGCTTGTGTTATGGAATCTAACTGATACTACTACATATACATACACAAATACTTTATAAGAATATATAATTGAGACCCAGACGTCGTCGCCAACAACTATGTCTTCACATATTGTTGACTCCGGGCGGGAACCGAACCCGCAACCCCCGACACCGTAAGCGCTCTCACTGCCACTGTGCCAACGGGCTTCTCAAATTCGAATTTGAATTATTATTGTTATTTAATGGAATTTATACAACCAACCACTGTTACAACCCAATTCGGTTAACCGATTCAGTTTAACCTGAACACCTGAATATTTGTTGGTGGATCTAATGAAAATTAATCATACAAAATGCACTCCAATAAAAAAAAAAATCCGCAAATTATTTTCCTTGGAAAACATATTAATGAATTTCATTTTGTTTCAGGAAAGTACCATGAAGCCATTTAGTTAGTTGATGTTGCTTCAGTTTTATTTAATCTTAGTTGTTCTTACATTTTTTAAGTAACCATAATAAGGAAACTTATTCCAAATGACTAAATAAATTATACCAGTAAATAAGATTTTTTATTATATTTAGCTACGTATTATTTTTGGTGTCAATATTGAAAAATAAAGTAGAGTTGTTATTAGTCAATGGCATAACGCAAAATTGGCAGACTGTGTTTAAGCTACACAGCGACTTCTTCTTCATCGAGTGGATGGTCAACCTGACCAGTCCTGGTGTCAGAGTTATTGAGCCGCCAAAGGCCTCTGACATGGCTCATGTTACGACTACTATCTACTATAATTAATTATAGACACCAAATTATATTTTCTTTATTTCATAGTTTAGTAATATTATCTATACTAATATTATAAAGCTGAAGTTTGTTTTGTTTGTTTGTTTGTTTGTTTAAACGCGCTAATCTCAGAAACTACTGAACCGATTTGAATAATTCTTTTTGTAATAGATAGCCACATTCAACGGGAAGGTTATAGGCTATTTTTCATCCCGAAATTCTTACGGGAACGGGTACAACGCGGGTAAAACCGCGGGGCGCTGCTAGTATGCCTATAAAGTTTTCCAACAGTTTCAAAACTGTTTCAAAACTGTTGGAAAACTTTATAGGCATATTAGAAATGTTAGCAGAAGCAAGGTTGACATTAGAAAAAAGTTCCTCAAATAACCAATTTTCAAAACATTTCTTTTTTACACTTTTGAACTTACCCAAAAACGCTCAACAGCCAACTTTATATGTCTTTACATGACACACATCTCTTTTCAAACTGATTATTGTATAACATTGACACATAATATCAGAACTTGAGCAAGCAGACCGCGACAGTTGGTCATCGACCCATGATTTCATCAGGTGCTACTCTGGCTAGGAATGCAGTGACTCTGTGACTCACCGCGGTGCGCGATGATGAGTCAGTGCTGAAATGGTTTGGGAAAGAAATGGAGACGGCTTTGTGAAAGTAAAGTTTATCAACAGCACTTTAGCTAGTAAATGGTTTGTCCCTTTCCGATATACGCTATTTGCCGAAGAGCAAAAGAGACAAAACACTTTGAAGCAGTGTTTAAGTTAAAGTGCGTTAATGAATAAGATGGTTAGTCTGTAATGTCCCACTGGGCAAAGGATCATCTCACTGAAGACATCAGTGAGGAGGATAAGGCGTAATCATCACGCTTGCCTAATACAGGTTGGTGATCTCAAACCCGAGCCAATACGTAGTCCAATGTATTAGCAATCCAAGTTCTTATTTTTACGTTGCAATTAGCAATTTTAATATGCAGAACAATTTTAACAATACATTCGACTCTATCTCTTTCCCTGTGCTGACAATGAGAAACTTTAAATAAAAGTTGCAGGTCGTTACATTAAATAGGCCGACATGTTCTGTTTATTGCCTTTTGTTTAAATATTATTACGATAATACTTCAATTTATTTGACAATTATGTCTGTAAGATAATACTTTCTAAGAATAATGAGTAGGTATTTAACTTACGTTATTATAATAAGTGCAAGCGGTCGTTCCGTATGTTTAACTTCTAACCTACATAGATAGATTTTGATCACCGAAAACTTCTTTTATTGATCTATATCAGTTTTATAAAGAGCAAGAATTGTTCCTGTTGAACGCGTGGAACAGCTAGTTAATATAATAAAGTTGAAAAGCTTAGTTTTTGTGTAAAAGAGCAAATTTCTAAAACCAGCAAGATTCGAAAAAATATTTTTGTAAGATCCTTTTAATTTAGATATTCTCACGAATACGAGTAAAAGGGCGGTGTGCTGCTAAAAACTAATATAAGTATCTGCGCCTGAGAAATATTTTAAACTACTATCTATCTATCTCTCATAGGAACTTTCCTTATACTCATAGCAACAGAAAATAGTAGTCGAATAGATCTGGTCCTTGTCCAGTATTAACAACACATTAACATGTCTCGGTGACGTCATAACGTGAACAAAGGTTTAGTAATCCAATAAAAGAAAGCCTTTTACAAACCTTTCTAGAACTTAACTATGTAGTTAGTCATACAATCAAAGCGCGTTATTCATACTATACTAATCATAGAATAAGTTCTAGTACCGTTTAGCCATTAACCAGTATTTACTGCTTTATTCATAAGCGATATTTAACTTAAACACTATTTTAAAGTGTTTTGTCTCTTTCGCTCTTTGGCAAATAGCGTAGGTATGTCGGAAAGGGATAAACCATTTCATAGCTAAAGTGCTGTTAATAAGTGTTTACGAATAAGGCCGCATCGCATCTCCATAAACAAAGCCTAAGAACGGATTGCACAAAACCATTTAAATATATTTTGTAACTAATTATGTTTAGAAAAGTTCTTCGTTCATTCCATTTAGTACCGAATAGAACACAATTTAAAGCTATCGTCATATTTTGTTTTATAAACATATTGATCGAAAAAATGATTTGAAAGTTCTTGTGCTATCCGCCCTTAGTCATACTAAAATTTCATACAATTTAACGATAAAGCTAAAACCCTTTTTTCCTATTATTTTATTCTTCGACTAATGTATGGGCGTGACGTCGATAAATATGATGATATACCTGGCGGTAAAAGACAATGAAATCATATAAATCTGCCACGCTATTCGCATATTAGCAAACTATATAAAGTTACAATATTTAACAAATGTATTCGTGGTACTAGGGGAGAAAAGAAGGAGGTATATGTTTAACTAATAATAAATTGTTTACTTTGGTCAAGATCAAAGTAAAAGTTTTTTTTGTAAACAAAAAGTAGTAGTACACTTAATAATACCTTTTATAAAATGATTTCAGTAAGCAGAAAATAGCAGTCGATTTGAGAGCTTTTTAGATTTGCAAAATAGTTTTTTTTTAAATTTTTAATATAATCTTTTACTAAAATCTAGTATAGAATTCATTAAAAGTTACTTCCGTTATTTTTGCCATGTCTTGTTTTACAATTAAGGCACATAATACTATCGTATTTCTTGTGACTTGCACATTTCCAATAATTAAATAGAAATATTATCTCTCTGAGTTTGTCATCAACACTCAGAAAAAACTATTTAATGACGATTAATGAAAATCAGATGCCCAAGTAAAAGTCTCCTATTAAAGTAAATATACCGAGAACTCATAATTTAAATATTCAAACACGTTCAAAACCTATACATTTTCACATAAATAATTAAAATAAACTGACTACATTGTATTCACGTTTCATAATAAAAACTTTCCGCAGACCGTTAGATGTCTTTCAGCGAAACTGTCGTGTCCTACGAGGGTAATGAAAATATTTTCCATCTCTCCTTTATTGCCGAACGATATTAAATCTTGGTTCTGTAAACAAAAATACCTTACTATTTGTAACTCGATTGTGATATGTACTTTCAAATTCATTGGAGTATTCATTGACTTATGTTAAACTCTAAGTTTTAACTTCGACTTAGTGAAAAATTACTATCATAGTAAGTGCTATTCACTATGTAACATGATGTATGAGAACATATATAGCCCAAATGTAAGATATTATTATGTAATTGCAAAACATGGTAAGCAACGTTTAGCATTAATAGGTGGCCGATAGTGGTATTTCTAGAGCACGTACAATTATCAGTCCAGGGTGTTTCAATCGTTACACTATGTCTTAGAGTAGACCTTTTAACGTAAACTATTCCAACTTACTTAAATAATATCATGAATTTTACTGACACAAATGACAGTAGTAATTTCAAGACAATAAAGTACTTACTTTGCCAAATATCTCGAACTTAATTTTCAAATCGATAATCCTAATTAGCGAACAAATAGTACCACCCATACTTTATAAAAATACGACAATATTGTAGACACAATGTCTGTTGTGACTACGCTAAACTGCACAATGGATTAACGACATAAGTCAGCTTATTTTATTACTAACAGACTGTTAAAAGTTAAGTAGATTTCAGAGCAGAGACCGTAACTCAAGATACGTTAGGTTAGGTCAGTAACACACGATTTTATTGCAAGTGCGTGGACCTAATAAAAAGTATATTGTGTGCACTTTTTTTAGGATTTATTGCGTCTGTGTTGGAGTGTCTTTATGAAATGAAAGTGGGGTTCAAATAATAAACAAACATCTCTCTGTTCTCTTGGAATACATATTTGGAGAAAGTACTAAAATTTTATTTTCATAAAGTAGGTATGGGATTAAGGGAAAATGGAGGAAGATTTTTTCCAACAATGGGATAATGCAGGCTTATTTAAAACTCTATTTAATTTCAATTCTTAATTTAACATATGACACGGTGATAACAGGAACTTATCTTCGTTGGTATCACTTAACATAAGCCATAATGTTTATTGTTCGTGGTGATTATGCCTAACCCTCCTCACTGTACTGATTCTTCAGTGTGATGAGAGGCCTTTGCCCAGCAGTGGGACATTATAATACTACATTGTTTGTGTAGACAAAGTTATGTATAAGATAAATATCCCAACATAAAAAAAGTTCTGTAGCACTATAAGCAGCACTGTGCATTAGTACCTATTCTGTTCTGTAATATTATCATTGAACTGTTTACTGCACCTAATATTTTAAAACCGTATTTTCCCCATATTTTTCAACTAGTAAAGATTGCTTTACTGTTTAATATAAAGTTACTCCATGATAATTTAAAATTAATGCAACTCTGCATTTACATGCATCGGATATGAAACGAAATATTACTACGCGCTGAGAGCCACTGTCGAACCTGTTAACCTCAGTTTATGGGCTATCATTGTATGCGCTTTATTGCAAAATCACGTAGAGTTATCAATTATGGAATAGACACCGAAGAAGAGAGATACTTTAATCTGATATTATCTATCACTAGGCGGACACTGCGGTTTTACTCCCGTGGAAATGGGATAAAACTATGCCTCCTTTCTCTAATGGAAGCTATGGGATCTACGGCGTGGAAATGGATTTAATCGAATAACTTGTTTGAAAACCGCTCAAAAAAGATCTGAAAGAGACACATTAATGCAAAATTGACATGAGGCTACATTCGTTATTGGGAAAACGCTATGGAGAAAAGCATGTAATATTCCACTGCAGAGCAAAGGAATCTCTCCTTCTCTTCCATTTGTCTCTGCTGTTTCGGGCCACTCCGCAAGGTACATTACTTACTCATCCCCTTACCTTCATGGCGGTCAACCGCGAGGCCAACGTCCGTCAGGAACCCACTGGTGGGACTTTTGCCGAACTTCTCTGTCTTTAAACCTATTATCCAACGAAAATGTCACTAACCTATGCCAAAATTATTTCAAACTTTATCATGTTCATCTTGGTTTATTCACTGTAAGCTTTTAGCTCATCCAGCGTACGGACATCTTTGCTCACCGAGTGTCAGTGTTAATTTAATTTTTCGTTGGCAATGTAACGCGACATTGTTGTGGACATTCCACCAAATGTGAGGTTTCACGTATTAACGGTAGCATGTCCAGATTTTATTACTCCATGTCGGTTTAATATGTTTAATCAAAGCCATCCATTTTGTTTACTAATGGCGTAACGTTATTGGTTACATTGTATTCCATTAAGTTCGCAGAGTTTCTAGTTTAATAGCGTTGATAATACAATCTTGCATTGGAATATAAAGGAAGCAGTGCTCTGTGGTTTTAAACGCATTGTACCTGTTCCCGTAGGAATTTTGTGGATGAAAATGAGCCTATAACCTTCCCGTTGAATATGGCTATCCATTTAAAAAAGAATTATCCAAATCCGATTGGTAGTTTCTGAGATTTTTGCGTTCAAACAAACAAACCCATCAGCTTTGTTATATTAGTGTATATAGGTATACGAGTATACCCCAGATGTAGGCTAACTAAGATGCTAATAAATCATTTAACATTGATCAAGGTGATTTCAAATTATACTACATAGAATCATACAATCACCTTTTGCTGAGTAATGCAAGCCCAGAACCTATTGTTATATATAACTTACTTATATAAATATAAAATGTTTTCCTAATATGAAAACCACAATATTTTCCTCAAAAATTACAACCAAAATATACGACTTTCTTAACAAAAAGATACTTTAATATCAAACATACAATCGGAGATACCATTAGTGTTCTTTTTACGCGACAAAATTTATAGCTACGTCCCGCCAAAGCACGTAGGAAGAAAAGAGAAATTTTTACTCACTGCTTGCTAAATATTACCTTATTTCTTGTCTCATACGATATTTAGTGAAGGGCTTCGTGGGTTTCGGGATATTTGGGATATGGACGAATTTTCGGGATTACATCTCAGTTTTATTTTAACTGTGGTACTAGTATATGTGATTAGTTTGTTAAAAGAAACATGACACTTGCTAATAACGTTTCATTATTATTTCCTGTTTTTGTTTTCTGATAACACATTTTGCGTTATAACATTAATATTGCAGACACTTTTTAAAGTACGTGAGAGATAAACGTTGTTTCACATCACATTCCACATTTTAAAACGGTAGAAAAGCAAAATTGAATCTCTAAACAGCTTCAGACAAAATAACTCTTTAAATTTGTCCGAAAATTCGGACCAATCCCAACACTGCTCGTAAATAATATTCTTTTCAAAGGACCGTATTGCACTTCCCGCATGTACGGGAATGAAACAAATAGTTTTGTATGTAAGGAGAACCGTAAAACTACGTGGATTCGACGTTAAATGACCACTATTGTACGTAAAGCTTTGTCCCGTGAAGGAATTGAGGAGCTTTTGTACAAAAAGCTCGGATAAAGACGTTGGAAACAGGAAATAGGAATGAAGAAATGGTAAGTGATATTTTGTGGTCGAAAATAAGCTGAAAGAAGAAAATAACTATCAAAGGGCTAATATTGTAAAATGTTTTTAGATTTTTTAATACATTTTATGAAGTTAGATTGATTTTTAAGGCTAGACATTTTACTAAATTAATTTTTGAATGTACCTTTGAATAAAATCAAGATTTTGGAAATTCAGCTAACCGAACATTATAACTACATAATTATAAAGGTATTATTACCAACCGCCGAATTGTGATACTCTTTTTTAAAGTCGGTTAAACAACTTTTGATAAACAATACCGTAACGTGTTAAGTTTTCTTTATCTTTATCGTCTTTGCTAAAGTCATTAAACAAACTATTGCGTCAAGACTGTTGCAAAGTTAACAAAGAATCGCTACATCATCATTGTCACCACTACTGGTTCCTCTCTTCCGAACGTTTGCAGATGTCATTAAAACCAAATCTGTACAAACAATAGCACTCTACCTGTTAACATTTCCCATACACACGTGAAACAAAAAATCTTTAACACCGATCTTATCAGCAACTTAATGATCCAAAACTAAATGATTGTCCAACGTACCGATTTTATTGTCATTTTTTGTCTGATACCTATCTCCATCTTTGTCAATAAACAAAAGGGTTACCTCTTGAATATGATTATAACCTTTGAACTCTAATGTGGGTTCGTTTGAGCTCTTGTGACTCATTTCAATATTACGTCTAAGAATGTTTATTGTTGTGCTGTTGAATTTATTGTGGGTTTTATTTGTCTCTTTTATTTTTAAGATTTTGTAATGAAGTGTGTACTTAAGTAGGTATATAATGATTATGTGAGGAGATACTTACCGCTCTTACTGTTTGATACAAACATACATAGTTCTGAAAGTTAATAAACTTCTTCTTCTTATCGAGTGGATGGTCAACTTGACCGATCCTGGTGTCAGAGTTATTGAGCCGCCAAAGGCTTCTGACATGGCTCATGTAACGACTACTATCCGTAGAAAGTAACCGGGACCGACGGCTTAACGTGCCCTCCGAAGCACGGAATCATCTTACTTTTCGGGCAATCAGGTGATTCAGCCTGCAATGCCCTAACCAAACTGAGGACAGTCTCACAAAGTGATTTTTGTGAGATATTCCCACCGGGAATCGAACCCGGAACCTCCGGATCGTGAGCCGAGCGCTCAAACCACTAGACCACGGAGGCTGTTATATTAATAAACAATTGATATTGTAAGTAAGACATACAAGAGTATGCTATTCAATATTATAGTTTTTAAAATCAAAATTACGATCCACAAGGAATTGTCACCAAAACTTTTATAAAGAGCATCATAAAAAAACGACCGTAAGAACGCAATTGGCAATGGGCAGTCATCATAATCTAACTCCTATGAGCCTATCCCCCCAAAACAACTTCGATTCCCACATCGAAAAAAACTATTCAAAATTCAAACGACAATCATGATCACTATAAACGACATCAATCTACTGACATTATTTTGATACAATTCCTTTATGTAATTAATAATGAAGAGTGGTCCAAATGTAACACCTTGAGGGACTCCTCGCTTTCAATAGAGAATCATAATCGAGTCCCTTTGAGCTAAGTCCATCATTTATTCATGGTCATTATTTAGCCATATTTGGATTAATGATGCGTTATCTTTGTTCTTGTATGTTAAAAGATCGTTAAATGTTTTGAGAGGTGTGAAATAAGATAGTTGATGTAACGTTTATCCTTTGTTGTTTGTTGACCCTATTTCGATATTTAGTTCCGGGGTCATAAAGATATTTTGGGTCTAACGATTTTAAAGGGTCCGAATGTGCCTTCAGTTTTGATTTTCAAATTAGGATTATATATTACCATGTTACCTTACTCATTGTTTCAAGTTACATTCCAACAAATTCTTTTTATAGAGTTGTTAGAGCATGTTAGTGAATTTACGATAGTTTTAATGATTACAACTTGTCCTCATAGTATTGTAATGCTACAATATACTTTAACATGTTTTATTGCTGTTTTACTTTGACTTACAAGTTACACCTTATTATCAAAATATACGTTACTACATTAAAAACTTAACGACATTAGTTCACAAGTATTGAAAACAAGACCAATTACATCATTACAATCGAAATTAAACTAGTTAATCAACACAACAAAAATTATATTGCCAAAATTCACACACCGAATATTTAGTACTATAACTTTTAAGTAATCAAAGACAAGTCCAAATTAATTGCTTTCTCATCAAACACTTCAATAGAAGGACTGATTTAAATGCTTTTATTAACCATTAAAAATTCAAGTGTTATTAAAAAGACAAGACTATTAAAATCTACTTCTGGTGGCGTTTCTTTGTTGATTCTATTTTTTGCACGTTTGTCATTTGTTTTGTTTGAATGGTCGCTGTATTTAGGGCGAATGGAAACAGGTTTGGATTTAACAAAGTTGCTGTTTATAGACAGGATGTGTGTAATAAGAAGGATCTATTCTTTAGTCACGTTCGTTACTTTGTATGTTAAGTTTGTTATGGAGGTTTTGATTGCCAAAACTATCTTGGTTTGTTAGTCTTACCATAAAAGTGCTTGAGTTATTACACTTAAAAGTTTACGAATGGGATCTTTTATTTTAAGGTGGAATTACTTTATTTATATTGAATTGTTTTTATGCTTTTCAATAAAAATACTTTTGAATAAAGCGACAGATAGATAACTCCCAACTGTAAAAAACCAAATGAATTTCAACAATCGGAAAAGGAATAAAGGAAATTTAGTACCAAATGTATAACATAGCAACACAAACAAAAATACAAGGCACTTGACATAAGCTGCTATTGCTGTACATCCGCAATGCCTGTATCAACATTAAGGCAAATTGGCCAAAAACTAACACACGTAGATTCCACAGCAAAAAAAAATCAAAGCAACTCTAAATCCCCATTAAAATCTGTAACATCTTTACAAAACACCGTTATTAGTCGTATCTTCAAACGCCGTATTCTCAAAAGGACCCTTATTTTGATCAACCCTTTCTCACCGTAACTCTTTCTTGACCCATAAACAAATAAGTTGGAAGAATAGCCAGTAATGACGCGATAGCATTATTTCAACATCATAAACTTGAGAATTTATGTTTGTTAGCTAGTCCTATAAAATAAGATATGGTTGTCGAGGTTTACACCTTTCTTTTGACAATGTTGCTGAATTACTGGTACAAATTTTTGTTATAATGTTAGTGGAGATTTTGGGGTGGCTATGGAGTCGTCATGTCTGTTAGTTTTTGATAATTTTATTTTTTAGTTTTGCTACGGTATCATGTTTCATTTATTATTTGAATGTTTTGAACTAAAATAATTATATGAACAAACCAAGGTATTGATATTTCCTACTTAAATTTTAATTGGCTTTTAACACCATACTGCATGTAAAAAAACTAAGTATAAAATAAACAATACACCATAAGCGGGTTTTCATAAAAAACAGCATCTGATGAAATACGTACTAAAAATAAAAATTCAAACAAAAAAGAGGAAGTCTCCTTTTCTCTATGATTTGGTTGATCCAAAGACAAGACATCTAAATCCCTATTTAAAACAGGAACTCTTATTGCCCATAGATAATACAAAATGTCCGTTCGTCGGACATAATTGACCGTAAATAAAGGTAGATTACACATGTTTTACCCCTTATAATAATAGATAATAGGGGACAAAAATAATAAAAATACAATGTCCAAAATATATTTGCAACTATGATATTTCTTGTTATTAGTATTTATAGCTTGTTAACAACGAATTCGATTGTTTAAATTGCAATAAATAAAGAAGGTTTTTTTGTAATGAGAACAAATGAATATGGGAACTTTTTGTGTCTACGGCATGTGTGAAAAGATAATAAATAAACCTTAAACTTGATCAAGGGTTAGTAACTTTATTCAATTACTATGTATAACAGTATAACCATCTTCATTCAATATGCTTTTGCACATAAATCGTATGATAATTACAGTCGTAGGTCTTGATATTTTACTCGCATTCATTCCGTTGTCATTATCACTTGTAAATATTTCAATGCAAAACTCTAATTTAATAAAGACGATTTTAAATCTTCTAATTTTTATGTTAAATGTCACATCTATATAAAAATAGCTGTTTTTTATATTAAAGAATCAAATTATTAACAATAATGATAATTGACACCTACAACTAATTATCCAAACTAACCGCAGCACCCCAAAATATACCAAACGCTTTAATAACATTTTGGTAATTTCGTCATCAAATTAAAAAGGTTCCTAATAGAGATCGTAGATAATATTTATTACCGTATTTTGGGCCCTTTTTCGACCCTTTGACCTAAACACTACCGAAGGGATGTGCGTTCTGTGACCACGGTCTAATCTGATGACACTGTGACCTCGAAATATAGTTTATCAAGTTTTAACCAATTTAGAATTTAATTTATTTGGGAAGATTAAACACAGGTGCACTGATTGTAAATTAGAGATTTTATTGTTGTGTTAGTATTGTTTGTTTTGTAACGTTAAAATACACAGGTTCATCTATACTAATATTATAAAGCCGAAGAGTTTGTTTTGTTTGTTTGTTTGTTTGTTTGTTTAAACGCGCTAATCTCAGAAACTACTGAACCGATTTGAATAATTCTTTTTGTAATAGATAGCCACATTCAACGGGAAGGTTATATTTTTCATCCCGAAATTCCTACGGGAACGGGTACAACGCGGGTAAAACCGCGGGGCGCTGCTAGTAAATTATATATGGGCCACAAGATCCACTCAGTGGCTGCTAAATCTGATAGCAGCACGAACTCGACACATATCTCATCAACTGGAGGGAATATAGATGCATGGAGGGAAGAGGCCTTCACCCAGTGGAACAGTAAAAGCTAAAATAATGATAATAATTCATAATTAAACATTACATTTATCAAGTAGTTTTTTTATTCATATAATACTTAAGACAGAGAAAAATGGAACTTCATCGACAAAAGCCCCCCTCTTAAGTGTAAGAAGAAGAATCCTTAACACACGTTCAATAATTACTATAAGAGACTTAACTTTATTTCATTCATCTTTATAATTATGTCATACTCGTATAATCTGTTACACATTTATCGTACTAATTGTGTTCAAGAATAGATCAAGTGACATGTGTCATAGATCATGTTAAACAGACACAGATAGATACTTCCAATCTTTTATTACAAGCTATCATCTAACAGTCAACTCCCATACAATCATTCAAACAAAACTCAAATCAAATCGAAAAAGTCATCCAACATCATAATTACGAAAAATAACTTACAGAACAAATGACCCTAATTATTCATCTTAAGCTGCGTATACACGTACTAAATCTTAATAATTGCGTCATCAGAATTTCAGTATTGGTGAATTATTTCGAATGGGCCTAAAGTAGTGCGATAGATGAACCTACATTGATATTCAACGTTGATGTATCGTCTTTGTGCGGACAATAGCGTCCCTGCGACTCGTGTGTTATCCCCCTAGCGTCCCCCTAGTTTGGTAGGGTTGGCAGTTTGGGGTTGATACTTTTAGTTACATAATACGGTTGTTTTATATCTAATTTATTTTACATCATATTTTTTTTTGACACAAGCCATCTTTAACTGATTTTTGATACAAATAAAATAGTACTGTTTTCAAGATAAAACAGTTTTAGGTACATTGCACCTAAAATTAGTATTCCTATACTAAATATTTTCGATATAATACTGATAGTTATGTTACGGTTAGTTAATACATTTTTACAGATTTTTTCAAATTCATCACTCAAATCAGTTATATCAATGATATTTCCAATTATTATCACAATAAATCTAATTTTACTACAAATTTTATTACTTTAAGCAAATTTTTTATATATTCCTAAATCGTTTTTTCACAACCCTAGCCTAGTAACGCCCCCTGTTACCGCGGCGACACTCTGTCGGTCACCCTTTACCGACGCGGCACAACACTACTCTATCGATAACATTATGGGAATTATTTATCGATTAATTGCTACCTCGTGAATGTAGCTTTAAGAGCAGATAAAGATTTGAGAATAACGTATTTGAATAGTGGAAATTGTAACTAAGAAACCCTAATAGAAGATAAGCAAGGAAATAAAAAATAAAAGATTATTTTTTCAAACACACCTTCACAATAACTTATATATGGTCGAATAACCCCAGGTAGGCCTTTGGCTTATGTCAGAAGATAAAGATAAGATTCAACTTATGTATTCTTATAATGAAATGGAATTAATAGAACTTAATTAAAGATCACTTATAGACCTAGAGCCCGTGAACCCCAGACCTTCGTCATTTTATAAAAGCTGAAAGTTTGTCAGCGCATGCTCCCAACACAGGTAAGAACGATGGACAATTATGAAGTTTGGGTAAGTAATGCTCAACAGTGACATGACCTATGTCATTTGAAAGCTCTTGACAAGTTTTACAAGTCACCCTTTGACGGTGACATCGAAATCGACGGCCATCTTGGTGTTTTCGACCATTGAAGATCAATGAAGATTGGAGTTGACCTATGCTATGGACGCTGATCCTAATGCTCAACAGTGACATGACCTATGTCATTTGAAAGCTCTTGACAAGTTGTACAAGTCACCCTTTGACGGTGATATCGAAATCGATGGCCAACTTGGTGATTTCGACCATTGACCTTTAGTACCGTTTACCTGCCAAAGCCACTGTAACCCAAACTTCATAATTATCCATCGTTCTTACCTGTATTGGGAGCATGCGCTGACAAACTTTCAGCTTTTATAAAATGACGAAGGTCTGGGGTTCGCGGGCTCTTAGTCCATTATAGGAAGTTAAACCTTGCGGTCACCAATCTTGTTTCAATCTACTTCGGTAGCCAACAAATGTCATCTTCACACTCGAAATGTCATCTTATCCGTCAACTGTCATTACCTTACAAATGTACCTAAAATTTTATAAAATGTTATATTCACACTCCACGCCTTCGCGATGCCCAAAGTGTTTTTTATATTAAATTATTTGGGGACTTTTACTCAATAAAGGCATATCAACCTCATCATACACTGAACCTTAAAAACAATAAAAATATAAAAACGCATTCATCATACCCTGAAACTCAAGAAACAATAAAAATACACAAACTTAATCAACTTACTTAAAATTATTTCTAAACATTTGTATCAAAAATGTAACGGCTTCAGGCAAAAGGAGAAGCTAATAAATAAAAAGAACTTTTTACACTTTACTGAAAATTTTAGTGTTTAATTTTCAACTATTAACTGAAATTGCATTACAAAAATGGTTACCTCGTTATTTTTCAAATACAAGAAATAAAAGACCGAAGATAGTAATTACCTAACCCCTTTCCACCAAAACATCAATTACGTTGTTTGTAGACAAGTTAGGTCTTATATCTTCATTTAGGGGACCTAATAACAGGCTATGTTAAGTAAAAAATGTTAGAAAAGGTTTTCCTAACATTAAGGGTTAGTAAAAATGATAATAGCATATCATTTTAGTTTTGAAAAGACAATTCAGTTGACTGCAATTATTTCAACACTTTACTGGAGCAATTTTGAAAAAAAGAAGTTAAAGGCATGATAAAATCCTTTTTAATAGCAGTCAATTAGAAAATAAATAAATATCAGGGGTAGAGAAATTTGAAAATATGTCATTAAACAAAAAGATAACACATTTCAAATAATATTTTTACCTTGCAATTATATTATTTGAATAGATATCCAATTATTTTTTTGTTAGTATTTTAACTCACTGCCTACAATTAACTGAATTACATTTGTATTTATATGTACCACTAAGTTACTTAGCAATTATTCTAGGCTACAATACATCTTAACATTGATTACAAAGTTTTTATCAGTAATGATGCATTCTAATTTGAAACACGATGTATTAATATATCCAATATTTCCAATAAGAATACAATCAATATTTCAAATGCATTCCTATTTATATGATAAAAAAATAATTAATAAACTTTAAATACTTCGATAAAATAATCGATATTTACCCCATCACTATTCGGTTTGCGGCGATGAGTCACAGCTAACTGAGGTTACGGCCGAGTGTGCATCGTATTATGTTCTTTTTATTTAGCCCATAAGGTATTAGTGTTGTACCTTTGACTATGGGTATAATTATAGGGGAATTAGTGTTGCAAAGGTATTAATTTCGTTTCTAACTTTTTATGTTAGAATATTAGGGAAAAAAAATTGAGGATTTAAGAACTTTTTTATTGCTTAAAGTTGGTTAAAAATTAGTAGACTTCAAATGTTTTCGGAAGGGTTACCTTTATTTTACTGAAATACGTTTGATCGAAGTTCATTATCATAGAACATAATTCACTGAAGTATCAAATGACTGACGTTTTTACACTGATGTTCCAGTTAGCCAATTACGATTGCTAAGCAACGTGCAGCTCGGCTTCTACTTGGATGGGTAGTGGCATTTCTATCAGAGCGCTACCGTACTTCGGAGGACACAAATTGTGAATCGATAGACAAAGTCCACTAATCTACTCTAACTCACTTAGCAAATAGTTATATTAGTATTTTACTGATCACTAACTAAACGTACGCCAAAATTCTACCTAAATACTACTAATAAATTCTCCAAACATACCATGCATGTACCATCTCTAATTTATTTCTTAATTTCCCCGAAAAATCTTAATCATTTCGACCAATGTCTTACAACAACTATCAACTTGGTTTAATTAAACTCCTGTGTCACTCCGATGGGAGATGGACGGTTCTAATTGAAATACCGCTGTTAGTGACATTGGATAGTTAGTGTCACACTTGTCACTTAAGGTATTAGTAACATTCTTTTGTTTAGGTGTATTTTTACCTAATTGCAAAGAGTAAGGAATAATGATTTTGTGATAACTACATATATTATCAAGCATGGTTATTTTGATCTTGCAATATAATGTTAGCCTATAACTACACAACATTTTATATTTATAGGATATTATGAAATATGTGGCTCGGGTTTGAGATCACCAACCCGCATTTGACCAGTGTGGTGATTATGCCTAATCCTCCTCACTGTACTATCTTCAGTGAGATGAGAGGCCTTTAAAAAAAGTATTACTCTCTAATTTCTCATTGCTGCGTAGAATTTGTAATTATTGTCAAGACTCAAAAACCTACTCGAGTGGATGGCCAACCTGACCAATCCTGGTGTCAGAGTTATTGAGCCGCTAAAGGCCTCTGACATGGCTTAAGTAACGACTACTATCCGTAGAAAGTAAACCTACTTATTTATGTCACTTTTAAGAAAATAGTCAAGTCTCTAAAATCTTTATATTTATAAGTCACTTTTTAGAAAATTGCTGGTTGGGACTATTATAAAATGAGAAAAGCTACCCATTTCGTATATCGAAGAAAACCGTTGAGCCACTAATTTTAAATTCAGGCTTCAAAATCTATTACCTATCTCCAAAGTTTTCCAGAAAACCTATCACTAAGATGACGTACCTAAGTGATAGTTTTAGTTCTAACTGCACGTCTGCAACAGATGGTGAGATAAGTTTCAAGTGTAAAGTCTTTAGTCTCGAGAAAACTTACGTAAGATACTTTCAAAACGTATCACAAGTAAAGAGTATTATTATTATATTTTGGTAGTTGTTAATTCAAAATTTCAATCAAAAGTCTTAAATCTCGAAAAAACTTACGTAAGATACTTGCAAAACGTATTAAAGGAAAAAGTTGTATTACTGTCTTTGATTTAGGATTTTAAGTTTCTAGAGCGTAAGATTTAATTAAGTTTTAAATCTAATAAGCCTAGAATTCTAATCTAATTTGATTTATAAAAAATAGCTTTATAATAAAATAAAATAATAGTACTAAATTATATTAGCACCACTTTCCCGAAAATGGTTTCCCGTTTAGCTTTCAAAGACAAAAAAAACGATCTAGATAAGTCTTAACACCAGTATCCTCGTATTTTCACTAAACTAAGTCGTTTAGAAACCAATGGCCTTATACTGCTTTCAATTTATAATGAGAAAAAAGCTGACCATAGGAAATGATCCTATCTTAACAAATCCATAGTTTAATTTAACCGATAACAAGAAATACGTGTTCTATTTTCAAAATAATAAATCGTTCAGACAAATAACCAATACGATACAATATCTTCCTTCAATAAAACAAAAGAAAAACACAAAAGTTATGGACTTCAGAGGGTCTGATAAGACCGTTTGTTTTTTATATTCCTTTAACATAGGAGGCATTATTTTTTAAGATAATCCTATTTGATATATTCGAGCTAACTCTATGATATATTGGAAAAGTTTCTGATTGGAATGGGCGGTATTTATCAATGGAATTTTCGGTTGGGAAAACATTTTTTATGAATCGTATATTATGATATCGTTTTAATATAAACATTACAATATCTATAGTTTTTTCTCAAGATTTCATTTGACTACTGACGCGGGGACGTCATATGCTTCCTTAGTAAAGATTTAATAAGTGATTTTGACATGTAATGCATAAAAAATTACGTTAAATAGTTAAGTTTCAAAATCATTCAATTTCATTATAAAAGTTAATACATGAAATTAAAGGATCTAATATGTATGTATTCCTTCAGTCGAATGTTACTCTTAAGACTCCATGCCCATTGCAAAATCAATATACTGCCTGCATACAGACTATGCAGACTAATCCCAGTCTACTAATAACGTCCTGTCACCCTAAACAAGACTCAATACGAAGTCAATTTCCTAAACAACCACAGGTGGTATCAAACGTAACTTGCATCTCAAGTCGGAAGTAGGATCGGCTTGGATCGGCTTGGATCGGCTTTACAGACGATACGGCTAGTCAAGGCTTATGATTTATGTGTAGTGGGCCGACCGATACGTTGTAATTGATGGTAGTGTTGTGTATACGGTTTAGTTTGGGGATGGTTCGGCTAGTAATGGCTTGGAATGAAGGTTACTGAAGGAACTATGGTGTAAGACTTTTCTTTTTAGTTTTAGAAGGTTAATATTTTGTATTACTAAGTAATGGTATGTTAGGGTGCTTTCAAATTATGCGTTTCGTGTCGGACCGCTGCGGTGCCGAAGCGGTGCGTTTGTCGTGTTGTGAACGTACTAAAATTATTTCGCGGTACCGACGCCGCACTGTTGCCGCACGGCTCGTTTTGTATGAAAACACACGATCGTACGTTCACAACACGACAAACGCACCGCTTCGGCACCGCAGCGGTCCGACACGAAACGCATAATTTAAAGCACCCTTATCCTTCTAAATGTTACTTTTTGAAAATAAGTAAGTAACTTAATGAAAAGTTGATTTATAGAATCACATTCGTTCCCGAATTTACAATTATAAGCTACCTGTTTCGCGCGGTGATTCCACCCGCGATCCTATAGATGACGCTATACTACGGACGTTAACAACTGAGTCGTGGGGCCATAAACGTCAGTTGAGATAGGAATGTGCCACGTGCTAAACTTGTTATCGATAAAATTTGCTACCTGTATTGGGTTACTGTGACCCCTATTGTAAGGAGATATACAAGAATGGTTGAAGAAGAAAAATATACATTTTGAAAATTGGGAAATAAAAGAGGAGCTATTAAGAAGAGTGAAAGCTAGCAACCCACAGAAAATATATGTTATAGATAACTTGGCAAATGAACGGGGCCACGAAGTCATCAGATTACCTCCTTACCACTGTCAATACAACCCGATAGAATTGATCTGGGCCCAGGTCAAGGGACAAGTGGCTTCGGAAAATAACACGTTCAAGATAGCAGATGTCGAAAACCTCCTTCACAAAGCCATTGATAACATTACACAGGAAACCTGGATTAAGTGTGTGAGGCATGCCGAGGATCTTCAAATCGCAGACTTACAGAAAGCCACTATAAGAGACCAAGCACCATTCATAATCAATTTACAGGATGATACAGAAGATGAAGATTCCGATGAAGAAGAAGAATAAAATTTTATTTAAATAATATTTATTGTTAAATAATCTTAAATGTTAATATTAACCTTTATTGTTAAGACATTATTTGTAAAATATTTGTTTTTCAAATGTTTTTTTCTATTAATTATTCTTAATTCTCATTTTTTTGATCTCATTTGACAATTATGTACGTAATTATATCATACATAAACATAAATATTAATATAAACTTCTTTAGTTAAATTGTATTATTTTCCTTGTCCTTTCCTTTCCTTTTTATGATAAACATATCATATATAATAACATTAATGACAAAGGGCACTTTTCAGAGCCACAATACGATCTAGTATGTTTCTATTTGATTTTTTTTAGTATCGATATGCGCCTACAACCATCTTACGCACATCACTATGCTGCTCCATAGGACCTACGAGTGCGAGCGAGAAAAGAATAGACAAATGATTTATGGCCTGACGACTCAGTTGTTAACGTCCGTAGTATAGTGTGAAAATTTTGTAGATCTCGCTTACTTTATTTTCCCAGATTTAATGTGGTCGCGTACATACATTTTGTTGAACAGAGAAGAAGTATCCCTCTTTATGAAATAGACAAGTGTATGTATCACTTCTTTATTATTAACTTCTATCTGCTACAGTTTGTCTCTTTTGAAAACCCTGTAATCTCAAAAGAATTTAAGAAGAAACACACCAGCATTCCTGTTAAAAAATGTAAAACTAAACATTAAAACAAAGTGCTTTCATAAAACTATTTTAATTCAAAATAGTAGTTCAGAGTGTAAAATAATTAAGTATTTTTTTATCTTCAAAACGTCTTTCAGCCATAAAGCTTCACGACTTTAATTCCTTCAATGATTCAAGTACTACCAGCGGTATAGTTCGACCAAATAGTCTTGATACTTTGTTGCCGGACAAAGGAACTGGATTACGTATGCGATCAAGTTATGACCAAGACCAAGACTTAACAATCCAGGGGGTGCAGTTAACAGAAATTCAATTATAAGTTCACTCCTTTTGATGTCAAAGAGTAAGAGGTTGGAACTGATACTCTTTTGAACTTAAAGATCAATTTTGCACAAACGTTAGCGCTTTAGTTACGCTACTTGCGTATGCGTTTTCAGCCATCAAATACATGCACGACAACCGCGACCGACGAATTCGTAGTTGTCACACAAGGCATTTCAGTCCGTGGGATTTTTCACCTATAACGAAGACGGCCATTACGAAAATTTAACTCCCTGTAAAACCTGAACATTTCAAGAACTTTTGTCTTCCGCGGCACTAATGCGGAGCGGAGCTGTGCGGTGCTCAATCGACAAACCACAACCCATTACAAACATATTTTGACGTTGTCAATGCGTCTTTCGACAATTGAGTTGAGATTGGTCGATTGAGGTCCGCACATATCTGCACCGCTTCAATAAAAACGCACCCTTAGAAGGTAAGAACTATCGCTTCTATTCCCGTATTATAGTCTTTGTCGTTATCTCGTAACTGCATATATCGCCCAGTTGACTCATAACCTGAATAGTTTCCAGTTTACTTCGCGGTGCGATCTTCAAGATGTGCAGGATTAAATCATAAGCGGTTTGAGGTTATTAATCTTATGGACTTGTGTGGTTTATACATGTGGTCAATACGAGCTAAAAGCTATTAGAAGAATATATTACAAAGGAATACGGAGATATTTTACTATACTTGCATAGTATTTTTTCTAGTTATGGTATGTACTACCACTTTTGGTCTCTGGCATACAGATGAGATTCTCGATTTGATTTCTTCATGGAGGTTTTTAGCAGACTTCAGAAACGATTTGTTTTATTTATTTTAATAAAAAATATTTCGTACTTCGTGTAAGATGGTGGTTATATTTTTAAATAGTTTGTTCTACACTATTCGCGAGTTATCTGAAATTATGCTCCTATAGGTATATTTTGTATTCATGCGATTTAATTACACCGATTTTAGCACGGACGTTGAGTGACTATCTACCTAGATATAGAGAAGTGTAGTAAGTACAATACTTCGCTCATCCTTGAATGTATGATGTATAATATAAGTAGATAACTTACATTATGTATAAGTAACAGTATTAAGTTTTACTGATGGATCAAGTTTCTCAGGTTTGCACTTAACGCTTTCCGCTTTCATCTTAGACTAAACCCTCATTTTAATTGCTCATACGAATTATATGGATTGATTCGTAAGAGAGATCGTAAACGCGCGATAAATAATTCTTAGTACGATTTATGATGACATCGCTATTCTTATCTTCAAATCTTTATGTTCTTTGGGATTAAGATAAAGATGGATCAAGAGGAGTCATTCATTCATTTAGAGTTGGTTAGTGACTAACAGAGTTTTTAGACCACTTAAAGGCCTCCGATATAGTCTGATAATTGCAACAACCAGGAACGACGGCTTAACGTGCCACCCGAAGCACGGTAGCGCTCAGATAGAAATGCCACTATCGGTCAACCATCCAAGTTGCTTAACAATCGCAATGGACTATTATCGCTTTGTCAAACTACGCCACAAGCGCTACAAGAGGAGTTGTCAATACAACATAACTCCGCAAATAGTACAAATATTTTATAATAATTAGTAAATAATTTAACATGAATAAATTACCTTGAATTGCACAGTTATAAGTTATAACGCCGTTTAAATGCTAAACACAAAAAAATACCACTCGTTTAAATTAGGATACAATTCCAAATTGGGATGGAATAAATAGGAATCGAAACCAAATTAGACAATTTCATGATACACGTCGTATTGTCACCACCCTATTAGTATATCAAGTGACAAATACAGTGACAAGTGACAAAAAAGTCTCCGCCCCCGACACCAAATTGAATTGGTGACAATTTTTACACTTGCCACAATTGTACGCACTTATCAGATTGCTATTGTTGATGAGTTTTGAAGCGAAAAAATCGTTTATTTCAATACTAGAGCTGTTTTTTCGTAGTGATGTGCGTTTGAGGTGTGTCGATAAAAAATGTTTTAGCCTCAAAAACAAGTTCAATAACATAACCAAAAATACACCATTTCTCGCAATATTGTTAAAACCTGCTAAGCATTCGTTTTTAATCTATTTTTAATTTAGGGAATTGACATTATCTATTGATTTTTTTCGTGTTACATAAATTTGATCGCATACAAAGTTATGAGTTATGTGTAATTTATAGTTAGCTCCTATTACATCTTGCTAAACTTTTTTTGTCCAACCTATGCTGTCTAACTAAGCAATGGTCTCTAAATATCGTGCATCATTTTTATCTTTCGCTTTCTCCCACCAATTTCTATCTCTTGATTAATAGCCATCTTCTCTATCCTTCGATTTCACAATCACCAATGTTTATCTCTTGCATAGTATCGATACAAATATGCTCAAGACGCACATCACTATACGCGCTCGAGTGGTTTCCAGTGACAAGTGATTCGAAGGGATCAGTCGACAATAGTTTTAATTTCACTTTCCAATGTTAGACGTCAGAACATCTGGTGGATTAGCAATTTCGGTCGCTTTAATATTATATTGAGAGGCAATTTTTTGTATCCATTTTCTGTTGCGTTCTTCTGAGTGAGTGTTGTCATTGAATGCGTATACAAACTGCAAGACAATGTTATAGCTACAGAATTTGGTTGATTGCAGCTTATTAACTTGCTCAGTAAGTATGTAACTTCGAGTAGGTTAGTGGCCAACCTTGGTGTCGAAGTTTTTAGACCGCTTAAAGGCCTCTGACATGGTCTAAAGATTGATACAACCGGGACCGACAATTTAACGTTTCCTCCGAAGCACGTAGCGCTCAGATAGAAATGCCACCATCGGCAACCCATCCAAACTGCACATTGCTATAAAGTTGCAATGAGTTAACATCGCCCAAGTAAACAGTATACTTTGTACTAATGACACAAGTAAAATAACATCTAAACAAATAACGTGTTTTTTTCAGATTTCTTTCATTCCATTTTCAGGTTCAACGGCACGTAAAACAAACGTAATTAGGCCGTGTCCTCACTTGAGATCAAACAGCATTATTATCAGTTCTCTGTTTGTTCTGCAAACAACAGAGTCGTGATCTTTGTCCCGCTAACGATGTGAACTAGGGTTTACACAGATAATATTTTTATAGGAAAGTGGGTTTGAGTAAGGCTTTATTGGAAAATACGTAGGTACTGGTGTGTAAGTTAGTTTGTATGGATGTTTTGAGTTCTTCTTCTTATCGAGTGGATGGTCAACTTGACCAATCCTGGTGTCAGAGTTATAGAGCCACCAAAGGCCTCTGACATGGCTCATGTAACGACTACTATCCGTAGAAAGTAACCGGGACCGACGGCTTAACGTGCCCTCCGAAGCACGGAATCATCTTACTTTTCGGGCAATCAGGTGATTCAGCCTGCAATGCCCTAACCAAACTGAGGACAGTCTCACAAAGTGATTATTGTGAGATATCCCCACCGGGAATCGAACCCGGAACCTCCGGATCGTGAGCCGAGCGCTCAAACCACTAGACCACGGAGGCTGTTGTTTTGAGTTACTATTACTGTTCAGGGTCGCTTGTTTGTCTTAAAAAGTAAATTAAAACTATACTACATCGCATACATTTTCTAACTTAAAAAAAAAAGTATGCTCCACTGCAAGGCAAAGGCCTCTCATCTCACTGAAGATATCAGTACAGTGTGGAAGATATGGCATAATCACCACGCTTGCCAAATGCGGGTTGGTGATCTCAAACCCGAGCCATGTTTGAAAAGTAGGAAACATGTTTTCGCTCGACACGGGAATTGAACCCGGGACCTCAGTCTTGGCAGGTGAGTGCCCATACCACTACACCGCCGAGGCGTTCCAACTTAAAAATATGTAAACAATAACAGGCTTATCTAAACATACAGTAAGTAACACAACACAAATCACTCAAAATTACAGTAATCACCAAAAACAATAAACAAATTAATTCTAATCACATGCTAACTACAATTAAATTAACATCATCACGACAGATAGCATCAGATATAACTAAAACAAATGATAAACACAACTCAGAGACACAATTTAATAGCAATCATAAACGTCTTTACACAAATACATTTTTAATTCCGTAATTGCACCTCCATGACAAAAATGGCGTCGCATTAAATGAGATCACGTGACAAATGTCAAAGTGACAGATGCTTGACAGGTCGTGTCATGTTTAAAGCTTGGTTTTGCATCTTTATTACGATGGTTTAAGGTTCGTTTTTGAGTGTTTTTAATTTGATTTAGGGTGAGAGAAGCGTGTCATTAATTTATTACGTAGTTGATTGTTTTCTGTTATTGAATAATTGTTATGAATTTCTAATAATTTTATACGCATTTGGTTTTCAATTTATGATTCATCCGTTTTTATCAACTGGGCTTCAGTTAGCGAACTTTTATCTCATGATCTAAACGTCGGACTCGAATAAAACTTTTTGTTCATTCAATACAAGCTATTTTCATTCTGAAAATCCCATGGGATCGGGTATAATGCGGGTGAAACAGCGTGGCACTGCTTGTGAGAAATAAAGCATGAGAGAAAAATAATTTATTCCATTCGATTTTGAACTGATTTATTTTTTATATACCTAATAAAATAATTTTTAAAACCAAGAATTTTTAATCTTAATCTCATAAAAAGTGAAAGTCGGTTTTTCACTTTAAAAGTATTATTGTTTCATAGAGTTGTGATAAACAACTGTACTAAAACAGCATCTAAATAAACCTCAATATTTTATTCAAAACAGCTTGTTTTTCTAATTCAAATAACTATTATTAATAAACTACGCCTCGACGTTCGCATTCAGAGCGTTCAACGAAACTTTTGCATGTAAACAGAAACGAGAAGACATTTACACTGCACGATTTTTTAATTATTGTTGACTGATTATATAATAAACTAGCAGCGCCCCGCGGTTTTACCCGCGTTGTGCTCGTTCCCTTGGGAATATCGGGAATTTTTATACATAAAAACCTTCCTCTTGAATCACTCTACCTATTACAAAAAACCGCATCAAAATCCGTTGCGTAATTTTAAAGATTTAAGCATACAGACAAACAGACAAAAATAGCAACTTTGTTTTTTACTATGTAGTGATGAAACAGGTCTGTATCGCTGTAGAAATATATAACGTATTCATTAAAATAACAATAACAATAATGGTTTTATCTCATGACCACGAGCGGTGTAAAGCGCTTGGAACTTCGGGTACGTATTTTAATAATCCTATTACATTAATTAAAAATATACATATCCTATTACATTAATTATGTAAGTACCTATATTATGTGTGTTAATGTAAGTTATTCTTACAGTTCATCTATGAATTCAAGTTTTATCACCCCCTCTCCGAATGTTGTGTATCTGCAAAAATCGTATCGTTCGCAACTCTACCTATTGAAATTCATCGTCACAAAATCGTATCGCACACTCTAAACACGTGTAGTAATGTAAAACAACAGAAAACCTGTCTACAATCCGCTCCGTGTCCTAACTTTAACCGGTTAATTAAACGCCACTCTTGTTTGTACTCGCCAGTTTTCTCTAGCGTGCGCCGTTTTATTAGGGTTCCGTAGCCAAATGGCAAAAACGGAACCCTTATAGATTCGTCATGTCTGTCTGTCTGTCTGTCTGTCCGTCCGTCTGTCTGTCTGTCTGTCCGTATGTCACAGCCTTTTTTCTCCGAAACTATAAGAGCTATGTTGTTGAAACTTAGTGTGTAGATGTATTCTGTGAACCGCATTAATATTTTCACACAAAATAGAAAAAAAAAAAAATTTTAGGGGGGTCTCCCATACTTAGAAATGAAAAAAATTTTTTTTTTTTCATCAAACCCATACGTGTGGGGTATCTATGGATAGGTCTTCAAAAATGGTATTGAGGTTTCTAATATCATTTTTTTCTAAACTGAATAGTTTGCGCGAGAGACTCTTCCAAAGTGGTAAAATGTGTGTCCCCCCCCCTGTAACTTCTAAAATAAGAGAATGATAAAACTAAAAAAAATATATGATGTACATAACAATGTAATCTAACACCGAAAATTGGTTTGAACGAGGTCTAGTTAGTAGTTTTTTTTTTACGACATAAATCGTAAACCGCAAAAAAATACTGAATAATCATTCAATAACTCAAATGTAAATAAAAAAACATTTATTTCAAGAACTTCTTTATTATGTTACTCGCTGCTACGGAACCCTTCATGGGCGAGTCCGACTCGCACTTGGCCGCTTTTTTTAGTATAAATGGGCATGGATATGGAAAATGGGATGTATAGGTTACGTAGTATAGCGCTCAGTAGAATATTAGTTAGTTTAGTGCCTTATTCATAGTTTGACTAAGAGATTTAACTAATCGCAATTGGTAAACAACGGGCAGCTCGGCTCCTACTTGGATGGGTGGCCGGTAGTGGTATTTCTATCTGACCGCTACGTGCTCCGGAAGATTACGCAAAATTATCGGCTGGGTTTTGTTTTGTTTTAATCCTCCTCACTGTACTTCAGTGAGATGAGAGGTTTTTGCCCAGCAGTGGGACATTACAGGCTAATAATTTACTTTACTTTAATCGGATGTCTTAAGGCGGCTAGAAAACTAAGACACCAGTAGTTTTTTAACCGCCATAAGGCCTCTGATTGTTGATTGGTTGGTCACTAACCTAGACGAACTTACGACAACTCAATTTCCATATTTTGTGCTAACATTATATTGTGTTTGTCATTTTTGGTTATCCTACAGAACTCCGAGCATTAAATAAATTGGATAATATGTGAATTGTGAAAACATGCGAGCCCGTCAACGCATTCGCTTCAGATTTCAGGCTTTCGTTAATTAGAGAGATTCAGTTTTAAGTTTCGTTTTGTGTTCTGTTAAACATTTGAATGTTATCTAAAATCAAAATAATTGGTAAGAAGAAAAAGGAGAACACAAATGTGTATTAGATGTAAATTAGTGTAAATATTCTTAAAAATAAAGTACCACGGTTGTCCCATGGTTTTCTCGCATTATACTCATACTTGTTCCTATACGTTTGGGAAATAAAGTACCTAGTGTATGCTTCTTTCTTCAACGTGGCTCGATAGGAAAAAATATTCAGTTTTTAATAATACTAATACTAGTAGCGGCCTGGGGTTTTAGCCGCGTTGTGCCATTACCTGTGGGAATTCCGGGATAATACCTTCCTGTTGAATGTGGCTATTCAATGCAAAATAATTGTTAGAATCTGATTCCTTCAATCCATCTAAATTTCGAAGTTACAGGTATAAAAGCCTTCAAACAAAAATCGAACTCTTCAGCTTTATAACATATTAGTATAGAATGAGAAAGATAAGTACATCGGTACATAATATCTAAACCCCTGTATATCGAAGACCACTACATCACTGTCCCGAGAGACTATCCCGTCGGTATCCATCCGCCATTTTTTGCAGTAAATCTAATTTATTTGTATTAGTTAATGACTCACGCGGCGACGGTTATAACTCTTTCGTATTGCTTTGACTTGTTTTGGTACTTGTCGGTTTTGTGAGGATTTTATTCCAACTATCTATACTCACCCTTACCCTCACTATAATAGGCTGTTTTTTTTTTTAGAAAATTAGACATCGTCTAATTCCTTTAAATTAATGTTGGGTAACAATCTCTTTAGAATTCAAAATAAAGTTTCGGAACAAGCATACAAGTGAAGACAAAGGTATTCTCCTCGTTAACTCTTTTTTATAGTCACATTTCTCTATAATCCACATGCAACGTCAACAACTCTCGTTTTTCTTGAATCAATCGATTTACTGAAAAACGCATGATAATTCGTTCAGTAGTTTTTTGAGTTCAACTTTTACTTTACTGCACTTCTTTAAAACTTCTTAATATTACTTTTTTTGATATTTTTCAAGTATCAAGACCAACCGTACCTCTATAACTCGAGTGCCGATCGCCTCACCGTATTCCGAACCAATTATTTAAAGTTTTGTTCCGTGTCCGGACATTTCGCGGTTTGCCCGATGTCCATTAACTAAATACTCTTTTACTGAACCAAGTTTTAAATACCATTAAATATTTAAGTGCGATTAAAAGTTTTATTTGCTGTTTGGATTGAATTAATGTTTTGTTATTGTTGGAATATTTTAGCTTGTACACTGAAGTCTGATTTACCAATCAGGATTGTCACTTGTCACACAACGCAATGACGTTGTCAAAATCTTTTTTTAAAGGCCTCTACCCATTACACCGTACCATACCATGACCGTGCTATGAACGTGTCAGGCAAAAAAGTATTCTTTGTATTGAAAAGTATGGGACTATGCTCACTAGACCGTTCCGTCACCAACCAACAACGTCGACTATTCTCGATGAGAATATTTTGCCGGTGCTGACACGTTCATAGCACGGTCATGGTATGATACGGTGTAATGGGTATTAGACCTCAATGCGTTGTGATTGGTCAGTTGAGCTCCGCACAGCTCTGCTGAGATTTAAACGCACTCTTAGGCTATGTTCACATGTAACGCGCGTTAACGCGCGATCAAATTTGAAGAGAGTTCAGATGATGAGCGCTAATGCGCGTTGCGAGAGTACTCGTCAGTCTAGTCTTCCAAACATTAATATCAAAGCGCGAGTCAACGCGCGATTGTCTGCGTCTAGAAACTTTTTCTCTGAGCGCCGCGTTGACGCTCGCTGACGCGCGTTAACGCGCGCGCATGTGAACGGTTGCTTTGTATATACTCGTATTAGGATGTCTAAGCGCGCGATTTGAAAACGCGCGTCACAATTCAGCCATCTGAACATAGCTCTCTTCAAATTTGATCGCGCGTTGACGCGCGTTAACGCGCGTTACATGTGAACATAGCCTTATTCATAAACGTATATTAACAACATTAAGCTATGAAATGGTTGGTCCCTTTCCGACAAACGCTATTTTAGAAAGAGCACGAAACACTTTATAGCAGTGCCTTAGTTAAAGATTGTTTGATAATAAGGCGTTAAAAATATTATAAAGCAGTTTTACTGTCTCGCATCTATTAAAGAACTCCTTAATATCTAAAATCATCGAACAAAACTCCCTCCTCCTCCTTTTTACAAGTTGGTTAATTGAGTCAGAACTCAAAATTGACAAAACAATAAACTGAAAAGCCCTTAAGGCGACATGTGGCCCTTTAAGTGCCGGTGACACTACAAATAGAGTTACAATTTTTAAAACCGAATTTGTTAATTTACTTCTCTCTAAAAGCAATCTAAAACCGACCTTAATGTAGTGTAATAAAAAATAAATTCGCAATCCATGATAAAGAAATCTGTTAATTGCGGTACTGATTTGAACTTTATTAGCTTAAAAATAAGGGTTATTGCAAATATATCGTGTATTGGTTAAGTCAATTGAAAATTTAACCCTATTCTAACGGTGGGGTTTGTTTAAAACGTATGTAATTATTGAATCGTATCGAGGGATCTCTTCGAGCGTGTTGCCTTTAATGATTTTAGTTCAATGAATTAGTCTGCGATTTTTATTGCATGGAAAAGTTTTTGGTTGGGTTAGGGCATTCTTCTATCATGGCGGCGAAAATTGATTATTTTAATAATGACCAAGAGTAGGTAAAGTTTTTTAATAGAAAAATTGTTTATAAGTGATTAGTAGAAAGGTTAATATGAGTGACAGAAAATTGTTTATCAAACCAACTTAGTTGATTTTTTCAAAATTGGTTGTGCAATAGATTTTGAAAAGTAATTAAAGTATGATGATAAAAAAAAATATTTTTTTACCATTACCAAAGGCTGTACTGAACAGAAAATAATAATAAATAAGAAATATAAATGTGTGTACTAAGTTAAAATAACTTATGTTTCTTTGTATTTTATACGCCGTTTAAATTAAAACTAAAATCCAATAAACAATTAACTAATAAAAACATCTAAAGACGCGTTCACACGAGCGTCAAATCAATCCAAATCCAATCACAATTATAATGTAAATTTGACAGACAGTCAAAATTGTGACACGCTCCTACCAAACTAAAAATAGATAGCAAAACACGAAAACATTGAACAATAACACGACGTCTAAAAGAAGAATAACAAAAAACATGTCACTCGCAAATCAAAGCAAATAGAAGACCGCTCCATGTCCAAATGAGTGTATAAAAGTGTATACAAAAGTGTATAAACGTATAAAGAGTGTATACGAAATTGTATAAAAACAATCGACCGCGTTCTCTGTTTTACGATGGCTTTGACAAAATCAGAGAATCAAACGTACGTAAATGGAAGATGTAAAAGGTTTGGACAGAGAAACTGTGGAGACGAATAAGCTTTTTTTTTAACAAAATATTTTTTTTTACTATGTTTAACACAATGAGAATATAAGGTATAAATTATAAAAATTCTGTCAAATGCCAAACCCAAAGTAAAAAATATTATTAAAATACGAAAATCGCATTGTAATCTATGATTGTCAGTGAAATAAAAGGCGTTTTCTCCACAGTAAGACAAAACAGGCCAATAATATTTTCTTATATTTCAATTCATAAAACTTTTATAAATAATACAAATATTGTCTTTTTGTCTTCTTTTTTTCTTTGATAATAATAATCTCCTTATGAAATATTTACATTTTAATTATTAACAAATCGTATTTGAACCAAAAACATTTTAACAATACATTCTACTCCACTCATTCCTGTCCTTCTCACCACGCATCAATTTTCCGGTACCCATGATGCGTCCGCGCGTGGCGGTCACGTGCCGCGCCGTGTGTACCGCCCCTTATCACGCTATTGTTTGAGCGAACGGCTTAGTTCTCTCTCTGTGGGTTTCTTTAGGTCGTGAACAGTGTGAATGGATGTACAAATAAACATGTATAATGTAATATGAGGATTCATTATGTGTTCATAATTTGTTTATAATGTATGAAGGAGCCTAGCTTACGAATAAATACTGGGTTTCTATTTTAGTAGCTGTAGGGCATTAAAATTAGTCTATAAGAATCTATAAGAACAATCTATTTCATCAATAATAATATATTACCTATGTATATGTAATATAAATAATACATAATATAGGTATGCCAAACTTGGTTAAAAAATGAAAATTACACTATTTTCAACTGAAGTTGGATTTGAGAGTGAACATTTGTAAGAAAGGCTACATAAAATAATAAATAAACTAATATTAAATCATTATTTAATATTAGTTTATTTATTATTTTACGTATACCATTGTATACGTGCAATAAGAAAACATATTTATATTCTCATGGACTTAGTAACATTATCTTTTTTATGAAAACGCTCCACCGCTTTCTCAACACGGCGTTGGTCCTACAAAAAAAAACAGCTAACTAAATTATTTAACCATCAAAACGTCATGCTGGGTCTATTAGGCCCGGCCGTATGCATCTTCCCGGGACGCCAAAATTGGACATTAGAAACTAGAATTACGAACTAACACGTGCCATTAAAAGTAACAGGGAAAGCAAAAAGTACATTTTACTCTTTGTATTTTATCTCTAAATGTAAGTTTTTGCCATAGAAAAGGCAATAAAATTTTAATATTTTTGTTTCCATAAAATTTTACAACTATCGGTTTACACTGTAACCGCAATTCCAATTGCTGTAAACGTATTTTGACATCGTTTTAAGGTTATTTTTATCTTATGATAATATCTATACGGTGAAAACAAAGAAAATGTTTGTTTTTGATTGGTAGATAAAAAAAAAATAATTGTAACATTACAAGCCCAGTGGCACAGTGGCATGAGAAAGCGTTTACAGTGTCGGAGGTTGCGGGTGTAATTCCCGTCACGAGCTAGCAATATGTGCAGATATCATTTGGAAATGACGTCTGGGTGTCAATTAAGCAAGTATTTGTGTATGTATATGTATCAGTTAGCTAGATTACATGATACAGGCTTAGAGCTTAATTTGGGTCTTATCCGTGTATGAATTGGTCTGGGTTTTTTTATTTTTATTTACAACGAAAATATAATGAAAACACAAAAAATATTTGCTTTTTTTCCAAATCACAGCGCTCTATTCAAATTGACGTATCTTTTTATAACAACCATGTTACACACCGCCTCAGGATACATCCCACATGACCGAGTCTCCCATAAATAATTGAATAACAATTTGAACACACAATACATGTACAAACAAAACACGCCACGTCGTTTAAGGGTTGATTTTGACATTTATTTGTTTCTGTAATAGTTACAAACATTAAAGGTACTAACAATACAAAGTCAACTATTGCTTCGGAGGGCACGTTAAGCCGTCGGTCCCGGTTCTACGGATAGTAGTCGTTACTTGAGCCATGTCAGAAGCCTTTGGCGGCTCAATAACTCTTGACACCAGGATTGGTCAGGTTGGCCATCCACTCGATGAAGAAGATATTTTATTACACTGTTAATTTTCAAATTTTAAACCAAATAGAGGCTTTTATTTGTTCTGGAAAAGAAGGTAATACTTATCTTATAGTGAAGTGTAAGCTTTATTTTCCATAATGACAGTTTATTTTACAACAATACACAACCGGAGTCAACCACTTGAGCCCCTAATATAATCAAAATAATTTGTAAATGTTTTATTCATTGCTCTCTCCACATTGTTACTGTGAACGTTTTGTAAGAAATACGCCTGCGGTGATCGCGTGGCGTTTGTATTGAAAGTGATTATTTTATTTGAATGTTTATTCGTAAATTAGTTTTAATAGAGGGTTCGATTCGTGAGAAATTTATTGGGGATGTTTCTAATATTGGAGGATTTAATAACTATAATTTGTCCTACCGAAAGACATATTCATAAAAAGATCTTACACCCGTACTCGGAGACGTCAAATGGTTCTTTAGTAGTAATTTTATGAGTGATATCAATATGTAATGTATGAAAAATTTCATCAAATACGAGTACTTAAGTGTTGATTTAACGAACGTCTCTGTATGCAGCAGCAAGACATGACACCATGCATCGGTAGAAAGGGTTGAAATGGTGTGAATGATGGCTAAATCTGCTGTCAAATTTACTCATGCAAAACCCAATATTATGACAAACATTAACCCCTGAACGACACACCAAAAATACCCGAAAAACTTAACAATTAAAATCACTTGTAATCGCCCCTTATTCCGTCCACTCTGACCATACAATACGATACCAATAACCATCTCTATTAATTATAATTGACATATTTCGTACTTACCACCGATTGTAATTTTGCCTTCGATTCAATGGTCACGTGACCTGTTTGTTTTGATGTCCAAAGGACCTGGTACGTTGTCGAGGGGTTAAGTCCTCTTGAGATGAATTTTGTACGTAATTGAGGTAGGTTTTGGGAATTTATTATTCTGGTGTGTATGCTGACCCATGTTGTGCTGTGTGTGTAAGGATACGGTGGTAATTGTGTGTAACTGTTTAGGTTAACGTTGGCAGTTGTGTGCATTTTTTTATGTCGGATTTAATTGTTTCTTGCATTTATTTATTTAGATGTACTTTATGTAAATATTTTGTTCGTTTAGGCCAAAATTAACAAACCCTTTTCAACCATTATCGGTCAATTCGATTGAGATGAAATTCTGCATACACATTGGATAAAAATATTGTTCAGTCATCGATACCACGAAAATTAAGTCTATTGACTGTTGATAAGTACTATTTATTTTCAGCATCTTTAAAATATGATGTAATTTATTTTTTAATTTCACTTTAATTTCGCCATTAACTTTAATTCTCAACTATTGACTTCTAAAACTAAATGACACAACTTAACTCTCAAATGTAATAAAAACAATTGAACTAAAACAATCGAAATTCAAATTCGCAAATTGAACTTACATTGTCACCGAACCCTTGACAGTAGGGTGTCCTCAAAGACAATATTTGTTGAGGACACTTTAAAGGACCATCAACTAACACGTGTAGTATGAAGTAGGATGTCGTGGGAAATGTACACGAAATACATTAATTTGTGGACACAAGATGGCGCGGGAATTTGAGTTTCGAATGGCGTTCGATAGGTTAAGTAGTTTGGGTGTTTCAACCAATCTCGTTATTTAATTAAAGGTAAAGGTATAATTTTAATTTCGAAAACAATGTTAGAAAGGCATGGCGTGACATGTTGCTCTCTCTTTTTATTAAAACTGCTAGCTCATAAATGTGTCAAGATACCACGCTCAAGTATCCAAATACACGTACATATTCATTTGACTTGAGTCATTTTCTTGGAACTCTTTTTAGTAGTTTAAACAACACAATATTATTAACCTTGGTATTTGAACTTGAGTCGTCATATTTTACATTAATTAACACTGTTTATATACCGTAATTGGACTGTACTGCACTATACTAACAAATGTTTATGCAATATCTGATACATATACTCGTAGGTATTCCTCTCACATCAAAATCATGAATTATTCCAAGCTTATCTACACAGACCGACAAACAGACAGCTCTTATTAACAGAGGCCGGCGAGGAAAGCCGGGGGCATGACGTTGATCTGAGATCCTAATCTAAACTTGACGTTTATGCTAATAGCCTCGATATAGTACCGTCAACCAATGAAAATGTTGAGCTTATTTAGTACTGTGTCAAATTATTAAATTTGAAATTTCTTATTGTTGTGATTATCACAGGGTTCTATGGATGATCAACATTTTTGTGGACATGAATATTCCAATGGAATAACGACATAAAATGATGCATTGTAGCAGGTGAAGTAAGCTACGATGTGACTACGAGAATCTTGTAGCGTCGTAGGCTTTCGTAGTCAAATTAGTCGCTACAAGAAAATGCTACGAAAACTTATCACGAGTTCAATTTGTTAAATTTAAGTAAGTGTATAAAAAAAAATAATATTTTATTCAATGTTTCACACTATGTTTATTTTTTTTTATTCTCTCAGCCCTCATTCCTCAATCAAAAACTCAGCATAAAAGAGTGACGTAAGTTATATAACCCTTCGCTGCCGTGTAGAGTTGTAAAAATTTACAACGCTTGCATCCGTTGCGTCGCCGTGTCGTTAATGTGATTATTCAGACATTTTTATTTTGATTTCCGTTATTGTCAACGATGTGACGACGGATGTTTTTTTTTTCGGAAAACTTTACCCGGCTACAAAAAAGATAGAAGATTTTTTTTTGAAGTTTTCTTAATTTAGTTGACAGTGGCGACGCCTATCTTATAATTATGTGAACTTTAAGATATGTAGAAATTCGTAACGTTTTTGAAAGATGTTGATTTTTAAGAAATGTTCGTATGATATTTTAGTCCTTATTTATTGACATCAATGTAAATTCAAAAGAAAAACAAATCTAGTAGTTATATAAAGATCATTATTTCAGATCATTTACAACTTCGTCAACTTTCCAACAGACGCATCTCTTAACTCTTTAACTACTAACGATAACTTCTCATCTCAATATCAAAGATTTGAACTGCGCTATAAATCTGAGCGATTTCTGCAATACGCTCAGCAAGTACGACATTAATTTGTAGGAAGTCACTCGTAAAGTTTTACGATATTACCGATTGACTTCCGAGCGCGCTGAAGGGTTAGAATACGTACTAGTTTAACTATGTTTGGGCATATTGGTGTATAGATAATTTGTTTTCCTTATGTATAAGGACTGGTTTCAATTTTCTGTGACTACGGTTCCTGTAAAGGAGCCGAGACGTCAGAAAAAAATGTAATATAAAAGTCAATAAAAGCGTGATGTAAAAATAAAAAATAACTAAGTACAGATTTTGTTTCAACCTATATTTGACAAAAATATAAATTCTCTTTCAATTAATTCAATTTTTTAATGTTAGTTCAGTGAGCTGGAACTCCTTTGCCCTACAGTGGGCCTTTACAGACCAACACCACTACTTTTAGTTACTATAAAGCACAGTACAAAATAACACCATCTAAATACAACAAATAAAAACACGTGTCCTCTATTAAAAATAACAATAAATTTACAAAAAAAACTCAGCATATTTTTTATATCATTGTTCAATCGATAACAAGCCCTCACTCCAACAAAATAAGAGTCAATAATTTCCAAACTTTTTTATAAGGTGCTAAGTAGGAGGGGTATTGCGATAAATTTTAAATCCATTAGCAAGTACACATGTTGCTGCCTCTATGCACACTCCATTTAACTTTACGAGGCTTAAATTCGTTGAATTGTTATGCACTTTGATTCAGAATAGTAATATGGGCTGAATTATGGTGGCTTTTATTGTTAAAGTACATATCTAAGTAGTGGCGAATTTCACTTTAATTCCTTGTTGGTTAGTCAGAAAAGCAAAATGATGTTATGCTACATAATAAAAGTCACACCTCTTTGAAATCACTACATAGTATACATAGGTATACTAAGATCTTTAAAACTACACAACCAATTTTGATGCAGTATTTTAAACAGATAGAGTGATTAATGGTCGTAGCACACATATCAACTCGTAAACGGAACGTAAACGTATCAACTCGAGCCGTTCAGTATTCTTTGTATGAAACTCCCTACTGCAACGCACACTTATCGGAATCGTAACGTAATCGCCTCGCCTCGGGACAAGCTCACAAACCGCAGTACGGTGCGTGGTCGACTTGCCGTACCCGCGCTTACGTCTCTCCGTACGCTGTCTTACGACTCTCCGTACCCTAGCTTGCGTTTCTTCAGGCACCCCGCCCAGCCGTCGTCAACCAGCGACCGGCGAGCCGTAAGCGCGGCGTCGCCTAGCCGTAGCCGAGTCGATTCGGAGCTGCTGATCGCACGGTGACGCGCTTACGATAGGTTGACGCCTGGTTGACGCCTGGTTGACGGCGAGGCGATACGGTGACGATCCCTTTCCGAGTTGATATGTGTGCTACGACCATTAAGAGGAAGCTTTATAGCTAGAGGGCACAACGCGGGTAATACCGGGAGGCGATGCTAGATTTATATTGATGGTGATTCAATAGTATCGTCGAAATTATTTTATTAAATCAGTCCAATAATAAATAAAAAAGCAGGCAATATTCCATCTGTAGTGCATATTACTTAACATTTTGCAATACTGCTACTTATTTAACAAAACTCCGAGGAATTCACACATTATTGAATGATTTATAGTAATAGATAAACAATAACCCTCTAAAGAGCATTTTCGTGTTAACCCATTCATCCACATAATCTAATAAACACTAGGAAAATAATTTTGTATTTCCCTCGGTCACTTCAATTTCGATAATATCCTGCATCAAAATTCGATTTTTGCAGCAAAATACCACCCTTTTTCTGTAATCATTGAAGTATAAAAAACATTTCTCTCATACACACTTTAACCCTTCGTACGCCATGGGTGAAAAAAGACCCCTTTGCCAATTGTCACTACATGATTAATCATCTGCTTATAGATTTCTTGATCGATTGTTTGTGGCCAAAATTACGGTTGGGTTAATTTTAAATTTGATTTTCTCTATCTAAATATATTATAAATAGTCAACACCCCTTCAATTGTGTGTCATTAATTTATAAAAGACATAACGGTATTTTTATAAATGGTTTGTTTTGTGTGGTTAAGAAAATATTAATGTTATTGTCATGAGACCAACACCAAAGGGGTAAAAACATAAATATTTTGTTCATTCGTATTCGAATAAGCAGTTTAGGTAAACTGTACTATATTTTAAACAATGTATATAGTATATGTATTTCATAGACTGTTTGCAAATACAATAATAAAATTGTTATTTTCTGTTTATTATAAAAAATAATTTCAATTTTCGACGCATCTGTCTTCCTATTATTTTATTTTGGAAATCAATGATGTCGAAGTCAATAAAACTATATTTATGACTTTTCAAACTATACACCCACATCTAAATGCTTGTTAGCAAAACACATAAATATATCAGAATTGAGTAGCCAAATCAAAATGATTAGATTTTGTAAAGTTGACCCTTGTACCCCGGACACCGTTTCGAATTTTATCACATTTACACTTTGAACTCGATGAAATGTTGCAAATACATTGTCCATGAACTTAAGGGTCATTTGAAGCCCGTTACGCTGTTTAAGGGTTAGCTATGGTATCAAGTCACAAAATTAAATATTAAATTTGAAAAATCTACAAAAATATTAAATTACTTTTGATTCATAGAAGAAAATATTTAACACGCAGTAACAATATAATAAAACCGTATTATAGTACATTTAGTGTATGTATTTAATAATATATAGCTGATCAATGAACATTATTTTACAATCTGAAGGTCTGATTAAAATACTGATTACTGTTCATTACGATTAATCATTTTTTAATTCTTTTTTTTACCTTCCTTCTGCCTACATACTTTATATGTTTTCAGAGACCTGTTACAACCAGACATAACACTCGATATTTTATTTCAAACTCTGGTAATCATAAAATCAAATAAAAAATTAATATTTTAAAAAACAAATTAAGGACATTTTTATAACACAAGAATTTTACGAATCACGATTCAATTTAGTTAACTATCTACACAGCGTTTAATTATACACTTATTAATTGATGTCTTCACGGGTCCTATTAAGACGGCGATACAATGTAAATCTGTTGACCACGTGCGGTCATTCTGACCGCTACGGACAATAATTGTAATTAATTTTCACGCCGTGATTGAGGGGTTGGACAGATGGCTTGTATTTAAATGAATAACTCAAGATGGTCACGGGTTTTATGGCGACAATTATGTTGTTGTAGTAAAAATGATTTATTCGAATGAACAGTTTTTGTAGTTATTTTTTTATCAACAGAAGTAATTATTCACAATTCACTGGTTTTTTTAAAAGATTTAGATAAATTTCATGATCCATTGAATAAAAATATACAATATCTTGTTTTCATGTTATCAAGAGACAGTGATAAAATATTCATTTTTCAGCGTGATTTTTTATTTTTGATTAATCATCCGAAAAAACTGCGCTCGTAACTAGAAAATTGTCCTTAACAACTCAACATTGTAATATTTCCCTAATAAATTAACCTTAGTTTATTCACATAATAATTACAGTATAATCAACCCTTTATCTCATCAGGAACGGAAGGGTTAAGTAATTAATCTATTAATTAATTAGTGATTTGATCTTCCTATTTTCTATTTGATTGACACTTACATGCTATTTTGACGTGATGTGGGTTTTAATTTGTATTATCTTTAGACATCACTTTTAATTGATGTTATAATTAACATCAATTTGAATGTTGGTTTATTTTTTATGATTTTCGATTGAAAATAAAAATGCACTCTAAGCCGCTGTAATATGATTATATTACAGCGGCTTAGAGTGCATTTTTATTTAAGCGGAGCGGAGCTGTGCGGAGCTCGACTGACCAATCACAATGCATTACGTATGTTTAACACGTATTGAAAAAAATTACAATGTAAATACGTAATTTGACCATCTCAATGCGTCAAAACATATTCTTTTTTCAAATTATCTCCAGTTCATTTGTCAAAAATGGTTTAAACTTACTATTATATTCTACTAGCAGCGCCCCGCGGTTTTACCCGCGTTGTGCCCGTTCCCGTGGGAATTTCGGGATTTTTTTTACATAAAAACCTTCCTCTTGAATCACTCTACTTATTACAAAAAACCGCATCAAAATCCGTTGCGTAATTTTAAAGATTTAAGCATACAGACAAACAGACAAACAAATAGACAAAAATAGCGACTTTGTTTTTTCTATGTAGTGATGACCTTTTAAAACTTTTAAACATTTTGTTAACTATAAAAACTCATGGCTTGATACAATTATTTTGTATTTCATATTATGTTCACAGAAAAGAATACACAACACAATAATTTACTGATATTCCTAAAATCATATAAGAAGCTCATTTTCAATTAAAATAAATCTCCTTACTGTGAGAACCAGAAGTAACATCACTCACACAATACATTAAGTACACTCAACACCAATAACTGTTCAATTTAAAATCATTAATGTCATTATAATGTTTTGACAGCCCATTAACCATTGAGTGTTTGACAGTTGACAGCCGATATTGACAAATGTCATTTTACAGTTGACATCATCTTTACAATGTAAAATGATAGTTTAATGGTGTGATGTGACTGACTTTAACGATGGTTTTTCCCTTATTTTTGTTACTTAAATGATATTTTAAACTTAATGTAATTTTATTTTTCCATGGGAACTGTTGAACACATATACTATGGGGCAAATAAAGAGCTTTAAAAATGTTAAAATAATTCAAAAGTGATTTTTTAACCAGTAACTCTTACTTATGCTTAACCCTGCAATTAGTTATTCCTAAAAGCATATAAATCTCGTACCTTATGTCAGTATTGTTATTAAAATGCCATTTAGTATATATGTGCTTAAATGGCATTTAACAAAGCCGAAGAGTTTGATTTTTGTTCATTTGAACACGTTAATATCAAAAACTATCAATCCAACTTGAATAATTATTTTTGATATAGATACCTACAATCAACGGGAACGTAAGAGGCTATTTTTCATCCCGAAATTCCTACGGGATCGGTAACAACGCGAGTAAAACCGCTGAGCGCTGCTAGTAGCTAAAATTACGTGTTTAATGATTTCAATGTTACCCCCACAAATACTCCTCAATTTTTTAACCTCATCCAATTAAACAAATATAAAGCAGGATATATTTTTATTGGCCATAAAATCTACAGACATTATTGGAGTGGAAAACTGGCGCATAAAAATTTAAGTAGTTTGGACTCACTTGAAAATACGGAGGATACAGATCGTAAACGAGGGTAAATAATACAAAATACAATAAGTGCCTATATTGAGGAGTTGTGTCACGAGGATATTGTAAGGTTGGGGGTGTAGTGGAAATGAAAAACTGGAAATAGAAAAATGAAAATGCTTGGTATAAGACTCTAACTTCCGTACTCAGAGACGTCAAATGCTTAGAGTGTTGGTAGAGTGTTTTTGATATGTAATGTATAAAAATTACGTCATAATATAGTTAAATGTCTGACGTTTCTGAGTGCGGCAGTAGCTGTTTTTTATAAATGCATAAGGAGTCGCTAAAAAATATGTTTAGCACTTAGTTACTTTGTACTTCAATATGCCAATTTCTAACGTTAGCCGCAAGTCGAATCTTTCAATGTAAACTCATCCTAAGGTGTTCACCACACGAGGCGACACGAGGACTTACTTACTTTAGTTTAAACGTACTCACACGGGTTTTTTCGCGTTAGAAAGTTAATAAAGCAAGTAATAACTTACTTTTTATTTCCCGACGTTTCGAGGGGATTGCAACTCTCGTGGTCGCGGGGTAAGTTTAAAAAAGACTATTACTTACTTTAGTTTTGGTTTACTTTGTTAAATGTCAATTTCTAACATTACAACTACAAATCGAACTCAATGTAAGCCCATCCTAAGGTTGTCACCACACGAGGCGACGCGAGGACGCGGTGCCGCAACTAGTCACCGTCGTAAACATTTACGAGCGCGCAGGGATTAACTATTGTCACAATTTTTTATTAAAAAAATATAACTCAGTATTGTTTTTGTTATTTGCGGTTGATTTTGATCTTGTAAGTGATGCTGTCTCTTATAGGTATTTGCGCTGGATGTGATATCATCATTATCTATTACTAGCAACGTCTCGCGGTTTTACCTGTGCTGTGTATTCCCGTGGGAATTTTGGAATGTAAAATATCCTATACCTTTTCGTTGAATGTGGCTTTCCAGTGCAAACCGAATTATTCAAATCGGTGAAGTAACTTCTGAGGTTAGCGCATTCAAACATACAAACAAAATACATACTTCAGGTTTATTATATTATTAGCATAGATAGGTCATCCATTACCATCTCTTATAGGTCTCAGTTTTGGAAGATTCACTGAAAGTAATCCGGCAATTTTGTGGCCTTTCAAACATCTTAGTGTGTGTTCCCACTACACCGGACCGGCAGATCTGCCGGTCCGGCGTAGTGGGAACACACACTTATTAAGGAGCGTACATAACACACAATACATCCAAAAACAACTATGGTTACCTGTGACCATACAGAAAATCACCAATATAACAACAAAAATAAAACTCTATACCCTTTCCCCACAAATCCTGAGAACGCTCCATAATCCAGATTCACACAGAACTGCACTTTGAGGACTTATAATAAAATTATCAGCTAAATAGATAGACCACGGTGACCGGTGCGAAATCGGATTACCACTGACCAATGACCAATGGGCAGTGGACACTTTGACGTGGGATTTTGTATGTAGACTACTTTATATATAGTCCTTATTTGACTTTGAACAAATAAATTGGTTCCTCTAACGTTCAACTTAAGCGACTTTGACCGTTGATCTATACTAATATTATAAAGAGGTATTTGTAAGTTTGTTTGTTTGTATGTTCAATCTAATTTCGAGAATTACCATTCCGGTTTGGATAATTCTTTTTGTAGTAGCCCATTCAAGGGGAAGGTTATAGGCTATTAATTTTTCATCCCGAAATTTCCACGGGAACGGGCACAACACGGGTAAAACCGCGGGGCGCGTCTGTAATAAAATAATTGCCTCAAAACATTTATGTACAATATTAAAATATTGATCACTGTTCGGCAGGCACTAAACTAACAAATTCATCGCAAAATTGGTTCTCACAGTCATTATACGTTAAATCTCCAATGACATTACAACTGACCACTGTCCACGTCTATTTGTAACTATTTACAAAGGGTTATCAAGTTAATCCTGTTTAACACTTCATTTATTTCTGTCAAACTTTGAACGTGCTTGAGCCACGAAATGAATAAACATAGAAAACCAACAAACTACTTCTAAGGGTGGGTTTCTATTGAAGCGGAGCTATGTGGACCTCAATCCACCAATCACAACGCAATTGAAATCGTCAAACCACGCATGAATATTGTCAAAATCTTTTTGTAATGCGTTGTGAGAGCTCCGCTCTGCTTCAGTGTAAACACACCCTAAACATGCCTACATACAAAAACGAGCAGATGCATGCTTCATAAGTTTCGAAAGGCATCAACTAATGCTAGTGAAGATTTGACCTACCCGTAACTTAAGAGCTAATGTGTCTATGTGTGGGTCAGTTTTCGGTGCGCGAAGTTATTGAAGAAATAATTCAGAATCCTCCACATTATACAAACGTATTATAATAAACCACTTCAAAACACCGTTTCGCCTTTATACATCAATTTAATTTTAGCAGTTGAGATCCGTTTCTTTATCCAATATCTACAGAAAAATAAAAATTTCAAATAAAAATATCATTTTTATTGTCACCTACATAATAAAGATATTTTACCTTCACATATTCCGTATTTCAACAGAATCACCCTACAACCGCACAAGTTTTCCGTAAAATTAAAATGGAATCACCCCAATATCTGGGTGGTTCGTGAGTGTTTATTTCAGTATGTCCCGTAAATAATTGTAGATAACAGAAGTATCGCTTACAATAACGCTTGTGAACGGACGCGATAAAAGCATAAGGTGGAAATGTCTTGAATGCAATGTGTTTGCATAGAGTGGATAAGACATGGAGAGTTTGAGGTAAAAGTTTAGTGACACGAAACTTCATTTGTTTGTGATAAATGTTATGACATTTATACTACCTAGACTAATGATACTTTGATATCTTTCACCTAAATAAGATCTGTGAATATTTGTTTAAAAAACATTCACAATATCATCTTATGAAATATCTGCGAACATCTATAATTATTATGACCTGCTTGAAGACTTGAGTCAAACTAATTATGTATCTCTTTTGCATCGCAAATCAAATGTATATCGCGTAAGTATGTTATGTAAAGTAACCAATATAATAAGGTTGAAGTGGTTGATTTTAGTTTGAATGCTCTAATCTCAGAAACTACCGATCGGATTTTAATAATTATTTTTGTAACCTATAGCCACATTCAACCGGAATGTTATAAACTATTTATCATCCCGAATTACCTACAAGAACGGGCACAACGCGGATAAACTAGGGACACTGCTAGTTAAAAATAATACAATACCAATAAAAGTTAAAACAAACAGTCTTATCCACACTTTGACAACACAAACTATACTCAAAGGAAAACCTCCATCGCTCCACTAAGAAAATATTGGATAGAGATTAGGCAATATACTTTTATTGGGTTTTCACTTTATTTATCTTACGTTCCTTTCGACGGAAACGTGGAGAAACTTATCTACCACTCAAAATAAATCTTTTTGTTTGTTAACACAGTTTTTGCACCGTTTTTTGGGGTCTTTTTTCAAGATTTGCGTCAGTTTTGGGGAAACGTTTGCGAGTTATTGGACAAATAAGTGAAGTACTTTGTTGATAACGTCGGCCCTTAATTTATGTTTGCGTTCGGTTTTCCGGTTGTTTCCGGTATTTATAATGTGTTGGATTTATTTTAGTTATGTCGATACCTTTGGGTAGAAAGGTCGTATAAACCAAAACCTGACTTTTCAGGAGAGCAGAAAAACAATTTTTTTTTTACATAAACATTTATAACTTTTTTGTTTTTGAGGATATAAAAAAATGATCAATGAGAAAGGTTCTTACAATTTGCAAATGAAAAAGGTTAAATCATCAAAACATATCTATCTTCTTTTGTTTTAAAGTTAGCTTGGATTTACGTCTAAGAAAAAATCAATTCTTGGTTAATACACCCCATGAAAATGTACTTTAAAAAAACTGTATAGGTCGTATATCCATTTTTGGTAAGCTTATGGTCACATTTACTGTCGTAAAACCCATATAATGTAGTATTTTTTGTATTAAAAACCATATTTAATCATAAATCAATTGAATTCTGACTAATAAATCAATCCTGTTACTCTCAGAATTAGTAGGAAATCAATTATTATTTTTCTTATATCCAATAATAGTCGATTCAAATAAAATAAAACTACCTGAAATACGAAATCAATAATTATTAAGTATTATACTACCTTCTATTCAACATTTACTTTTATTTCAATAATGTTACAACATGCCTAACAGGTTTATAACAATTTTAAATTGAAAAAAATATTATAGCATCTTAAACTGAAATGTGAAATCTACTTAATCATAAAAAAAGCCCAAAAAATATTCATACTTCTTCTAAATTAAAGTAATCAGGCATTTTAATCATTTATAAAATTATGGCTTTGACGGGTTCTTTGAATTGTTTTTTAATTTTTGTATACATTTAAATATACAAAAATTAAAAAATGATTAAATACTAAATTCAATACATTATTTCATTAAAGCCTAGGTAAAATATTTAATAAAAAAACGATCAAGTACTAAACGTAACTAACTTTTGTACTAAAAAGTATAACTTATTTATGAATTATAAATTTATGAATTAAGTATTACCATAAATTATTTTAATTATTACTTTTAATTAAAATAATTTATAGTAATAATTCATAAATAATTAGAATTACATATATACAAATTTATAATTCATAATACAAATTTATAATTTATAATTCATAATTAAGAATTGAAAATACAATTTCAAAAAATAAATCTAAGTCTTGTTTTTTTTACTAAATAATATTAATAAGGTAACGAACGAAATGTCAAATTACGTAAATACGAAAAGTTATTATTCTTTTATAATAATCATATTACGTTGAATTTAAACTAGGTTTAGGTAATGCATTTAACACGTTAGGGCGTATAAACCAAATTACAATAAACGACGGTTTTTACGCCCTGAGTTAATATAAATTATGGTCATTACATCATAACAAAAGTACCAAAAAAAAATATTCGGCTTTTACATTGAAAATTTACCTTTTTTAAGAGTCTATGACCGAAAATTTCTGGGTCGTATTAACCATTTTTGTGCGAATTTCTGCATTTCGTATATACAGATCGATAGAGAAAAAAAAACTGAGAAATACTGTATATATAACTCAATTTGGCCAAAATGGTTTATACGACCTTTCTACCCAAAGGTATCGATGTGAAAATATGAGCTGATAGTTATTTTCTTTTACTATTTTTCTTCTTTAACAATTTTTAGGCCATTTAGACTACAATTTGGTTAACATATTTTCTATTTTCTTAATCGTTCCTAGACATTTGCAACCTACAAATAGAACAAGATTAATATCAATCTTCAATCAAGATTCTCATACATAATTTTTGTCTTTAAAACTGTCTACCTAACCCTACTCACCTCGTTATACAAACGACGTCTAGACAATAAAAACCATGACTATTTTATTAACTAACTGACCAAGACAGCCTCATAACGAAAACACTTGAACTTCAAATACATAACAAATCCACACAATACTACCTAACAATAAAATAATAACAATATTCTCGGCGGAAACGGCCGCGATGGCCGCGAATCGTAAAATTTTACGATAACGCAACGTGCACGTGTTACGTCACCCCAATGACGCCGCGTCATATTTATGATATGACAGTGATGTCCACGTCAAAATAGTGATGGGAAAGTGGGTAAATATTGTGACTAAAAATTTGGTTTAATATTGATTTGATTAAATATTGTGATAATATTGAGTTCTTTCTATTTAATGGACATCTATTTAATGGACAATTAAGTAACAGCATTTCACGTATTTATTACTTGTTAAATACCGTTAATTGAACTCGCTTACACAATAATTAGTAACTCTTGTTTAATGTTAGTCGTTCATTTTAGTGATGATACAGTAGGTAATTTTAGTATAAAAAAAAGACGTGTGGCACTCGGGGACTGCCGCGGTAAAGCTATTGCATAGTTATTTTTTGTATCACTAGATGGCGTTAGTGGGGAGCGTGAGGTTTTTTCGTTACGGAATTTCTGGATTCGGTCCCCACGCTCAAGGCCCGCGATAGAAGCTATGCAATAGCTTAACTAGTTTTCAAACAAGGCCCCCAGTCTTTTCAAACAATTAATATTTTTGCTTATGTCCGAACACTTTTCCCTTCACTACTCATCAATACATTCAATACGCGATCTCAAAAGTTGTAAACGCACACTCATAGTTTATTACTAATAAATATTGTTGTCTCTCTCACACAACCAAATTAATTCGGAAGCGTGCCTAGTGATGGATATCTGAATTTTATGTCTTTCTCATACGTAATTGTGTGAAATTCTGACACAATTGTGGTCATTTTGGTATGTTAATTCAAAATTGGTTATTGAGTGTGAGAAGTTATGCTATTAGTATAATAATTTTAATACTTAACTATTTTATTTAGTTTGCTGTTAACCTACTCGAACTTAAAAAATGTCATTGTAATAAAAGTTATCTTAAAAAAAAGAAATTAGATTACAGATCATCGGTTAACACGTAATAAAATAAATTAACACCTTAACTGCCAGTCACCGATGAGCAAAATTAAACTTATTCACCTTGGCAGTGAACGTATTAATCAATTCTTTTGCTTTTAATTATTTCTTGCATTAACCATTTGTAGTGTTCGTGATGGAATTTAGCAAAGAGATGATAGCTCATCGCGATTATTTATCACTATGCTCGTTCAGTACTTGGATATAGGGGGCTGATGGTAGCATTTCTGTTTAAAAGGTACCGTACAGCACGTTAAATTGTCGGTACCGATTATTTAAATCATAAGACTAATAGTAAGACATCAGATCTTTAGGCGAAAACCTCCGACACAGGCTGGCCAATAACCTATACGAACTTACATGGTTATTCACCTAACCTATTAGCCAATTACACAAGCTCCATACAGCCGCACCATCTCCAAATTCAGACAGCATAACCAAAGATAACCCTTCAAAGACGACTGCAATAATCTAATTTGGCGTCGTCGTGTCGCAAATAGAGATCCCACACTAATGGGTTAAGCCCATACCCTGAATGTGGTATAATTTGATTAAGGAACGTTAGATGCCGTGAAATCTATGACTATGTAACACGTTGACTGCGAATAGGGTGAGTGGGTGCGAAAAAATATTGACCCTTTGGGGATAATCACCCAAAATGAGTTCGTTTCATAGCTGCCTTTTTGGTGCTGTCAATTTCTAGGCATGTGCTAAATGAGATATCTATACTAATATTATAAAGAGATAAAATTTGCATGTTTGTTTGTTTGTATGTTTAATTATCAGTCTAATTTGAAAAAATATTTTTGTAATAGAACGAGAAGGTTCCGAAAATTCTGATGGAAACGGGCACAACGCGGGTAAAACCGCGTGGCACAGCTCGTTGTGTAAAAAAAGTATTTAGCATGTACATTTTTTACGTTACAGTGATACTAAATTCTTTTTTTGCATCTATGAAAAACAAAATGTAGGTATGTGTCATGACAAATATGGTATTGAACAAAATTCACCTGTTAAGTATTTAAAAATGAACCATATTATGGACAATCAACTACTAAGAATAAAACGATTTGTCACTGACTAACATTTGGCCATATGTGCTTATCGCGCCTAAAATTAACCCTGCAAGTGTGGTGTTTGACACGAAAGTCGATTTGTCACATTATATTTAATTGACACACTTAATTTTATGTCATAAAAGGTGAGAATGTTGTTTTTGTAGAGTAAGGGAAGGTAGATTTTATTAAATGTTTTAAAGCTAATTTGTTACATATTTTACTTTGTAACCCAATAGGAAACAAATGTAAAATTTTACATTACTTTAAATTCTGTCTCAATATACATAAATATACGTAATTTTACAACAGTACTCTAAAATTATTAGAAAAATCTTATATTTCATCTCCATTTAATTATCATTATAAGTAATTTGCAGCATTTTGATTAAAGAACGCGCATTATTATTTCTAAAAATCTTACACCACTCCAAAATAAATTCAATTATAATCACACAAAAATACGCAGATTTTTCCTTTTTAACATCTGGTATTACAAATTGCTATAATTATCATTTCCCTAACACTGATTGGCTGAGGGATAATGACGTCACGCAATGTATATCTTTTCAATCTTGAGTGTCAATTTGACAGTTCCTTATTCAAACATTTATTTTACTAAGGTTTAATCATGAAGTCCTTTGAACTGAGGTCTAATTAAAAGAATGAATTTTTTATTTCATCTTTTTGAAAATTATAGTTTAACGTTATTTTCATTAAAAAACGCAAAAATGTAGGCTTATTATTTCTGAATTCAACATCATATTGTTTGATGAAGTATTTAGATTTTTTGTACAGTTTTTGTCATTTGGTTTTATACTATACTTATTTTATTTAAATTGCTAGTTTGCTATGAATATTAACGACTACGAACATTACCTTACGATATTACATTTTAGTTTTTACAAAAATTACAGTCAAGCCTCCTTACACTCTACCCTCACAATCACCAAAACAAACCAGCCAATAATCAACAAAATAAACCACAACAAAATGGCGACAAAATTAAAACTATAAAACACATAATTGCGACACAGTGTACTAAACAAACGCGCAGTAAAACAAAATAAGAAGGAGTTACGATGTAACAGTTGTACATCTGGTTTTCATTCGGTGATGTTTACTCAGAGCTTTATACGTTTAATGATGTTGTATTACTGCTCTGGGTTACTGTGGCAGGGCTAATCAGTGTTTAGATTTTGTTGACTCTACTCGGAATTGGCGAAGGAATTCAAAGAAAACTTAATTACTTATTATTAAAAGCCGTTGTTTTAATTGAACTAGCAGAGGGGAAAAGAGTTTAATAAAAGGCGACTTTTTATGTGTGACCGCTTAGAATGTGTGCCTTTTTAAGGAATTTGTATAAATCTTTAAAATGCCTACAAAATTAAAAAGTTGCCATTCAATAAATTACATGAAAATGTTGATATTACTATTATAAATAAACAACTACCAGTACAATTAAATCACTGTCAATTTTCCCAAACCCACATTAACAAATGAATAATTTTCGCACACGTTCCAATTTTAAACGGACTTCAGACTGAATGTCAATGTGACGCAATTGAAGTCCTTCCAAATTCAAAACGTTTGACGTCTGTGACGAATCTTGACGTCACTTTAAACTGTCACTTAGATCAACCCTTTGACAGTTAGCGCGGTACCAGCGTGGGAAAGTAGTTGCGGGTTGCAAAAAATAATTAAAAAGATAATTTCATACAAATCTTATAACAAAAGATAAAAGAGATAGAAAGAGTATAATTTTAATAAGATAAGCATTAAAAAATATAGCGTCATTTATTTACCATACTTACACTTTGCATTTGAATAATATTTTTTGTTTGTAAAATAATTCGAAAAACCATAAAACTTACATTTTAATTGACACATAAAAATTTGGTATTTAACACTTATTGTATTAATTTTATGAGCACAGATTAATTTAACGACGTTATTTGAATTTAGGACCGCAGATGCACTTAAAGTAACTACGATAAGCAATTGTGATTCAAATAAAGAGTTTAAGTTTACGATCGATACATCATTATTGTTATAAAAGTCATCCCTATAGCATTACCTAGCGAAACCATCGACAATGATTATGCAAATTAAGAATTAACAAATCAACCGTTACAAATTAATGTTTACAACTATTTGCATACATTTCAATGAAATCGCGTGTCATCGCAGTAATGATGTCACTATCATGCAAAAATTACGTCAACATTAACGTATCATTAAACTTTTTGAATAATTTACGTTTATGACATTCGATCAGTCATCAGCTTAAACGTCTGTTTATGCAAATCAGTGTCTAATTAATTCATTAGAGGGGTTAAGTATTGACAATCGATCATAAATTGTCATTTTACGACGCAAAGAAACGTCAGAAATGACAGTTGCCAAAATGACATTTGTTGCAATATCTTCCGCGCGGATGGAGTCGCGTTCGATTTTTAAAAGCAATAATTTTTAATGGTATGTCAAATTAATGTCAATTCTTTTGTGTTTGACATATCGACAATGTGTCGATAGGGTTAAAAAGAAATTGTTGGTATGTTAGTGTTGCACACCCTTTTAAATTTTACGCTTGCGAATTTTATTTTTAAAATTGAATTATAGACTGAAAGCACGACTAAAAGTATAGTTTATTTTGTTCCATTCATAGAATTCAACTGTTAAAATATTGTAGTAGGATGATGTATAGAGAGATATACACTTTATTGTACACCATATTAACATACACATGAAACAAAAAAACATCAATTGTTACGTTATGAGTTGCATAGATAGTAACAAAACTGTTTGATGCATGTTTTTTACTCTTATAACAGCACCGCACAGTCATATACACAATCACTTCAATATCTATAAAAGAGGTGCCACGGTGCTGACGAGGAACCGCGACTCATGTTTTAATGGAAATTATTTTATTAAATCTGTCATCGTCGTCCGCTTCCACCATGGCGCCCCAGTAACTGTTTCCACAATACATTGCGAAATATTAATCTTATTTTGATCTTTCAAACACTCCTTCATAATTAATCTTGAAATATAGATACACAAAGAAAATGCTTCCTTATCAATTTGCTACAAAAATATGATAACACTCACCGACTTCAAGATAAATAAAACAAACAGCGTAGAAATGAAATGAAAATAACGTCAGAAGTATGTTTATTTCATTAACTACCAGCGTCCCGCGGTTTTACCCATTCCCGTGGATATTTCGAGATGAAAAATAGCCTATAGCCTTCCCGTTGAATGTGGCTATCCATTACCAAAATAAGTATTCGAAGCGGATGGGTAATTTCTGAGATTAGCGCATTCAAACAAACAGAAAAACAAACTCTTCATCTTAATCATATTTTTAGTAAAAATAGGTCTATCTATTATAGGTTCTACTTTTTGTCATGGCGTAGTTTGACTATGCGATGTTAGTTTATTGTGATTGTGAAGCAACGTGCAGCTCGACCCCTAAATGGATGGGCGGCCGATAGTGGCATTTTTATCTAAGCGCAACCGTGCTTCGGTGGGCACGTTAATATATCGGTCCTGGTTGTTTCAACCTATTGAATGACGTTATAACATTATCGTAACTTCACTTGCTAACACAAGACCGTTACTCAAAACACACCTCATAAAAACCGAAGAGTCCTCAACACATTTCCATAGTCTAAGATATTCAACTTTAATATCTGAATGAGTACTCGACTGAAGTATGCGGGTGATCTATTCTAATGTCAAGGGTGTCTTTCATGGGATATTTTGCATACTTTTTTGTGAATGAGGTTAAGTTGTGTTAAACGGTCGGCTTTTGTTTTGGCGTTGTTAGTCACTCGTTTGATACTGTTTTTAACCCCTGATGTGAAAAGATGGGTGCTTTTTTGACCGTTATGTCTGTGTGTGTGACTATCTGTGGCACTTAGCTTTTAAACGAATGAAACAATTTTACACAGACATAATTATTAGAACGAAAAATAGATAATGACAGTTTTGGACGATTTTATCTTCAGACCTTCCGGAAACAGGACATTTAAAGATAAAAAACCGCGCGAGAAACCGCAAAAAATGGCGGTATAATTTGTAACACTTATTTATATCTATATCCTCCTCACTGTACTGATATCTTCAGTGAGATGAGAGACTTTTGCCCAGCAGTGGAACATTACAGGCGAATACTTTTTCAAATCGATATCTAAACATATTTTAAAACAAAGCCCCCAAAAGCAGCCTGTCTGTATGTAATCGATTTTCTCAAAAACCACTGAACAAATTTTCATGCGGTTTTCACCAACGTGTTGATAGATTCAAGAGAAAGGTACTCATTATGCAAAATGTCCACAGATACAAATACCACGCAGGTAAAACCGGGCGCCAATACTAGTACTAGTTTCAATAGTGTAACTTTAAACCTATAATAATCATGACCTAAATCAATCTGTTTGAACCCTTTAAAGTCTCTCAAGCATCACATTGAATTTGCATCAACTTAAGACACCATGAGGGATCGGTATAAAGGAAGTATTGACTCGGAATTCATTTGATTGTTCACACTTGAGCGTATTGCTTGTCATGTGGGATCTTATCTTTAATTGGTGGAGTTATTTTGTGGTTAAGGAATGAGAGAAAAGCTGAAAAGCTCGTAGATAGCTTTCGCCTGTAACCAGAGACGTCAAATGCTTCGAGTTTAAAATTAGCAAATAGAGATTTAATTAGTGATTTTGATATGTATGAAAAATTACGTCAAATAGTTACCTAATTGTCGATTTAATGGATGTATCTGAGTACGGCAGTTACCTTGCTTTAAAGAAGCTTAATGTTATTTGTAAGCTTTGAGCATTCAAAGTCATCAAACATAAGCGAAGGACACGCAACAAGCAACCTTAGTGTTTAATGTAAGCTGAATTATTCTATTATAAATAAGACCGACAATTGTAACTTGTCCTCCGAAGAACAAGAGGTTATATCGGCCACCCATCTAAGTTCGTACGACATCACTTGCGCTTTGAATTGTAATGATTTGACGATGATCAGACCGACTTTGACTGACTCAACTGTATCAAACAAGTCTCTACAAACTGAAATATAGTCTCCAATAGTCCTTACTATCAATTTACCTCGCTGTATTATTCTCCTACGTAATCACACATTCCCATACCATTATAATCCAAACAATACACCAACAGACTCCACAAGCTCCAAACCAAATCAAACGCACTTATGCATACATTATTGACTCACAAAGCACCCGTGTCAACGTTGAAATTCTGACCTTTTCAACAGATATCAAAGATTAAGGGGATAAGAGATTTTCAGAAGGGATACTACAGATTTTGAATATTTTACCTATCATGGGAACAATAGCTCACATTGGTTTCATTATGAGATCAATTATGAATACCTTTATGGGACCAATGTGCTATTTGGATCTAGGGATAAATTTATGGAGTGAAAGCTGCAAATCCCCGAAATGTAAATTCTGTCAATAATGTATGTTTTTTGCATCGTTAGATAGAAAGAGACCTCGTTACTTTTGAATATTATACATAGATTTGTGGATGCATTTTGCAAATGTCAATTCATCTTCAAGATACCAATTACGTTTTGTTACTGATATTGTTTTAGTTGGACAAACATAAAATAAGTACAACATCAATCTAAATCTATATTCCATGCAACAAGTAAAAAATACATGCTAATTTACATTTAAAAAAAAGTAATGACCATTTTAATAAGAAAACATTTACATACCTAACGTTGTTAGGGCCATCCCCTCTGTACTTAAATACTCTTTGCCTTTTGTGATTCGTTATCAAACATCAGGGTTCCACAGGGCGTTGAAGCGTCAAAACCAATCTTAGTACTCAAATCTGAAGTACTTTGTGACTGCTGCGTTGGTCATTTTGGTCAAAGGGCTGTTATAATGTTGTGACTAGACGTAATTGAAAACGTCACTTGTTGTTGGTCAAAGAAGGAAGTTAGTCAAGTGCATGTCTTTCGCGTTCGATGTATACTAGTTTGATACCTGGAAATATTATTATCAAAAGTTTATCATACGTGCTTTCTCGTTTTCTTTCTCGGTTCCTCTATGGGGAAGCCACGGTGCAAGCGACGACAACAGCAACTAATATTTAATTTTAGCTGATTTATGAATTCAACCTTCAACCAAAATTCAAAATCTATGCAAAAGTAAGTAAGTATTTTCGAGTAGGTCATTGTGGTCAACCCTGGTGTTGGAGTTTTTAGACCGCCTCATGGCCTCCGACTTGGTCTATCGATAAAACAACTGGAAACCAACTGCTTTACGTGCCCTCCGAAGCACGGCAGCGCTCAAATAGAAAGCTACTGTCTCTTTGCTTTGCTATTGCTTAACAATCGTAATGAACTTAAATTTTTGAATGCAAAACAAACCCAAGAATAGCTTTCAACATCCAAAATTCATTAATCAACACATAATCCGAAACTAATTAAAACACACACGTCCGTTATCCTTCATCCCTGGGGATACCATCCCTATCAAAATAATTACTTCTTCCCCGAGATTAGAGATCACACCCCTTTCGACCAATTAATTGTGTTAGTTAATCTTACTTCATTAGTTTTGGTTTTAATTAAAAAATGAACTAATTAGGCTAGTACGCTGATTGGCTATACATAATCACCCATACATTAAAAGCCATATTAATAAACGTATTAAGAACAGTTAAGTTATCAAGTGGTTTGTCACTTTCTGACATACGCAATTTTCCGAAGAGCAAAAGAGACAAAACACAGTGTTTTAGTTACACCGCGTTTATTAATATGGCGGTAAGAGACTTTCATAAACTGACAACTAATTGACGTAATTTTGCATCGTTATGATTGGCCGACTGCTCGAAAAGTTGGGCATTGCAGGCTGAATCACCTGATTGCTCTAAAAGTAAGATGATTCCGTGCTTCGGAGGGCACGTTAAGCCGTCGGCCCGGTTACTTTCTACGGATAGTAGTCGTTACATGAGCCATGTCAGAGGCCTTTGGCGGCTCAATAACTCTGACACCAGGATTGGTCAGGCTGGCCATCCACTCGATGAAGAAGAAGAATTGGCCGATTTAGCTCCACACAGATCCGCTCCGCTTAAGCAAATACGCACTCTTAAATTATAATGTTAGTAGCAGATTGAAAGCTAACTTACCTGCTCGTAAAGCTGAATTCACAAAAGCTAAGTTGCTACAAAATATCAGACTTTCCATAAACAAAAACTCGAAACTTTACATTTAAAATACTGAGCAATAATAGCATATTTCTTAAATTAAACAAAACAGTCTCACAATCCGAAGAATAAAGGAAGTTGTTCCAACTAGGAATGGTGCTCTAACATAAACTAGCATGATATACATAAAGTTTATTCTCTAAATATTCCTAAGAGAGTCTCACAGCGAGGGAATGTAAAGGTGAAGATTACCCCTACTATTTGTTACAAGTTTGTTACATTGAATCGAGTAGATTTTAGTTGAAGTTTTTCAGGTAGCTTAAACTAATGAATCCATATTAACTAAAAGTACTTATTTTTTATAAAAAAAATCAGCTTGCAAACTATCCAAATTACATTCAACAATGTATGTAGAAACAATTTCTACTGACCACCTAGCTAGCGAAACACTATAAACTAACAGAATTGAATTGATATTAAGTCGATAATAAAAAGGTAAAGAATTGGACTTGGTTTATATTATATTAAGTTGAATCCATTAACATTCAAATATTCACAATATCCATGATTTGGGATCAATGGTTACGGCTCAATAGTAAGATAAATATATGCACATTTTTAGTCTTTCAAATGAGATTCTTGCCAATTTCACTATCGACATATTATCGAGATAATATTACGAACCACTGGTAAGGGTTTAGAAAGCATTGCTATTATCATATGTCCCCGAGCGCCGGCACCAACAAAACGTTTGTCTTTTTAGCACATTTGTTTAAGCGATACTTGTATTTTCTCTTCGTCGCATACATTATGCTGTGAAAGCGCAAAAAGAAGAAATATTCAAGAATTGGATGGTTTTCTTCTGTCATCTCTGAACGTGACGGATTTGATGTAAAGCTTTTGTTAACGTTCTTTTGTTTGTTTTAATTCTGAAATGTGTTTTAGCTCGCAGGGAATAGAATTGGTTTTTTAAAATACTATTTTTTTGTATTAAAATAAACTTTTGTCTATGGAATAAAGCGTATTTTAATACTAAGGCAAAAAACTACTTGCGCAACGATTTTAAAAAAGTTGAATTGTTTTTTATTTTCGTTTAGAAAATCTATACTAATATTATAAAGCTGAAGAGTTTGTTTTGTTTGTTTGTTTGTTTAAACGCGCTAATCTCAGAAACTACTGAACCGATTTGAATAATTCTTTCACTGTTAGATAGTCTATTTATCGAGGAAGGCTATAGGCTACATTTTATCCCGAAATTCCCACGGGAACGGGCACAACGCGGGTAAAACCGCGGGGCGCTGCTAGTAATAAATAAAACTTTATGATTTTATTTGCGTAGGTATTTGTAAAGTATATCAAAGTAATTATCACAATAATTAGTATCATACCAATAAAAGCTCAATAAACACAAAAGTACCAAAAAATAATAAACGAAATATCCATAATTACTCCCTTTTAATGGCTACCCTATTTCATTGAGCGGTGGTCGGACATCTCTCATATAAAAGTAGGGTGACCATGACCATTCAATCAACATCGGGACATAATCATAAAGTGAGCGACACCCGATCGTAAATATTGGACGGACAAACGATTCGTTGGACGTTTATGGCATGCGTTGAGATGTTATGGCAAAATCGGTAGGGTGATAGTAATTGATGCTGGATTGTAGGATGATATTTTTTGACGTTTTGTTTTATGGATTTGTGGTCCAATTTTGGATGGTATTGGAGTGTTACAGACTTACTTTGTTATGTAAAATGTGGTAATTTTCTGAAGAGGTAGAGGTGGACAGTAATTATGTTTGGACAGTATGTACATAATTATGTCGGATGGAGGAAGAAATGACGGAGTTAAACTTTTACTTAGTTAGTAAATATAAATTGGACATTGTTCTTATACGGAAAAATGATTTTAAAATTGTTTCACATTTTAATACACACCACCCCAATTTTTTTTGCTATAGTGGTAGATCATAGATGGGGCTTTCCAAAAACTAGTTAACCATAAACACAATAATCCATTTACCCGTTAATCGCGTAAATAACTACCGTCTATGAACGCATAAAACTGTAACATGTCGACCAATAAACGTCGAGATAATAATGACGTCACGCTCGTATAGCGTTTCCGAATTTTTACGAATGCACAGTGCAGCGATCGTAAAAGGTTTACGATCGCTTCCGAAGGTACTAGTTTTATTAATGAATGCATGTGTGTGTTGAATTCATTTAATTTGCTTTTGTATAAAGGTTTTTATTTGTTATGCAGGTTCTAGATAAAGAGATGAGAGGAAGAGATATTATGATTTTGTTGCATGCTCTAGCATGAAAAAAATGTAGTCAATTTAGAAGTGGATATATTGGTTGAGCTCTCGAGATGCTGTTAACTTCATTATTTAATTCTTCATTTGGCACAGTCTACTACAAAGAACTAAGATACATTACATGTCCATGTCACATAAAGGTACTTAGCCATTTGCATTTCACCCAGATACATAAATAATATAGCTAGGAAAATTACATAACCAATCTCTATGATCATGGCTACTGAACAACCTTATAATTATTACACCACATCACCACCCACTGTCCCATTCATATTTAATTAAAGAACACCTACGGCTCTCCTCACAATATCCTTTACAATACCTTCAAATTACTGGCCAATGGAACCACAATCAATTTTAAACCCTATAACCCAATTGATGTTAGAAACTCAGAAGTCTGTTGGATGGAATGATACGAGTACTTATGTGTTTATTCCTTTCTCAATATGGTGTAACTTTGATAATGAATAGATTTGTACCAAAATAACTAAAAAAAAGGGTACAGTAAAACTTAGTTTTTTTTTGTAAAACTCTGTTATACTGTAGGGTATATGTAGAATTGCTTCGCAGAAATCGACATCGACTGCTGCTACTTATAAGGTTGAATTTTGATTGCATGTGTCGTGATTACCCTTTGCACTATAATTAACCATATAACAAACAAAGTCCAGTGGCGATCGGTTAATTAACTGTAATTCTAAATCATGGTATTCAAATATCGCAAATCAAACTGCCCGTATGTTGTACGTGGGAAAATGGGCAGTGAATAGAGATGATTGCTATTTAGGGTCATTTGTGTTGGACAAAAGATGGACGAACCCTTTATGATGCTTGGAAGTGTGGAGATGAATTTGTCTGACAATTTAGTTGTGCTAATGATATAGTTTGATGATTGTAATATTTGGATCATGAAGAACGTTTTGGGTGTTGATTTTGAAGTCATGTCATTGACAAACTTTTCGTACTCTACGTAGGAGTAGGTTTTTCTTAAATTTTGCCGTTTTTGGTAAATAACTACCAAGGTATAACCATAACCTACTTGATGTAGGTTCTTAATAAACATAACAATGTAGAAGGCTCTATAATTTAATTGTATGATGTCATTAGGTACTTACTTAAAAATTAAAGTATATATCAGGAGTCCTACAAATAATCTATTGCACTACTTATTTAAAAACATAAAATAAAACTTTACAAACACGAACCCTCTCTTTAGTTTCCATGTCGTCCCAAATTCCTAAAACTCGTTCGAAGCAATGGACCGGACAGTTTTTTCCTATTTGGCAATTGATATCCGCCATACGCAATTAAGGGGACGTGTGCCCGCTCGCGCACTTTAAAATATTTCTATTATTATGCAGATTAACGTATTGACTCCCATATACCTCATAAATTCACTGGACCCTACATTTACAAACTTTTCATCACTTCAATTTAAACCTCTACTCCGCTGATAATAAGACTCATAAGTACTACACTTTAAAATGTGCAATGCCACAAATTACCAACCAGTTTCAGAAGTTGCTTTGATGAATTTTGAAGCTTAAGCAGTTGTGATAAAGATGTAAAGGATGTTAATAATATTGTAGTCGATCTCATTTTCAAGATTTTAATTGATGGCTTCCGTGCAGATCGCCAAACAAGTCTGCTAGCGGTCAAAATTGGAACTAATCTAATGCTGAACAAAGTCGCATTACTTTTTAGATTTTAATATGGAAATGTGCATCAGTGGCGCCACCAGTTAGGAGCAGACTTTGTTGATGATTTTCCATGTGGGATGGAGATAGAAGACATTGTTAAGGGCTATTCAGATCACGTTTTAGTTTTAATGGGTCGGACAATGAGTTATGAGGGCGGATTGTTGACCGGTACACAAAATGTATGGGAAAGGTTCTTTATTGCATATTTAATTTTGTAATGTGACGGCTATTTTTATTATTAATATGATGGGTAATAAAGATGAAGTGCTTTGTTGGCAAAATTGTAATCTAGAGTAGTGGGAGTTGAGAGCGGTCCATTGCATAGTAATATTTTGATCTAAACGTATGTGGTTTGTGGTTTCGTTGAAAAATCTGAAGATAAAGATTGAGATATATTCAAAGAATGGAGTAAAATTGATAAATATACTTGTATATCATCATCGTCCACTCAAGTACTAAAACGTATCATCTTTAACAAATAATCGTTTGAACTACAAACAGTTAAATGGTGACTTCAATTATAATGACTACTATTCAGCAACTCTTTCACACCTGTCCACATAAAAACAGACAACTAACAAACCGAACCCTATTACCATCGCAATAAGTCATATATTAACTCCAACAAAATTGATAAAATTAAAAACTTATTCCTTCGCTAATAAAGTCTTGAACTACAAAAACAACCACAGCAATGATACTTGCATTAGCTCAAAATTTTACGAACTTATGCTTTATTTTGTCAGAGTTAAAGTATGAAATTGTTTGTAGTTTATTGAAGAAGGTATATCCAGGTGTGTTCACGGTCGGTAAAGCACGATGTTATACGAAGGGTGCACGAGTGGAAATGTCCGCACAATACTATGACGCGTGGTCACTCTAGTTGACCTTTCATAGTTCAATAAGTGCAGTTTCTTTTGTAGACACCTGGATTCTAAGGGCTTGTGTAGACTTGTGATATGGTTGTTTGGTGACGAGTCTTTAAGAGGGTACTTGTGAAATTATTTGTTGGTTTGTTGCCTGCGATAAGCTACTTTTTTCAGTGATAAGACAGAAATAATTTAAAAATTAGTTTTTTAAATTATATTTTTAAATGTTCTGTAAATAAAATAATGTATTGAATTCTTTACTATTGGGGATTTTGTCTTCTCCTCCGGTGATGGACGACCCCAACATGGAACCTGGGACCTCAGTCTTGGCAGGCGAGTGCACATACCACTAGACCACTAGGCATAAAAATATGGCTACCATGTGAATTGAGAACCTCTTGATTTTCGAAGTCAACTAAAAAATAATAACTTTCTTCAGTTAAATACATAAGAATAAATACCCTTCCTGCTCAAGTCGGTTAACCTAACAGTTAACTACACATTTTTTGCATCACGTGCGCTACAGTTAACGTTACTGTGCAGTTAACATCTGTCAATTTGACCTTTTATTTTTTGCGTGTCCACGCGCACCTTGAGGTTACTCATCGCAGGAGAATGCGGGCGCAAAAACTATGTCTAGTCGTGTGCCGTTTGCTAATGCGATTATTATTTATTAAGATGTACGATATAGTTTAAACAGGGGCTCATCATTGCAGTACATGATTACTATTTAATCTATACTAATGTGATAAGGCTGAAGAGTTATTTTTGTTTTTTTAAACGCTCTAATCTCGGAAACTGCCTATCTGATTAGAATAATCATTTTTGTAATGGAAAGCCACATTCAATGGCAAGATTAAAAGCTTTTTTCATCCCAAAATTTCCACGAGAACGGGTGTAACTCGGGTAAACCGCGAGGAGCAGATAGTAGGTTATAAATCGAAATTTGTGATATAGTTTTAAAGGGGAGACATAGGACAGCAATGGCAACGGCCATTAGAAAATTGTTTCAAAAAACTACTTAAGTGAAATCAATAAAATCATAACTAAGCAAAAAATATATTTTCCTCATCCAAAAATATCTCGACAAGAGGAAATAATTCCACAAAAACTTTCAAAATCCAAGGAAAGACAAAAACAGAACTCTTGAAGCATATTCACGCAATCACGGCCCCAGATTAGTCGCCCCAGCGAAATCTCAAATTAAATCCAGCCTAGGAAATTGTGACGAACGCCATTCGTCATCCGACCCCTCATTTGCATGAGAAAAACTGTTAAAGAACAACTATTTATCAAATTGCGAGGGTACTTCCGGCGGCCATGACAGTAGGCGCGACGCGTTTCCGCCCGCCATCTTTGCTGAATGCTGCGTTTCCGTATCTTGTTTAGTTGTGATTTAGGTTTTATGGAAGCGACATCTCAAAACAATTTTATTTAGAATAAAAAATGTAAGCGTGGTCCGAACCATCATGGTGTCATGTGTATGTTCATGAGGTGATAATAAAATGTATTTCTACCACTTTATTAAATGGCATCTTCAGTAAGTGTACTCACCAATACAGACACATTTTATTGAGTACGCCTATATGTATAAGCCTACTTACTAACTCAAAAACTATGGAGTTATACAAGTTTTATATTAACAGTCAGTCATTTACCAAGCTATAGTGCAAATGTACTTACCACCTTATTCATAAACGATATTAAACTTAAACAGTGTTTTAAAGTGTTTTGTCTCTTTCGCTCTTTGGCAAATAGCGTATGTCGGAAAGGGATAAACCATTTGATAGCTAAAGACGTTAATAAGCATTTAATGATTAAAGCCCTAATTGGATAGGCAATTAAACTAAGCAGGAATTAACCTCATGAATAGATATGATTATAATGACAAGATATTGATGACGAATAGCAAGAACTGCATTACATTTCAACGCCGCCATAAAATAATCATATTTGAATGAAGAATATTTATAATATCACATCCAGTATTTCTCTAAATCATTGTCATCTCAACCTTTGATTGCGGAGTGATCTCTATTTAGATAATTTAGTGGTTCACTCCAAATGATATATTTCCAGTATTTCGTTCGTTCGCTGATTGTCTCCGATTCGCTTATCTTTATGTCCGACATTTTGTATCTTGTTTACGTCATTATTTTCAAAATGGCGGTGATTAGTTTACATTTGGACTGGAGGTTTTGGGATAATTGCTTGGGTTATGCATAATTTTGTGTTTGAGGCGATTTTGATTATTTTAGATAGATACTTTTGTGATGTGAATAAAATTTGACTCCTTTTTTCTTAACCCAATTAATTAAGGCAGGCCTTTTTAGTGTAGGAGTTGGTAAATTCTTAGAAGTGAAAAGTTGTAATTCTGTTTGATACAGTTTTTTTGAGGGAGTAAGTATTCCTTAATTGAACAGCTAAGTCTGCTCTACCATTCTTAAATTGCTACCCACTAAACTTTAATTTCACCTCATTATATAAATATACTAACCGCGCCCCGCTGTTTCACCCGCGTTGTACCCGTTCTCGCGGGAATTTCGGAATAAAAAGTACCCTATGTCCTTTCTCAGGCTCTGGACTAACTGTGTACCAAATTTCATTCAAATTAGTTCTGTAGTTTTAGTGTGAAAGCGTAACAAACAAGCTTAATTAATTAATAGTTCTATAAATTTCAATACAGTTTGTTACTATAGTAAACGTTTTACTTATGATAACCCTGATCTAGGTAAACAATATTTGCAAATCATGAACTCGTCGTATCGTAATCCGATAACTTCACAACACTTTATCGCTCATTCAATCAAATCTCAACCAGTTTATTACTCGTACCATCTCATGTTTCGCAAACCATTTGATAATTTCGACGACCTACTCACCCCTTCGATAGCTCAGTTGGTAGAGCGGTGGACTGTAGAGGTGAAGTTGATATCCATAGGTCGCTGGTTCAAATCCGGCTCGAAGGAACAACGTAAATAGATCTTTCCTTTTTGTTAATCCTACTATAATAATTATAAATGCGAAAGTTTGTGAGAATGTTTGTGACTCTCACGCAAAAAGTACTGAACGGATTTGGATGAAACTTACAATTTTGTTTACAGTTAGGTATACATCAGAATAACACATGGGATACATTTTATACCAAAATTTCCGCGGGAACAGGTACTTACAACGCGGGTGAAATCACGGGGCGCGGCTATATTATTGTAAAGTTTTATTCAAATCTATTCAGCAGTTTTTACGTGAACATTGTGACACTAGAATTTTATAAAATAAAAAATAAAATAAACATTTATTGCCACACTAATAATTAAGAGTATAAGATTTAATTTCTAAACTCATAATCATTCAGTTTCAGTTATAGGTAAAGGAATATTTTTACAGCAATGTAATAATTAACAAAAATGTCAACTTGTCAAATTAATTCTTCGAACTTGTCAACTGAAAAATTACTTGAAATTGGAATAAAATTCGCTTCAGACACAAAATCATTAACTCGACTCAATATTGTCGACCTCGTCAACCTTTATTGAATTAGATCTGAAATTGAATTGTATTTTATTAACAAAGAGTTCTAACCTCCCTCGACCGCGGAACCCGCTGTCTTGGAAGCGCATTGAATCAATTACGAAGAAACCCTATTGTTAAACATCTTTTTAAATCGGAAAAAACTTTTTTTGAGTTTTTAGTTTGTTGACAATACTTATCTGTTTTAGTGATGTGGTGATGACATTTTAAAGCTAAAATATTATATTGTAACAAAAAATATTAAATACAATTAATATAAGACTTAAGACCAAATAATGTAACAACATCATATTGCTATAATATTTTCATCAGGCGTTACAACGTTTTGTTTTCCCAGTCATCCACAGATATCGATGCTACCGTATTCATCAGTTATAGGTACGGTAAGAGGACTTACTTATCAGAAGCTGCCATTTTAGTGAATTACTGACCCAGGAAAATTTAAATATTATGATTATTATGCGCCATGTTCTTTTTGCATTTATGTTCATAAAAATCTATACTAATATTATAAAGCTGCAGAGTTTGTTTGTTTGTTTGAACGCGATAATCTCAGGTACCACTGGTCCGATTTCAAATTCTTTCAGGGTTGGATAGTCCACTTATTGAGGAAGGCTATAGGCTATTTTTCATCCCGAAATTCTTAAAGGAACGGGCACCGCGGATAAAACCGTGGGGCGGTGCTAGTATAAAATAATTACGCTCGTCTTGATAGACGCCATATATGTACTTCCCTAGTAAAGATTTAATGAGTGATTTTGACATGTAATGTATGAAAAATTACGTCGATTATAATGTCTCTGAGTGCAGAAGTTAGTGATTTATCGATAACACCCATCACTAAAATACCAGTATCGATAACCACAAGTGAATCTGCCCAATTATAAGTAAATGAAGTTAACCCTTCCTGCGCAGAACTTTTTAATTGCTGTTAAATCGGAAGGGTTTTACAAAAAACGGCTTAACCTTTTGTTGGATGTCATTAATCTATGTGGGTGGGTTGGATTTCATGCCGTCACTGTATTGTATAATGATTGTCTGTTTTGATGATGTAGTGTTGTGGTATGTGTGAGATTAGATACGTTTTGCTTGTGTAAAAATGTAAAAAGATTTTACCTTTTATGTCTTGTAAGCCTCTTTTTTACTGTAATACCATAGTGCAGTCAACAAGGTATTTTTCGTAATAGCGTTTGAAAATAATTTTTTTGAATATGTTGGATAAATATTTAGCAGACGACATATTTTTAACGTAACTTCAGTACTAAGTATAACCTCAGAGTTAAAAACAAAAAAAAAATCGAAAAAATAAATAAGTACAAAACCAATTTTTGTTAGAGATAAGCTTTTAAAAATATGTTTAATCACATTTTGCAAAAAAAATACAAAAAAATATTATTGCATACATCCATCCAAAATATCTATTTAAATAATAATCAAAAACTAAAGTCATCAGATAAAAGCTAGCAATTACACGCGGCGTGGATCGCAGACCCCTTCGACCAGCTTCCGAACGAATCCCGTTAATTAATGGCAACTTAACCCTTTGGCTGCGACGTGGAATAATCACTACATGCACATACCCAGCTGTGCTCAAAGGTTAAACAAAAAATGGTATTAGAAAAAATATGTTAAAAAGTCATGAGAAATATGTTTGCTTTATATCTGAACATTCATTATATAATTTATTCTGAAATTCATTAGCTATTATATTTTTAACATTATATTATGTTTTTTTCAATTTCATTTCATTTTATTTATTATTTTCTTATTCGTTTTTAATCGATTACAAAACTTTATTTAATAGACTGTATTTTTGGTTCGAAATAAATCTTGATAAATGTTAATTAGGTCATTCGATGTTTTAGGACAAAAATCTTTGCAACAAGTAAAGGTTATTCAATAATACTCTAAGAAAACAGAAAAAACTTTGAGAACCATTTCAACCCTACCACGAAACACTGATTCATCTAAACCCGTCACTTCTTGATGGATACAGATATTAATACCGAAAGCGTGTCGGATTTGACCAGAATTCTAACCCTTTCTTGCATATTTAATAAGTTCCACTGGTACAATATGACCGATGAGATTTTCTTTTTCACCCTGTCATTAGTCAAGTAGTTTGGGAGGGTGTCGGAATTTACGGAGTGTCTAATTTTCGTTGTAAGATTTCTTTGGGTAGCAAAGGGTTAATTGTGTACGGATTTATTTTTATGATTAGATATCATTTAAGTATAATATAAATAGAAGCAAAATCTCACTTTTAAATTTTTTATGGTTGTGACGAGAAGCCTTTGCCCACTAGTAGGTCATTACATTACCTTTTACTCTTCACGGCATAATACAAGGGTAAAAAATAATGCAAACGCCTGATATTTAATGAAGAGCAACACGCTAATCGCCGTTGGCGCATAAAATATATATAATTTCTGTAGGTGTTCTATTATGTTTTGCGCTTGTAAACTAACATGGACCATGGCCTAATATAACTTGTACATACAGGTATTTGTGGTTTAGTATTATAAATTATGCATTACCTGTTATATGTTTATTGCAGTTACATACTAAGACTCTGCACCCTGTTCCATTAGAGTAATGGTTTATATCATCGAAGAAGTAAAAAGTAAACTATTTTGTTCGATTCTTTCGTTGTTAGACTTCAATAACCATTATTTTTTATACAATGGAACAAAATATATTCATATGTATAAGTACCTGCCTAGTGACTTTAATACAGCATCAACACAAGTAAAACCGTCCACCACAGCTAGTTCACGCATAAACAAACTAATAAAACATGAATTTGTATGCAAATGAGTTAAATTAGCTCAAGTTGATCGATTGAGTCGAGCCGGGACCACAATGCACCCGCATTATTTAAATATTTCGCTCGACGTATTAGGTGTCCACTTAATGAGGTCTATTTGATATCAGATAGGTATTAATTAAAGGATATTATTATTTGTTAAAATGGGAACTTATGTACGTCGGAGGTTTCTGTTGACAAACAAATAATAATGACATTAGGAATAGCAAAACATCATGTTTTGAACACAAACATATCGCCGAAGACGATACATCAGATTTTCTCAAAGAAATAATGCCTAGAAAGATAACAGTGAGAGAGTTAATGGCGAAGCGGCAAATGGTGAAAATAATGATTCCAGTGAAGAAAGGAGTGAGGAGGAGAGTTCTGAAGAGGAATCAAGCTCAAATAAAAACTGAGGACAATAAACGTACGTTTCAAAAAGGATATTATAGAAGTATTTAGGAGAGTTGGATGTATGGTAAAACTAATCTTACTTAGTATACGGTAGGTTAACTCTACCACTTATTGCGTTTATTACACAACTTGCATCGCTCCGCGGTTTTACCCGTGTTGTGCATGGTTCCGTGGAAATTTAATGATGAAAAATAGCCTGTAACCTTTCCGTTGAACGTGGCTATCCATTACAAAAATAATTAATCAAATCGTATTAGTACTTCCGGAGATTAGCCTTTACAAACGAAGTTAGAAACTTTACCTCTTTATAATATTAGTAAATATAAAAATTATAGCGAGATACTCGCTACTTTGTATGACTTTAGATTCACTGATATTAAGATTTACTCTTAATCAAAATAAATCATTATTTAGGTCAACATGACCATGTAAGAATCTACCTATCATAATTAATTATGTAGCTTTAGTACAAGCTTGTTCAAACACATATCAAATCAATGTATGTAACACAACAAACACAAGTATATGTAACTCATGTTAATCTAATTCGAACAATTGACATTATCACGGTAATATAACGACATAATAAGATTTGGTAATTAACTGTTAATTGCTACTAATTTACGTCTAATCATATCGCAAATTGCAGGTAAGTTGGTATGTTGTTATCTTAAGTAGGTGTTTGCGAAACTGAATACTGTTACATGATCTGAAGAACAAGGTATATTATTACTAGGTATATTGGTGATGGTGACGAAAATGATGTGACAATAATAATCAAACTATTGAAACAATTAATTTGCATAGTAGACATTAAATTGATGTGCCATTGATCAAATTAACAAAAATTCAATTTCATTTCAAAGCAAAGGTATCACTTCTTTGATGGTACGGTAATCAGAGTATTCATTCAGTAAAAAATAAAATATCTACTATTTCGGACCAAATAAAAGTACGGACCGAGCGCTGACAACAAGCAAATGAAGCTAATTTTGCTAAACATATATACCAGTAATCTGCATACTTAGCTTAGTCCATCAAAAGTACAATATGCAATATAAGAGCTTTATAAAGTTTGGTAATTAAGGCAATGGCCATTTTTGCACCTTTCTGGCAATTTGATCTAACCTAATAAATCCCTACTAATATTATAAATGTGAACGTAAGTTTGTTTGTTACGCTTTCACGCCAAAACTACTGAACCGATTTGAACAAAATTTGGTACACCGTTAGTCCAGACCTGAGAAAGGACATAGGCTACTATTTATCTCCAAATTTCCAAGGGAACGGGTACAACGCGGGTAACGCCGCGGGGCGCGGCTTGTCAAATATAAAATAGTTTGGCTATAACAACAATGAATTAAAAACGTGTTGTCTTCCTATTCCGTATAATATCATTTCCTATCTTGCGTGAATCTTATCGTAATTTTAATAAAAAGTTTTCACATTGTCACGTCAAAACAATTAACTGAAAGATTGATGCGACACTCGATGGTAATTTTGTGTACTTAAGCCAACTAATTGATGACTCGTGACATCAAATTAATTAAGAGGATTTGGTGGGTCAATGTGCTTTATTAGTTGAATATGTATTGTTAAAGGTACTGATGTAATGAGATATTGTATTAACATTATTGTAACTGTCGCACTCACCACGAAATACTCAAACGGTACTTCTTCTTCATCGAGTGGATGGTCAACCTGACCAATCCTGGTGTCAGGGTTATTGAGCCGCCAAAGGCCTCTGACATGGCTCATGTAACGACTACTATCCATAGAAAGTCACCGGGACCGACGGCTCGACGTGCCCCGGGTACTGAAATTAGATCTTACTTTCATGCAGTTTTCAAAACTCATTGTTCAAAATGTATGCATTGTGGGCTGCTTGAATTAGTGTATTCGGGCAACTGAGACGTCAGTTAATTCGACTGTTATGTATGTATTTATTTATGTAGTAATGTTAAATACTTACAGTACAGATAAAAAGTAATACATTAATTACAAGGGATTCATTTGAGTACTTTAATGTCTTAATATGGGGTAAAGGTCTCTCTCTGAAGATATCTAAGTAGGATAGTACTATGAGTAGGATAATGCCAAATAATATACAGTGAAATAATTGAGCCAACAAGTACAAGTAAAACTATCAATAAACAAACAAAATTGATTTTACAAACAGATACAAGAACCAAAACAGAAAATAATTCAATATGCAATACCTTTAACTAAATGTTTATCATATATCTAATTGTAAATAATCGGATGTCGTTTACTGACAAATTCGATTGTACATTCGTTATTAGGGCTGACAATATTCGGATTGGTTCTGGTAATATATTCACCCTTCAAGCCAAGGGTGTCACAACGTGTGTGGATGTAGAATTGTTTTACGAGGACAATGCACTGATATAATTTAAGTGTCGCGCTAAATGTTGAGGAAATTATGCAATAATATTTGTATTTGGAATGAATAGGTAAATGCTTATATTGTTTTGATTATATTCATTGATGGGTTTGGTGATGTAATTGGGTTTGGGTAATTTGTTGTAAAGGTTGTAAAGGTTCAGCCATAGCTGAGTTCTGAATGATCTGCTGATAAGGCAGAAGTTAAAAGATTTATAAAATTAAGAGGTACGTGACCAATCCCATCATCAGAATTTGTAGACCGCCAAAAAATTTAAGTTAAAGATTGTAAGCTGCTCGACCTTGTATCTTTTAACTGTAAAGATTTCTAAAATGGAATAAAAGAAATCTCACAAATCTTGATTAAAATTATTTCAATTTGGAGTAGCAACCTTAGTGCTTTTGCGAAGCTTTAATTCTAAACCCTCAACAAAAATTTGGCACCCACAGTGCAATATTTGTAACCAAATCCACACAAAATAAAACCCAAAGAACTCGAAACCTGCTTGATTTAAAGTGTCGCGGTCATGAGACTGCAACCCCTGCATTAATCATTCCCCAGTTATCCGTATGTCTGTACATATGCCACTGTTTGGTCACGACAGATTTTAAAAAGACACCACCAATTTAACTACAAAGGGCATTAGTAAGTTGATACCAATTAGAATTGTGTTGATTGGAAGCGACATTGTTAGCAGATTTTTTTGGAGTTTAAGTATTTTATTTTGGTTGCGCGTGATGTGTCAATTTTGGTTTTGAGCAAATATGAATACTGTATCATGTTTTAGCAATGTTACTAAGTACTTATAAAGTTTATAGTTTACCAATAAAAGGAAAATTTATATTGTTTCTGAATTATGTTATTGTTCATTTAAGAAGATTTCTTATGGACCCTTCACTATGTAGGTAGGTACTTTCGGCATAAAAACTATGAAAACAATATGTGGTTGTCTCCATGTCACTAATTGGAATCAATTTCTAGCAAAATTGAACCCATAATCTATTGAAAACCAAAATAAATCTATTCAGTAGAAATATATCAACACCCAACATAACTACAAAATATTAATCGCGATGTAACCCTTTCTATTAAAATTCAGTCAACTAGCCAAAGAAAGGGTGAATATATTCCTTTATCCCTTCAAAAACGGCCGTGCTGAGCCAAAATAGACTTTATTCGTAAAGTAATAAGGATTTTAGAAGTGTTTAAAATACGTAGTAATGCAGATGTCGCGTCGAAATCAGCAAAGCGTTAATGATACGGTAATTAATATCAGGAATTTTGCTTTTGAAGATATTAGCAAATAATACTCATATTTTGTTGCAAATTTTTGAAATGATGAATAATTTATAGCTACAAGTTAAAAAAAATATGCAAAATAGTTAAAGTTCTGAAAGGGTCAAGTTTCAGTAGTCACAAATTTTACTAACTTTCAGTGTCAAAAACTGTACAACAATTGAATAAAAAGATTGAATTACAGATATGAATAAATAAAAAGAAAATGTATGCCCTCTCAAATAAAATAACCAATATCAAGATTCCAAAACCAATTTCCACGTCGAAATAAATTCTTATTTACGACCAACATTAACACCTACAATCAAACGTAACATATCGCCCTCATCTTCAATATTCATGAAGACATAACCACGAATTATTGTTCTCTATATTTTTCTCAATCACCATTAGTACGTATCTGCGTACCTACTGGTCTTTTTGTGCTATCTGCACCCTAAAATATATCAGCTATCACTTCTTCACTCACACAACTATCATCCTTACCATCTACACTATACGATCTATTTAAGAATTCTCAAATAGTGTCACTTACGCCAAATTTTTCTCGAATTTATTTGGCGATAGAACGCGGAATATGTCGGCAGTTCACTTTTATTGTATGGAATAATAGGGGCGCTGTTACAGTCATTATCATGTGTTTGATCTAAAATGATACTTGGTATTGTAGGCGGTATGGGGTCCTTTAGTTGTCACGGACCTGTCAAGCAGGGGTGAGGATGAGGTTTTAAAATAGATTAGATAGTAGAATCGGTAGATTGGAAGTCGGATAGATTTAGGTATTGGAAAAGAGTAAGTGGAAAGGTAATAAAAATAACTTTTTGCATAGAACTATGGGTTTGTCTTGACTTTTAAAAGGGGAGGTTCTTAATTAATTTGGTATATTTTCTAGTTTATTGGACACTATACCTATAAGTACAGATATGATTTATACTGATTCTATAAAGTATAAATAAAAAAATACTCAACATAATGACGTAACCGTGATCCACAGAAATCTTTGCACAAGCGCCATCTGTGGGATCGTGGGTGAAGCCACCGCGCGTAACAGCTAGTCAAATAATAAATTGTCGCTATACCACATTAGATATAAGGGAGTTTATAAAAACAGGTCATAAGCGGCGCTCAATGCGATTTTCGAACTTATTGTTACACACTTTACAGTTTATTCAGATTTCGAAGTCGATTCAAATAAGTCTATTGTCATAAAGATTCAAGAGTTTGAGAACTACTGAACCAGAACTACTCATTTTCAGCAATAAATACAGGACAATGCCATTCCATACAAGGAAACAATAAACAGCAAACCGACCAAACTAAAGCATAGCCATCAAGCCATTCAAACTTGTGAAACCTTCAGACATAACCGTTTCCTTTACCCATAGAAGCATCATCCATCTGACTATCCTTACTGACGACCAATCAAAACACAATACGTTATAAATTGCCAGCATTATTTTCATTGCTAACTTTAGCAAGTTCTGTTTTATCTTCTGTATTCGAAAATTGAACTCTAAGAACGTAAGTTTAAAGGTTAGGTTTGGAATTTTGATGTGCAGAGTGTGTTTTGTTTTGGTTTCTTGGCTTGACTCAACTTTGACTCGTAAACATCCCGCTGTGAGCAAAGATGCTCGATATTTCAGATGCGGGTGCCATTGAAATAATAACTATGAATGTTGTATCTGTGTATTGTGGATGTACATTTGTTTTTCCCTGTCACTTTCAACTAACAATCAAAAAGCTCAATTAGCCACAATTCCGTACAAGGGAAAGCTCTTCACTAATGAATGAGTTTGTTTAAACAAATTGTCTAGGAAGCACGCGACGGTAATAGCGGAGTGTATAAATAATTTACTTGTCAACGTAAATAATATAGGCAGGTACTAGTTTCAAGATAATGGCTGCCTTGAATCGGGGTTTGGTTATAAATATATAATACGAATATAATAAAACTGAAGTTTTTTGTTTGCTGTTTGAACGTGCTAATCTCAGAAACTACCAATCCAATTCGAATAATTATTTTTGTAATGGATAGCTACATTCAACGGAAATCTTAATCTAAAATTTTCACCCCAAAATACCCACGGAAACGGGCACAACATGGGTAAAGCCGAGGAGCGCTGCTAGTTATTCATATTTAGATATCTATTTGTTCTCAATCAAACTAAATAAACATTTTATTCGTTTCCAATTATTAGTAGGTTCAAAATAAAAATCCCAAACTAAAAACAACAGAAATACGACATAAAACTGAACGCTCTCCTACAATTATTTCAACCAAATTACAAAAACGTTGGCGGCACGTGTCACACTGAATTGGTCACCGATTTCCTCTATATAAATACCTATTACACAGTTTGCTTGTGAGTGGTCACTCAACTGAGTAATTGGTTACTGATTTCTTTGACTTTGTTGTTTGGTTTTGAAAAGAAAATGATTGTGAAAAAATATGAGTCAAGAAAATATAAAATGATAATTTATAGCTGCACTTGTCAAATTGCCAATTGGGATCAAATATTTTTATTTTTATTTTAATACAGTGAAAAAACTGTTGTAAAATGTCTGTTATGTGAGCTTTTTTTTAAAATGTTAACTAACAGCGCCCCGCGCTTTCACCCGCGTTGTTCCGGTAGGAATTTCGAGAACTTTTTAATCATATGAACCTTCCTCCTGAATCACTCTATCTATTTTAAAAAACCGCGTCAAAATCCGTGCAGTAGTATTTGAGTTTACTTCCGGGGACTTCGTTTTATAATAATAATGTCTTATCCTCCTCAGTGCACTGATATCTTCAGTGAGATGAGAGGCATTTGCCCTGCTGCGAGATATTACAGGCGTATATTTTATTTTGTTTAAATGTGAATAAAGTTATAGACGTATCAATAATGTCGTTAACAGCTAATAATAAGCATTTACACATACTATCAAAATAAATAGATTATATGCAAAAAGATAAGATACACAGGAATAGGGAGCTCCACATACCTACGCAACGTATAAAAAACTTTTACTACGTCATCACATTACAGCCAAGTACCCGGCTAATAATTTCGACCGCTCACACATCGCTCCGATAGCCGTGATCGTCTAGTGGTTAGGACCCTACGTTGTGGCCGTAGTAACCCAGGTTCGAATCCTGGTCACGGCAGTGATTACACTGTCGCGGCGGGGCTTAGTTTTTGTTTTATTTTTTTTGAATTATTTTTTGTAATTTTATTTTTATTCTTATCACAATAAAAATGTTTCCTACATATTACATACTTGTTAATTACAAAAGATTTTTTTACTGTTATACGAGCATCATTTTAATATTGCCCTTACCTCTTCCGTGAGTAAAAGACCTTCGCCCCTAATCTTTACAGTTAACTATTATTAAT